>CM053588.1:88722397-88752658 GCA_028646515.1 Pseudochirops corinnae | reverse complement strand
CAAGCCTGGTGCCACAGGTTCCACGTGACCACATTCAGCCTATTAGGGAACAGAGTATACTTTCAAATATCCAAGGGTCCTCAGAATCAGGTAGCCACTTCAGCAAAGGGCCTAGGGGCAGGGAAGATCTTCAGATTCCCATAACAACCTCCCAGGGTGGTTGTAAGGACCAAATGAAATAATAGTTAGAAAGCACTTCCTTAGCACAGTGCATGGCACATAGGAAGCACTATATAAATGTTAACTATTATCATTGTTCTTATTAATGCCAGCTGCTGGGTAAGCCTGAGGCTGAAGGAATTGCTGGAGTAAAGGCATTCTGAACTGCAAATACGCTAGAGTTCACATTTAGTTCAGTACATATATGATAAGCTCTTGGGAGCAGAGGACTCCCAGGCTGACTACCTTCTGAGGAGAAAACCAGGTTAGGTTAAAAAAAAAATAGCAAGAGGTCAAAGCTGCTGTGCTGGTCATTATTAGGATTTGGCTGAGGAAACTGGCTGCACTTCTAGCCTAGGTGAAATCAACAGACCCAGTCTTAAAATAAAAACAATAAAAATGTAGAAAAGACTGTCTTGGGAGATAGTGTGTTTGCCTTCACTAGAGAGCTTCAAGCAAGACTGGACAACTTCTTGTCAAGTATACTGTACAAGGTATTCTTGTTTAGATGAAAGCTAGACTAAGGATAGCCTCTTGGGATCCTGTGACTCACAACTGGAGTCATGCTCAAAAGAAACATATCTGACAGAAGTAGAATAGTATTCTATTAGAATGGAATGGAATGGATGGCACTTAATAAAACATTTGCAACGTGCCAAGCACTGCATGAAACTCAGAGAACGCAAATAGAAAAGGCAAGGTAGTTCTTGCTCTCAAGGAGCTCACATGTTAATTAGGAGAGATAACACATATAAGATGAGAAAGGTTCAAATTCCAAAAAGATAGAAAAGCCACTAGGTCATGGGATTTTAGAGCTGGAAGAGACTTCAAATGTCAGTAAGTACAACCCTTTCATTTTACATAAGAAACTGAAGCACAAAGAGGTTAAGCAACTTGCCCAGAGTCATGTCATATACAGCTAGTTAAGTGTAGGAGGCAAGATTTGAGCTCAGGAAGACCTGAGTAACCACTAACCACTGTACAACCCAGCTGTCATTAGGGTCGGGGGAGGGGGGGGTAGGCAAGCAACAGGGCAGACAGTTAAGTCCCAATGCACTTAGGAAAGCAATGGCAGGACAAATGGCCCTTGACCAATGACTGTTGGGGGAAAATATAATAGAATCAAGGATCTGAGTAGATAAGGGCTGTAAAGTACTTCAGGCAGAGGTGAGAATGAGACTAATATCAGCATCCAACTGAGTGCAGCTGGTGGGAACAGAGCAGTGGGGAAGTAAAAGAGATGAAAGAGGGTAGGAAAAGGGTTCCCCAAAGGCTGCTCCTGCCAGGTCTTTGGTGACACCTGGGGCAGGGGAGGAGAAAGTCACCGGTTTCCCATGGCAGAACCAGACATCCTCTCCTCTGATATGCTTTAAAAAAAAAGAAAAAAGACATATACATGGTAATCTTTTTTTTTTTCTTTTTGGAGGGCAATTGGGGTTAAGTGATTTGCCCAAGGTCACATGGCTAATTAAATGTCAAGTGTCTGAGGCCGCATTTGAACCCAGGTCCTCCTGACTCCAGGGACAGTGCTCTATTCACTACGCCACCTAGCTGCCACCCCATATACATGGTAATCTAAATGGGAAAGATAAAAGAGGAGTGTGCTTGATGAGTATAAAAGTCACAAAAGAAGAATTTATATAGTTATCTGAGTATACTATGCACTAGTCAAATAGAAGAAATGAATGGTAAATTCCTGATATAGATCATAAAACCAGCAAATAGGAAACATAATTTTGATGCCTCTTAACTATCTGAAAATCTATCAGCTAACAGTTTCTTTCTATTGAAAGAAAATATTTCCTTACTTTCTTCTAACAGTTTCTTCTTTCAGAAAGAAGAGAAAGTGATGAGGGAATTCTTGTTCTGGATTTAATTCTGACAAGGTTGTTCAAGTGGAGATGACCACTATAACAAAAAAAGTATTGGATTCTCTTTGACTTGGTGACAGCTAAGAAAAGCGACTTTTTGCATAGTCAAGTGTTTATTGATCTAGGCCTAGGAACAGGGTCAGAAGGGTGGGGGGAAAGGGCATCAGATATGGGTGAAAGATTCAGGTCTGCCATCCTGGACTTGGACAAATCACTTTCTCTAGAACTCTATTTGCTATCTGTTAAATAAAGATCTTTTCCTGCAATACATAAATATAACAAAGCGGTTGTAAAGAAAATTTTTTGCAAATCATCAAATTCTTATGATAATTTAGAATGAGTCAAGTGAAGTTAACAAAAGATGCTAAGGACATTTAAAAGCTTTCATGACTATGATTATAAAAGGAATGGCTGCTGTTGTTGTTTTTTTATATAATATATACTTTTTTAAACATTTGATTTTAAAACTTTAAATTCTAGATTCTTTCCCTTCCTCCCTCATCCCCCAGCCCCACTGGGAAGACAAGCAATTCAACACACACTGTATACGTGTAGTTACACAAAACATCTCCACAACAGACATGTTGTGGAAGACTGACTATATTTCCCTCCTTCCTATCCCACCCCCCACTTGTTCTATTCTCTACTTTGTCCCTGTCCCTTTACAAAAGTGTGTGCTTCTAACAACCCTCCCCCCAACCTTCCCTCCCCTCTATTTCCCCCCCCTCTCCCGTAGGGCAAGATACCCAATTTAGAGACTATGTCAATTCCCTCCCTCGGCTAAATTCAATGAGGGTAAGGTTGACCCATTCCCTTTTGCCTTCCTGTTCTTCGCCTCCATTGTAACAGTTATCCCTTGCCTCTTCTATATGAGATGATTAACCCCAGAATGGCTGTTGTTGTTCCTTGGAGTAAAATGATTCAGGGTTAACGTAAGAGAAATTGAAACTGCTCACATTAAGGGCCTACTATGTGCCAGGCACTGTCTAAGAGCTGAGGATACCAAAACACAAAAACAAACAAACAAACAAAAAAACCCACCCAAAAGATAGTCCAGTGCCATCAAGAACTTCACAATCTGATGGGGTAGACAACATGCAAACAATTACATACAAACAAGTTATATATAGGATAGACAGGAAGTCATGATCAGAGGAAAGATAATAGAATTAAGGAAGGTTTGGGGAAAATTTCCTGTATAAGATGGAGTTTTAGCAAGGACTTAAGACAGAGAAGTCAAGATGAGGAGGGATAGAATACCAAGCATAAGGGAATGCCAGTGAAAATGCCTAGATTCAAGAGACAGAATGTCTTTTTCAATGAACAGAAAGGAGGTCAATTTCAATTAATCAGAGGATGTGAGGGAAGGAGGAGTAGTAGAAAGTGTAAGAAGACTGGAAAAGTGTGTGAAACAGCAAGAGTTAGGTTTTTGAAGGGTTCTGAATATCCAACAGAGGATTTTATATTTGATCCTGGAGATGATAGGGAGCCACTGAAGTTTACTGAGTATGTGTATGTGAAATGGTAGGACTTGCACTTTGGGAAAATCACTTTAATAGCTGAATGGAGAAGGGAGAGACTTGAGGCAGGCAGACCCACCAGCAGGCTATTACAATAGTATATAAGGGTAAGGAGATGAGGGTAGTGGTACCAGGGTAGTCATAGCAGTACTGTCAGAGGAGTAAAAAGGACATACACAACAGATGTTACGAAGGTAAAATCAATAAGACTTGACAACAGATCGCATATGAGGGGATGGTGATAGTGATGAGTCAAGGATGCCACCTAGGTCATGACCCTGTGTGACTAAGAGGATGACGGTTCCCTTGACAGTAAGGTCAGGAGAATGGTTTAGGGAGAAAGATTCTGAGTTGAGTTTTTTACATGTAGAATTTAAGATGTCTAGTGGATATCTAGTTCGAGATATGTCACAGGAAGTTGGAGATGTGAGAGTGAAGATCAGGAGTGAGGTCAGGGCTGGATAATAAGATCTGAAACTCATCAATATAGCACTTGCTTCAGCAGCACATATACTAAAATTGGAATTATACAGAGAAAATTAACATGGCCCCTGCACAAGGATGACACATAAATTTGTGAAGCATTCCACAGGTTTCAAAAAAAAAAGGGGGGGGAAAGAAACTCATCAATATAGAAATGATAATCAAATCCATGGAAGATGATGCAATCATTGTAAGAAAGAGTAAAGAAGGCAGAAAAGAAAGCCCAGGATGAAGACTGAGAAAAGGCCATGGGATATGGTAATTAAGAGATCATTAAGGGGCAGCTAGGTGGCATAGTAGATAAGAGCATTGGCCCTGGAGTCTAGAGGACCTGAGTTCAAATCTTGCCTCATACACTTGACACTTACCAGCAGTACGAACCTGAGCAACTCATTTAACCCCACTTGCCCCCCCCCCCAACCACTGTTAACTTTGGAGAGAGCAATTTTAGTTAAACAAATGATACTGGAAGCCAGTGTAGAGTTAAAAATAAAAGAGGAGAGGTAGTGGAAGTACACAGTACAGACAGTCTTCTCAAGGAATTAAGGCAAGAGAGATATAATGAGATAGCTAGCTGGGGATAGATGGATCAAGGGACGCATTTTTGAGGACTGGGAGACATAGCATGTTTGTAGGCAGTAGGGAAGCAGCCAACAGACAGGGAGAGACTGAAGATGAATGAGAGAATAGGAATGAGAAAGAAGGTAATATGTTGTAGGAGATAGGATGGGATGAGATCACTTGTACATGTAGAGAGGATGGACTTTCTACTATTGTTAACCTCCTTTCTTTTATGGGTAAGTTAAGCCCATTCATATTCAGTTAAGATGTTAACTGTATATTTCCTCCATCCTATTCTCTTAAACTTTTTCTTTTCTTTGTTTCACACCCTCTTTTTAAAAGAGGATGGTGAGAGAAAAGGAGTATCCTCACCATCACGGCTCTAGGTTTGGCACATTCTGCTCCTGAACTCCTGGCCCTCCTCTCTTTTCTTCACTCAGAGAAGGTTCTTATCCTTTCATTTATTTTAAACCTCATTTCACCATTCACCCTTTCTAGTCAGAGAGTTCGTTTTGCTTTGAACTACTTTCTCCCTTAACTTCTCCTATCTCCCTCTTCTTACACCTTTTGCCTTCTCTTGTTTCCCTCCTCTTTCCCTGTTAAGTAAAATGTATTGCTTTACCCAACTCTGTGTGTTTAGGCACATATATGTGCATTACTCCTTTTTTTGACCAATTCTAATCAGAGTGAGATTCAAATATCATCTTCTCTCCTCATTCCTGCTTTACCTTGTTTGTATAGTGTTCTATTTGCACACCCTGATTATTATTCAGTCTGGTGTGATTTCTAGATCTTTGTGGAGTTTTTGGCCATACTTCCTATTACTCTTCCACATTGGCCATTGTTCAAATATTTAAAAGACTTTCATATGGAAGAAGCTTTAGATTTACTCCATGACTGCTCTAAGAGGGTTAGTCAAGGAACAATGAAAGGATGTTATAGAAAAGCAAATTTTAGTTCAAAGTCAGGGCAAACATTCTAAAAATTACAGCTATCTGAAAACAGCATGGGCTCCCAACTAGAGGGTTTTTTTGCTTTTTTTTGGAGGGGCAAGTGGGGTTAAGTGACTTTCCCAAGGTCACATGGCTAGTAAGTGTTAAGTGTCTGTGGCTGGATTTGAATTCGGGTCCTCCTGACTTCAGGGTCGGTGCACTAGTCGCTGCACCAACTAGCCACCCTGCAATTAGAGGTTTTTGAAGCATCCGATAGGATGGTATGGAGAAGAACCACACATGGTAAGTTAGTAAAGTTTAAGACCCCTTCTAACTCTGAGTCTATGATGGTCTGAATTTAAAAATTATCATCATAGAGTTAAACATGACTATACTCTTTATTTTTTCCTTAAAGGGAGGTATATTTTTACACATTTTATTTCTGAACTCAAATGTAAAATTGTGTGAAGCAATTAACTAAAAATCTAATTTATATCAAGTACTTCACAAAATTACTTTAGAAAGAAAAATACCAAATTACAAAAGCAATGTGCACAAAAAGAGGCTTCCAATTATTTTTGCCGTGTTGATATCTATGAGATAGGTATATTACCAAAGGATATGTAGATGGAACTATGAATGATTTAAGTTAAAGATCAAGTCTAAATGAACAGCATATACAGTAGAGTGTCTAGTTTTGAACTATAAGTAACAGTTCCAAAAAGGTATGTAAACAAACTTTCATTTTTTTAAAAAATTATTTTAAATGAACTAGGAGAGCCTGTTATTTAAAGGGATATCAATGTGAAGCCTTTGGCAAAATGAATACCACCCTCTTTGCAGTGTATCTTATTTGATAAAAAAAATAGCTAGACTATTACAATAATACCCTAACTGGTCTCCCTTCCAATTTATTCTACATACCACTGCCAGTTTAGCAGACAATGCGGTATAGAGGAAAGAGGACTGGATTTGTCAAAAGGAAAAATCTCTATTCAAATATACCTTCTCCATCTCCTGTCACTTACTACCTGTATGATCACAGGTAAGTCACTTAACCTCTTGGCCTAAATTTCCTTAAATATAAAATGTGGAAAATCACAATATCTATAGTATATGGCCTATGTAGTTGTATGAATCAAATGAGATATGTAAACATGATTTTCAAACCTTAAAGTTCACTATATAAATATCTGCTAATGTTGGTGGTCGTGGCAGAGTAGTAGTAATAATAAGCAGAAGCAATAAATACTTGGTATTTTAAAGTATGGTACAATTAGTTTCTCCTACCCTCACTCCCTTCTAAAAATCTTCATTGATTCCTCTCTATATACTGAAGGTCCTCTAAAATATAGCCCTAAACTGACTTTGAGATTTGTCTTCCACTATCCAAGTTTTCCTTTCTCAGGCTGTTCCTTTTGTCTGGAAAATCATCCATTATTTACCCTTGATTTCAGCTTCTGTACACATTCTAGCCTATCAAGTCTCTGATCTTGATGCTGGTTCTTTAAATAGCTCCTTCAAACTGCCCACCCATGGTGCTATTCCAGACCCTAGCATTGCTTTATTTTCTAAGGACTCTAAATTTCCCCTCAATTATGACAAAGATACTGCCTTATCTATCATGTATATTATCATGATATTACAGAGCAGATTCATGCTTGAGTAAGGACCTAACTATAATACCTTTAAGGTCCCTTGCAATTTATACTCTATGATTCTAAGAATTACAAGAACTATGACCAGGAGTGGGGGCAGGATGGTTAGAGTGGAGAAAGGAGGAAATATATAACATGTTTAAAAAAAGAAAAGGAAGATATTAAAATTCTAAATAAAAAAGCAAGCAAAAAAAAAATGTGTACAAATGACTGAGGACAAGGTAGGTGATGATTTCAAAAGAAAATCCGTCTATTTGACCCTTCTATTGATACAAATAAGAAAAATTTAAGTAAAACATCTTATCTTTTTTCTAATACCTGACAATGCTAATGTACACATAGTGAAATAATTATGACATTCAAAATATAAGCTGTCTTCCTTACCTCACTCTGAAGTTACTGGCAATAAGTACGTACTGCAAATGATTTTTGATAATGAAATGGGTTCTCCCCTTATTAATTAAGATCACAACCAATCCATTTCTTTTCATCCCAAGAGTTTTGTTCAAGACTTCCATGAATTTTCCAGGGAGGGCTCAACTAATGTGCTAAAGGCCCTCAGTTGAGTCTTTAAACATTACAAAAGGAGGAGAAAAGTAAAGATGGCAGAGGAGTAATCAGTACTGTCCAGTTCTTTCCCACAGATGGAGAAAGATAATTCTAAGAAATTCTGAGAGATGATGAGGAAATCAAGGGAGAAACCATGACCACAAAGGGTCATGAGAAACACAAAAAGTTAAATATATTCAAGCAAGCAGAATACACAGATAAACTGTTTGTATTCTAAGCAGGAGGGGATATATGTTCCCTGGAGGACTCCAAAGTTATCAGGCAGAGGTCATAAAGAGGGTTAAATAAAACAGACGAGTGTTTTTATTATATTTTAATAATTTTTTTTAAAAGAAAGGAAAGGGAGGGAAAAAGAAAACACCACAAGGAGAAAAAGGGTGGAGAAAGATGTAAGGTTAAGGAGGGTAGACTCAAGGAAAGATTACTTGAACAAAACAAATTCTTACCTTGGAAAGTAAATCATAAAGAGGGGTTTAAAAAGAAAAGACTGAGTAAGATCTCTGACTGGGATCTAGGTAAGAAGAGGAGAGGAAGAAGAACAGAAGCAGACAGCATCAAGCATGGATCACCAGTGGAAAAAGCATAAGGGAACAGGTTGGAAGGACAAACATAATTAATGAACATACCTGTTAATGTAAAGGAAATTAATTGACCCACAAAATGGAAGAGGATAGCAAACTAAATTAGACAGCAAAATCTAACAATACATTCCATACAAAACAGAACAAAACAAAAACGCTTGAGTCAAAAAGATTCATAGGGAAGAGAAATAAAGGACCAGAGGAAAATCAGTTATGCTTCAGCTAAACTCAAAAAAAAGGAAGAGTAGCAATGAAGATCTTAGACAAGAGTAAAAACAAATCTGATCAAAGCGTGAAACTATATCATGCTGAAAGGCACCAAACACAATGAATTAATATCAATATTTAACATATATGTACTTAATGTCATAACATCTAAATACTTAAGAAAACCTAAATGAATTACATGGAGGAATATAAAACTCTAACAATCCTATACCTTCATAAACCCTTTCAGCTCTAGACAAAGCTATCAAAAAAGAAAAGAGGAAGAGATTTAAGTTAAGGACTTGAATAGAATTATATTGTGCTATATGAAATGACAAACACAATGACTTCAGAAAAACCTGAAAAAACTTACATGAACTGATACAAAGTGAAGTGAGCAGAACCAGAACACTGTATACAGTAATAGGAATACTGTACATTGAAGAAGTGTGAATGACTTAGCTATTCTCAGCAATACAGGGATCCAAGACAACTCCAAAGGACTCATGATGAAAAATGCTATCTGTCTCCAACTTAATGTTGTCTGAATACAGATTGAAACATACTATTTTTTTTTGCTTCCTTTCTTTCTTTTGTTTTTTTGTTCAAGTCTTCTTGTACCAAATGACTAAGATGGAAATGTTTTACATGATTGTACATGTATAACCTATATCAGATTGCTTACTGTCATGGGGAAGGAAGGGGAGAAAAGGGAAAAGAAAAGAGGGAAGGAGGAAGAGATCATGAACCTCAAAACTTAAAAAAAAAACAAAACTATTTCAACATGTAATTGGAAGGATTTTTTTTTTAAAGGGCCCAGCCATGAAGCTACAACTCACTCATACAGAGTCCTACAGCTAACCATAAAGTGTGGGGGAGGTAAACATCTATTATTCACTACTGTAGCTCCTTGAACTTCCACTGGTGTGCTTCCTATTTAAACAAATCAGTCAGTGATCCCATTAACTCTTAAACATTATCCTTTCTTGTTCAGCCCACCAAGATGCCAAAAGGGAACAAGACCATGGGGAAAAAAGTGGCTCTAGACCCTGCTATAGTAAAGAAGCAGGAGGCCAAGAAAGTGGTCAATCCTTTGAGAAGCGGCCCAAAAACTTTGGCATTGGTCAGGACATCTGGCCCAAAAGGGCCCTTACTCAATTTGTCAAATGGCCTCAGTATAACAGACTGCAGCATCAAAGGTTTACCCTTTATAAGTCTTTGAAAGTCCCCCTAGCAATTAACCAGTTCACCCAGGTTTTGGATCACCAGACAGCTACTCAACTGCTTAAACTGGCTCACAAGTATAGACCCAAGACAAAGCAAGATTAAGAAGCAAAGGCTGCTGGTTCAGGTTGAACAAAAGGCTGCAGGCAAAGAGGATATCCCCACTAACAGATCACCTGTCCTCAGAGCATATGTTTAACACTGTTACTACCCTGGTAAACAACAAGAAAGCACAGTTGGTAGTGATTGCACATGATGTGGACCCCACTGAGCTAGCAGTCTTCCTACCTGCCTTGTGCCAAAAAGACAGGGGTCCCTTACTGTATTATCAAAAGTAAAGCCAGACTGGCTCAATTAGTTCACAGAAAGACTGCACAAGCACCGCCTTCATACAGGTTAACCCTGAAGATAAGGGAGTCCTGGCTAAGCTAGTGGAAGCCATTAAAATCAATTACAATGACAGATATGATGAGATCCGTTGTCAGTGGTGTGGCAATGTTCTGGGTTCAAAACTGGTGGTTTGTATTGCCAAGCTGGAAAGGCAAAAGCTAATGAACTTGCAACCAAATTGGGTTAAATGTATATTTGATTTTTCCTTATGTAAAAATAAAAATTTAAACAAAAATCCCTAAAAATTAACAGAAGAAGTGATAATTATAACGCATAATATGTCTTAACCATAAACTTGGGGCAGCTAAGAATGACTCTACCACAAAAATACAGTGTCCATGGGGGAGAATATGCAAAATTTACATAGCAGAGAGGCCCTGAAGTAGGGATGGCCATGTGCCAGTCAGAACTCTGGACTGGAGGTCTTTGTGCTCTTGATCTCTTTAGTTTATAGCAATGTGTCATATCCTGGGTGAGACCACTCCTCTTCTTGGCCTCTCTAGCTGGAGGACGTCACTATTCTGATAACTCGTATTAAGTTCTTAAAAGTTAAATCTGGCATCTGTGGAATTTCCCAGATTTTGGCTTAACTTTAAAGCAGTATTACATTCTTTCAGTCAAAAGCAGTTCTTTTAGGTTTGAGATATTCAAATTTTTCAGACCTGTTCTTGGTGACTTGTGAGGGACTTCCCCCTCTCCTTCCAAAGAAAGCAGTAAAGAGCAATAAAAGCAAACCTTTGAGGGGTTTCCCTCCTAAGCCATAGAAGGCAGTAGAAGGTAAGGCAGCCTTTCCCCAGCTAACTCCTGCAAAAACAAAGAATTCTGTTTTTTTCCATTTAGCTGCTAGCATCAGATCTTTCCTCCAGTCAGATCAGCTCCTTGCATCAACTGCAGAGCCTGTCCCTAGTCAGCTGGTCTTAACTAAGCTCTACTTAGGTCCTTCATTCTGCTTATCTATTTCCATTAGTTTCTGTCACCTTCTCTCAGCTTTAATGCTGTGTCTTCTGACTCTCCAGTTCTATATGCAACTTCACCTATTTCTCCATGCTTTTCTAGGTTATTTCCCACCTGGCTACTCTATTAAATTCAATACATCCAGAAACTCATAATTTTGCAAGATGAACTCGACTGAAACCCATACCATCTCAGCACCCCCAGCCCTTGGGTGGATAGGGGTGGGGTGGGTATCTGGTAGCTCCTCCCAGATCTTCTGCCACTTAAGGAGGGTACCCAGGGCATTCACCTCACCCAGCTGTTCTCGTGAACTTCATGATCTCCAGAAATTCATAATCCTGCAAGAGGAAACTAACTTTGAAACTCACATGACATCAGCACCCTCTGCACCTGCTCTCTTGGTTAAAGTGACTGGAGGGTAGACAATGAAGATTTCCTTCCAGATCCTCCAATATTTAGGGAGAGCACTCAGGGTAATATTCACCTCATCATTTCCCACTTAGGTGTTCTCCTACACTTCATGATCTCTAAAACTCAGCATTCTGCAAGATGAAATCAACTCTGTAATTCACATCTCCTCAGAACACTGCCTACTAGCCTCCTTTGTTTCCTCCCTTTCCTTTTTAGCTTCTTTTTACGTGTTATCTTCTCTCATTAGATTTAGGGAGCTTCTCGCAAATAGTCACTGTCTTATATCTTTCTTTGTACCCCTAGTGCTTAGCACATATCTGACATATAGTAGGTGCTTAATAAATGTTTATTAACTGATTCTGACTTCTACCTGAAATCAGGAATTTCTGTTATTATAGTGATTCACCTCTATCTTGGATTGAGAAACTCAGAATCCCGATTTCTACCAAATATGACAAAAATCCACAGTCTCCAAATAGTTCTTTGCTTCAGAGTGCCTCAAAATAAACTTTAAAGTCCTAAATGTAGTTATAAGTATTATATTAAATGTTGGGAAACAATGCACTCTAGGCATCATTACCACCAACTAATGTTTTTGATTCCGAGGAGCTACTTTTCTTTTAGGTCTTCTCAGAGCTGTCCCTGTTTCTTCTTAAATGGATTTTTTTTTTCCCTGTGCTTCTCTAATAAATGTCTTTCCCCTCCCCCTTTCAGCAAATAAAATGTTCACATAGGGGATACTACCTTACATCAATATCCTTGTATGTTGAAATAAATTCTCTCCTATAGAAGCTATTAAGTATTCATATGCCAAGAAGATAAGTCTCAGGGTCACTTCCTAAAGTGGAAGGACCAAGACCTTTCTTCCTTTAGGGTTTTTAAAGCTTTTCTTAAGATTGAAATTCTGCACATCCATCATCATCAAGGTAGGATAAAAAGCACTCCATACCTTAGAATGGTTCAACAAACTGCTATGTCCAAAACAATTTATCATTAACTCTCAGGTAGGCTGGTTCCAGCATGACAGTTGGTCCCCAGGTCTACACTCAACACCTTTCCAGTTTAGTAAGATCTGCGAGAGCTAGCACTAGACTGATATAATTTTTAAGAATCCAGGGGCACTTCCAGGCCACAGTGAGGAATCAGAGTAGCACCAGTAGGCATTTAATATTTGTTCAATTAAATTTGAATAGATTAGAAGCTGACATACACTGTTAGCAGGGAAATACATCAGCTAACAAGTATAATCGCAACCAAAATTGTTTATACCCTTTGACTCAGTACTATATTTAAAGCATATTGCTGATAAGGGAAGAAAAAGGTCTATCAATAAATATTTCTACCATCACTATTCATAACAGTAAAACAGAAGAAACATGTACCCAGACTGGGGAATGGTGAACAAATTATGGTGTATGAACATAATATAACATTATCAAACCCTAATGGCAAATATGAAAAATACAAAGAAATATGGGAAGATATTTAAAGTGACACAGTAAGAAAAGCCTAACCAAAAGACATTGTTGGAAGGACTATGGGAAAGCAGGCACACTAATGCACTGTTTAAGTAGCTATGAATTGGTCCAACATTCTGAAAAACAATTTGAAACTATATCTCTAAGTCACTCAAGTGCTGACATATACATATACCTCAAAGAGGTCAAAGACAGAGAGAGGGAAAGGACCCATATGTAGAAACATATTTATAGCAGTGCCTTTGGCTGCAGCAAAAAACTGGAAACAAAGTGGGAGTCCAACAATGGGAATATGGCTTAACAAACTGTGGTACAAAAATGCAATGGAATATTATAATGCTAGGAGACGCGTGAACTGACACAATATGAAATAAGCATGACCAGAAAAATTTCCAAGAAAACCACAATACTGTCAGGGAAAAACAAAGATTTCAGAACTCTCATCAACAGGGTTGACTAATCATGACTTCAAAAAACTGGAGACAAAGCAAGCCTCCCATCTTTTGTTAGAGAGGCATAGGAAACATTAATTTTCAAACATGTTGATTTGTTTTTACTGATCTATATTTATTTGTTACAAGGGAGGGCTTTTATTTGAAGTGGGAGGGAAAGGCAGGGGCTAGTTACTGGGTAGTGGTAAGAAATTAAAAAAAAGTAAAGAACATCACTAAAACGTTAAAAATTTTACAAAACAAAAAAGTTTAGAAGGTAACAGAGCAATTTTGTTACCACCTTGTTAAATTTAACATATACTTTTAAAACAAACTATGTGTGTATATATATATATATATATATATATATATATATATATATATATATATATATATAAAAAATCAGAGGCACAGTCTTTCGGATTCTTTTTTGTTCTTTCTACACTGAAACATCTGTTGATAAAAAGGACATTTTAAAAAAAATGATGATCCTTAATCATTAAGAACAGGGTTATTAAACAGAACTTAAACCTTTTCTTGATTAAATCATTTCACTCCAAATCATTTAAACAAGCAATATTTTGAGATTTAAAGGAATAAATTCTTGGCTATCCTGAACTTATTTCTTGAAGGTTCTAGATAGCTGAGACTTTTTCTTTTCAGAGTACTATAGTTATTTAATTTTTAGCTAGTGCTCCTACAAAAAGTAAATTCTCAAAATTGTGCTTTCCTCAGGCATACACGTCTGATGAACAGAAATACAAACTGGACCCATGAATTCATACATGAAAGAAATTCCCAGTTGAGGTAATTCCCTCTGAGAGATACCTAAAGCATTGAGAATTTGAATCCAGGGTCATTCAACCACTATGTATTAGAGACAGAAGTTTCACCCAGGAATTCTTGGCTTCAAGGTTAGTTTTCTGTATATGCCACCATACAATTCTATAACCTTTTAACATTTACAAAGCACAAAGTTAGTGTGTAGAAGACAGACATCCTTATACTCCACAGTTCCTCTCTTTGAGTCCCAGACAGAACTTATTATCTTCCCCTTCCTCCTATTTTTCCAATCCCCCTCACCACAAAAGCTCCTCACTTCTGAACTTCCCTATCAACTATCCAGGGCACCACCTATTTCCAAGCATACACACCTGCACTCTAAAATCTTCATTCATTCCCCACACACATGAAACTAGTAGCCAAATCTTTGTCATTTCTATTTTCATGTTTTTCATATACATCTTATTCTCTCCTCTTCCACAGCCACAACTAAGTTCAGTCCGTCATTATCTTTTGCCTGAACTAATGCAATAGTTTTCTAATCTGTATCCCTACCTCAAAAGTCAATACCCACTGCAATCCACCCTTGCGTCTGCTGCCACAGCGATATCCTATATGTCTGACAACACTGCCACCCTTATTCAAAAAACTCCAGTGGCTCCCTATTATGTCCAATAAAGGCTTACTGACTATGGTATTTCTAATTTCCAGAACTAGATGACTAAGGAAATTGAGAGCTTAGAAATAAGGACAGGGCATGCAAAAACTAACATTACAAAATCAGTTATCAATTAATGTATCTACTGGATATATTACACGAGTCCTGAAAAACTAAAAAGCTATCACAATATACAAAAGAAAGTTCATTTCAATAATGCTGTTCCTGAAAAAAACTGTACAAAACTGAATCTTATTATAAATACCCTGGAAAGGTTTGTTATTTAAAGGACTCCTGTAGCAATTTCTTTTTTGTGAGTATGGTAAATCTAGTCTTAATTTATTCTGTAGCCCTTGCCTAGACAATCACAAGTTTTGCTTAAAGTGTATAGACCTAAACTATATAACCAATTAGCTATGTTGTTATAAATTCATAATTTTCTTTCCTACTGAGCCAATGATTTGCTGTGTAGTCCTAGAAAATCATTAAATACACAGCACAGACAACATGTCTCAATGCAGACAACAGGTTTCAGATAATTAACTCATCATTATCAAATTCAATATGCATAGGGAACTAAAACAAATCTCTGAGATCAAAAGCCATTCCCCAATAATTAGTGATCAGTTATGAACAGTTCTCAAAAGTGCATTGTATACAGTAAGCACTCAATAAATGCTTTAATTATTAATGCACAAAAACGGTAAACTAAAAACAACCATGTGAAATATTGCTCCAAATCACTAAAGATAAGATAAATGCAAATTAAAAGAACTTTGAAGTTTCACTTTACACACAATAAATATGCAAATATGGCAAAAGATGGGAAGTTAATGTTGGAGACATTGTGGAAAGACATACAAACTAATACTGGAGCTATGAATAAGGCCATTCTGGAAAGCAACACTAAAAAAAAAGTGACTAAAATGTCCACGTCCTTTGGCCAAGTAATCCGCTCAAGAAGGTCAAACTGAGAAAAGAAAGTTCCCATAAGTACAAAAACATTTTGTGGTATCAAAGAATTAGAAACAAAGTTGATTTCCCCTAATTAGGGAAATAGCTAAACAAATTCTGGCAGATGAATATAATGGAATATTACCATGCCATAAGAAAGGTGAATGTTAAGAATTCAAAGCAGCAAGAGACTTATATGAGCTGATGACGAGTGAAGCAAGAAAACAATATACCCAGTGACGACAGTAACATACATGGAAAAGAACAAAAAACCTCTGACTGCTATACAGTTACAATGAAAAAGAAGTTGGGCCCAGCATAAGAGTTCTGAAAGCATCTCCCCGCCTTCTTTGCCGAGCTGGGGGGGGAGGGGGAAATTGGAGCAGGATGGGATAGACATGGAAATGGTTAATGTATTTGTTACTTGGTTGTGCTGAACTACTTTTCCCCTGTTGGATGGGGGAATAAAAGGGGAGCAGGGGAAGAAGGAAGGAATATATTCAGAAACTAATGTGATATAAAATTTAAAAAATTATAAAAAAAACCATGGACTATATATAGTCTTGAGGTTTTACTGAGAGGTGAAGGTGAAGGTTCTATGGTTGCTTGATCAAAAGCCATTTTCCCTAATCTTATAGTGAATAATAATAGAATAAAGGCTCACACTTTTCAATTCAAGTTGGCATCTAGCTTGTCATAATCTGTAGTCCAAATGATATAGAAAAGAATTCCGCTAATGTGAAACTTAGGGCATTTTTATACCTCTGGTTCTAATTTTGTTCCCTATCACAGTACCTCCACTGTTCCCTGGAGACACCGTATATAACATCTTGCCTGGAGACAAGGGAAAATATTAAATTATCTCAAAGCATAGTCTGATGATGTATGGTCTGATTGTTCTATGTTCACTGTTTCTGGCATTAGCTTGTATTTCAAAATAAAAGTGGTTATAAATAATGTATTGTAATTAATTAAAATCTCATCAAAAGAAATTCTGCTTTTTGAGTGGCAAGTGGGAGTCAATAAGGCATAAAGTCTAGTATCACAGGGTCACACATTCAAAGACAGAAGGAATCTTTAACATTATCTAGTCCAATCTGATAATTTTATACAAACTGAAGCCCTGAGAAGTTAGGTGATTTACCCAAGGTCACAGAGGATTAATAACTGGCAGAGACAGAATGTGAGCCTCTAGATTTCTGGATCTAAATCCAGTACTTTTCCCCACTGTACTATGTTGACTCCTTATAGGCCCAAAAATAACTACCTTGAACTCTATACTTTTCTTCCCCAAAGCTTATAGTTTATTAATCTATATTATCTTTTTAATCTATATTATCTATCTGCATTCTCATAAAAAAATTAAGCATGTGTAAAATTTAGTACCAGTAACCAAAAAGGTAAAAACGTTAATAAGGGTAAAAAAAAGAGGCATAGGTGCTGCCTGGAAAGACCTTATAAAAAAATTAAATGACAGACTACACATATTTCAATATATGAAGGTACTGAATACATATTACATCAACTCTTCTCAGCAAATTTATACTTATGTAGATGAGTTTCCTATGGAGTTTGCAAAGGGTATTTCTTAATTAAAAGACTGTCCAATGAGAGGCTCTTAAAGATCTTAAAGTTCAGAAAATGTAATAATTATTCTAAGTTATGCAATTTGATTAAGAAGGCAGACAGAAGAGAACTCATATCACCTCTCAGAAACTCAATTTTCTTATCTGAAAATGAGCATGTTGAATCAGATGATCACTAAGATCCCTTGCAGCTCTAAAAACTTTATGATCCTAACTTGGCTTCATTATACCACTTATTAAACTCAAAACATCACAAAATGAAACTAAATGCTGAAATCACAATAACATGACCTTTTTTTATATGGCTTTAAAATACTGCTGCAGACTTAGGAAAAGGAATATTAATAGGAAGCAAATTTGGGCTTAGTATTAGAAATAACTTCCTAACAATCAAAGATGTCCAAAAATGTAATGTTAGACTTAAAAGACAATGCTTCCCTGTCACCAGATAAGCAAAAGTAGTAGCTGTATGTTTCCTTATTGGTGAGATTGTAGAAGGGATCTATGCTTCAGGTATAGGCTAGACAACATGATTTTTTTTTGGAGGGCAACTGGAGTTAAGTGACTTGCCCAATGTCATACGGCTAGTATGTGTGTCAAGTGTCTTAGGCCGCATTTGAACTCAGGTCCTCCTGACTCCAGGGCCAGTGTTCTATTCACTGCACCACCTAGCTGCCCCGACAAGATGATTTTTTAAAGATCTCTTTCAATTCTGAGATTCTAAGAACAAATTGTGAAGGTATATGCCAGTCAAGAAAAACAGAGGATCTGAGGGACAAAATAAGGCATGACTAAGCATAAGTATAACCAGGCTAGTCCAGGGATACAGGATAACCTGAGTAAAGGTATAGAATCAGCTACTAGTACACTGATGTACATCTAACCAAAACAGAGGACCCTACTAGAAGTTTAGGGAAAGATTAAATTAGATGGGATTCATTCAACACAAGATCATTAAGCAGACTTTTGTGTAAGATGTTGTGTTATTCAATGAGGATACTGAGTCAGTGATGAAGATTACAATCTACTCATACCTGAGAGACTCTTGTCTATGTTCTCCTGAAAGTTCCCTACAGGGAGTCCGTTCAATGTGCTGGGGGCCTTCCTTGATTTCTCAGGACATCAATGGATACTAGTGGAGCATGTGGATTGTCCAATGGTTATCAGTTACTTTGGAGAAACGACCAGATGTTTTTCTGAATCATATTCTTTACTGATGACACCCTTTATTCCAGTTCTTCAAAGTTCCTCATTTGTTATCTATTGCTGATACGCAGATTTACAGGACACAGATCCTGCTTTAAAGAAGTTTGTATTCTAAACTGGTTTAAAGACATGTAACAATAACCAAGTAAAGATAATAACCAAGATGCAAGGCAAGGTGAGCCAAGTACAAAGGGGAAGGTCAGGAAAGGCTTTCAGAAAAAAGGCTGTACTGAGTTAACCTTTAAGAGAAGTCTACTATACTGAAATTTAGGGAATGCTCATTTCAGAAATCAATATGAGCAAAGGTACAAAAGTGGGATGGATGAATTGAAGCAGACCATAATCCAGTTTCCCTGGAACATAAACTATATGAAGTAAAGTAGTAGTAAGAAATAAGACCAGAAAGATAAGTTGGATCAGACTATGGAAGACCTTGAATACCAGGGTCAGTTTTTTTGTTAGGCAACAGAAAAATCACTGAGGTTGGGAAGTATGGTATAGTGAAAGAAAAAAGAAATGAACTCTGAGTGAGAAGACTTGCATTCAAGTTCCAATTTTGCTACTTTATTGAGATAATAGAAAAGTCACTATTTCTCTGGGGTTTATAGTTGGATTAGATGGTTCCTTTAAACTCTTTAAATTCTGCTTTTGAACAGTGGAAAGAAATGATGATTCCAGTAGCAATGTGAAGGCTAGAGAATGTAGAGTTGGAAGAGACTAGACACAGAAAAACAAGTTAGAGGTCTTATTATAATAGGTTTGGGGAAGAACAGATGAGAGTCTAAACCAGTGTGAGAGTGGAGGAAAGGGAGACAGATTAGTTGGAAAACTCTTAAAATTCTAAACTGCTCTATTTTTATTTAGAGGGTGACTTAGAACCACTATAGGGATCTAAGCAACATATCCTTCTCAAGGTAGAAATAAGTACTACTATTATCACAAGTATGGAAATGAAAGCGTAGGGGTTAGGTGATTATCACAAAGTTACTGTTTAGGCAATTCCAACAGAAAAATAGCTTTTGCTCATTTGGGAAGAGGCTCTGCAAAGAGTTAAATATGCAGGCATACACAAATTATTTACAAACATGCTAATATTTATTAACAACTAATAAACAGTATCAAATACACACTTTTTCAACCCAAACAGGGCTGTAAAGTATTCAAAAAGGAAATTCGGTGACATAATGCTGATTTGCCAGATACTTGCATTTTCTCAAGAAACTGATTTTCAACCATGTTTAATGTAGAGTTCAAACTTTAATATAAAGGACTCCTAGTAAAATATATTCAATGTCTGAGGACCTCTTTCCTGGTTTTTCCAAGGAAACCTTTCCCAACTAATCCCCTAGTTGCTATGGGTGATACAGTTCTCATTCCTAACTTTAGCAAGAGGATCATGGTATCACAGATTAAGAGCTGGAAGGGAATTAAGAAACCAGTGTTCACTTTAGAGATAAGAAAATAGGGGTCAGAAAGATTATGTAATTTGACCAAGGTGTCATATAGGTTGTAAATGGTAAAATTAGGATCCAAACCCAGGTCTGACACCAAATCCATTGTTTCCCTTGTACACCTTACCAGTGACCTTTTAACTCTTCTCTCCCTTCATTACATATCCACACATACACATAGGTATATGCATATACACAGATGCATACACACATGAATGCATCACTGTGTAAGTTCTACCTCCAGGCTCTCAATCTATCCCTTCCTCTCTATTACTACAGCTATCACTATAGCACAGGATCTCATTGTCACATGTCCTGTCTCTTCCAATAGCCTCCTAACCAGTCTCCCCGTCTCTATCCTGTCCTCTAATCCCTCCTTCACATTGTTGCCTGATTAATCTTCTTTATTTAGAGATTTGGTCATGTCATTCCCCTGCCCAAAATTTCTGCAATAGTTCTCTATTGTCTACTAAATAATCATTCAGTGTGTAGTGCAGTGGTATTAAAAACAAACAGATTGCCAGACTGCATATTAACTTCAAAAACCACAAATTAACATTATGTTGTACTGTATTTTTATTTATTTTGTTAAACATTTCTCAATTAATTCATTTTAATCTGGTTCAGGACTCTGGAGTGTTATACCACTTGCAGCCATGAGCCCCAAATTTGACACCTCTGGTATAGAAGATAGTGCTAGACTCAAGTCAAGAACTGTATTTAAATTCTGCAATGTTACTACTTACTAGTTCCCATAAGAAAAAAGTCACTTAACATCTCTAATGTTTGTAAAACGAAGAGAATAGGGGATCAAGACCTATATGTCATTTCCCACCTGTCTGCATTACTTGGGGATTTCACCATGCCCAAGGAAGCTTATGACTGGGATAACCTCATCATCCTGCAAGATCCAAACAGCTTTGTTTACTCACACTTCATCAAAATCTTCTGCTCCTCTGACACAATGTCAAACCATGAATTCAAAAACCTTTATTTAAGGAGGTCAGTGGGCACTCAATTTCCACCAGGCTGTACTACTCTGGGGACTTCTCTGACTTTTCCACCGTGCCAATATACAAAGTACCTTCTTCTCCTCCCACTTTTCAGCTTTCTTTTGTCTTCTCCCTTTAGATTATAAGCCCCTTGGGGGTAGGGACTGCCTTTCTTATAGTTCAGTACCTAGCACATAACAAGCACTTAATACATATTTACTGACTATTGACTACAGCAGTCCTGTATTACAACACTCTTCATCTTAGAGATAAGAAAACCAAAGCCCAAAAGGTTTAAGGGACTTGCTTCAATATCATAAAGGTATTAAGTAGCAGAGCTAGGGATCAAACTCAGGTCCTGTGAGTCTAAATTCACTGTTCTTTATACTACATGATGCTGCCCCCTCTGAAGCAGCTTCTTCATAAGGCTGTAAGTTCTTTGAAAACTTTACTATATAAATGCCACCTTTCATCCAGAGACTGCCAAATATGCCATACAAGAGATATCAAACTCAAATAGAAAGGGATACCAACAGTTGAATGCTGACCTGGAAAATCACAAATTAGCATTATCTATATTGTATTGCATTTTTTTTTTATTTTGTTAATCATTTCCCAATAACATTTTAATCTAATGGTTCAGCCTAACCTGAGATTTCGCTGATCACTTGTTACCCTGCAGGCCACAAATCTAACTGACATCTCTTGCTCTATGCTCTTATCAAACTGGAATAATCACCATCCTTCATACACAACTTCATTTTCTTGATTCTGTGACTTTGATTATAATGCAAAGTCATTATTGACTAGAACACCCTCCCAAAAAGCCTACTAAAATTTGACCCATCCTATGAAGTTCAGCTCAAAGGCTCTTCCATAGAAGCTTCTTTGAACCACCTTTGAGTAATGTTATCTCCTTATCTATCACAGAGCCCTTTTTTTTTGGTACCCCTTATGAGATGCCATATGATAAAAACTCAAAATTTATATAATGTTTTATGGCTTATAAAATTATTGGTGTGTATCGGAACTCATCTATCAGACTGTAATTTCTATGAGGACAAGGATACCTCGTCTAAACTTTGCATCGTCTCCCTGACCTGGCACAATGCTTTGCATCTACAAAATACTTACATGCTGCCTGAAATGAAACAAATGTGTATATACATAAACAAACATTATATGTATATACATACACACACATATGTACATATACACACTCTTAGTAAAGTCAACAATAAATGCCTTGTCCAGTTCCTACACATCACCAGGTCTCAAAATCTTTTCTTGAGGACCTCCTTCGTAGCAGCAACCAATTGTAAAAATTATTGTTAAATCCTTTCTTGCACTGTTTTGTTCATGTCACTCCTTCCTTAGAATTCTGAAATTAATCAATAAAGAAGCATTTATTAAATAACCACCATGTACAAGGCACACTGTGCTAGATACTAGGGATACAGAGACAAAAAAAGCAAACTGAAAAACTCACCAACAATTCCTGTACCCTAGGACATTACACACTGCTGGGGCCTACATGTTTATAAAAAAGTAAATAAAAAAGGATGGGCAGCTAGGTAGTACAATGGAGAGGGTGCCAGGCCTAGAATACAGAAGACTCATCTTCCAGCGTTCAAATCTGGCTTCAGAAGCTTATTAGCTGGGTGACCCTGGGCAAGTCACTTAACCTTGTTTGCCTCAGGTTCCTCAACTGTAAAATGATGTTAAGAAGGATCTTTGCCAAGAAAACCCCAAAGAGGGTCACGAAGAGTCCAATAAGACTGAAGTGCTTGAACAAATAAAGTATATAATTTAAAAATACAAAGTGATGGGGGAGGAAAAGAGAGGAAGCCTAATAAATGAGGAAGGGAGGAAAGGTACCTAAGATGAGCCTTCAAGAGTTACAAAAGTCAGAGGAAAAGAGGAAGAACATTTCAGGTATGTAAGACATGTATAAAGGTACAGAGGTAAGAATTTGAACATCATGAAGCCCATTTTGGCTTAAGTATGTATGAATGAGAGTTTATGTGTAATTAGCCTACAAAAGATAGGTTGAATCCATAAAGAGCTTTAAATGCTAAACAGAAGACTATGTATCTACAGCAACTCCTTTTAGGACCCCCTACTAAAACAAAGCTCCAATTCCAGTATAGTACACATCCTCAAGTTACCCACAAGATTCCTATCTCCATTATATTCTGTCCTTTCATTCTAACTTGTCTGAACCTTTACTCTAAAACAATGCTTTATAATATATTACTTCTAAGCTTGTAATGTCCTCCCTCAAAAATGCACCATGCTTCTTCTCTTCCCTCCAAAGACCTATTAGAATCCTTCTTCTATGAAGCCATTCTTGACTGGATAGCTATGAAATATTTTTCTTCTAAAGCTCACCTCATACTCAATCCCCTGGCACAACTGTATACTTACAGGAAACTGTATTTTATTTCTGATCGTCCCTTCTATCTTCTTACTTACAGAAGTTTTATCATGCTTGATTTTTCTTTGTATATGTCTACCTAAGTATTCTCTGTTCTGCATTATAAACTCCTAAAAAGAATGAATTGCAGTTAAGATCAATTTGCATAGTACTCAGCACCGTGTGCATAAAATTAATTTCCCCCCCAAATACATAGTATATGACTATGATAACTATATCCCTAAGTGTGGTTTAAAAAGAGACATCACCAGTAAGTAATCAAAAACCCTAGACTGCAGTCCTAGTTTTGTCACTGACTACTATGATTTCAGGGTGGAGAAACGGTTATCTTATAACATTTGACTAAAATAAATAGATGAGTAAAAAACAATTATCTAGACACTAAAGTGTCAAGCATTATGATAGGGTCTTGGGGATACAAATAAAAAAGCCAGATGGTTCTTGCCCTCATGAAATTTATATTCTAATGCAGAAAGATAACACATATTTGGGAGTTACAGCCACGGAAAGGTGTTGGTCTGTGGAGTCACAGGGCAGTCAATTCTCACAATTTATAAGCAATAGTAGTACTGACTGAGAAGGGAATGGTCTCTGAAGATCTAGGCTGGAAGGTACTGCTCCAGCTAGTGGGGGACGGGGAGAAGGAGGCATTGTAGCATGGCAAAAGGCAAGATGTTTGGCAGTGGATGGCCTTTTTATGCCTAAGTTTGCCAATTTGTAAAATGCAGGATAATTACTGTTCTTCCTGAAATATCGTTTTAGGTCAGAAAGACTACCACTAACTCATCCTCTAAGACGTCCATGAAAGCATGTAACTGCTTATATTTAAAAGACAGAAACTGCTATTAGGAGCAACAAACATTTAATGTGTATTTATTATGCATTCGGAATAAAAGTATTGAATGTCACAGGAATACTAAAAAATAAAGAGGGGGGGAAGGAATCATAACAGACAAAACTCTACCCAAGCATCCTAGGGACCCAGGTAGAAAAATAAATTTACCATACCTTCTGGGGAAACATGGTCAATTTCACTTTTGTACATTTTCTAACATAGGAAGGCTGCAGCAGGTGGCAAGACTTGGTTGCAAATGGTCTTTCACTGAACGTAAGACACTAAATTCAATCACTGAGTAGACCCAGGAGAAAGCAATTTCCAGCTTTCTGAATTTCATATTTTATGGGTCTTAGATTCAGGATAGGTGTCTGTGGTGGGAAATACAATAAAGGCTAGGACATACTCAAGCAGAGAAGTCTGTTTTCTCTTTCACGAAATGAGATCTCCACAGTAATCAGTTATTTTCAAAATCATATATTCGGAAATGCCTCCAGATTTTATCAGTGTAACTTTGTGCTTTTGAGAACTACAATGTGTCTGTTCACTCGTTATAGAATAGAAGTAATAATGCTTTTTCCTTCACTGTAAAGATACTTGGATTAATTTTCATTTGCAAAATGCACAGAATCCTTAGCATATTATTTCAAACCTACAAATTGAAATCATATCCTGCAAAAGAGGATGAGGACGGGATTGGAACATGCCTGTGTGTGTACATGTATCTCGACTAAAGGGTACTGATTAAGTTTGTACATTCCACTTACATGCTTTAAACAGCTGATAGAGAGACCCCTAGCGCTGCTTAGGATGAGCTGAGTTTGAAAGTAGTACCTGCTCATGTCACCTTAATGAAACAATGGCAACACACGAGTGGCAGCACACTGAGTGACCACACAATGTTTACAATCTTGCCACAAAAATAATCACTCGACTACCTTATAGTGGGAGCCAGATGTGCAAGGGTGGAAATGCCCTGACAATATTCCAATAAAAATACTTTCTAGAAATGATCGATGGTATCAAGCACACATCATATGCTTCAAGTCATGTAAAGGAAATCAGGAGGAAGGAATGGAAAGGACATCCCCTTTTTTTCCTCCCAGACCAAGAACACAACAGATCACGAACTATTGTCTGCCCCGAATCCTGATCCAAATGCTAAGCGAGAGGGGAGTGGGCGCTGAAAGATCATCAGACGGTTAGCAGGGGATGAGAAAATGGTCCTGGCGCATCCCTCCCTCCCCCATCCGCCGCCCCGGCGCGAGTCAGTTACCGGGCCTCGCCCCCCGCCGAGCCCGGGGCTCGGGCCGCCGCCCCCCTTCTGGGCCCTCGCCGCTCGCCCTGGGCCGAGGGGGGCCGCGAGGAGCCCGCGCCCCATCTAGAGCCGCTCCCGCTGCGCAGCGAGAAGCCAGCCCCTCCTGTGCCCGGTGGGTGTGCGAGGCTGAGGCGGCCCAGCCGGAGCCAGGAGCCCGCCAGGCGAGGCGAGGAGACGGTGGCGTCGGCTTCCCCCGCTCGCTCTCACCGGCCGGCCTCCGGCGGCGCCTCGCCGCCTCCACCAGGCCGCGCCCGCATGACGGAGGAGAAAAACCCCAAGGCTCTTTCCTCGTCTCGCCCGCCGGCCGGTGCCTAGGCGAAGCCGGGAAGGGGAGCGGGAGCAGGGCCGTGGCGGCTTCGACCACTCCACCCACCCCCACCCCGCTACCCTCGCCGCCGCCCCGCGCTCCTCCCTGCCCCGCCGCCCCGCCGCCCGGTGAGGAGGCGGCGGCGGCCAACTCCACACGGCGAACCGGCGAGAACCAGCTCCACCGCCCGCCGCGGGCGGCCAGGCCCCGGCCCTCGGCCGGCGGCGGTGGCGGCGCGACACTCACTTCCACATCGCGGCCCTTGTTCTTGAAGCTCTTGATGCGGTGGTTCTCCAAGCCGGCGTTTTCGGCCATGGCTCTGCGCTGCTCCGGCGGCGGCTACTCCTCCTGCTGCGGCGGCGGCGAGTCTCCGGCGCGGGAGGGGGAGGGCTGGGGTTGGGGGAAGGGTGAGATAGGGAGGGAGAGCCAGGGAGGGGGAAAAGGAGGCGGGGGGCACGTTCCGTGACGCCTCTGAACGCTAGGGGAGGCGTGGGGCCGGTAGCGAGGTGGGGGTGGGGCGGGGGCGGGAGAGAGGGGGAGAATGGAATCTAGGAGGGGCACGCGCTAGGACTGGGCTCCGGCCCACGTGACACCCGGATGAAAACGCTACAGCCGGCGGCTGGGGCAGAGAAGTGCGCGGGTTTCTAGGGTGACACTCCAGAGCAAACCTCCCACTTCCCCTGCCGCCTCCGGGCTGCAGCTTATTTGCATAAAATGGAGCTGGGCCCGAAGGTTTTTCCTTCTGGCACGCTGGAGGGAAGGCGGGAGACTACAGTTCCCGGCATGCCCGGCTTTAAACGAGGCTTATATTTCACCGCGATGGAGAGAAAGTGGTGTATGCCGGGATCCCTCGGCGCGGGGCGTATGCCCGGGCTGGTGCGCGCTCTGCCCGCCCTCGGGGCTCCACCCCAGGGGCCGCCTCAGGGAGGGGCTTCCTGGGGAGTGCGCCTCACCATCCCAGGCATCAGTCTAGTAAGCGTGAAGTGAACGGGTTTTCTCTGCTGAATAGCATATACGGCCCGGTTTCATGTGCTGCACCCCGTCACACGTAGACACCCCTCCTACCTTCCCGCCAACACACACATGCATCCCTAGGGAGGGAAGCGGAGGGGAGATCGAGGACAATTCGCACAGGTGACCCTGGCTTCTTCCCTACTTTTTAACCAAATACTTGTCATTTTTTCCACTTCCTAACCCCGACTCCCAAACAAACCTTCAGAGTCCGGGATCACTGCTTCAAACCGTATGGAGAGATCAGGAGAATTTTAGTCCTTAGCATCTGCCATCTTTTTGTATAGGCTCTTAGCTCTCTAGCATATAGTTGGTGCCTAATGTTTGCGAAATTGAACTGGTAGGGAGAGCCTTCCAGAAGGGGACCCACTGAGTTCACCCCACCTGGGGAGAGGGAAAGGACTGAAGGAGTAGCATAAAACTAAGTCAAGGAAACTGACAGTATGTTTCCTTAGAACAGAGAAAAGAGGATCTGACTGGCACAGACTCAGAGCTGGAAGGGATCCAACTAATCCTGTCCCTTATTTTACAGATAAGAAAGTTAAAAGGCTGGCCCAAGAATATAAAGGGAATGGGCGGTAAAGTTGGAGAGTAAAGAAAGTGATTTGAGAATCACTGGATCAGAAGAGAGATACCAGGAGAAGTGATTCAGATCAGTCTGGTACTTCTAGGATGAAGGCCCATCATAACAGAGTGAAATGACTGAGTGTTTTATTAGAAGAGTTGGGGTGGCTGAAAACTATTTTAAACAGTGTGGGAAGTTAAATGAAGTCGATGGAGTTTTGAAGGAAAATGTGTCCTACCTGTAACCAGGAATTCAGGGACCTCCCTAAACTGACAGTTCAATCTTTGGGGCCTCCCTCAAAAGAAATCAATTTCCCTTTCAGCTCATTATTGCCACTGCCTAGGTTCCTCTGAGGAATCTCTGAATATAGCTTTTATATAATTAACGTCTTGTAACAGGATCCCCAATTCCCTTAAAAGTCCTGGAAATAACAAATTCTTGTTAGAATAGAGGCCAACTCCCACAGAAAATAAAGAAGGCAAAAAAAAGACTCAGAAGCCCATAAACAGATAGAGAAAACTCATAAAACACTCATAGAAACCCTTAAGGAATCAATGCAGATTTCTTTTCTGATAGGTCCACTCTGGTTCAGTAGTCAGTGATCTTTTGCTAGCCACACCCAGTGCTGAGATCTGCCAAGACCATCTCCTTCTCCAACTACATGCCAGAAGCCCAAAAGCCTCCAGATAAAAGGTACGATGGTGCCTCCCACAGGTCAAGTCTCTTGGTTTCCTTTTGTCTGCAGGCTCTTACTCTGTTTCTCCTAAAGGGGTACACACTCTTCAGCAGCTCTCTGTGCCAGACTAAAAACAGCTCCGTGCCATTCTTGGAATAGCAAGACTACCGTTGTCAGTAGATTCCATCCTTTGGTGAGATTACCAAACCCCTTTGCCTCTCTAACCAAGGACTGTTTCAGATTGTACCAGAATACTTTACTACCCTTGCAAACCTCAAGAGAGCATTGTTATCAGCTCCAGCCTTGGGACTTTGCAGTGACAGTAAGGCCTTTGCTCTTTTTGTTCATGAATAAAGAGGGGTGGCCTCTGAGGTCCTTAATCCCTAGGATCCTCTCCTTGCCCTGTGTTATATCATTCTACACAACTGGTGCTCCAGCCACAGCAAGCTGTGAGTGCCACCTTCCTTTAGGTAGAAAAGTCATATGATTTGGCATTAGGATCTCCATTTGTTGTAGCCCATGAGGTGAAGGCTTTTTTGTTGAGACCTTGAACTCAAGCCTTTTCAGATCAGAGGCTTCCTCGGTATGAAGTGACTTTACTGAGCAAAGATAATGTGACTTTAAAGAAGTTCTCCCTTCTTAATTTGGCTACTTTATTCCATGACATTCCAACTTCAGGGGATCCTCTCCATGATTGCTCCTCTGCTATGGCTGAAAAGCCCTGCAATGATCTTGTGGATACCCCTCTACAAAATCCTGATTTTGTCCTATAAGCAGATGATTCCTCTTTCATGAGGGATTGCTTTAGGTGTGTAGGCACTGCCATGCTCTCACCATGATTTAGCCCATGAAATAACTGAGGAAACAAAGGTTTGGGTTTCTGATTTTATTTATTTATTATTAATTTATTAAGTATAAGTATTAATTTGTTAAGCAGTGCGTGCCAATTTCGTAACAAACTGGGACCAGGCCTCCTCAGCTTGTTACTGACCCCAAAGACAGGGGCAGATATATTTTTATGTAATGAAAAATAATTAACAGTATATAAACCAGGATACAAAATTAGGTAATCTAATGTCTAACCAGAGGAAAGGTTAGGGGCTTTCTGAGTTGGGACAGAGATGAATGAACAGGTGTAATTCCCTCAAATCAGGAAAAGAAGTGTTCCACTTCCCTTCCCCCAAGTATCTTACTCAATCAAAGGAAAAAAAGAAACACTAACTGACTGACCAATAAAAGGGCCAGTTTTCAGATAAAATATATAGGTTTCTTGAGATGTGTAATGTTGAGAAACTCCTTGCATCAATCTTTGGATCTGACTGGGTTGCTGGTCAGCATAACGTAGGTCCTTGGTTAAGGGTCTCTAAACAACTAGTAAGGGTGATCCAACTTTTCAGCCAGGAAGGGCTAGGTTCAAACAATACAATAATGTTTTCTCACAATTCTCATAATTGAATAAAGTTTCCTCACAAGACAAAAATTGGACTAGACCCATAATTGAATAGAAAGGGAACTGATCAAGTTCCAGGACTGAGTCACAAAATGGAGTAAGGTTCACTCAATTCTCATAATTCTCTTTTTTGATTCATGGAGGATAGACCATCCCACTCCTCCCATGGATTACTTATCTATAAACCAAATCTATGAGGTTTTTCATGTATTCATAGTCAGAATTATATAAGTTAGGCTACAGATCAAACTACTCAGATGGCTCACAGTGAGCTAATTTTGAGAGTGAAGATTTATACTTGTCATCAAGGTAACAAAGAAAACTCAGCATAAACACTATGAAACAAAAAGTTGAAGTAATGCAATAATGATCATCAGTGTTAACTAAAATAAATTCTCCTCGTATCCTAGTAACCCACTCCCAAAGTCCTTTTAATCATTTCATCTTATCTTCAGTCCCAGATGTCCCATGTAGTTGTTCAGTCCTTGGACATTACTTCTTTTTTTTTTTTTTTAAATTTTTTAATTTTATTATAGTTTGCATCATTCATTTCCACAAGATTTTGAGTTACATATTTTCTCCCCCTCTTCCCCCCACCCACC
>CM053588.1:88682677-88721897 GCA_028646515.1 Pseudochirops corinnae | reverse complement strand
ATGCAATTATTATTATTATTATTATTGACTACATCCAACTGAAACTTGAGATACACAGGCATTGTGGTTTGGAGATCCATCCTGCCCTACAGAAAAGTGACACAGGAGAGAATAGACTGAGGGAGGGGGGACACACTGGGATGGCTGTTTTGGGGCGGTGGGTGGGGGAAAGAGGGGGAGAAAATATGTAACTCAAAATCTTGTGGAAATGAATGATGCAAACTAAAATAAAATTTTAAAAAAAAATGAGTTGAGGCTGATCAGGAAAGCGAAGAATACCAGACAATTAAATACACACACCACCAGAGTTTGGTATAGAAATATATCAAACTCAAAACGAAAACAATTTACAGAAATAAAGACAAAGCAGACAAATAATTGGAGATATACAATAATTGCATGTAGTTGGGTGGTGCCAATGTATAATAAATGGTGCCAGTTGACTAGGATGATGATAACTGATGATGGAGAAAAAGCAAAACTACTTAGCGCTTTAATTTTTGTTTTCCCTGCCAAGTAAAATAATCCATGGACTAGAAAGAGCAAAACAAAAATGGGTAATAAGGAATTTATACCCAAGATAAATAAGGCAATAGTAAATAGAAGAATCTAGGTGGAGAAGAATCTAGGAGCACTGGACCTGGTGTCAGGAAGAGCTGAGTTGAAATTTGGTCTCAGACACTTACTAACTGTGTGACCCTGGGCAAGTCACTTAATCTCTGTCTGCCTCAGTTTCCTCATCTGTAAAATGAAAGTAATAATTGCACCTATTTCCCATGGTTTTTGTGAGGATAAAATGAGGTAATATTTGAAAACACATATTGCAAACCTTAAATTGCTATGTAAATACTAGTTAGTAGCTGTGGTATAGTAGTAAAAGAATATTTAACTGCCATTAATGATTCGTATGATGGCTGAGTCAATCCCAATGATCCTATTCTTCTCATGCACTGAACTTCCTCCTAGTAATATCATAACTCATGAATTCAATTATCAATTTTATGTAAATGACTCCCAAATCTACATATTCAGCCTTCCTCTCTTGAACTCATCCTCTCATTACCAATTATCTATTGGATATCTCCACTTGGATATCTCATAGGCATTTCACACTCAGCATATCCAAAATAGAAGTCATTATCTTTCATTAGAAACCTATTCCTCATCCTAACTTTCCTATATCTGTCAAGGGAGCCACCATCCTTCTGACTGCCCAAGTTAAAGAATCGTGTAGTCAATCCTTTCCATCTCTCTTGCCTGTCCAGATCTGATCACTTGATAAATCTTATTATTTCTACCTCCATAACAATTTTTTTTTTTTTGCTTCTTCCCCCTTCTTTCCACTCACAGTAATCACCATTCTAGTTCAGGCCGTTCTCTCCTCTCATTTATATGGTTGCAATACATCCTAATTGTTTCCTCAGTGCCAAGCCATCCTCCACACATCTAGCAGATTGATAAAGCACAGGTTTGTCTTTGTCACTCTCCTCCTTAAGAAGATTCAATGGATGCACTGAAGAGAAAAGAAGGATGTTCAGAAGGAATCACAAAGAGTTAAGGTAATTTTGAAAGTAATGTTCAAAATTTATATGTGTGTGTATACATACATATATTTGTACATATGCAACTGGTATGAAATGGCGAGTTGTAGGTTTAATTTAGAGTCCTCTTTTTGTGTTCTACTTTTATGAAAATTCCTTTTTTTTAGGCATTTAAGTAAAGAATAAATTTTTAACCTGCCTCTTAAAAATTTTTCACTTTGGTATTTAAAGTCTTTCACAATGTAGCTCCCACATCTTTCTGAATGAACTTTCCTTTTCTCATGTACTCTACACTTTAGCCAAATTGAAACTGTGACTAGTACACAATAGGTGCTTAGTAAATAATTATTGAATTAAAATTAATTAAGTGGTGCCTGATTGGGGAAGGTAGGAAGTCAGATGACTCTCATGAATCAAGCAGGGCTAATATAGGGAATGGTAGTACTAGTAATTGAAGTTAGGACCACTGGCATGGCCATGCCCTTAGCAACAATGGAAGGGTTTTGGTCTAGGCTTTCATATGTGTAGCAGGGAGTTGAGTCTAAGGATGCTAATCTAACCATCAATCTAGTTTCTGCAGGTTTGCTGCCTGTTCTCTGAAATGCTTGTCTCTTCTTCAACAGGAAGACAAGTATTGCTCTGGAAGCTACCTTCTCTAGAGTAACGCTTCTTAAACTGTGGGTCGAGAACCAAAAATTTGGCAAGAGTAAAAAGTTTCTGAACACGTAACAACCAAAAATTAATTCTAAATCAAACCTGTAATGAATCTGAGGTGTTTCTGGCAGCGCTCAGCTTGCCCATGTTGCATCATTGCAACTTCACTACAGTCTTGGTTATGAACACAAAGCCTAAGCACTTTGCATTGTGCATGCCCTCAGGCCATGCAGTGCTAACACTGCTGAAACTTGATAAACAAAAGAAGTCCTGCTCTAGAGAACACAAATGAGAAGCACTCTCTGAATACCTATAAGGAAATTATTTTCAGTGACTGTGAATTTTTACATTAATGATTGTTAGACCTTTCCTTAGTAAACTAGAGTCTCTGAAATCAAGGTATCCCATCAAAATGAAGGTGAGAACTCTCTCTCTCTTTTTCTTTCTCCATCATATAGATAGACAGACAGATAGATAGATAGATAGATAGATAGATAGATAGATAGACAGTTAGATATAGATAGATAGATATAAATTCTGTATAAAAGTCAATAGAGTGTATTTTTTTAAAAAGGAGAAATGGAGTCAAATTTCTGTAAACACTGTTTCAATTCTCCATGACATAACTTTATATTTTTATGGGTTTTAGGGGAGGCGTGGATTAAGCAATAGTGGAAAATAGTGGAAAAATGTCAAGAATGTTATAATATTTTGAAGTTTCTATGTTTACATTCTTAAACTCTAATATTTGTGTTTTATATTCTAAAATATTTTGCCTAAAAAGTGTCTTTGTAAATTCATATGAATGTATTTGTTATATTAGGCTCTAATTGTCAAGGCTACTCCAAGATGGAGTTCATCTTGTTCTTCTTCAGTACTCTTTTAAATATGCTCAAAAGAATTTGTAATCTCACCACTGTGCTATTGCATATTGACACTCAGTCATGCCTGTCCAACCTGTTCAACCTGTCCAACTTGTACAAGTAATAGTTTCAAGGTCTTGTCCACATCTTCCCAAAAGCCCACAAAAGAGAATGCATTCTACATGCTGAGGGCCTTCCTCATTTTCTCTTTACCTTTCAATAAGACTGAGGGAGTACATTAGCTATACACAGACTGTTCCACACTCTTGCCACGTGACCAGCCAATATTCTTTTTTTTTCGTGTATTTCCCTCCTAGCATTCTTTAATCTAGTTCTTTTCAAAGTACCTTTCTTGCAATGTTACAGTATGTAAAATGTAGGTATTTTATGTATTTGTTACATGTTTTGTTATGTTGTTACACACCCAGCATGCTTGTTCCTTTGTTACCTCCCTCAAAAGGCAGCAATAAGTAATAGCCTTTAGGAAATGTGAGAAGGTAGCAGCAAAATATTTTAAAATCTGAGCTAAAAGAGAAATGAGGAAATAATCATGGAAGAAATTGGACTAAGGGAAATATTGCTAAATGTCTTTGGAATGTGATCACTGATAATATGGGCTGCACACAATTAATCCTGTTTGCTTACTAATGCTATATTTTCCATTTAGTAAAAGTTGTCTTTGGCTTAGGCCTATCTATAATTATTAGCTCAGAGTGGACAAAAGGAGGTACTTACACAAGGCTTGTGGATCTAAGAAATTCTAGCTACATCAGAGAAGTCAGGATGAAATGACAGTAACCTAGTGATACTAACTTCAAACTTTGGAGAGTTTAAGATTTGAAAAAGTCAAGATTACCCAATATAGAAGGCAAGCCTGAGAACTCAGCTGGTGGTGCTATTTCCTTACTGCTATTTTTGGTGTCATTCTTCACAACATCTGCTCAAACTAAGTGTAGCCCTTAGAGAACAACAAAGAAAACAGATGCATCATCAAGAAAAAGAAAGAAATGGTCCTGATGTATCCTGGCCTGGTCAGACCACATCCAAACAGCTGTATTCAATTCTGGACACCATATTAATTTAGGAAGGATACTTTCAAAAAGAAGTGTATGCAGAGACAGACAACCAGGATGTCAACAGATCTCAAATTCGTGCCAAATGAAGACTAAAGAAGCAAGGGATATTTAACCTTAAGAAGAGATTACTTAGGGGGTAACTTTAGAGCTACCTTAAAGTATTTAAAAAGCAGGTATGTGGAAGAGAGCTTATACATATTCTGTTTGATCCATGGGGTAGAACTAGAAACTAGAAACATGAACAGAAGCTAGAGTAGGACACATTTGAGGTTAATGTAAGGAAAAACTTCCTAATAAATAGACTTTTCCAAAATAGGATGGAACATCTTGGGAGTTAGTGGATTCATTGGAGGTCTTCAGGCGAGGGATGAATGATCACTACTTAATACATAGGTCATAGAAGAGGTTCTTTTCCGTGTAGGAATTAAAACTAGATGGCTACTGAATTCCCCTACAACTATGAGATTGTTTGACAAGAGACCCTGAAACCACTGTGACTATGGTGGTTCACCATGGCAGAGAAGCCTCCTAAAATCTCATTTGAGTTAGAGTACACCTCATTCTGCTGCTGCAAAGTGGTATTGACCAAATTCATGCCAGCAGTCCTTCATCATCTAGTTTAAATATACTGCAATGATTATCTCCAATTGAGTGGGATTCCTAGGTACCTTTCCTCAAAATCTGTGCTCATGCATTGTCTCAATGGCGTCTTCACAGCCAAGGAGAAGGGAGGACCCGGCCAGAATGACAGGGATGTATGTGATGGTTAAGTGGAGGCCTGAGGGGCTTCCTGTGAAGGGACCAAGCAGCAGTGGTGAGAGGAGAGCAGTGTAACCAAAGAGCTTACTTACCACCACAACACTGTCTGCCTTGGAGAACTACCTGCTTTCTCAGATCCCTTCGTCAAGGTGTTGCTGTTGTCTTTTTGGGGGGTGGGGGGAGGGCGGGAGAGGACGGGATGATGGATGGAATTCATACTTGTGTGCTTTGTTCTGAAATAAAATCATACACCTTTTGTTAAAACAAAAACAAAAACAAAAACAAAATCTGTGCTCATGACTGAGCCAAGATGGCATATGAGAGGCAGCAACCCAGTCAAACTCTCCCAACATTTCCCTTTAAATAATTTTAAAATAACTAAAATCAAGTTTTGGCAGAGTTAACAAAAGGTCAGAGTGAGACATTTTTCCAGCCCGACAACTTAGGAGGTTGACAGGAGGGGTTTGTGACAAAAAGGTGGAGGCAGCTGGGAGTACACTTCAGAAATACAAAAAACCTGAAGACCCCCAGTACTAGTTCTGAAAAAAGCAGCACAAAAAAAGTATGAAGCTTGGGAGACTACCTCCCCATCCATGGGTGAACAGACTCCAACTTTAACATAAAGTTCAAAGTGAAGAAATAGTTTGGAAAAATGAGCAAACAACAACAACAAAAGAAGCTGACCATAAAAAAGCAACTATACCAGTAGAAAAAAAGGAAAACACTCTGAGAAGAAAACAACAATGTGAAAACAGCTAGAGCCAAACCCTCAAAGAAAAATGCTAATTGGACTCAAGCCCAACAAGAATACCTAGAAGAGTTAAAGAAAGAAATAAGAGTGGGAGATGAAAAGATGGGAAAAGATATGAGGGTTATTCAAGAAAATTATGAAAAGACAATTAACAGCTATACACATACATATTCAGTTGGGTATAGAAATCTACTTTACCCAATAGTAAAATAGGAGAAGGTGATAAGAGACATGAGGGGGTGCTAAAAAGGAGGCCTGATTAAGGGAGACAGAGGTCAAAAGCAAAACCAACTTTTGAGGAGAGACAGGATAAAAACAGAGAGAGAAAAAAAATAAAAGAAAATAGGATGGAAGGAAATACGTCGTAATTGTGTATGTGAATTGGATGAACTCACTCACAAAATGGAAGTAAATGAGAGAATGAATTAGGAACTGGAATCCAACAATACATTGTTTATAAGAGACACATTTGAAACAGAAGACACACAGAGAGTTAAAATAAATGGGGTAAATCAGAATTTATTATGCTTCACCTGAAGTAAAAAAGGTAGGGGTAGCAATCTTGATGTCAGACAAAGCAAAAGTAAAAATAGATCTAATTAAAAGAGATAATCAGGGAAACTACATCTTGCTAAAAGGTAACACAGAGAACAAAATAATATTAACAAAATTTTTAGAGCAAGTTTCTCTTATAAAGGCCTAAATATATAGAGAACCAAATCAAATTTATACAAATAAGAAACATTCTTCAACTGATATATTGTCAAGGGATATGAATAGGCAGTTTTCAGAAGAGGGAATCAAAGTTATATATAGTCATATGAAAAAATACTTTAAATCATTATTGATTAGAGAAATGCAAATTAAAACAACTCTAAGGCATCACTTACACCTATCAGAAATGACAAATGCTAAAGGAGATGAGGGAAAATAGGTACACTAACAAACTCTTTGTGGAGCTGTGAACTGCTCCAACAATTTTAGAGAATAATTTGGAACTATGGTCAAAGTGCTATAAAACTGTACATATGCTTTGACCAAGCAATACCACTATTAGGTCTATATCCCAAAGAGAAAATTTCAGAAAGGAAAAGGACCTATATTATAAAAATATTTATGGCATATCTCTCTCTCTCTCTCTCTCTCTCTCTCTCTCTCTCTCTCTCTGCTTTTTTGGAGGAGGGAATGCAGGGCAATTGGGGTTATGTGACTTGCTAGTAAGTGTTAAATGTCTGAGGTCAGATTTGAATTCAGGTCTTCCTGACTCCAGGGCTGTGCTCTATTCACTTCGCCACTTAGCCACCCCCATAACCTCACTTTTTGTGAGAGCAAAGAACTGGAAATTGAGGAGATGTTCATCAACTGTTTAGTCAGAATTTAGTCATAAATTCTGACTAAACAAGTTCTGATACATGATTGTGATGGAGTACTACTGTGCTATAAGAAATGACAAGGGGAGTGGTTTAAAAAAAAACACAGTAAGACCTATGTGAACTGATACATTGCAAAGTGAAAACTGGGAGATCATTGTACACAGTAACAGCAATGTTATAGTGATGATCAAGGAAGAGGGAGAATTTGGAACTCAAAATTTAAAAAGAAAAACTGTTAAAATAAAATTTTAAAGCAGAAAAAAACCCCAAACCAGTGCTTGTACCTTATCCTCTCCATTTCCTACACTGCAGTGGAGTCTGTATAAATTTAATGTCTTTCCCTGCTGCTGAAATTTATCAGGGATGATCAGAAAGGATATATTAAAAAAAAATATGATAAACTCTGTATCTTAAGATGGTGGTTGGGTATCCAAGTAGAAGTGTCTAGCAAGTAGTTTGAAATGAAAATTTACGAAGCTTGGTATATTCATCTGGGAATCATCTCTACAGGAGTAATGGCTTCATTCACAACAATAGATAAAAAGAACCTTCACTGAAGAGGCAACAATGCCAAATTATATCACTAATTATGACATCTATATATTATATATACTATATTGCTAATTATATCACTGATATGTTCATAAAAATAAAAACAGGGGGCATGAGGAAAAATAGAATACATTTAAAGAGACAAAAAGGTTACAGTAAGAGAGATAAGAGAAACAATATGACATCGTAGAAGCCAAAAAACGTGAAAGTATCAAGAAGAAAAGGCTAGTCAACAGTGTGTTACATGTTTCAGAAAGGATGAAGAGGATAAGAACCAAGAAGAGACTATTGAGGGTTGGGAGGACATTAAGAACCTTTAGAGAGGGTAGCTAGGTGGCAAAGTGAATATAGCACCAGCCCTGGAGTCAGGAGGATCTGAGTTCAAATTCGGCCTCAGACACTTAACACTTACTAGCTGTGTGACCTCGGGCAAGTCACTTAACCCCAATCGCCCTGCCTTTCCCCCTGCCTTTCCCCCTGCAGTTTCAGCACAAAACCACAGTACAAGGGGCTAAGGAGTGAATAGAAAATAAAGAAGTAGAGTTAGCAAGTATAGGCTACTCTTTCTTGAAGTCTGTCAGTTAAAGAGAGGAGAGATGGAATGATAGCTTAAGAAGTTAGATAAAATAATTTTTTTGTTTTGTTTTGTTTTGTTTTTCCTTGCAATTTGGAGAGTGAATAGGAAGTCATCAGCAGTGAAAGAAGAAGAGATTAAAAATTCAAAAGAGAAAGGGAGCAAGATGTCAGAAATGGAAGCAGATGAGATCAAAGTTAAAGCCAGAGGATCGTATGAATTAGAATTTTTTGTATGATAAAGCTGAGGCCCAATGAGCTATTACTGTGAATTGCACAAGAATCACATGTTAGTGGAAGACCTAGAACTACAACTTATTCAGCACCTGAACAGCAGCTCCCAGTGCTGAGAGATTCAGAACCACTGACAGCAGCCAGTTGCTGAAAGAGTTCCAGATAGGTATCTCCTTAGGCACCACCTTTTCATAAGAGAACCAAAGCCTTGACCCTCATCTGGAAATCTGACCCCATTATTAGCTGTCTGGACCTTTCAGTTCAAGCTTAGGAAGGCTCCTATCTCTTTGCAACTCTTCTTTTATCTTCCTTAATTCACTGCTTCCACTTCCTTCTAGAACCACTGAAATTGCAATTTTGGTATCCTAAACAGAAAGAATTATATCACTAATATATTCATAAAAACAAAAACACCAAAAGATAATTTACTGCACATTTCTTGTGTCAGAAAGTTGGCATTTTTGATGATCACTTTATGTGTGTCTCTGTTGCCAATAAGCAGCTTGGGTAAAACAAAACAAAAACAAAAACACTTTACCTAAATCAATCAGGTAATTAATTTTATGGTATTATTCAAAGTAGTAATAACAGTTACAATACTATTTAAATCTATAAGCTATGCAATAAACTCCTACAATTATAATGTTTTCATCATCCCTCTCTCTCTTTTCTCCTCTTGAATTCTAAAGCCATCCTTTAATGCCCAGCCCAAATAATAACATTCTCCCCAGACCTTATAGAATTTTGTTTCATAACTTTTCTATTCTAAGTTGTGATGTAGAATTGTGTATTATAGGAATACATACTTTTATTGGGGGGTCTAGTCTTCCCCCACTATGATTTTAAATAGTAACAGCCTTCTCAAAGACCCTAGGGATTGTATTTCTTCTCATTTTAAGAAAAGAGAAAGCTAAAGAGAGATCAAGACTGGAAAGCAGAGTTTCTCCTAGTATAGCAGGGATATGAAGGATTTCTCAAGTGGCAGGATATGACACACGGAACTATATTACAACCAGGTTGGCCAATGTCAGTGACATCTTTAGTCTCCTTCCTCAAACCAAAACTTCCTCAGAAGACCATGAGAGGTGACCTGTAAATGGACAAATGAAGAGGCGTATGAATGTGTTGTTTTTTTCAAAGCCTGGGTATTCAGTTCAGTAGCTGAAGCCCTCAGAGAAAAACAGACTTCTGCCTATTGCTTTAATGTGAGCTGAGTGCAAATGGCACCCATTTCTAATTTTATCTTTAGAAACTCTGTTAAGGACTGTATTGGATGAATCTAATATTATTTCTCACAATTGTTGATTGTGTATTTACGTTTCTTAATAAAAGTACCTTGACCAAAGTCCCTTTGATCAAGTCACAAGGAAAAGGATAGTTCTGAAGCCACACAGGAAAAAGATGACCTTTCTTAGCTCAGTGAGGGATCTCACCTGACCAGTTCATTATTAAAGGGACTTTGCTTTCTAACTGGGGACATAATTACAGATCATCTCATAACTATATTTTCAAGGAAAGAATTAATATGAATTTGGGCCATTTAAAAAAATATCTCATGTTTTTAAACATGCCTCAAAGACACAAGCCTAATTGTGACCAAGAGTTATATATCTCTTTTGCTTATACTTTTTTGAGACAGGCACCAAAGTAGGAAATATCAAAGCAGAAAGATAACTCATGGAATATCTGGCTAGCACAGGATGAAGATGGAGTTGCAATTTGGCAATTCCATTTTTCACTACTCAGATCTAAGTTATAGATCCAGGGCAGAGAGGAGCAATCATGAATATGGGTTTTACCTATGCACCAAAAAAGGAACAAGTACTGAAAGCAAATCATAACTGTGTAGCTCTGATCTCAGGAGGAGGTTGGGACTCATTTCTACCCTCCAGTGCAGAGTGAAAGCCTGTAGTGGAATAACCACAGCAGGGGTCTGAGACCAAAGGGTAGTCTGCAGTTCAGTCCCTCTGAACCTATAGAGCCTCCCAGTGGGCTAATAATGACTGAGTCCAGCAACATCTACTGAAACTCTCAAACAGGGAAAAGCCTATAGCCTGAAACCTCAGTTTCAGTGAGGAAATTATAGAACTCAGACCAGGAAAGTAGTGAGCAGATCTTGCCCCCAAATCACATATTCTCAAGAGCAATGAAAGATGACAGATTCTCCAGACTGAACTGGGAAAGCAACAAAAGGACATAAGAGAACAAAAACTCAGGTTAGATGCACTTTCTATAGAAATGCACAGAGCCCAGCACTAACATAAAGTCCAAGAACTAGCCTGGAATAATGAAGAAACAGAAAGAAAAATCCTACCATAAAGAGGTATTATGATAACAGAGAAGTTCAAAATATAAAGCCAGAAGAGAATGGTTTGAAAATATCTACAAGCAAAGTCTCAAAAAAATTTTATTTTGGACAAAAGTCCAATAAGAATTCTTGGAAGAGTTAAATCAAGAATTCAAAAAAGACCTACAAAATTATTTCAAAAATCAATTGAGAAAGGTAGAGGAGAAACTGGGAAAAGAAGTGAGAGCTAAGCAAGAAATATATGAAAAGAATTAACAACTTAGAAAAAGGTACAAAACCTACTAAAAGGAACAATTAATTGAAAACTGGACTTGAACAAATGGAAGCCAATGAATGATTCCATGAGATATCAAGATATATTAAAAAGAAAGTAAAAAACTGAAAATAGAAGAAAATGTTAAGGATCTTATATGAAAAATCAGCTTAACTGGAAAATTGAAGAGAGATAATTTAAAAATCACTGGACAACATGAAAGCCACAAATTGAAAAGGGCCTACATGTCATATTTCAAGAAATAATAAAGTAATATCCTAGATAGCTTAAAATCAGAGAGCAAAGAAGAAACTGAAAGAATTCACCATTTCTCTCCTGAAAGAAACCCCTAAATGAAAATTCCTAGGTTAAGGAAAAAAATCCTACAAATTTCCAGAATGCCCAAGTGAAAGAAAAAAAATACAATAAGCTGCCGGAAAGAAAGAATTTAAATATTGAAGAGTCACAGTCAAAATCACATAAGATTTAGTAGCCACCACTTAAAAGTAGCAGAACGACTAGGATATGATGTTCCAGAAAGAAAAGGATCTAGGCTTAAAACCAAGATCAACCTATTCAACAAAACTGTGTATAATCCCAAAGGGGACTAAATAGTCCTTTAATGAGAGGACTTCCAAGCATTTCTGATAAAAAGAACAGAGTTGAGTAGAAAATTTGACATATAAACACAAGAGTCAGGAGAAGCATAAAAATGTTAATATGCATGAGCAATCATAAAGGACTAAAAAGTTTACAGTTTTTACATTACATTACTAAAATGTTTACATTGTTATATAGGGAGATGATGCATGTAGCCCCTTAGAACTCTATCATCCTCAGAAGTCTTAGAGAGAGTAGAAGGAAGGACTGGGAAGTATTCTGCTATGATTTGATGATCAGAAAATTAGAATGGAGAGGATTGGGAAGAGGAACATACTGGGGTAGGGGGAAAGGGAGAGCAAGAATGAGGCAAATTATGTCTCATAAGTGAGGTGCACAAGTAGAAATCTATATAACAATGAGAAGGAAGTGAGAAGAGAGCATGTGACACATTAACTTCACTCTCATTGGAATTGGTCAAAGAAGGGAAGAATACATATACACAGACAGGTGGGTATAGGAACACATCTTATCCAAAAGGGGAAGAGGAGAAGAAGGGATTACAAGTAAGGGGGGACAGAATTAGAGGGAATGCATATTAAGGGAAGGATTAATCAGGGGGAAAAAACCAAACTCTTAAAGATGAGATAAGGAAAAAAAAGAGAAGGAAAAGTATAAGAAAATAGGATGGAGGAAAATATAATTAGCAATCATAACTGTATGTGAATGGAATGAACGCACTTACATTGCAGAAGAAAATAATAGAGTGGATTAGAAACCAAAATCCAACGATATGTTGTTTACAAAAGATAACACTTGAAATAGAAAGATATATAAGGTTAAAATAAGGAACCAGAGTAGGATCTATTATACTTCAGCTAAAATTAAAAAGCAGGGGTAGCAATCATTATCTCAGACAAAGTAACAGTAAAAATAGACCTAATTAAAGATAATAAACAGGGAAACTACATTCTGCTAAAAAAAAAAAAAAGGTACCATACACAATGAATTACTATCAATACTAAATGAATGTATGTCAAATGACAATGCATTTAAGTTCTTAAAGCAAAAGTTAAATGAATTACAGGGAGAAACAAAAAATTTTGGAAACCCCAATTTACTCCTTCTAAGACCTAGGTAAATATAACCAAAAAATAAGAAAGAAATTAAGGATCTGAATAGACCTCTGGAGAAAATTGAATAGGAATAGAAAGGAGTATACCAATTTCTTTGTTATGCATGGCCTCTTCACAAAAATTGACCATGTAACAAGCATTAAATCCTCCTAAGTAAATGGAGAAAAGTAGACATATTAAATACATCTTTTACTGACCATAATTCAATAAAGGATTTTTAAAATAAAGATTAAAAAATTAATTGGAAGCCAAATAACTTAATCATACAGGATGGGTGGATTTAAGGACACTTTGGCAAGTCGTAGAAACAACAAAAATTTTTGTTCAGTATGACAATAATTAAACAATATAATTTTTTAGAATGCAAGGAAAGCAGTACTTGGGGGAAATTTTATATCTCTAAACATTTCCATAGATAAAAGAGAGAGAAAGCAGATCAACAAATTGGGTATGCAACTAAAAAATTAGAAAACTGACAAATTAAAAACCTCTAAATAAACAACAAAAATAGGAATCCTGAAAATCAAAGAAGAGATGAACAAAATTAAAAGTATAAAAAGTCTATTGAATTAATAAATAATAGTAGGAGTTGGTTTTTTGAAAAAACAACAACAGCAACAACAATAGCACAAAAAAAAGTCAAGCCATTGGTAAATTCATTTAAAAAAAAAAAACAAAAACAAATTGCCAATAGCAAAAATGAAAAAAAAAAAAAGAATTTAGAACCTATGAAGGGGGAAAAAGCAAATATTATCTTGTTCAACTATATGCCAATAAAACTGATGATCTGAATGAAATGAACAACTATTTATAAAAATATACATTTCCCAGGTTAACAAAACAGGACATAGAGAGTATAAATAACCCTATCGTATAAGAAGAAATTGGGTTATCCATAATGAACTCGCTAAATGAAAAAACACAGGACCAGATGGATTTACAAACAAATTCTACTAAACATTTAAAAAACAATTACTTACAAAAAAGCATTTTTAAAAATATCCTCTCAATACTAAATGAATATATGTCAAATGACATAGATTCCTTCTATGACACAAATATTTTCTTGATACCTCAACCAGGGAGAATTAAAACAGAGAAAGAAAACTCTAGACCTATATCACAAATGACTAGTTCAAAATTTTAAAATAAAAGATTAGCAAGGAGACTATAGTAACACATCCCAAAGATTATATACCATGACCAGATAATTTCTATACCATAAATGTAGGACTGGTTCAATATTAAGAAAACCATAGACACATTTTTTACCATATTAATAATAGAAATTATAAGACTGATATGATTATTTCAATAAATGAAGGGGGGAAAGTTTTTGACAAAATATTCATTTAAATTCATTTAAAAAATTAAGAAGCATGGGAATAAACACATCTTTCCCTAAAATTATAAGTAGTATGTGTTCAAAACCAAGAACTTGCATTATTTGTAATGAATATAAGCCAGAAGCCTTTCCAAAAAAATTAGGGTTAAAGCAACAATGTTCATTATCAGCATTACTACCCAAAATAGTGCTAGAACTGCGAGCTATAGCAATGACAAGAAAAAGAAATTGAAAGAAAAAGCATAAACAAAGAGAAAGCAAAACCATAATTTCTTTTGTAGTTGGTATGATGTTTTACTTAGAGAATCCAAGAGTCAACTAAAAAACTACCTGAAATAATGAGCAACTTCAGCAGAAGTTGTTTTGCTGAGGGGAATAATTCTACACTAGAGAGAACAGCTATCACCATCAAGACAATTGGTCCAAAGTCTAGACACTTTGCAAGCAGACATATACCAAAGGTTGTTTGAACAGTACCAAACCAAGGTGACACATAAAATGCCTAATTAGCACTCCTGTTGATTGCTTTACATTCTGATGAAGTTTAAGTATCAACCTCTCTCATTAGGGGTCAGATTTCTCAGAACTGAATCTGTTTCAGGACAAATACCAAGATAAAGAACAGGAAATGGCATCATATCTCAATTCTTACAGGCCCAGCAAAAGTTCTTCAAGGTTGGATTAAGAAAAATATTCATATGAGGAAATCCAAGAAAGTGAGGGGAGAAACATAGTTAAAATCACTTGGGAAAGAATCGATGGATGTAGAAAAAGAAGCAATATGCTATAGAGATATACTGCAGACCATTTTTATTGAGTATTTTAAATGAGTAGTATGGAAAATAGATCACAAATCTAGCATTGGAACATGATCCTATGATGGGGCACTCTATCCAGACATCTGGAACTTTTCCTCTACTAAAATCAGAAGAGATTAATACTTCAATAATAATTTTGTTTCTTTAAAAGGTTAGTGGTGAAAGTGGAAAGTGTTTTTAAAGCTAGAGTTCTAGTGGTAACAGAAAAATTTTTTTTAAAAAGGAACAGGAATATTACTCTTTATGGGTAAAATGATGGTGTGTGAGATATGGTGAAGGCCCCTCATAAAATTTTTAGGCTAGGGGACCCTCATAGAATTAAAGGTTGGGTTTTCAATTCAGTTTTTCTGTAAAAACAAGCTGCTAATCCTGAAGTGTTCCAGGAGAGGAGGATAGGAACACAGGATGCAAACACATCTGCATGATTACCCAGGTCAAGAGATTAACGAGGATGAGAGTTGTACAAGAATTCTTAGATTACTAAATCTGTGGATAATCATATCTGCTTTGTTCCTTGCCCAGTTATACTGTAAGGGCAAGCTGACCGTGAAGTGTTACAGGAACAAGGACAAGAACACAGGCTTTGATCATGTCTGTTCATTAATCAAAGAAAAAAGGGGCCCTGAAAAATGTAGGAGCTGTGCCAAAGTCAATGGGCTGCTAAACTTACAAAATAATTGCATCTGCTTACTGTGTATATGTCATCACTGTCCTTGGGTTAGATTTATCACGTTTTTAGATTGTGCCCTCAAAGCTCGTGAGAATGAGCTGAGAGGAAGGGGGCTGGGGGGGAGGGGGGTGGAATTGTGAGTAGATAAAGGGGCTGGGGCTATAAAAGTGGGTATCTTCTCTATGCCTGGTGCAGTCTGACACTGAGAATGTATTGAATGCACTCAGTGGGAGTTGCCCTTTTCTCATGAGAATCATAATAAATTCTTTTCTACTTTCTACCTTGAGAAGCCTGAGTTTAATCTGGGTAAGGGTCTTTGTTACCCCACACAATGGTGATGATAATGAATGGATGATGGTGAGGTAGATGAACTACTCAATTCATTTTGTGCCCATTTCCTTTTTCTTTTCAAGAGTAAGATGAAAATAGTACTGAATCAAAACCCAATATAAATCGGAAGATGGTGAGGCAACAACTATCTAGTAGCTGGTTGTTATAGTATAGGCACTTGAGGTTTGGGCTTGCAGTGAGGCAGAGACAAGAATCATAGACATGCATGTATACCTACCATTCTATCTCTGCTCCACCCCACCCAAATCCCAAGATTAGGAAGATGAGTGCCTACACATACATACACACATATACATGCACATACACATATGAATATGTGTAGACATACACTAGTGCCTCAGTTCCCTTTGACTACTTAACTTCAATTGACTTTTATAAAGGAATATGTACTTAGAAAATATGGCAACAACAAAAACATAAAACATTTTCCCCAGTGCCTTAGGTGCACACTCTCCCCTATACTACATCAATCTCAGTAAATAGTAGGCTCATACTTAGCACAGTAGCATTGGTCTCATCACGTTCACACTGAAATGCAACATTGTTGCTAGATGACTCTATCTCAGCTATTGCTAGACTTGGTTCCAAAGGTTGCTCCTCAATCCTTGAGGCATTGATGCCAACCTGGCAGCAAAACATACATTATACGTGCATATAAACACACAATGCAGACATATGTAATAGTGGACTCATGCATGCTCAGAAGGTATCAGCATACTCATTGAAGAAAATTCCCCACATGGAAGAATCTGGGAAGTCTATTTCTTGAAGAGTTCTGATGATGCAGATGCATTCATGAGACTTCAGAGCATCTGCAAACTTTCTGAAACTGGTTCTGGTCTGCTAAGCATTCAGTGAATGGAAACCTCTTTGACTGGCAGATTAGTCAGCAATGAGGGTTCTTTTAAAGGTAGTAGTCAACTATAGCCTCTGCCAGTCTCTTTGGCAGCTCTGTGTTGGTGGATCTCTGCTCCTGTTTTGACCGTTTTGCTAATAGTCTCTGGTAGAAGACATTAGTGAGGTAGAGGCTTTCTGGGATAGCTGATTATCCCAGAGAAAGGAATTACCAGTGTGGGCTTCTGGAAGTAGAGATTGGCACTTCTTTGAGGCTTACCTCTGAGGATGATAGTGGGCACTAGCCTGGAGAGGCTGAAGGAGTAGCCTTGTTTTGTTTTGTTTGTAAGTGGGGGCAAGACTTTTGTACAGCTCATGTGTGATATCTGCTCATGAAGGAGATTGGTGAACTCTACCGTGGCTTCCTCATGACAGCAGAAAATGAGAGGAGAAAAAGCTGGAGGGACTTCGAGTCCAGGTAAAAGCCGGAGGCAGAAGCCATAATTCAGCTGAGAATCAATCATCTACTCCCTGGAAGCTACACAAATAGTGACAACACTGAAAAAAAAAAAGGCTTGTTGAAAGGGAAGATTCTACATTGGAAATAATTTTCTGTCCTCTAGTACATGCACATTCCAGCACTCCAATCTAAATCCTCTTTATCACATACACAAAACATGTGTGCCTCAGGGTAAACGTACTTGCAATGATTTGAAAGTCTAAGGGAGTTTTCTCATCTAAAGAAGATCCTGGTTGTTAAGACAAATGGACTTTATAACTTGCGTTGTTTCCACAGATTCATTTGGGTACCTCTTGGTAAATGGGAAAGGCCTGTGATAGTTTTGGTTCAAAAGAGAGGAGTAATAAAAATCTTAAACAAAGGCATTATTCTTTAGCTTTATTTTTGTCCAGGCTTAGCCCTAGTATTACTCTCTACTTATTCCACCCTTTTCATATTCTTATTACTGTCAACTAAATTCCAGTTGAGATGCCATCTAATCTAAACCTGTACCAAATCATAAACTCTATCTAAATCATTACTGATCTGTAGTCATACAACCTCTCTTTGAACATATCAAGAGGGTTGTGACTTGCAATGTTATGATGTAGCCCACTGTATTTCTGGACAGTTAAATTTCTTAGTTTTTCCTTATACTGAGCCAAAATTTACCTATTTAGAACTTTTACACATTGGTCCTGGGCCAAAAAAAATCAGCTTCACTCCTTTCATATGACAGCTTTTAAAATACTTTAATACTCCAATCATGTCCTTCATACCTCTCCTCCAGATTTCTTTTTATTCGCTAGGTTAAACATACCCAACTCTTATAAACAATTAGCTTGTGACACTGGCCAAGCTCTCTTGAGTATTATGACTTTCCTCCCTTGGACACAGGAAGACTTGTTTGTCAATGCCCCACATAAAATATAATGACTAGGTGTGTTCTGACTAGGGAAGAGTTCAATGGGACCTTACCGTACTTGTTCTGGATCTGAGATTTCATATTAATTTAACTTAAGGGGCACTTAGCTATTTTGTGGCTATACTACACTGTTGACTCATATTGAACTTGAAGATCATTTAAACCTCTAAGTCTTCCTTGCTTGAACTGCTTCTCAGCCATATCTTTCCCATTTTATGCTTATAAAGTTGATTTTCTGAACCTAAGTTCTATTCAACAAACAGTTACTAAGTACCTGCTCTTTTCAAAGCACTCTGTTAGACATTGGAGATATAAAATAAAAAATGAAACAGTCCCCTGACCTCAGGAAACTTACATTCAATTCAGGGGATACAGCATGTACACATATGAGTAAACAGTTGATAAACATTTATTAAACACCTACAATATGTTAGGAACTGTGCTGAGAACTGAGGATACAAATATGAAAAAGAAAGACAGTCCCTGCCCTCAAAGAGCTTAAAATCTAGTTGGAAAGATAACAAACAAAAAGAAAGCTGAAAGGTGGGAGAGGTGGCTGGGAAATAAGGTATTCAGGCACAGGGGCATAGTGGAGTCCAGTCCAAGGAATTCAAGCTCATGGAAAATGAAGAGATGCCTAGTTGCTAAGAGTCCTCTTTAAATGGATAGGTTTTTTTTATTAATTGATTTGTTTGTTTACTTTTGGTTTACAAGATTCAGTTCCACAATCTCTTGAATTTCAAATTTTTTCCCCTCCCTTTCCCCTCCCATCATGGCAGCTTGCCATCAAGTATAGGATCAGCAAATACTTTCACACTGGACATTAGTCCGGTTGTAAAGAAGGGTTGTAACCAATGGAGTGAACAATGGGAAAAAGGAAACAAAACCGAACATGGAAAAGAACGAGAGCATGTAGTTTGCTTCAGTCTCCATTTAAATGGATAGTTTAAGAGAAGTTCTTGCTCTTCTCTTTAGTCTTGTAATCAGAAAGGCAGAGGGTACTGAGAAGGTGTATGTATCAAAGCTGATGGGGTCTCACAGGATAATGAGCTTATTGGTAAGGAGGTGTTCTGAGGGCAAGGTAGAGTACATTTCAAAGAATGCAAGCTGGTGGAGAAAGTATGTAGAAAGGAGAGCATGAGAGAGAGAAAGAGAGAGAGAGAGAGAGAGAGAGAGAGAGAAATCATTAGCCCTTCTGAGGAACAGGGAAAGTATCTGGGTGGGAAATAGTACCTGAGCTATGTTTTGAAGGAAGCTAAGAGCTCAATGAACTGGGATGAGGAAAGAGTGCATTTCAATAATGGAAGACCACGTTTGTAGACACAAAGATGGAAGATAGCATGTTATGTATGAGGAATAGCTAGAAAATCAATTTCTCTAGAACAGAGTATATGTGAAGAGAATTGGAAAATTATACTGCCGTCATATTTTGGAGCACTTTAAAAGGACAGACTGAATTTATATTTTATCCTAAAGGCAACAAGAAACAATTTGTGATTTTTTTGGTGGGAGGAGGCTTGTGACATAGTCTGATCTGTTTTGTAAAAATGTTGGCAGCCATGTGAAGGGTGGATTGGAGAAAGAACTGACTGAAAGTAGGGAGACCAATTAAAAGACTAATGGCAAACAAAATGAAAGCCTGAACTAGGGTAAAGGTTGTGTGAGTGGAGAGAAAAAAAACAGGTACAGAGGCAACACATGTTATGGAGTTAGAATCAACAAAACTTAGCAACTCATTAGCCTGAAGTTGACAGAGAGGGAATAGTCAAGGATGCTTGTGAGACTGGGAAGGGTGAAATTCCTCTTAATAGAAACAAGGAAGTTCGAAAGAGGAACAATTTTTTTATGTTTGTTTTTTATCCTCACAAAAATATAATGATCTCCATTTTGGACATGTTAAATTTGTGGTACCTATGGTACATCTTGGTAGAGATGTCTAGCAAGCAGCTGGCAATATAGCTCTGGAGCTCAGAAAATAGATGCAGCCTAGATATACAGGTTTGGAAATTATTTGTAGAAGTGACCATTAAACAATGGGGTTTGATGATATCAAAAAGAGAGTGTAGAGTTAAGAGAAGTCTTATCCATCCCTCTCAGCTTCGTGGCCCCCTCGAGTATAATCAGCATGTCATCTATATATTCATCATTAGTAAAGCACAAGAGACCTGCAACATGGCACGTGAAACTTCCCTCTAGGTTGAGGTTCATTCATTAATAACCACTTTTTGTACTATCATCCAGTCTTGTCCAAAAGGATGAGAGAGACTTTATGAAATACCATGCTGAAAACCAGGTATAATGTATCCCTGACATTCCCCTGATCTTGGTTGTGGTCCTTCGTTCCCAAAGAGAACCACAATGGCATCATTATGTTGAGGTCATTCTGGCTGTGGCTGATCAGATAAAACAAGCTGAGAAGGCTCTACCACAGGTCAGGCAGAAATAGTCCATATGAACAAGTGCAGTGGAGATGCCTTTAAATTTGCTTATCTCACATTTCATTTGAGCTACTTCAATTCTGCTTTGCTCGTAGAGCACAATATCTTCTCTGAGGTGGGCATGCCATACTTGGTAGTCCCATGCCAGTCTCCCCCATGTCACATAATAAATTCCAAAGTCAAGAGAGACTTTGAGAGTGTCCTTGGTATCACTTCTTCTGACCTCCATGTGAGTGCTTGCCTTGTGTGAGTTCTTTGTAAAATAGTCTTTTAGGTGAATGTACTTTCGGCATCTGAACAACCTGGTCAGCCCATTAGAGTTGCACTTTCTGTAGTAGAGTTTGAATGCTTGGAAGTTCAGGTCAAGAAAGGATCTCAGTGTCTGGTACCTTATGTTGCCAGGTGATCTTCAGAATCTTCTCAAGACAATCCAAACGGGAGCAGTTCAGTTTCCTGGCATTGCCCTGGTAGACTGTCCACGTTTCACAGGCATACAACAATGAGGTCAACACAATAGCTCCGCAGACCTTCACTTTGGTAGGCAGCTTAATAACTCTCCTCTCTCATACTTTCCTTTGAAACCTCTCAAACAAACTAGCTCTGGCAAATGTGTGCATTAACCGCATCATCTTGTGTGCATCCCTGGAAAGTATATTGCCAAGGTAAGTAAACTTATCTACAGCATTAAAAATTTCTTCATTTGCTGTAAACAATGGTTCCATGTAGGGATGGTGTGCTGGCTGGTAGAGAACATCTGTTTTCTTAATGTTAATTGTTATGCCAAAATTAGTACAAGCAACAGAAAATCAATCCATACTTTGTTACATCTCAGCCTCAGAGAATGCATTGAGTGCATAATAATTTGCAAACAAAAAGTCAAGTACCAATTCTCCTTCCACTTTATTTCAAGTTAAATAATTTACTGTCAGTATGGCAGTTGACCTGGATTCCATTTTCATCCTCATTGCAGGAGTCCAACAACATCACCTAAAACATCATGTTAAAAAGCATGGGAGCAAGCATATAGTCCAGTTTCACTCCATTGGTGACTGGGAAAGCATGAGAACATTGTCTATTATCCAGAACCTGTACAAGCATGCCATCATGAAACTGATGTACAATACTGATGAACTTCTTTGGGCAACCAAATTTTGCTATAATTTTCAACAAGGCCTTATAACTGACAGTATCAAAGGCTTTTGTTGGATTGATAAATGCTGTGCACAGACTTCTGTTCTTCTTCTGGCATTTCTACTGGGGTTGTCATTCAGTTCCTCAGCCCTTTCTGAAGCCACACTGGCTCTTAGGTAGATAACCATTTTCCAGGTGATGTATCAGCCTATTAAGGAGGACTCTGGCAAGAATCCTGTCAACAATGACTAAGAGAGAGATCCCCTGTGATTGTCATAGGACTATCCTTTTCATTTATAGAGATGGACAATGGAGGCATCTTTGAACTCCCAGGGGATAGCATTCTCTTGCCATATAACCCAGAAGATTTCAGTCAACTTTTGTGTGAGCAGTAGAGCCCCTGCCTTATAAATCTCAGCTGGAATAGAATCATCACCAAGTGCTTTGCCACATGAGAGGAACCTAATGGTGTTCAAAAACTAGTTTGGCTAGAGAAGGATTGACTTCAACCTGAGGTATATGGTCAATGGTTTCTGCATTGATTGATTATGATCTGTCGAGAACACCATAGAAGTGTTCAGCCCATCCCTCTAGGATCATGTGCTTATCACTAATCAATGTGATTCCATCAGCACTGAGTAGTTGAGATGCACTACAGGTCTTTGGCCCTGTGAGTAGCCTTCAGGGCATCATAAAAGATGTTTGGATTGTTACTATCAGCATAAAACTTAATTTCATCGGCCTTCTTCGTAAGCCAAGAATCCTGCATCTCTCTAAGAGTTGCTTATACTTTACTTTTGATAATGAGTTGAATCATCTTCACAAAAGTTTTTTTTTTTTACTTTTTTGTGTTTTGATCACAGGGTGGAATCCTTGCCTGCTGTAGTAAGTAGGTTGGGGTTGGATGAAGCAGGCAGTTTTTAGAGCACCTTTTCTAGGCTCTTCCTCATGCTAGGAGGTGAGCAGTGTGGTGCTCAGACACCACAGGGGCTGCAGAATCTCCTTGCTGCTTCAGTCCAGTGAGAAGACAACCCTTTGACCTGAGCCACCTGTGTGCAGGGTTGTAACTACAGCTCCCAGTGCATCCTGCTTCATCATTTGCCTGTCACCACAGGACTTTGAGATAAACAAAAATGGCAAAATGGCATGGGCAATGACTTTTGGCTCTTGCATAGATTGGATTTAAGTGAGGCAGAATAGCTCGAAGTTGTTGGCCTCGGTTTCTTCCAGAGTCATCAGAATCTATTGGCAGGACAAAAGTCAAGATGACTGGTGATGGCTTGGGATACAGTGGATCAATTTGGTATCTTTGATATCTGGTCAAGTTCTAAGTCCTCCATACGCCTCTTTCAGCCCTCCTTCATGGCCTTTGGAACAAATTGTTCTTATCTGCCCATTCTGCCAGGGGAAGTCTCGACATGCTTGGGGTAGACACCCCTCCTAACTCACCAAAGAATTTGAGACTCCCCGGTTATCCTCAACCTTGTTTAGCCTGTCTACCAAAATGGTTTACCAGGTTGTGGCTTCTATGCATGCTACAATTTCTTTGAGCAGTAGTTGAGAGTTGGGTCAATCAGATGGACACCACAAGTGGATGAGAAGCCCCGAAAAGGGTTCAGCAGCCCTCACACTAGAGTTGCTAGTCCTCCTTGAACACCCTACAACCCTCCCCTGATCTACTTTTTAAATTAATCTATCAGAAAAGACAATTAGGTTAACATAACATTATTTGCTTTGAATGGTTCTAAATGATCTCTCTTTCCCTTTTAAAGTGAAATTTACTGCTCACTAGCACCTCCACCAAAAAAGGTAGGAAACACTGGAAATAAATGCAAACTGATCAATATAGCTATCCACTACTTTATTTGTTTGAGATTAGTTTGCCCTACCTTCCCTATTATTGTAGAGGGCAACACTATCCTCCCAATTCTTCAAGCTTATAACCTAGCCTCTCTGCTCAGCTGCTCCCTATCTTTCACTCCCCACATCCAATCTGTGGTCAAAGCCAGTATCTTTCAAATAAGCTGCTTTCTATCCTCTGACACTCCCACCATCCTGATGCAGGCCTTCATCACCTTATGCCTAGACTAGTCTCATGCTGGGTTGACCTGCCTCAAGACTCACCATTCCAACCTATCTTCCATTTAGCCAAGTGATTTTTCTAAAGCACAGGTCTAATCATGTCCCAATTCTACTCAATAAACTCCAATGACTCCCTCTTGTCTCCAAAATCTAGAATAAAATCTCTGCTTAATGTTTAAAGTCTTTTGTAATCTAGCTCCCTCCTCCCTTTCCAATTTTATTACATCTTACTCCCTGCAATGTATTTTCAATGTAGTGACACTGGTGTCCTGCCTGTTGCACAGACAAGGCACTCCATCTCCCAGCTCCAGGCATTTTCTCTGGATGTTCCCCATACCTCTTCCTTTTCATTTCCACCTCCTGGTTTCCCAGGCTTCTTTTAGGTACTGACTAAAATCCCCTTTTCTGAAGAAAACCTTTCCTAACCCCTCTTAATTCTAAAACTTTTCCTCTTTTCCTGTTTACCCTGTATATAGCTTGTTTGTATATATTTGTTTGTTTTCTTCCCCCATTAGGTTGTGAGTTCCTTGAGGGCAGGGATCATCTTTGACCTTTGCACATAGTAGGCACTTAGTAAACGTTAAGTGATTGATTGATAATTCCAATTCTTCACCTGGTTTAGAATGTTTCTCCAAAAATTTTTTTGACAGACTCAAATTTTCCACGCTGTCAACAAAAACAATATAATAGCAACAACTCTTCAAAAATGTTGAGATAAATGTAATCTTATTCTATTTGTTTATTGTATCCCAACATATACACACACAAAAATGATTTTAGGAACCTTTTTTGTGGCAAATCCTGAGTGATTAAGAAAAAGAGCCATAAAAGGAAGAGAAAGTGAGATAGGTTTTTGCTAGACGCCTGTTAAGATTAAAGCAAGGAATGACGCCAGGCATTTGGCTTGGCGAGAAGACAAACACCTTGGCCTACAGACTTAATTTTGTTTCTGAGATTTTTTTCCCACTCACACTCATTTGTATGGAAGACAAAAGGAGTTTAGGGGCTGAGAAACTGGAATGCTCTGAACCTCAAGAGCCACTGGGATTTTGATAAAAGATACATACTAAATGGATACTGACCAGATGGAAAATAGCCATAAGAAATTTCTGACCTCAAGTCAGAGTAAGGTTTCTGATAGACACCTTGCTCTTGGTGACAAGAAAATAGGAGTTACAACAATAGACTTAATCCTGAAATCACTAGGTAGCAGGGATATGTGTCTTTGGCTCTATATTCCAAAGATCTTGGTGCCTGGTGAAAGAAATCTCCTCTGGGAGAAGAAAACCCCATTTCATCTAAGCCAGTGGTTCTCAACCTTCCCAATGCCACAACCCTTTAATACAGTTCCTCACGTTGTGGTGACCCCCAACCATAAAATTATTTTCGTTGCTACTTCATAACTGTAGTTTTGCTACTGTTATGAATCGTAATGTAAATATCTGATATGCAGGATGTATTTTCATTGTTACAAATTGAACATAACCCACAGGTTGAGAACCGCTGATCTAAGTCTTCAGGAAACAGTCTCCCACCTCTTCTGTGAGCAAAGCTACCCAGGGTATTGTTTTCCTCTGAGTCTAAATGACCAGGCCTGTTTGGGATATGCTTTTCTAAATGATTTTGAAGGAAAGGTCTTTAAATTTAAAAGAGCAGTGGCAGAGCCCCATTCTCCTATGAGGGGAAAGTCATTTAATTAAGTCCTTACTGTGTGTTAGTCACTGTGCTAAGCATTGAAGAAACACAGAAAGGCAAAAACAGGTTCTTTGCCCACAAAGAGCTTACATTCTAAGGGGGGAAATATGCAAATGACTATGTACATACAAGATATGTGTGTATGTATGCATTTATACCTATACATAAAGTAAAAGAGAAGTAATGTCTGAGGGATAGCGTTTAGCAGTGGGGGTGGGGAGGAAGATGAAGTTTTAGCTGAGTCTTAAAGGAAGCTAAATAAACAGAAGTGAAGACAGAGAGGGATGACTAAAATGAGCAATACCCAGGGAAAAAGAACAGAATCCGGAGATGGAATGTTCTGTGTAATGCTTTCCTCCAGAGTAACTAGATAGTAGAGTGAGTGGAGAAAAGTAAGGTATAAGAAAATTAGAAAAAGTGGGAAGGGATCAGGTCACAAAGGACTTTTACATGACAAAGAATGACATATTTGGTCCTCGATGTATTAGGGAGATACTGGAGTTTATAGAACAGGAAGGTGACATAGTCAGACCCATGCTTTAGGAAGATCACTTTGGCAGCTGAGCAGAGAATGGGCTAGGGTGGAGGGAGACTTATGACAGGGAGACCAACCAGAAGGTTATTGTAATAGTCCAGGCTGGAGGTGATAAAGGACTGCATCTGTATATAAGAGATGTTTTTAAGGTAGAAAGAGCAAGATCTGTCAACAGACTGAATATGTGAGATCAGTGTGAGCAAAGTGTTGAGGATGACATGGAGTTTGGCACCCTAGGTGACTTGGAGGATGGTGGTACCCTTAAGAGTAAGGGAGACAGGGGAAGTATTTTTGGGAAAGATGAGTTCTGTTTTTGATATTTTGAGTTTGAGATATATATAGGATATCCAATTCAAGATGCCTAAAAGTTATTTGGTGATATGAAACTGAAAGTCAGGAAAAGGATTAGGGATGCATAAAGGGATCTCAGAATCATCTGCATAGAGATCATAATTGACCCATGGGAGCTGATGAGATCACCAAGCAAGATAGTATAGAGAAGAAGAAAAGAACCCAGGTGACAACCTTAGGACATATGCAGAGTTGGTGGGTGTGAAATAGATGGACAGGCAAAAAAAAAAAACAAGACTGAGGAGTAGCCAGCCAGACAAGTAGGAGGAGGAGAACTAGGAGACAACAATGTGATGAAAACCTTGAAAAGAAAGGGTATCCAGGAAAAGAGGGCAATTGACAATGCAAAGACTGCAGAGAGGTCAAATAGGATGAAGAGAAAAAGTCATGAAATTTGGCAGTTGAAAAGATCACTGGTAACTTTGAAGAGAGCAGTTTTAGTTGAATTCCAAAGAGATTGGAAGGCAGACTCAAGAAGTTTATCCACAAAAAGAAGAAGAGATATGGGATGATGGAGAGTGGGGATGGATATAACAAGTGAGGATTTTTTAAAAATGGGGAGACAAGGCCATAGATACGGAAATTTTGAATATTAGTGAAAGAGGGGATGATAGGGAGGTAGTCTTCTGGATAAAATGGAATGGAATGGGATCACAGATGCAGATAAAGGGGTTGCTTTGGCAAGGAGAAAGTCCATCTTTTTGTGTGAGACAGTGGTGGAGGAAGAGATAGCATGTGAAAATATCTGAGTCATGTGAGATGAGGAGGGGAAGAGAGAGAGACCCCTCATCAAATGGCCTCAAATTTTTGGATTAAGTGTGAGTCAAGGCCCTTAACTGAGAGGATGGCAGGAATAAGCGACAGGAGCAACTGAGGGAAGGGTTGAAGAAGTTTAGAATAGCCACTGTGAAGAGTGGGATAATGAATTGGTTAAGGAGGTGTAAAAAGGTGAATGCCCAGTTGAGATTATGGTTAGTGGACTCAGTCAGAATGCTTTGTGATTTTCTCCAGGGGCATACAGCAGGATGTGAATAGGTGTGAAGGCAGCAGTTGGTAAGAGTAATCCAAAGCTGAGCATTGTCAAGATATGATCAGCAATAGGACAAGGGAGCAAGAGATTCTAATGTAAAGGACAGAATGGAGTTGGATTGCTTTGCTGAGGGGTTAAGATAGAGAAGAGAAGAGAGTTCACCCAGTGCTGGAATGATAGTCTTAGAAAGAAATGAAGGGTAGAAGGATTAAAGGTCATGGTGAGAAAAAGAAGAGTTACGGATTGCAAGGCACAGGGAAAGACAGAAGGATAAAAAATTAGGACCAGGGGTAGCTAGGTGGCGCAGTGAATAGAGCACCAGCCCTGGATTCAAAAGGACCTGAGTTAAAATCTGGCCTCAGACACTTAACACTTACTTGCCATGTGACCTTGGGCAAGTTACTTAAGCCCAATTGCCCTGCCTTCTCTCCCTCCAAAAAAAGCAAAAAAAAAAAAAATTAGGATCAGATAAAGGGATTTTAGAGTTCATAAACACAGAAGAGGAATATTTAGGGGACACCAACAATATCAAGGGTATGGAAATCTCTGTGTGCAGCTGAAATGGAGTAGAAGTCATAAAGAATTGAGTAAATTGAGAGACTGGAAACTTAGAGTATTTAAGGGAATATCAATATATATGTTGAAGACCCCTAGAACAAGAGCAAGAGTTGGGGTATGGTGGAAAGACTGAGACAGACACTGAACTCCTTAACGTAGGAAGGAGAATATGCTAGAGGTCAATAGATGATAGCTTTGAGAATCTTGATTAGGTGATAAATTTGGATTGAATAGACCTCAAAGAAGGAGAGATTCTTGAATGATGATGGTAGAAGGAGAGTCTGGAAATGGTCAAGGGAAGTGAGAAGTATTTCAACTTCCCTACCATGAGAAGTGAGTCAGTGGATTTCAGTGAAAGTGAAACCAGTGTTGTAAAGAACAGCCAGAGATGCAATGTCATTAGAAGTAAGACAGGTCTTGGTGGGAGTCAAAAAATAGAGGGAGTGAGAAAACAGATTAAAAAAACCTTTTTCTTTTTAGGAGGCAATCAGGATTAAGTGACTTGGCCAGAGTCACACAGCTAGGGTCTGAGACTGGATTTAAACTCAGGTCCTTCTGATTCAAGGAACAGTGCTCTATCTACTAGACCACTTAGCTGCCCCTAGATTTGTTAATTATGGAGCAGGTATTCCAGAGAGCAGAATGGAAGGAAGGGGGCAATAGATATGGACATTGGGATAGCATTGAGGGGATAGGGAAAGGAGCAGGTAGAAGGGGAAGAGAAATGGGGTTTATATGGCAGACAGGGGTCCAAAATCATGGGGATGAAGAGGGTATAAGGAATGAATGAGTACAGACCAAGTATCAGTAGACAGAGAGAGGTCTATTGAAGAAGACAGGTGATTAAACTGCTTAAACACCTCCCTCAAACTGAAATCTCATGGTAGATAGTGATATTATGTTCTGTGAGACCCAAGAGGCATACTACCCAGCAACCAGAAAAAGAAGGTATGGTTTGAGGGAGTCCAGAGAAGAGACCAGAACTAGAAGTTTGAAATGGATTTGATCTGGGAATGTGTATTGTTGATGTGTTTTTTGCTTAATGGGAAGATCTTTTCCATTCATCAATAGGCCCATGCGACCTGCTTGAGTTACATGGAAGCCTGGGTCACATGAATCTGTGGTGGGAGGAGCTTGCCTATCGAGTAGAGCAAGAAGTGTAGAACAGAGCCCAGAGGAAACTGGTTAGAGTAGTTAGAGCTGAGGGAGAAAGAGGAAGCAGGTAGCTGTGAGTGTTCATTTGTGGAAAGGCCCCAGGGGTGGTGGTGCCATCTACATTGTTATTGTGTAAAAATTTCTTTGTTGCTATGATGGATTTGGCTTTCTGGTGTTGGGATTCAGCTTTCTGGTATTTGGATAAATGTTTTGGTTCTGTCTTCCATGTGGAGAGTCTGTTATATTTTGCAATTCAGAATTACAGCAGCATTTTCATAGCCACCATAGGCACCGTGACTATTGGCACTACATAATGGCCCCCAGAATGCTAGAGAGAGCACAGGGATGAAAGCAGAGGCTGGGACAACTGGATCCAGAGCTGAGATAGGGATCCCTGGGAAAGCTCTGGAGTATAGTGGCCACAGGCAAATGGACTACATCTGGGGCTTAAGCAGGCCTTGAGGAGAAGCCTAAGGAGTGAAGTAGCACCCCAGGTCAGGAGTCCTGCAGAAGCTGTAAGTTAAAAGCAGAAAGAAATTCCACACCCTTGTGCACATGGTTGCTGCACCTGGCTTCTTCTTGAACACCAAAATGACATGACTATGTTAGAGTCAAGTTACAATGTATCCAACTATGTCTGATCACATGGATACCAGCTTGAAATGTTCTACCACAGGCCAGGCACAAATAGGCCATGTGAACATTTGGGGTGGATTCTCTAAATTTGCACATCTTGTGTTTCTTTTGAGCTACTTCAGTTCTGCTTTGCTCATAGGGCACAACTCCTTCTCTAACGAGAGCACACCATGCTGAGTGGTTCTGTGCCAGTGTCTCCTATGTCAAGCAATCAGTTCCAAAGTTTTTAAGAGAGACCTTGAGAATGTCTTTGTATTGCTTCTTCTGACCACCATGTGAGTACTTACCTTGTGTGGGTTCTCCAAAAAATTGTCTTTTAGGTAAACTTATGTTTGGGATTTGAAATAGGGGGCCAGCCCATCAAAGTTGCACTCTCTGCAGTAAAGTCTGAACGTTTGGCAGTTTAGTTTGAGAAAGGACCTCAGTGTTGCTATCTTATCCTGACAAGTGATCTTCAGGATCTTCCTAAGACAGTTCAAATGGAAGCAATTCAGTTTCCTGGCATGGCGCTGGTATGCTGTCCAGGTTTGGCAGCAACTATGGGAGAGCAATGAATTTGAAGTCTCCACTAGCAGATTCAATCGCACCTATACTACCTCTGTAAGCTTGGGTGAGTCACTCACCTTCCCTGGGTTTAGTTCTTAACTGTAAAATGAAGCAATTGTACTAGATGGTCTTTGAGATCTCTAGCTCCAAACCTATGATTCAAAGACCAGTGAAATACAGTTAATCAACAGCCACATGAGACAAACAGAGAGCAACTCCTAGCAAAGACTGCCTGCTATGCTCACATGCCTGGCAGAGACAACACATTTGACAGAGGCTATGTGCCTACGAACTACATCAGACTATCAGACTATCAGTATATATGCTAAAGTACTGGAAAACCAGTCAAGTGGGAATGGTCTTAGAGCCTGCAATCATGATAAAGACTGTGACTGTAAGTATTGCGTAATGTTTGATAGCAAAATATACCAGATTCTCCAGATAGAGGATAGAACAGAAGGATTTATTTAGACAACAGAAAACCAAATCCCAAAACCAGTAAGCTGATTCCATCATAGTACTAAAGATACTCAGAAGCCATAATAATGCTGAGAACCATGCCATCCTTTAGCCTTCCCATAAACCAATACAAGATCAATATTTACTCATAAAACTCTCTATCACCTTGCCTGAGCTCCTCTGTCCCCCACCATCTGGCTAGTTCTGAACCAGCTTCCTGTGGGCTCTGCTTCCCTTCAGCAAATTCCCTCCATCATAGGCTCCATGTGATTACATTCAGCCTATTAGGGGGCAGAGCTTACTTTCAAAGCAGGGGAGGTCTTCAAACTCCCCCCTTAGGTCTGTTAAGGGGCAGGGAAGATCTTCAAATTCCCATTCCCATTATAGAGCCCAAGAATATAAAATCTGACACAGCTTCTTCCATTTCTTCTCCATTTGCTAGAAAGTGATGGGAGAGTTGCCATGATCTTAGTTTTTTTTGTGGTTCTTTTTAATGTTAAGCTTCAAGCCAGCTTTTACATTCCCCTCTGTCACCCTCATCAAGAGACTTCTTACTTCTTTATTTTCCGCCATCTGAGTAGTATCATCTGCATCTCTGAGACTGTTAATATTTCACCCAGCAACCTTAATTCTGGCTTTCGATTCATCCAACCTGGCATTTCACATGATATACACATATAAGTTAAGTAAAAAAAAGTGACAATATAAAGCTTTGTCATACTCCTTTCTCAATCTTAAACCAATCTTCCATGTCCCAAGTTCCAATCTAACTGTTGCTTCTTGACCCACTTACAGGTTCTTCAAGAGACAAATAATATGATCTGGTACATCCATCTCTTTGAGGACTTGCCACATTTTGTTGTGATCCACATGGGGAAAGACTTTATTTTTGGAGGAGGAAAGGCAAAACAATTGGGGTTAAGTGACTTGCCCAAGGTCACACCACTAGTGTCAAGTGTCTGAGGACAAATTTGAACTCAGGTCCTCCTGATTCCAGGGCCAGTGCTCTATTCACTGCGCCGCCTAGCAGTCCCAGGGGAAAGACTTTAGTCAATGAAGCAGGAGGAGATTTTTTTTCGATCTCCTTTGCTTTCTCCATAATCCAGTGAATGACAGTTTGGTCTCTAGTTCCTCTGCCTCTTTAAAAACCAGTCTACTCTTCTGCTCATTTTTGGTTCAGATATTGCTGAAACCTAGCATGCAGAATCTTAAACATAACGTTGCCAGCATGTGAAATGAACACACTTGTTCGGTAATTTGAACATTTCTTGGCATTGTCCTTCTTTAGAATTGGGACACAAAATGATCTTTTCCAATCTGGGGTCCACTATTGAGTTTTCAAATTTTCTGGCATATTGTGTGTAGCACTATAACAGCATTGTCATTTAGGATTTTAAATAATTGAGCTCAAATTCTGTCACCTCCACTAGACCTATTGTTAGCAATGCTTCCTAAAGCCCGTTTTACCTCATTCTCCAGAATGTCTGGCTCTAGATCAGTAACCACAATATTGTAGTTATCAGTGATATTAAAATCTTTCTTCTTACAATTTCTTTCTTACAGTTCTGTATATTCTTGCCACCTCTTCTTAATCTCTTCTACTTCTGTTAAGTCACTACCATTTTTGTCTCTGATTATGCTCATTTTTTACACGAAACATTCCCTTGACATCTCGAATTTTCTTGAAGAGATCGGTCTTTCCCATTGTGTTGTTTTCTTCTATTTCTTTGCATTGCTCATTTAAGAAAACCTTCTTATCTCTCCTTGCTATTCTCTGGATTTCTGCATTTAGCTGGATCTATCTTTCCCTTTCTCTATTACCTTTTGCTTTCCTTCTTTCCTCAGCTATCTGTAAAGCCTCATCAGACCAAAGCCATTTTGCTTTCTTACTCTTATTTTTCTTCAGAATGTTTTTAGTTGCTGTCTCCTGTACTATGCTGTGAACCTCTGTCCATAGTTCTTCAGGAACTCTATCTACCAGATCTATTCCTTTAAATCTATTCATCAATTCTACTTCATATTCATAAGAGATGTTATTTAGATCATATTTATACAGTCTGATGGTTTTCCCTACTTTCTTTAATTAAAGCCTGAGTTTTGCAATAAGAAGCTCATGATCTGAGCCACAGTCAGCTCCAGGTCTTGTTTTATTTACCTTTGGTGGTAAAGTATGTAAGCAATCTGATTTCAGTTGGTTCTTTTATACTGTTTTATAGTAGTTCACTTAACTTCAGGGAGATGGGCACAATTTTTTTTGTCTGATTTGACTAGCTAAATCATTATGCAAAAGGTATAAGGTTAAATCTTTGCTTCATAATTCTTCAATTTGTCTTTCTTGACCATCTGGTGATGTTAACATGTAGAACTGCCTTTGGGTTGTAGAAAAAGAGTATTTGCTACAACCAGCAAGTTATCTTGACAAAACCCTTGGTCTCTGCCCTGCTTCATGTTGTACTCCAAGGCCAAGTTAGCCTGTTACTCCAATTATCTTTTGATTTCCTACTTTAGCATTCCAATCACTTGTGATGAATGTGATTTTTTTATTGTTATTTTTAGAAGATTTTGTAGGTTTTCATAAAACTGAGCAACTTTGGCCTCTTTGGAATCAGTGGCTGGAACATAAACTTGTTTTATTGTGATGCTGAACAATTTACCTTGGATTCAAACAGATATCATCTGGTCGTGTTTGAGATTATTCTCTGGTACCACTATGAGGACTACTCCACATCTTCTAAGAATTCTTGCCCACAGTAGCATATGTAGTGATCACCTGAATTAAATTCACCCGTTCCCCTACACTTAAGTTCAGTGACACTCAAGCTGTTGATGTTTAAACTTTCTATCTCCTGTTTAACCACATCCATCTTACTTTGGTTCATAAATCTTCCTTTCTGGGTTCCTATGTAATATTGATCTTTGTGGCATCAGACTTTCCTTTTCTCACCAGATACATCCACAGCCAAGCTTCCTTTCAGCTTTGGCCCAGGTGCTTCATTCTTCCTGGAGCTACCTGTCTTTGTCCTCTGTTCTTCTCCATGAACATGTTGGACACCTTCCAACCTGAAGGGCTCATCCTCCAATGTCATCTCCTTTATCAATTTAATACTGTTTGTGGAGTTTTCTTGGCAAAGATACTAGAGTGATTTGTCATTTCCTTCTCTAGTGGATCACCTTTTTTTTTTCTGAACTCTCCATTATGACCTGTCAATCTTAGGGTAACCCTGAACAGCATTGCTCATAGTTTCATTAGGCTATGTAAAACTCTCTGACATGCAAGATAGTGATTCAAAAGGGGAAAAATATTTTAGCAAAACTAAATTCATTTAGAATGGCTGAGAAATAATGTGTCCTCACTGAGTATATACATATTGAGTATATACATATATAAAAACATATACATATATATACATACATATAGACATACTACATATACAAGCATATATTTTATATAGATATGTATTACATTTCAACCATATTAAACACAATATTCATTAAGCTACTACTATGTGCCAAGCACTGTGCTAAATGCTAGGTATACAAAGACAAAAATGAAAAAGTCTGTCCTTGAGAGCATATATTCTGAAAGAGTATAATCTGTATCTATGCTATATATTTCCTTCATAATCCATAGATTATATAATAGCGTTTAGAATACAGAAGACACTAAAATAATGCTTTTTGATATACCATACATTTATCAACAATTTTCAAAGAATTTGGATATAATGAAACACATAATACAAAAACTTTGATGTTTTAATTTAATCGTGCTTTGAGAAATCAGTAGTTTCTTGTAATGCTTCAAGGTAGCAGCCACATAAAATAGTGAATAGGGGAATCAGGGAGGCCTAGATTCAAGTGTCACCTCTGACACACGCTGCTCTTTGATTGTGGATGAGTCACTTAATTTCTCAATTCCTTAGATCACATTCTTAACCTATAAGCTGCAGAATAGTTGTAGCTCTGCCTTGGTGGAGAGTGTAACCTCACCTAGGGTTCCCCATACTGAGGAAATAAAAAGCCTGAACCCTCTACCAAGTAAATAAATAAAAGGATGGAGAAGGCATACGGCAAGAATCAAAAACCTATGGCATGTCAAAGTTTTCAGAAGTGATTTTCAGAAGCAAAAGGGACTGCTGAGACCAACAAGCTCTGGGCAAAATCGCAAGATAGTCACCGTGTATCATTTGTGCTACTCCCTTCCTATTCAGTCCCCTGTCCAAAAGCTGCTCTCCCTTTTCCCCCTTTTGTTTGTCACCCAGTACCCTTCTGCTGCCCTCTTTCTGTCTAAAGTGCCTTACAGAGTCAATCTTACCAGGTCTCTATCATCCAAATGCCTCATGCTCTTAAGTGATTTGAGATGATACCCATATAACCCCCAAGTCAAATTACTTATCCCTTTAGTGCCATTGATTCCAATTAAGTCTTAAAAAGAAAACCAACTGATCAATGCAATTTATCTATGGTGTCCATGACAGATAGACTCTTTTTCTAAGCATGTTTGTATTTTAAAAGATGCTGTTAACCCAACTTTAATTAACAGGTTATGCTGGGTTGTATTGAAGGGAAAAAAAACACTTCCAAATGTTATTTGACTTCTATGAGTGGCCATTTATGAGATTCAATCCCCTCACCCTACCTCCCCCACACACACATTTGTGTCCAGTGGTAGCCATCTCTAAGGTGGGAGAAGGGAGAAAAAGAAGAAAAAACCCATCATCTTTATTATATATTTAAAAGGAATAGCAAGTAGTACATAAAAGATTTGCAGTTTCATGTGCAATCATATTTTTAAAAATTAGATTATTTTATGGAAATGTTTCTTTTATCCCAGAAGTTAAAAATAAAATAAATAAAATTTAGGGAAAAAAGAATGAAATGATCCTTACTTGCAATGAGCCTATATTTTTGTACACCCTCCAGGGGTACTTCCCCAGCTGTCACTTGTATTTGACAGGCTGTCCTCTCAGAGGGCAGCTAACTACTTCACTCTGTGTTATAGATGTAACATTCAAGGAGTTGGGGTTTCTAGTCCTGCCACTCATGAGCCTCCAAAAGTGTACATCCTATTGGTTATGCCAAATCCTACTGATCACTGCCAAAGTACACTAGCTGGTAGATATTTACTAGGACAATACAGTAATTACAGTTGGTATAAAACATACCCCAAACTAGAAACGCATTTTTCCCTTGCACAGACATTTCTATGGAAACTGGGTTCAAATGTAGAAAGTACATATGGTGGAAAGGTAAACTCACAATTTCTGGTTCCATTTCTCCCTTTGTGGAATCCTCATCAAGTTCCTCTTAGGTATGGCTCTCTGTTGGGCTTTGAGGGACAGTGCTCTCATAGAGATCTGAAGCCCCCTTTCCTTGTTGCATCTAGTTTGCCCTCAGTGTGACTCTCAGCCTCCAAAGTAGATGCTATCATTGGTCACTGTGACTCCAGGGGACTCTGCTCCAGATCTTCAGACATTTCAAGTTTCACTAGGTTGTCCTGTGATTAATTGGGGAGGGGAAACAGTATAACAGTCCACTTGTGGACTCACCCCCTTCCTGCCCCTTTGGTGCCTACTTGTATAGGCACAAAGATTTGCCTCTTCAAGATGCTCCTGAGCCTAGAAGCTCCCAAATTGGCTGCTGCTCTACTGATTCCAAACCGGCTTGCTGTGTTCTAGGCCTAGGAATATGTCTGAGTCTTTTTGAAAATCATTAAATATTTTCCATGTGGAGTCATCTGTCTTCAACCATTGCTCAAAGCACTTGCCCCTTTGTGTCTCCAGCACTTGGCACATTTCCTGGAGCACAGTAGGCCTTAATAAATGTTTATTGATTGATTAAACATCCTTCCTTCCAACATAATTAAAGACATATCTCTGATTGATTTTATTAATTTGTCAAGCCTTCTGTGTGTGCATTCATAGGGAAAGGGGGTTTCTATCCCTGTCCTTATTTGCGGATATGTAGTATGTATTGTGCATAGACACACATTTTTTTTGTTTGGTCCAGACCTAAGATTTCACTGGTGTAAGAAAACTCCCAGCAAGGAAACCTTGAAAATCCCTCTACCAATGTTGATCAATACATGTTCTGTAACTTTTAGTCTTCAAGAGTTGCCTCAGGGGCAGAGCCAAGATGGCAGAGTAAAATCAGGAACTTGCTTGAGTTCCCACTTCAACCACCTCCAATACCTGTGGAAAAAAATGGCTCTAAACAAATTTTAGAGCTACAGAACCTACAAAGTGACAGAGAGAAACAAATCTCCCACTGAAGACAGCCTGGCAGGCTGTCAGGAAGGGTCTATCGCACAGGGGTGGGAGCTGAGTGGAGTCCTGTGGGAGCCATGTGGGCCCAGAATGGGGCCACCCTGACCAGCAGCCCAGACTGGCCCAGAGCAGACTTCAGGAAAGTGAATCACTGGCAGCTATGGCAGTTTCCAGACTTCTCAACCCATAAACACAAAAGAGAAAGTAAAAGGTCAGTGGGGAACCCTGTTGAACCAGGTGAGAGAAGAGCATGGTCTGGTCCCTGCCCCCAGGGCAGCAGAGGTGGCAGCTGAGGTGGCTGCAGTTGCTGTTGCATGGCTGTCTCCAGAGCTCCTGTCCTGCAGATCATAGGGGGATCAAGTAACCATTCAAAGAGTAATTGCTCTTGCTTTGACCTGCTTGGATTTGGGTTGCAGTCTTGGGTGGTGGTCCTGGGGTGAGGAATGCCAGTGTACCAGAGCTTGTGGTGGCTATAGAGAGGGTGCCCTCCTCATAGCTCTCACAAGAGTTCTGACAACTGTGAAAACCCCAGTAATTTGGGACACAGCTCTCTCCACTCTGGAAGCAGAGTTCTACTGTGGCAAAGAGCTCAAAGGTCAAGTAATTGGCTGGCAAGGTGAGCAAACAGAGGAAGCGCAATCAGACTATAGAATACTTTTCTGGGGACAAAGAGGATCAAAACACAGAACCAGAAGAAGACAACAAAAGCAAAATTCCTGCATCAAAAGCTTCCAAGAAAAATATGAATTGGTCACAGGCCATGGAGGAGTTCAAGAAGAATTTTGAAAATAAAAGAAAGTAAAAGTAAATTGAAGACTGAAAGAAAATAAAAGTAAAAGAAGTGGAGGAAAAATTGGGAAGAGAAATGAGAATGATACAAGGAAATCATGAAGAGCGAGTCAACAGCCTGACTGAAGAAAATAATACCTTAAAAAATAGACTAATTCAAATGTCAAAAGATGCCCAAAAAGCCAATGAGGAGAAGAATGCCTTAAGAAGCCAAATTGGCCAGAAGGAAAAGGAATTTCAAAAATTCACTGAAGAGAATAATTCCTTCAAAATTAGATTGGAGCAAATGGAAGCTAATGACTTTATGAGAAATTAAGATACTATAAAACAAATGCAAACAAATGAAAAAATAGAAAGCAATGTGAAATATCTCATTGGAAAAACCACTGACCTAGAAAAATAGATCCAGGAGAGATAATTTAAAAATTATTAGACTATCTGAAAGCCATCATCAAAAAAAGAGCCTAGAAATTGTCCTTCAAGAAATTATCAAGGAAAACTGCACCGATATTCTAGAACCAGAGGGCAAAATAGAAATTGAAAGAATTCACCAATTGCCTCTTGAAAAAGATCCCAAAAAGAAAACTCCTAGGAATATTATAGCCAAATTTCAGAGTTCCCAGGTCAAGAAGAAAATATTACAAGCTGCCAGGAAGAAACAATTTGAATATTGCGGAAATACAATCAGGATAATACAAGATCTAACAGCTTCTACATTAAGGGATTGAAGGGTTTAGAAAATGATATTATGGAGGTCAAAGAAGCTAGGATTAAAACCAAGAATCACCTACCCAGCAAAACTGAGTATAATGCTTCAGGAGAAAATATGGTCATTCAATGAGGTGAAGGACTTCCAAGCATTCTTGATGAAAAAAACAGAGCTGAACAGAAAATTTGATTTTCAAATACAAGAAGCAAGAGAAGCATGAGAAGGTAAACAGGAAAAAAAAATCATAAGGAACTTATTAAAGTTGAACAATTTACATTTCTACATGAAAAAATGGTAACTGTAACTCATACATATATGTATGTATAGGAGGGCATGTGTATAAATATATATGAGTGTGTGCATATGTGTGTACTTGTATACATAGACAGAGGGCACAGTATCAGTTGAATAGGAAAGGATGATATCTAAAAAATAAAATTAAGAGGTGAGAGAGGAATATAATGGGAGAAAGAGAAAGGGAGAAATAGAATAGGGTGAATTATATCATATAAAAGAGGCAAGAGAAAACTGTTACTTGAAGAGAAAGAGCAGGAAGGTGAAAGGGAATGAGTCAACCTTACTCCCACTGAATTTGGCTTAAGGAGGGAATAATATACATACTCAGTTGGGTATCTTACCCTACAGGAAAGTTGGGGGGAAGGGGAGAAGAGGGGGGATAATAGAAGGGAGGGCAGATTGGGGGAGAAGGTAGTTAGAAGCACACA
>CM053588.1:88651587-88682177 GCA_028646515.1 Pseudochirops corinnae | reverse complement strand
AGAGAGAGAGAGAGAGAGAGAGAGAGAGAGAGAGAGAGAAACATATCTAAACTTTATTGTGGTCTTCTGGGGGAGGTAAAAAAAAAAAAGTAACAAAGCAAAAAAGTTCACAGTAGAGAAAAAAAGAAAACTCACAAGGAAGCAAGCAAAAGATGAACAATTCTCAACGCAACATGTACTATTTATCATATAGGCTTTCTTGAAATGAAAATTTATTGTTAACTTATTTTGAATTATCTCTTATGTTCTGCTATGCATTTGATATGCTTTTATTTCTTTCTAACTTTGTATTTAAGTTTATGATATGTTTTTGTTTCTTTTCTCTATTCTCTATTTGTGTTCTGGCATCTGAGTCTAAAATAAAATTTTGGGAAAAAAATAACTGGTATGTAAAAGTTCTCAGGAGAGAATATTGTAAGAACTTTGTCCTTACTCACTGTCTCCAGATACATTTCAAGTGTCCCTATTGCTTTAAAAAGAAATAGAGAATCCTTTTTGGTTTCTGCCTTATGAAACAGTCACTTTACTTTATCAAAAGTATCCCTTTTACTTTATCAAAAAGGAAGGTGAAGACTGTCTTTCAATAGAAAGTAAACTTCTTGAGGATAGGGACTGATTTTTTTTTTTTTGGTCTATATTCCTAGTATACAGTAAGCACTTAATAAGTGCTTGTTGGAGTGGTTTGGACTTTAGTTTTTTTATAATATTTTATTTTTCCCTAATTATATGTAAACATAATTTTCAGCATTATTTTTTTAAAATTTTGAGTTCCAAATTCTCTCCCTCCCTTCCTCCTTCCAAATTCTCTACCACCCTTCCAAATTCTTCCCCCTCCCTGAGCTGGTAGGCAATATAAGTTATACATGTGCAATCATGTAAAACATATTTCCTTATTAATCATTCTGTGGAAGAAAACTCAAACTAAAAAAATAAAGAAAATAAAAAATAGTATGCTTTTGTCTACATTAGGTTCTTTCTCGGGAGCTGGATAGCATTTTTCATCATGAATCTTTGGGGATTTTCTTAGATCATTATATTTCATGAATAGCTAAGTCATTCATAGTAGTTAATCATACAACATTGCTGTTACTGGGTACAATGTTCTCCTAGTTCTGCTCACTTCATTTTGTATCAGTTCATGTAAATCTTTACAAGTTTTTCTAAAATCCACCATTTTCTGAAATCCATCATTTCTTATAGCACAATAATATTCCATTATATTCATTTACCACAATTTGTTCAGCCATTCCCCAATTGATGGGCATCCCCTCAATTTCCAATTCTTAGCCACAAAAAAGAGCCACTATAAACATTTTTGTATATCTAGGTCCTTTCCCTTTTTAATTTCTTTGTGATACAGATTTAGTAGTTGTATTGCTGGGTCAAAGGGTATATACAGTTTTATAGCTTTTGGGCATAGTTACAAAGGGCTCTCCAGGATGGTTGGATCAGTTCACGACTCCACCAACAATGCATTAGTATCCCAGTTTTCCAACACCCCCTTCAACACTTATCATTTTTCTTTTCTGTCATATTAGTCAATCTTGTGTCTGAGTTATTCTAATTTGCATTTCTCTAATCAGTAGAGATTTAAAGCATTTTTTCATGACTACAGATAGCTTTAATTTCTTTGTCTGAAAACTGCCTGTTCATAAGTGGATTGAACTTTTAAAAAATACCTCAACTGTAATGGATCTTAGAGAGACTCTAGTCTTCTTTCCCTTATAATCTAATTTATTAACATTGAAAGGAGAATAAAAATAGTTCACAAATGTAAAATGCTTTACAAAGTTCTTTCAACTTGAAAAGCAATGTGGTGCAGTACATAGAGGTTTGGAATCAAGAAAACCTGGGCTTTACATCCAGCTTCTGATACTTATTCATAGATAGAATATGAGGCACTGTGGAACAGGGCAAAGGAGACTGAATGTGGAGCCAAAGACTCAGTTCAAGTCCTGTTTCTATTATTTGTGTGACCTTGGGCAAATGATTTAACCTCTCTGGGACTTCATTTCAGCAATAAAATGTAGTGTCAGACTGTGTTGATGCTGAATAAGCTCTTTCATCAACACCCAAAACATAAAGGATTCTCTATTCTGTGGAATGATGAAAAAGTTCAAGGTAGGGCAGCCTGGTGGGAGATGAAGGTTGGCCTGGGAGCCCTCCTTTAAATGAAGGTTCTTGGAGGAGTCTTTTCCCCTCCAAGCAGAGAGAGGGGCTGCCCATGCAGAAGGTATTCTGCAGATGTGAGATCCAGGGCTAAATCCTCTGAAATCATGAATGATCATTGCTTTGATCATACTTCTTGAAGTTTTCTGAGTTGTTTATTTTTATGATGTGATTGTATAAATTGTTCTTTTTGTTTGGATCATTTTCTTCTTCATCATTTGTAGAGCCAAGCATAAGCAGCTTTCCAGAGGACTGCTGCCGTGAATAGCTTTAAGGTTCTGATCACAAACTATAGTGAACTCTCTCTATTTATTCGGCAGTAAATTAAAGCAAAACATTCACAGAAACCAAAGTACAGCATTCACAATGTTATAACATAACAATTTATTACTAAAGTGGCCACATAGTTTTCACCAAAGTGGCCAAATAGTTTTAAACAAAAGATATCATTCAATAAGTCCTTAACTCAATCATCCTTAAGGAGCAAGCCTCCTCTAAGTTCTCCACCCCTAGGTCACATTGTCTTAATCTCTCAGTCAAAAAATCTTCTTTCCTCTTGATTGGAAATTAGTTTTCAATCATCCTTAACTCAATCATCCTTAAAAGGGACAAGGTACAGAGTACAAAGTTCTCTTAGATTCCATGGTTCCTCTTCCATAGGTCCAGCACCTGCCTGAATACACCCAATCGTCACCTTAATTCACAGGTAGGCAGCTCTCAGCTCCTCGTCCAGCTCCTCATCCAGTTCCATATTGAAGCTCACAGTGTCCAGTATACCTCAAGTCCTTTGCAGTTTCTGTTTCTGGGAAGACAAAGTTTAACAGAGCCAAAACAACATTCATGCACATTGCCAGCACCATCATCAATTCACTTTCTGTCTGTGAAATCAACACAGATCCACAAAGTTGGAGAATTCAACACAAATTGTCAGTATAGTCCCAGGACCTCTGAAACCTTCCTCCAGGACTTCTGTAAACAGACAAGAAAATCCTCTTTCAGGACTTCCAGTAAGGTCCCAGGGCTTCTGTACAAAGTATTACAAACACAAATCAACACAGACAGAACAAACAAACAGAGTAGCAGGATACCACAAATTTTCTCCTCAACCCTGCTCACAAGTGTTCCCTTCTCAGTTCTGTTCTCTCCCAGCTTGTGCTCAGCTTTTTATCTGGTCATTAGCTCCTCCCTATTCCTCCCATCTCTTATGTCCTTCCTGTTCCTGCCTTTGGCAAGTCCCTCCCACTGTGGGTTTCACAAGTGCTGTTTCTTAACAAAGGCTTGATATAATCATGGGAAAGTCTCAAGTGAAACAAGGCACTAAGTATTTGTTTGCTTGCCGTTACATCAGTATATAAAAGTTCTCAAAATTGTTCATTTTTATAATATTGATGTTTTGGTATAAATTGTTGTTCTGACCCTGCTTACTTTACTCTGCATCAGTTTATAAAAGTCTTTCCACATTAAAAAACAACAACAATTTCCTCATTTCTTACAGCACAGTAATAATAGATAGTAATAACTAACATTTACATTGCATTTACTATGTACCAGGCACTGTACCAAGTATTTACAATTATCATCTCATTTGATTATCACAATGACCTTGGGAGGTAGGTGCTATTACTATCCCCATTTTACACATGAGAAAACTGAGGTAAACAGAGGGTAAGTGACTTGCCCAGGGTCACACAGCTGAGGCCAGATTTGAACTCAGCTTTTCCTGACTCCAAGCCCAGTGCTCTATCCACTTCAATTTTATAACTTTTGATGCATTTTTATTTTTCAAAATAAGTTATTTTTCAAAATAGTGGGAAAATTCAGAGCCCTACAACAATGAATTAATGTGTTTTTTTGGTATCCTTGCAAACACTGAATATTTCCATTTTATGTACAATCTGTTTCTTTGCCAATTTGATGGGCACAAAGTGATATCTTCGATTTGTGTAGTTGTCTGATTATTAGTGATTTTCAGCAGACTGCTGGTAATTTGTTTTTTAGAGAACTTTTTGTTTATATCTCTTGATCACTCATCTATTAGGGAACGACTTTTAATTTTATAGATCTATGTTGATTCCCTATAGATTGTAGATATTTGACTTTTATCAAAGATATTTTGCGTAAAGATTTTTTCCCAATTCATATATTTTCTTTATATTCTAACCACTTATTTTATGTAATAAAATAATCTATTTTGTCTTTGATATATATATGCACATTATATACATATGTATACAACATACATGTATATGAAGTACATATTCATGGATGTGCATGGAAATGGGCCAGGCAAGACTGACAATCCAGTCCATGCTCTGCACATACCAATGAATTTATTCATATTCTATATGAGAGAGAGTTTGCTATAGGGGATAGAGGGCCAGCCTTGGAACCAGAAAGAACTAGGTTCAAGACCTGTGTCTAATACATACTGATGGTATGGTCCTGTGGATATCACTTAACTTTTCAATGCCTTAGGCAAATGAGACTACAGGTTTCAGAAGAGTTATCAATATTCATTGGTAGAGGGAATTTCCACACTCGTTAGGAATCTCAAGCATTGATGAAATTGCAGATCTGAATAACAACTAAAAACTATTATTCCCTGTGTCATGACTGATTACAAATTTATTCCTTATCTATATAGTTTTGAGTAAATTTCCATCCTCTCCTAATTTAAAAATATTGCTATTTTTTGCATTTAGTTCATTTATTCATTTGGAGTGTGTGCTGTGTAAGGGACAGATATAAACATAGTTCCCACCATACCACAATTTCCCAGAAGTTCTCATTGCATAATAAAGGTTTTTCTTTTTTTTTTTTAACCTTGTAACTTTCTGTTCTTTAGTTTATTGGAGATTAGACTACCTTACACATTTCATGCTGATTTATCTTATCTATTCCACTAAACAATTTGTATATTTTTATTCAGCACAAAATAGTTGTTAATAATTATCACTTCTTCATATAACTTGAGACCTCGTAATGTCTCAATGCCTATCATATAATTTGAGACCTAGTAATAAAATATTACAGTTTATTTTTATTATTTTTTAAAATATTTTTTATCTTTTGTTCCTTTGAAGTCATTATAATTTTGTATAATTCTATAAAATATCTCCTTGGTAATTGGATTCATATAGCATTAAATCTGTAGGTTAATTTAAATGGTATTTATTGTTGCAGTCTTGCTATAAAAATTAAATATCTTTCAAATTAATTAGATTTCTTTGATTTTCACTAAAATTGTTGCATAGTTATATTTCTTTTTTAAAAAATGTTTTATTGATGCCTTTTCTTTATATATCAGTGATTTCTGGATATAACTTTTCCATCATTCCCAACCCTGGACCATCTTTTGTAATAAAGAAAAATAGTAAAACCAATTGACACAGTCACCAAGTAAGACAGTATATACAGCATGCTTTCTACCAGGAGGAGATACTTCATTATCTGTTTTCTAAGACCATTACTGGTTTTAGCAGTCTTTCAAAATTTAGTTTCATTTATTGTTAACCCTTTAGATTGTAAGTTCCTTGAGGACAGGAACTGTCTTTTGCCTCTTTTTGTACCCCAGCACTTAGCAAAGTACTTGGCACATAGTAGGTGATTAGTACATGTCTATTGATCCATCTTTTTTTGTTAACATTGTTGCAGCCATTATTTATAATGCCACTTCTCAATTACTTCATTCTATACCAATTCATGAATAATTTTTTAAGATTACTATTTTAATAGAATTTATTAAGCACCTATTACATGCCAAGCACTACACTAGGTACAGATACAAAGCCAAAAATGATAGCTTGTTCTCAAGGAGTTTCCATTCTATTGGAGAAGGAATCACAGATTATCCTTTTTAATATAATATGTACACATATATCATCATTTGTGTATATATTTGTTCAGAGTGCCCAGTAATGAATGGCCCCTACCAAAATGAATTGGAACCTTCTCTACAACTTATCTTATTTTGAATTTAAGAAATAAGACGAATATTTCCATAACATAGGAGGAAAAAAAGATTGTACATGAAACTGTAAATGTGTTATGTACAACTTGCTATTCATTTTAAATATATAATAATCATGGAACTTTCTTCCCCTTCCCCTGGCCCTAAAGATGTATACAGACATGTATATGTATATATACACACAGATGTATATGTATATATATATACATGTTTATGTATATATATGTATATATACAGATTATATGTATACAGACACAAATCTGTATACATATGTAAAACCATTCTATACATACTTCTATTTATCAGTTCTTTCTCTGAATGCAGATGGCATCTTCCCTCATATGTCCTTTGTAGTTAATTTGGGTATTTATAACAGTTAAAATTATTTAGTCACTCAAAGTTGTTCTTGAAACAATATTGTTACCGTATGCAACATTCTCTTAGTTCTGTTCATTTCACTCTTCATTATTTCATGCAAGTCCATAAATGTTTTTCTAAGATCATCAAGTTCTTTTTTTTATTTTATTTTTATTAAAAAATTTTTTTTTATTGATTTGTTTGTTTACTTTTAGTTTACAAGATTCAGTTCCACAGTCACTTGAGTTTCAAATTTTCTCCTCTCCCTCTCCCCCGATCCCATGACGGCATGCAATCAACTATAGGATCTGCAAATACTTTCACAATGGACAGTAGTCTGGTTGTATAGAAGGGTTGTAACTGATGGAATGAACAATGGGAAAGAGGAAACAAAACCAAACATGGAAAAGGAAGAGAGCATGTAGTTTGCTAGTCTGCATTTAAACTCTGTTCTTTCTAAATCTTTCTCTGAATGTAGACATCTCCTTCCATCCTGAGTCTTTTAGAGTTGTCTTATAACCTTGCTGAGAAAAGTCCAGTTTATCAAAGATGGTCATCACACATACGTTGTGTCTGTCATTATGTACAAATTTCTCCTGGTTCTGCTCTTCTCACTTAGCATCAGTTTGTATAAGCCTCTCCAGATAAATATGAAGTTCATCTGCTCCTCATTTCTTATAGCATCTTTTTTTATTTTTAGAGGTTAAAAAAAAGTACACTTAGTGAATGGCACTTGAGCTGAACTTCGAAGGAAGCTAGGGATTCTAAAAGACAGTGGGATGGGGAAGAGGAAACTGCAGGAAGTAGAGGATGAAATGCTGGGTGTGAGGAGCAACAAGATAGTTTAATGAAAGGGAGTCACATGTAAAAACCCTCAAAAGGTAAGGTGGAACCTAGTTAATTGGACTTTAAATGCTAATCAGGGGAGTCTCTATTTGATCCTAGAAATAATGGAGAACCAATCAATCCATCAATCAATCAACATTTACTAAGTGCCTATGCTTAATCAAGATTTGTTGAATCAAATTGATCCTCTCTACTCTTTTCTTTCTTTCCTTTTTTTTTTGACCATCACTTTTCCTTACCCATAGTTCAGAGAGGTAATTTCTTCCTTGCTCCTCTAATTTGTTTATGATATGATCTTTCAATAGCTATATTTTAGTAGTATATAATCTCAAGTAGCTTTTTTAAAAAGCCATTTGCCAAGATGGCAAGGTTAAGAATTGTTGGGATGTTGCTCTCAGCTTACAAAACTCTTTCCCACAAGGGGAAAGTGATCTCAAGTTCAGAGAGGAGATGTGGCAGGGAAGTAACTCAGAGCTCTCCATTACTGTATATCTTTTTCTCCTCTTTGTGGGTTGCTCAAGAATTTGCCTTAGGTGTGGTATAGCTTCCTTGTTAGGCTCTGTGAAGAGCTTTGAAATTGCATTGCCTGTCTTCAACTCCAGATGTAGACATTGCCACCAGCCTTTATTGCTCTGGGGGAAGATGCTACATCAGTGGGAAGATGAGAATTCCAAAATCCTCCAAAACTTGTGACATTTGCAAAGTCCCCCATCTACCAAGGGGTGGAGGAGAGAAGACTAGGGCAAAAGCCAAAATGCTCTCCTCCACCCCAAGCAACTCTTTCTTGGGGGTTTAGCTGGAATGCTCTCCCCTTATTTGTTACTCCTTGGAATCCAAATCTCTCAAAAGCTTTGGTTCTCAGCTAGCTTAATATTTCATAGATGACCATTTAGGTGTGACCAAGTTTTTTTTAGCCTAGTCACATACTTTTCCTGTCAATGTCTCTAGGTCATCCAAGGACATTTGCACTTAAAGTGTCTGGCTGGTTAAGAAGTGTTCTCACCTAAAGTATCAAGGTTTTAAATGGTGTGGAGTGACTTTATTGATTTACTCAGTCAACTTCACCCATGCCCATATACATACACAGAGGTGTGGATGTATGTCTCTTGATTTCAATATATTTCAGATATCAGACTTCTATCAGAGATATTTGATATAAAGATTTTTTCCCATTCAACTGTGCTTCACTGATTCCTTTTAGTGAAAAAACTTTTCAATTCAAAATCTGCAGGAAGTAGAGGATGAAATGCTGGGTGTGAGGAGCAACAAGATAGTTTAATGAAAGGGAGTCACATAAAAAACCTTCAAAAGGTAAGGTGGAACCTAGTTAATTGGACTTTAAATGCTAATCAGGGGAGTCTCTATTTGATCGTAGAAATTTGTTTGTCTTTTGTGATCTGTCCCATGCCTTGCTTAGTTAAGGATTTTCCTATAAACCAGAGTTGTTTAAAATGATAAGCTTTCCCATATTTGTTATATATCCATTTGGAGCTTATTGTGGCATAAGGTATAAGTGTCAGTCTAATTTCTATCAAACTTCCTTCCAATTTCCCATTCTTGTAAGACAGAAAATTCTTCTCTTGAAAAAATCTTCTAGGTTTTGCTTATGAAATCTGTTTCACCAATCTATTTTTTTAAATCAATAAGAAATAGTTTTGTTGATTGGTTTGAGATCTAGTAATGTTATGCCACCTTCACTATTATTTTCAGAAGTTATTTCTCTAGTTTTATAAAGTATCCCATTGAGAATTTGATGTAACTCTAACATATTAATTTAGGTAGTGTCATAATTTTTGTTATGTTGGTACAGCCTACCCACGAACAACAAATCTTACTTTGCCCCTAAATTCAGTCCATTTGACAAGAAATTCTCTTCTTCCCTCCTTCTCATTTTAAATCACAGCCATCTTCTCTCACTGTCTTATCCTTCAGCTCTGTTTCATAGAGTTAGCCCTTCTTGACAAGGCGGATTTCTTTACATGAACCCTTTATACCATTCAATCCTTTCTTCTCCAGTAAATCTCTGCCTCTATCAGACCTTCTCTTACTAATCTTCAATTTCTTCGTATCTACTTAGGAAATATATACATATTTCCCTCATTCTCAACAAAACAAAAACAAAAAAGTATCATTTGATTTAACCATTCCCACTAGCGATCACCCTACAGTTTTCCTCTCTTTTGTGTCCAAACTCCTTGAAAAAGTTCTCTGTAGTTGGAGACTCTATTTCCTTTCCTTTCTTTCTCTTCTAATTCCTTTTCAATCTGTCTTCCAATATCATCCTTTAAGTAAGATTGTTCTTTCCAAACAGTGTCTTAATAAAACATGTCAATAAATGTCTTAATAAACAGTGTCAATAAAATATCTTGAAAAATGTCTTAATAACAATGTCTTAAAAAACATAATGGTCTTTTCTCAGCTCTCATCCTTCTTGACCTCTTTGTAGCTTTTAACACCATGAATCATTCTTTTCCTGAAAACTACTTCCTCTCCAGATTTTTTGTAACATTGTTCTCTCCTTCTTCTACCTTAGGAACATATTACTGCTCCTTCTCAATCTCCTTTGATGGCTCTTCATCCTGGTCATGCCCACTGTGTTTATCTCCCAATATTTTGTCCTGGGTCCTCTTTTCTTCTCTACTTTATTTTTGCTTAATGATCTAATTAATTCCCATGAGTTTAATTATCATACCAATGAAGATGATTCTCAGGTCGACTTATCCCCCTTCTGAGCTTCAGTCTCTCATCTCCAACTGCTTCCTGGATGTCTCAAACTCCATGTCTTGTAGATATCTCAAAGGTAATGTGTCCTAAACAGAATTAATTATCCTTCTTCCACCCCACCCCTGCCAAATTCTTCTTTTTTTCTACACTTTCCTGTTACTGATGATGGCACCACCATCTTCCCAGTATTCCAGGCTTACAACTTAGGTGTCCTCCTTGATACCCCACTGTCTCTTATTCCTAACATCCAATCAATTATCAAGTCCTGTTATTTCTACCTTCATAACATATTTTGTATACACCACCCTTTCTTCTCTGACATTGTTATTACTCTGTTGCACGTACTCATCACTCCATGCCTAGAATACTACAGTAGTCTTCTGATTGACCTCTCTGCTTCAAGCCTCTCCCCACTACAACCATTCTTCACTAGGCTGTCAAACTGATCTTTTTAAAATACAGGTCAGAACATGTCACACTCTCTTTCTCAATAAATTTCAGTAGCTCCCTATTACCTCCAGGATCCAATATAAAATCCTCGTTTTTGCTTTTAAATCCTTTCATAAATCGAGTTTATTGCTCTCTGACACCAGCTAAAACCAGAGGGGATGGGGGGGTAGAACCTCTCAAGAAAGCCTGTATTGTCCTCAGATTCCTTTTTCTATTTTTAAAAAGAAAATCAGAGGGGAAAGATAGGCTTTCCATCTGTTTTGCTGTGAGCTGTGCTGTGAGAAGATGTTTGGAGCTCATTAGACAAAACAGAATCCCCTTCTATTTGAAGATTAGAAGATCTTGGAAGTTCTCTGGCTTAAAGAAACTGTTTGCCAGCAAAAGGGTGTAACACTTTCCTCACCATCCTACTGAGGGTTGCTGCAAGTGAAAAGAACTTGTCACCAATTTATCTGGGTATTAGAAGAGGAGCAGCTTTGCTGAGCAAAAGAATGATGAAGATCAGGAGGGAAGCAACTAACAAGAAGTGGCTTCATTTATTGTAGGTTGTCCCTGAAGAGATCAAGGGAAATCCCTTCATTGTAGACTCTTGCACATCAAAGCTTGTAGTACAGAGTTGTAAATTTCACCAGGCACATGGGTTTTCTCATTCAGGTCCTCCCTGTTACGTTTCTGTGTTTGCACTTACCCTCCTCCATGTATACTTTGTGAATTGATGGAAGAATGTGACCAAGATTTATGAATGGATTGTTATGATTATTCCTCTTTTCATCTTCTATTGAATAATTGTTGTTGTTGACGCATTTCAGTCATATCCAACTCTTTGTGAGCCCATTTGGGGTTTTCTTGGCAAAGATACTTAAATGGTTTGCCATTTCCCTCTCCAGCTCATTTTATAGATGAGGAACTGATGGAAACAGGGTTAAATGACTTACCCAGGATCACACAGCTAGTAAGTGTCTAAGGCCAAATTTGAACTCTTCACTCCAAGCCTGATGCTTTATCCTCTGCACCAACTATTGAATAGATGTTAGGGTTATTCTTGCTTTTGCTTCCTATTGAGTAAATGTTATGATTATTATTGCTTTTGCCTTATAATTAATTAAATATTTTATATTTAAGAGTTAGTGCTGTCATGATAACTGATTTTGTACAAATGGGAAATGCAATAGTGGGGGTTCAAGATCTAAAGTGATGAATAATAGAAGTGCATGCATGCATATACCAACACTAATGTTACTCCTAGGGCCCTAAGAGAGATTTTGAGTCACAGTAGTGTGGCATGCTTCATTCTAGGAATACCATACCTATAAGTAAAAGTGCAGTTTTGGCAAGTGAGTCAACCCAGAGAGTGAGAATGGAAAGTCATGCTGCATTCAGGCTACATATCGATTCTTGGTTTTGCATCATTGTCATTTCTGAGGTCCTTGTAAAATTTGTTATAACATTTTCCCCTTCCTCAGAGGTTTTAATTTCAATTTCCTTTGCTGTAAAATACTTCTTCGTTGCATTAACTAATTCTCTACATATGCTGCTCATGGACCACCACATTCTCCAAGTGTGGCCCAAATCAAATTAAAATACTTAACAAAATAAACAAAAATACAACAAAACATAGATAAGATTACATTTTGAAACAAAAAATCGTAAAATTTTCTTTGAATGGAGTTTTATGATTATAAAAATGAATGATTTATTACAGTGCTTATTAATGCTCCTTTGTTAGTACTGATTAACATGACTATAGCTCTAAAAGAATAATTTTTCATTCTCAAATATCTGGTTGTTATGGGTAATTTTGGAGGAGGGAGAGAGGTGATAGATGGGAGGAGGTAGTTTGCACAGTAATTTGATGGTTTGCTAGAGGAAGCTCAGAGTAAGTTGGTGGGGAGAGACACAATAGGAGGGAGGCCCAGTTTTGACACACAGCAGAAATTAGAGACAAGTCTGTGGCACGTGGAAGGCAGAGGCCAGAATCTCACACAAGCCCATGAGCAAAATGGCAAAACAATCCTAGAAATCACCCAGTTCATAGCCTGCTCCTGTCTTTGCAAAACCTAACGGTGGGGGTTATTTTGTAGAAAATGCAGAAAAATATTTATTACAAAGAACTTCATGATATTTTTAGGATTTGAAGAGTGATTAGTAAACAGTAGGAAAGTCAATTCTTCTTTGCGTGTAGCTGTAAGTGATATCTTTTCATTTCACTAAGCGCCTTGTGGCACACTGAACATGCCTTACATTTCTATACACAGGGACTGACCCTCCTGTGCAGTAGTGATGCAGATTGTGAGTTAGGCAGCCTTCTCAGGTAAACCAAAGCTTCATTCTTGTTGGTGAAGTACCTGGTCGGTGGATAATACGTTAATAGGGAAACTAAGCAGATGAGAGACTGTTATTTCTGAGAAAGTAAAAGAACACAAAAGGAGTAAGGGAGGTGTGGGGGCGGGGGCGGGATGGGTACCGTCTCTTCCTTCAGTTTTTGTTCTTTTCGCGGCATGTTCTGTCTCTCACACCACGCAAAAAAGCCTGTCATGTTTTGAAATTGATTCCCGATGTAGCCTAGTGGAGGAAGGCTTTGAGCCTCCTACACAAGTAAATTCCAGACTCAATGTTCTTTTTAAATGCAATTCTTGAGTTGATTTATTGCAATTGATCCATTGTTTTGATCTGTGGGCTTCTGACGTTCATTCTGTGTTAAGTGGGATGAAGGAAATTACATTTGGTTGCTTTCATTTTCAATGTGTCTTGTTGGTGAGTTATTTCAATCGCATCTGACTTTGTGACCCTTTTTCGGGGTTTTCTTGGCAAAGATACTGTAGTGGTTTGCATTTCCTTCTCCAACTCATTGTACAGATGAGGAACTAAGACAAACAGAATAAAATGACTTGCCCAGGGTCACACAGCTAGTAAATATCTGAAGGCAAATTTGAACTCATGAAAATGAGGTTTCTTGATTCGAAGCCTAGTCCTCTATTCACTGTGCCACTTAGCTGCCCTTTAATGAGTCTTTAGGTAGAAGAGGTTAAGAGAAAAAATTATCTATAAAAACTTATTTTAAAATATTCTTAAAAAGAAAAAAATACCATATGCCAAACGAGAAGGCACATGGGGACAGAGAAAGGGAAGGATAGAGGAGTTATTATGGTGACATAAGAAACAGAAAATAAAAATATTTTTGGTTAAATAATATTTTATTTTTTCCAATTACACATAAAGACAGTTTTCAATGTTCATTTCAAATGAGATTTTGAGTTTCAAATTTTTTCTCCCTCCCTCCTTTCCCAACAGCAATCTGATATAGGTTATACAGGTACAATCATATCAGACATATTTCCACATTAGTCATGTTGCGAAAGAAGAAACAGAACAAAAGGGAAAAGTCACCAAAAAAATTAAAAATAGTATGCTTCAATCTGCATCTAGACTCCATAATACTTTCTTTGGATGTGGATAGCATTTTCCATCATGAGTCTTTTGGAATTATCTTGGATCATTGCATTACTGAAAAGAACTAAGCCAATCATAGTTGATAATTGTACAGTGTTACTGTTACTGTGTACAATATTTTCCTGGTTCTGTTCACTTCACTCAGCATCAGTTCATGTAAGTCTTTCCAGGTTTTTCTGAAAGCATCCTGCTCTTCATTTCTTTTTTTCTCTTATTTTACAAATTGATTAATTTTTTATTTTTAGTTTTCAATGATCACTTCCCTAAGTTTTAAATTTTCTCCACCTCTCTCCTCTCTCCCTCCCCCAACAATATTTTTTAAAAGAGGTTGAGAGTTTTTCTGAAACTTATGCAAGGTAAAAAAAAAAAATTACAAATTTATTTATAGTTAGAAATATAAGATTACAAATTATTTGTTTTAAAACTTATTTGATTTTTATTTTATAGGAAGGGTATAAATGTCACATTCTTTGAGCAGTAAGAGAAGATTCAGACAGGAAGAACACAGAATGTTTCAGACAAGATAAAAGTCAGATTTTACAGAGTAAAAAAAAAAAAAAGATTTTATATGTAATTTGTAGACACGGTATTAAAGTCTTCAAGGGATTTAATTTAACCCACCACTATGAAGTTCACCATTCAGAGTATACTCAATAATTAAGTAAAATAAGAGAAGAAAAATTAAGAAATTTGAAATCTACATTTTAAAAGCAACAAAATTTTTTTTTTTTACAAAAATCCACAAAGAGAGTGAGAGTGATATCAAATTCATGTATGTTATTTCAGAACATGCATAATATTTTAGAAATGGTGAATTTGTGAAGAAGTCTGGTGAAAGCCACTGAAATTTTTTGTCTTGAAAAGGTTAAATCTTTTCCTAATATTTCATTACCATGAAGCACTGTTGCCAAAACAATAAATGAAATCACTGCTGACACCAGTGGAAACTTAAATCAAAACTGGAAAACTGACTTTTTCTACTGCAATTGATAAGTACAGATATTAATTAATTGGTACAAGTAACTAATCATTTGAGCATGTGACAAAAAGCATGTGAGTGAAGAATTGCTAGATATTCTGTCTCTTAATGACACTACAAATAGGCAAAGATATTTTTAAGGAAGTACATAAACTTTTGGAAAACTATAATCTTCCATGAGCAAAACGTGTGTGTGTGTGTGTGTGTGTGTGTGTGTGTGTGTGGCCACAGATGGTTCAGCAGCAATGAAAGGGAACTCAAACAGATTTGTAGCCCAATTATTGGCTAAGCAGATTGAAATTTTTTCCTGATAGTAAGCTTCATGTTTACTCTGTTATACACCAGGAAGCGTTATGCTTAAAATAGTGAAAATGGAACATGTGCTGAAGTTTGTTAATAGCCAATTTTATACAGTCTTGAGGATTGAACCAATGATGATTTTCTTCATTACTCTTGAAAATCAAAAGTGAGCAAGAAGATATAGTTTATTGCATGGAAGTTTTCTGGCTTTCTTGTCTTAAAGTTTTGAAGTGATTTAAGGAATTTCACCATGAAATCAAAATGTTTTTAGAAATGAGAGCCCCCCAAACAACTTAATAATAAAAACTGGTTTCAGGATTTAGCTTTTATTTTATGTATTTCAGGATTTTAAGTGAGTTGAACTTCAAACTTGAGGGTCAAACTCAGATCACAGCATTTGTGTATGACTGCATTAGAGCACTTAATATAACACTTGGTCTTTGGAAAAAAATTGTGATTTGACTCATTTTCCTACTTGTAAAAATTATTGAGTCATTTGATTCTTATAATTTTGGCAAGTATGCCTCAAATATTCAGGAATTAGTATTCAGATTTGAAAGATTCTAAATGTGTGAAAACAATTTTTTTTACTTTTCCACACTCCATTTTTTTATGTTGAGAAAGCAAGAGTAACATCAAATAGAACTTTGAAATTCAGTGTAACATAGTGCTAAAAGTATAATGAAGTTAGTGTTCTAGATTTTTATTCTTACTTGCCAAGACATTTTATTGAAATGTGCATGTTTGCTTCAAGAATCTTAGCAATGGGGGTGGCTAGGTGGCGCAGTGAATAGAGCACTGGCCCTGGAGTCAAGAGGACCTGAGTTCAAATGTGGCCTCAGACACTTATCACAAAAACTAGCCATGTGACCTTGGGCAAGTCACTTAACCCCAATTGCCCTTCGAAAAGCAAAAAAAAAAAAGAATCTTACCAATGTTTGGTAGGACATATCTATGTGAGCAGTTATTTTCACTTTTTAAAACTATCAGAACTTCACATAGGGCAAGATGAACAAATTAACATTTATCATCTATGGTAAAGATTGTATTATCATAAAAGCTCATGCTCAATATTGATAAAATAGTCCCTAGCGAAAGATGCCAAGTTTCTAGCAAACGATATTAAATTAATTTTGAATCTTTTTGTAGTAATATGATTTGTGATATTTGGAATCTATTCAATATTAAAACATAAAATTGCATGCTTCTTTTTATCTATAACTAGTTCCAACCTGATTTGTATGTGCCAGGCCTAGAGTTGGGGAAGACTTGAGTTAAATCCGGCCTCAGACACTTAATAGCTGGGTGACCTTAGACAAGTCACATACCCTCTGCTTGCCTCAGTTTTCTCCTCTATATGATGGGAATAATAATAGCATTTCCCTCCCAGGGTTGTTATGAGGATCAAATGAAATAATAATTACAAAGTGCTAAGTATAAATGCCTGACACATAGAAAACACTGTATAAATATTAGGTATTATTATTATTATCCAAACAAATGAGCAAATTCCTAACAGTAATTGCTTTTTATGTATTTGTCATATCTAGTTCCTTCCTGATTTTAATGTGTTGATACATTAATAAAAAAAGAGAGAGGGATAAGCACGTGTGATTTTCTAGGTCAATATTTGCCAGTAGAGATCCTTATTTAGAATTTAGTGGTTTCCATTTCCATTTGCGTTAGACACCACAGCACTCAATTGTTTGTTCTTTTGTCCATTTCAGTCCATATTCTATTGGTTATTCTTTCTGTTGGTTATTTCTTTCCAAAAATCCAACTTCTAAACATTAACCTCTCCCTTCTCTACCATATTAGCATTGAAACAAGCTTGGGCACCATCAAACCCTCCCACACCCATGGCTGCCTATTTTCCCATCTTTTCAGACCATTGGAGTTAGAAGTTATTGGTGACTCTTTTGGGATGAGGGGCAATATTTCAGGAAGTTTTTTTTCTACTTTTGAAATGTTTATGTAGCATAGGACTGGGTACATATCGGATCCTGGGCAAGATGTCTGACATCAAGGTTACAGAACTACATGATCCTAATTTTAAAGAATTACTTGTGATTCCTTTTGTTTTTATGCCATATATCTAGATACATCCTTCTAACATCTCAGGAATAGAACTCTCCTTTATAACAACTAATAGGAATTGCATCTGAAAATGCATGCGACATTCTGTAGAATGGTCCCTTTTGTCTTCTTCAAGAAGAGGGAGGTAGATTTTCTTTTCTATTCTCCAGAACTATTATTGGCTTTAACATTATTCAAGGTTCAACTTTCTTTCAATGATATTTTCATTGCATTGCTATAATTGTTTTGCATATCACTCTTCATTTTTTGGCATATTTCACTGTGCACCAATTCATACAAATCTTCTTGTGTCATTCTGAAAGTTAATGTGGCACAGTAGAATGTAGCCTAGAGTTAGAGCCAGAGGATCTAGGTTCAAATCTTGCCTCTGCATGCACATAGCAGCAGGAATTCATACTTGTCCCAGCAAGTCTGACACTGGCCCTCAAGTTCCTTGCTGCCTCTTCTGCTTTCCCTGAACCCAAGTCTCCAAATAGCAATTTTGAGAAGTGGATGTTTTCAATTTTATGGATAAACTCATGAGTTCAAGATATCAGGACCTGATTGCCCAAAAAGAAGTGATTTCTGTACCAGCTCAGAAGACCTGACTTACCAAGAAAGTCCAAGTTATTCCATTGCTTACAAGAAGATCTGCTCTTGTGAGTTGCTTGAACAGTATAGATCAGAGGCAAATTACTTTTTCTTAATATGAAATAGCTGTTGATCAGTTATGCACAGTAGTTTTTACCTCCCGGGAGAAAATAAGAAGTAGGTTATTTCCTACTTTAAGTTTTTGTTGATTGATTATAAGTCATTTATGTTTTATGCATTTTTTGGTAGTGAAGGAAAAAAAAATAGCCTTCTTACACTTGATATTTGCTGCTTTCTATATCCAGTACCTCTCTAGAAGGGATCTCTTTCTAGAAGGTCATCCCGTTGGCTTGGGAGATCCTAGATACAAAGCATGCTTAGGTTTTGTTACAGAGATTTTTCTAGGAACTCCAGGGTGGGGACATAATGAGATAGAGTGTTCAAGAAAAGTCTGACGGATCTGACGGATCCTATTTAAGACTGAGCCTAGTCCATGTGAGTCCAGATCTAAGGCCCTTGTGAGAGCTGGTATCCTGTGAGTGGCAGGGGACATCTGTGAATAGTCTTTATTTATTTAAAATCCCATAAGAGAGTAGCCTCAGACACTTACTAGTTGTGTGACTCCAGGCAAATCACTTAATTCTGTCTGACTCAGTTCCTCATCTATACAATGAGCTGGAGAAGGAAACGCCAAACGATCCCATTATGTTCATCAAGAAAACCCCAGATGAAGTCACAAAGAGTTGGACATGACTGAAATGACTCAACAACAACAATGACAGTCCAAGAACAAATATTGCGCCAAGGCAGGAACCTTCGTGTGGCATATTGGAGGACAAACGGGCAGGGATGTGTCTAAAAACAGTCCCTAGGAAGGGCCAGAGCCAAAGCACTAAACATCACCAACCAAATAATGCTCCTCTTCTGTTTGCTTCCAATTCCTGTATGTAAAGGCAGTCAACAAACATTTATGAAGTACTTACTATGGCCACAGTCTTCTGAAAATGCATATATTCCTCATTTTTAAAAGTTTCTAAGGGTGGCTAGGTGGAGCAATGAATAGAGCACTGGCCCTGGAGTCAGGAGGACCTGAGTTCAAATCTAGCTCAGACACTTAACACATACTAGCCATGTGACCCTGGGCAAGTCATTTAACCCCAATTGTCTTGCCTTCCCCCCTCCAAAAAGAAAGAAAAAAAAGTTTCTGGCTTCAGAAGATCATAGATGGAAGGGACCTTGAGGTTCATCTAGTCCAACCTCTTCATTTTACAAGTAAGGAAACTGAGGCCCAATGAAGTCTTTTGTTCAAGGTTACACAGAACTGAGATTTAAACTAAGAATCTCTAATTACAAATCAAGCATTTTAAATGCTTCTTGACTGACTAACTTGATGGCTAATCAAGGTTGTTGGAACAGTAAGGAAAGCAATGCAGGTGGGAGTGGAGGGGGAGGGGATAGGCAGAAAGAATATATAGCTCTGAGGCCTGAACTGACCTTTCTCTCACTCTAGGGCTGACTGCTATGATCTATGACTATAAATCCAGTGCTTTAAAGGTTTGTTGACTGACTAATTAGACAGTTGTTCCTAGTCATTAGCTTAGAGTTTCCAGTGGTGTTTATTTCCTTCACCACAAAAAAGAAAAGGTGAAAACCCCAAAGATTCCTAAGGCTCATTAATAGCAGTTGGCATTGCACCGGGCTTCATGGAGGACTGATTCAAAAAGAGGGAATACAAACAGAGAAAAAATACTTACAGGTCTTTTAGCCATAGTAGGGCACTGTAGACCATGTTAAAGTAGATACATTTATCATTATTTGGAAAACGTGACTCTGCAAGTACATGGCCTTTCGACTGAGGCATTTCCAGTAAGTTTGCCAAAATGAGAATAGTGGCGTACCTCAGAGCTTTCCAAGGGCACCACTCTTAGGCTTACAGAAGCAGAACCAGCCAGTTCAATGTGGGATGTGATTAATATGCAGATCTCCCAATGGTGAGATCTGTAGTTAGGCTATGGAGGAGTGCAGAGAAACTCGCGGCAAACCTAAAGGATACAGACTCCACTTGTCCTCTGGGCCACCTCTCTTAGGGATTAGAAACAACTCTGTGGTCACATACACATAGACAGACAAAAAGAAGATAATTTTCCAGGAACCTCAATCACAAACCCCACTATACTTATGTACAGGAAAAACAAAAAACCCAAGTATTTCCATCTAATACCTCAGAAACATAATCCCCCCCCATACCACCTCTGTATTACCTGGGTATCAGAGGAGTGGAGGGGCATTAGACTCACACCTTACCTGAAGTCCTATATATAGCATGAATTCCACCAAATTCAAGGCCAAATCACCAAACTGGCTCTGTGGTTTCACAGGACTTCCCTGCTGGGCTACAACATCTAGCCTGGGATCTTGGGTTCTCAGGATTCCAGGACTCAACCTTCCATGTCCAGACCTCTACTCCCTGAATCTAGAATCAAAAAGGGCAAATGATAAATGGATCTCTCCTTAGTATAGTAAGTAGTATCTAGCTAAAGCCAAGAGTAAACATTATTTGTAATGGAGGAAGGCTTGAGGTCTTTCCACTAAGATCAGGCATAAAGTAAGGATCAGCACTATTATCTGTTATTGTTCTAGGGATGCCAGCAATATGTTAGCAATATGATAAGAAAAAAATAGAAAGGATAAAACATAGGCAAATAAGAAACTAAACTGTCACTTTTTGCATACATGATAGCCTCAGTAGAGAATCCTAAAGCTGTAACTAAAAATAAATTGAAACTTAATAAAGTCAGGAAAATTTAAGCATACAAAATAAACACATAAATTACCATAATTTCTGTGTGTTACCGACAAAACACAGTAGAAAGAGATGCAAGAGAAATTCCATTTAAAATAATTAAAGAAGGGGAGGTTAGGTGGCACAGTGGATAGAGCACTGGCTCTGGAGTCCGGAGGACCCAAGTTCAAATCCAGCCTCTCACACTTACTAGCTGGGCAAGTCAATTAACCCTGTTTGCCTCCCAGGAAAAAAAAAAGAAAAAAAATAACTATTGAATATATAAAATATTTGGGAATCTGTTGTGAAGAGGTAGAGCAGAACTATATGAATATAGCAACAAAACACACTTTAAAGAAATTAAATCCTAAATAATTAGAGAAACAGTTGCTCGTGATTAGGCCATACCAGTGCAATGAAAAAAGATAATTATCATAATTCTGAGAAATAGCAAGGCCAATGTGAGCATACCAGTAGAGGGTCAAACTGAGGGAACAAAAAGAGACTTTTGCAATTTATAAAAGCTGTGTAGTCAGGTTTTTAGAGGGATTATAAACATGGATATTGAATCACCTAAGGAAGTTGGTGAGAACAAGATGGAAAAGATCATAAACTGGGGGCTAAAGTCACTGAGAAAGTTGGAAGAATAACCTAGATGTTGACAGAGAAGACTGTGAGAATGAGAAAGAAATAAAAAAGAACGAGAAGACAGTGGCATACATGTGAATTTCAAAAGAGGAAAAGCATCAAACGGTGGTGGTAGAAAAATGGTATCAGAGTGGCAATGGGAAAGTTTCTTCTCAATCCTCAGAGAGAGAAAATGAAAGGTTTCCAAAGGATAGCATTGCACTTTAAGGTGTCTAATAGGGTTAGTTTAAAATTTCAAGGATGTAGGAACCCATACTGGGAATAGAATAGGAGTTCTGAAGAGAATACTGGAATGTTTGCTCTGGTCCTTAGGAAAAGAAATGGTTGACTTTGAATAAGGTTGAGACCTATAACACAGATCACTATTAGTGAGATTGGTTCATCCTATATCTCTCCCATTCATATCACATGAAAAAAATGTACTACAGAATGGAAAGATTTAAAAAACACTGGGATAGGTAACTACCTACGTTGGATAATTCAGATGTTCACCTGCATGGAATTAGCCTCCTTCCAGTTCTATGCAGCTACAAGCATCATACGCTGTGTAATCTGGGACATTTTTATAGAGCATATCAGGGGAACATCACAACAATAAACATAAGGCTTTAAAAAATCAGTTGTATTGATACTAAACTGAGTTTTTGCTGATTTGATCATTCTAGTTCCTCTCTTCTCATTCTGCTCTCTCCAAAGGACCAGTGATCTCTTAGTCACCAGGTTTAATAGGTTTTTCTCAATCCTCATATTTCTTGACCTCTCTGAGCACTGACATTGCTGATTACCCTCTGGATACTCCCTCTTCTTTGGGTTTTGATGTCACTGCTCTCTCTCCTGGTTCTTCTATCCAGCTCTAGCCTCTCTCCTGAGTTCTACAAGTGTCTATTGGACATTTCCAAATGGATATCCTGTAGGATATCGTATTTATCATGTCCAAAATGGAATTCATTATTTCCCCCTTCCCTAAACCACCCTTCTTCTGAATTATCATTGTCAAGGGTACTATCATCATTTCAGCCACCCAGATTCACAACTTCAGGGTCATCCCTTTATTCACCTCATATATCCAAAGCAGTTGCCAAATCATACCATTTTATCTCCACCGCATCTCTGGCATATGTTCCCTCCTCTGCACTCACACAGCTACCACCCTAGGTCATACTTCATTTGGACTCCTGCCTGGTCTCTAGTTTTTTGTGGTAGTGGGAGGGGGAGTAGTAGGTGCCATACCATTGTGTGCTACATATTTTTCCCTGATCTCTAGTCTCTGGGCAGGGAAGAAGAGAGGAGGGCTTATTGCTATCATACTGTGTACATCTCCTTTCTCATCTCCATAAGCCCCCCTACCTAGTCTTTAGCTTCTGGTGGGAAAGTGAGGGAACAGATGAGTGTCATGTCATTGTGCCTTATGTATCTCTTTCCTGATCCTTAGCCTCAAGGACAGAGGTTCCCAAACTTAGTTTACCACCCCCTTTAAAAAAAAAATTACTCAGCATCCACCTGGAAATCTTTAACTCCTTAACAGTTTTTTTTTTAATTGTGGAATTAAAAAAAAACATTTTTTAAAAAATGACACATCTTAAATTTAAATTTTTATTGTAAATTTGTGGGGTTTTCCCTGCTTTGAAATTTTGATGATATAATATTGCACCAAGTAACCATATAGTATTGTATTGTAAAAAGTCATTACATACACATATTCCTGCTGATGTATGCTGGACTTCCCTGCAATGAGCAACATGCTCACCTGCCAACACTTGCTTGTTGAGACCTGTCTTAAGCTGTAGACGACCACTGATTGGTTATAACTTGCATTTTGTGTGTTTATTTGGAAAATAACGTAATCACTATGACTTTAACTCTATTACACAACAGATAAAACATGTATGAATGGTTTTTCAAATTTTTCTTCTCTTCTTTCCTTATGCTTCCACCACCCCCTTATTTTTATTCAATACCTCCCAATTGCACCCAAGCCTACTACCACCCTCCTGGATGGTGCTATCACCCACTTTGGGAACCTCTGCTAGGGGAAAAAAACATGCCTTTCTACACTAGTCTGTAGCCACTGAGAGGAGAAGAAAGAGCATCATTCCACCAAATTTTCAACCTGGAAACTCCTGCCTTTGGGTGTAAGAGGGAGTTTCATCACTCCTTTTGCTTCAAGTTCTTGATTTCTCATCTGAATTGCTCAAGATCCTGAAAGGATTCCTCCCAGAGATCATAACACTATTGAATTTGAAAATCTCTCAAAATTTTCACTTAATGATTAACAAATACTCCCCTTGTCATATACTTCCCGTCACAGTGATTCTGAAATCTCATAGCATATTATCCATATGATTTTCCCCATTGACTAATTCCTTATCTCCATTTCCCTCAATCCCACCCCAACCAAAGTCTCAACCAAAAGCTAACCAAGCCTTTAACTGTGCCCTTTAGGATGCTTGCTCCTCAAGTAACAGTTAGTTTTCTTTTCATCTTAAATCTTTTCCTTTCCTCTTCTTTTCACCTTCTGGCTCTTACCAATGCCTGACTCCCTCCTGATGACACAGCCTCTTCTCCATCTACCCCTTCCAGCATTGCATGCATTTTCACTCATTCCTCTCAACTCACTGGTCTAGGTGAAGAAATTGGAACATTCTTTGTTCTTGATTATTCCTTCCAGGTCTTTTTCCTACCATCACTCAAAAATCTCTCCTCCTCTGAGGTTCATGCAACCCACATCTACCATACAAGCAAAATTCTAATAGTCATTTTCTACAGCTCTCCAGGACACTCCCTTTCCTTCTTCAATGAATTCAGGTGCTGGCTCATAATCTTTCTTTCTTCCCCAATTCCTGTCCTGAAGTTCTGAAAAGGACTTCTATATACATCTTGATACTCTCTCAAATACCCTTGCAGCTAGGTGGCACAGTGGCTATAGTACTGTGACTAGAGTCAGGAGGACTCATCTTCCTGAGTTCAAATCTGGCTTCAGATACTTACTAGCTATGTGACCCTGAGCAGGTCATTTAACCCTGTTTGCTACAGGTTCCTCATCTGTAAAATGAGCTGGAGAAGGAAATGACAAACCACTCTAGTATCTTTGTCAAGAAAACCGAAAATGGGTCACAAAGAGTAGGACAAAACTGAAAACAACAACAAATACCCTAGCCTCCCAGTTCATCCCCCTAACCATTTCCCACAACTTACTCCTCCTCCCTCACATCAGTCACACACAAAGATAGGCATACCCTTGATCTTGTTATAACCCTAAAATATACTATCTTCATGTTCATGAACTCTGATATTCCCTTATCTGGATTTCCACTTCTCCTGCCATCCAACACCAGATTCTGCTCCTTGTCTACATGATGACCTCCAATTCTTGACCCTTCAGTTCTCTCCCATTCACTAAGCACTCTCTCCTTCTTTCCCCAGCACTTGTGGCTACAGAAGAGTAGAAGACGTAGTCACAGTTACAGTGTCAAAGTGCTAGTACTTGTGGGTACAGGGGAGCAGAGGTCCTTCCTGAATAAAGACCAGAGCACAAACCAGGAGAACAGGGACGACACCTCTCCCTAGATCACACTGTCTTAGAAGCATTGAAAACTTCCAAACCACAGAACTAGCTCTGAAAACAGCAGTGAGCAGATACCAATTCTGACAAAAACTTCAAAGTCAAGAAATAAGCTTGGGAAATTTTAAAAAGCAAAAAAAGAACTTGATCATAAAAAGCTACTAATGGTGGCAGAAAAGGCCAAGATACAATCTCAGAAAAAGATGACAATGTGGATACAGCTACAACCAAAGCCTCAAAAATGGACCTAAGCACAACAAGAATTCCTAGAAGAATTAAAGAAAGAGATAAGAATGAGAGAGGAAAAATTTGGAAAAGAAATGAGAGTGATGCAAGAAAATTATGAAAAGAGAACAGTTTGATAAGAGGCACCAAAATATTAAAGAAAATAACCCCTTAAAAAACAGAATTGACCTAATGGTAAAAGAGACACAAAAATTCACTAAAGAAAAGGACTCCTGGGGGTGGCTAGGTGGCACAGTGAATAGAGCACCAGTCCCGGAGTCTGGAGGACCTGGGTTCAAATCCAGCCTTAGATACTTAACATTTACTAGCTGTGTGACTTTGGGCAAATCACTCTACCCAAGTGCCCTGCCCCCCCTCCAAAAAGCAAAAAAAAAAAAAAAGGGGGAGGGAAAGAAAAAGAAAAGGACTCCTTAAAAAGCAGAATAAGTCAAAGGGAAATAGAATACAAAAATTCACTAAATAAAAAAATTCTTTAAAAAGCAGAATTGGCCAAAGGAAAAAAGGATTATAAAAGCTCACTGAAGAAAATAATTGCTTAAAATTAGAATTTGGCAAATGGAAGCTGATGATTTCATAATACAACAAGAAACAATAAAATGCAGTCAAAAGAATGAAAAAGAAGAAGAAAATGCAATTAATAACTGAGTCAATTTTATAAAAATAAAAACCATTATCCAATTGACAGATGGTCAAAGGGTACTAATAGGCAGTTTTCAGAAGAAGAAGTCAAAGCTATCTATAGTCATATGAAAATTTGCTCTAAATCAATATTGATTAGAAAATGTCAATTAAAACAACTCTAAGGTACCACTTCACACCTATCAAAAATAATGAATACTGGAGGGGACAAGAGAAAATACGTATACTAATGAACTATTGGTGGAGTAGTAAATTGATCCAATCATTCTGGAGAATAATTTGGAATTGTGCCCAAAGGGGTATAAAACTGTGTATAACTATTGACCCCCAAATACCCCAAAGGGGTATAAAACTGTGTATACCCATTGACCCCCAAATACCACTACTAGGTCTGTATCCCAAAGAAATTGAAGAAAAATGAAAAGGATCCAAATGTACAAAAATATTTATAATAGTTCTTTTTGCGGTGGCAAACAATTAGAAATTGAGGGGATCTCATCAACTAGGGAATGGTTGGACAAGTTGTAACATATGATTGTGATGGAATATGATTGTATGTTGACAAGAGGGATGGTTTCAGAAAAACATGATAAGACTTATATGAACTGATGCAAAATGAAAGGAGAAAAATTGGGAGATCATTGTGCACAGTAATATCAATACTATCTATAATGATGATCACCTGTGAAAGACTTGACTACTCTGATCAATACAAAGATCCAAGACAATTCTAAAGGGCTCATGATGAAAAAAAATGCTGTCCACATCCATAGAAAGAACTGATGAACTCTGAGTGTAAATTGAAGCATAATTTTATCTTGTTTTTTTGCTTTATTTTTTCAATATGGATAATATTGTAGATTTTGCATGATTTCATATGTATAATTGATATAATATTGCTTGCCTTCTTGGTGAGTGGGGGAGGAGGAGGGAGGGAAGAAGAGCATTTGGAACTCAAAATTTAAGAAGAAAAAAAACGTTAAAAATAATTAATTAATTAAAAAAACATTTTAAAGGTAGTAGCTTAAAAAGGAGCAAGGTACAAGAAGCCAGGAAACAGGAGGAAGACATAGGGTTCTCCTCTATGTCTTGCCTTATAATAGAGAGTAGTCATAGAATAAACTCTTGATGTGCTATTGAATTTATAAAGGAGTCAGGTGGGAAGAAAGGCCTGTTGTGCCTCAGGTGATCTCTATTTTGAACAATCACCTTTCTCCAGGAGTCCAGGGTTGAGCTCTTTGTCATTTTAAAAATATTTTAATGACTCCCTTAAAAACAATTGCATAACAACTAAAGAACAGTCTCATCTTATATTTGTAGAACAATGTTGACCCTAATAGCCCCTAAATACTTCACGTGGGAGTGTGCCTATGTGCATTCTTTTTCTTCCACAAAAACTGACTGAAATCTTAGGCATACCACTTTTTTTTATTATGCAACTGGCTGGGCACAGCATTTGGCTATAGGCAAAGGAATTGTGTTAGAAGAGTTGCCAGAAAGCAGAGCTATCTTCAGTTGTAGACAGAGCTCACAGATCCATGGGAGTGCAATGAAGTTAAAGACAGAATAATGATAAAGGATCTGTTTTAAAACCCTGGACCCTCCAAATGAAGGTTGTTAAGACTTTACATGATTTTTTATGTCTCTGCTACAACTCAAATTGACCAATTTGCTGTCTCTTACTTAAAACATTCCATCTCCTTTCTTTGTGTTTTTGCACTGGCTATCCCCCAAACCTAGAATATTATTCATTCCTGTACTTCTTAGAGCCCCTTCTTCCTTATGTAACTGAGGCAACATCCTCAGATTTGCCCTTCCTTGAGGGTTATATAGAGCATGTGCAGACATTACTTGGTTCCAATCCAACTTATTGAAGTTTCGAAGTGTAATTACCTGCTACCTGTGACTGAGGGACTAGCATTGCGTAATGATGAAAAGTCTTCCAAATGACTTTAGAGCCAGAGGAACTGATGACTTTGGAGTTGCTGACCTGAAACTGAGTGAATATACAAAAGGAGAGACCCATTAATCCCTCCATTTCTTTTCCTTGGTAGGTGAGAGTAGGGAGGACTGACTGCTTTGAGAAGCAACACCTGACAGTATCCTCCTGCCTGGTTGCTGCACGTTCATGAGCACATGGAGTTTCTGTTTCTTTTGTGTTTACTCTTTCCTGACCTTAAGTGAATGAGTAGTCTAAGATGGGTGTGCCCAAGATACCCACTGAGTTCAGGAGATCAAGAGGACCCACTAAATGTTTACATCAGAGATTCCACCTATTACAGTCAATAACAGAGTCCACTGGAGATGGTAGCTAGCTAGAGCCACCCTCCAGAGTAGGAAGTTGATCAATTAGCAATCTTAAGATAGTCATGGCCAAGCAGTGGCCTTGTGGGTATTGAGAGATCTGGAGAGATTCTAGACTTGCAGCTGAAGGAAGAATCAGCACATAAAGTGGCCTGTCTCAGTGGAGAAGCAGCTTACACTAGCAGTGGATGGCCCATCCAGCAGAGAGCTACACCTAAAGGGAACTTTATGCAGACTCCCAAGGAAGAAAAAGATTTAACCCTCAGGCCACACACACACACACATATACCTTACACATGGATTCCTTTTGGATTCTTTACTAGTGCTCACAAATGGGTCTCTTCCTGTTAAAACTTTTACCAAAGCACCAATACCCTGGAAAACCACTACAGGAATGTTGATCTTCCTTACTTCCCTCCTAAATTCTTGGCCATTTGGTGACCTCTATCAAACCCAGTGTGTGAGAGTGCTGTCCCAGGTACCACTCCCCATGAAAATTGAACTCTAAATACCTGAACAGACTTACACATGAGAGACCTTTATATCAGGCTCAACTAAACTTACAGGAAAACCCTAAGTGGTAGCAGTTGCTTCCCCTGAGGACCCCAAGATTCAAGTTCAATCAAGTGTATACCTGCAAAACAGCATAAGTGCTGCCTTCTACAAGAAGTCTTTCCTATCCCAGTTGTTTGTGCTCTGCCCCTGCCCACAATTATTTTGTGCTTATTTATCTGCATTAGTTATTTATTGTATTTATGTATGCACTTATTTATTTGTTTGTTATATCCCTTCCCCTCCAGAATGTAAGATTTTTTAAGGCAGGGACTGGGTTTTGTATCTCTAGTACCTCCAGGGCTCTGCATACAGTAGGCACTTAATATATGCTGGTTGAATTCCATTTAATCCTATTTTTCCATGTGTGAAATCCACCCATTGGGACTGGGAAATATTTAAAGACATCAAAGTTAGACAACTGGAAAGAAAATTATATGGCATTTTTGGGGTTGCCAAGGACCTCTCTCACAACCTCAATGAGGGAAGGAAGTACTACACATAGTATGTCTTCATTTTACAGAGAGAGAAACTAAGACTCTGAGAGGTTAAGAAGAAAAAAGTATTGACTCTGATGTCAGAGGACCCAGGCTCAAATCTTGTCTCTGATGCTTACCACTGTGTGACCTCGGACAAAAGCCACTTCCTGTCCTGGGACCCGGCAATTTGGGTATCTGTGAAATGAGATTTGGACTGGGTAGCCTCTGAGGTCCCTTCCAGCTCTCAATCTATGATCCTATGACATCAAATGAGATAATATTTTTAAAGCACTTAGCACAGTGTCTGGTATGCAGTAGGCATACTATATAAATGCTTATTTCCTTCCCTTCCCTTCTCCTATGACTCTTCTCCACTCAAGTGACTAAGAGCTGTCTGAGGAAGGATTAGGATGCAGATCTCCTTGACTCCAGGTACATCCTTGGAGCCAATATCTCTAGTTTCCTCTAGTACTCGCTTGGTGGTCAAAATACAAACATCAGATAAAATAATATTCAGCACCCAATGAAAAGGCAACTGTGTCAGTACAAAGGAAACATACTTGGTTGGTGGCCTCCAAGAGCTTATACTTCAATAGGAAGAAAAGACAAAACAAGAAATAAAAGCAAGAACCTGAGTTTTAAAATACCAAAATACATACAAAACCAGTCACAGTATTAAAGCATAAGGTATAGTGACTAAGGGGTTGCAGAAATTCTGCTGCTGTTCAGGAAGAAGAGAAATATTTGCCAGGGATTTCCTCCCCTCAAAGCTTTCATATTCCTAGAGAAGAGAAATTATTTTTTTAAATAGGCAAAGCTGTATAGAAAATGATCTGCCATGAATCTCTCACTGGTGAGAACAGAATGAAACAGACTGCAGGGGGAGGTTACTAAGGTGCCTTCTAAGAGGGAATGCAGAAGAATGACAGCCTCTGCCTAGCACTGCAATTTATTGCTAGGGAATTCAGAGATTTGATGGAGAGGCAAAAGGAAAAGGATGTGAAGCGCTTCAGCTTCCTCTGGGGAGAAGCAGCTCCTCCAGTCACACACATCAGGAGAATTGGAAGCCATCTTTGTGGTAGGTGAGAGGTTCCAAAAGAGGGCCCTTGACCGACAGTCAGTCTGAAGCCTTCTCTCCCTCCCCCCTCTCCTCTTCTTCCTCTCTCTCTCTCTCTCTCTCCCCTCTCCTCTCCTCTCCTTTCCTTTCCCTCTCTCCCTTCCTCCTCTTTCCCCCTTTGTCCTCTCCATCTTCCTCACTCCCTTTCTCCTCCCTCCTCCCTCTTTCTCCTCCTCTTCCTCTTCTTTCCTTTTGTCTTTCTTTCCCTCTCCCCCTCCCCTTTCCTCCTCCTTCCCCCCTCCCTCTCCTAACTCCCTTTCCTCCCTCTTCTCTCTCTCTCTCTCTCTCTCTCTCTCTCTCTCTCTCTCTCTCTCTCTCCCCTCTCCTCTCCTCTCCTTTCCTTTCCCTC
>CM053588.1:88625471-88651087 GCA_028646515.1 Pseudochirops corinnae | reverse complement strand
CTCTCTCTCTCTCTCTCTCTCTCTCTCTCTCTCTCTCTCTGTTTCTCCCCCTCTCTTAAGGGGCTTTGTTTTTTTAAAATATTGTCGACAGCAGCTTAGCAATCACTTCCACCAATTTTTTCAATCCTGAGGATGTAGTTTACCTCTTCCTTAGGCCTTGAATTCAATGAGGGCAGTTGGTACTCTTTCATACTCACTCACTGGGACATGGAAGGCAGCATGATATAAAGAACAAAGAACTAGCCTGGGAACCAGGAATGTCTGAGTTAAAGTCCCACCTCTGACATACTGTGTGTGAGAACCTGGGCAAGTCACTTAACATCTTAGTACTCTAGGCAGCTCCAAGACAGAATCTGGGTCCATGGATAGATTTCACAGCTCAGAGGGTCCATGAATTTTTTTGGTGATTGATTTCCTTTGTAATACTGTGTATTATATTTTACGCATCTAAAAACATTACTCTGAAAGGGGGTTCGTGGGCTTTGCCAGTCTTCCAAAGGTGTGCATGATACAAAAAAAAAAAAGATTAAGACTAAAGTTGCAGAAAAGGTACCAACCTGTATAGGTAGAGGGAGTTCCCTTATCTGAGAATTCCCTACACTAAAGAAATCCCAGGTCCAGTCCTTCTCCCTCTCCATATTCAACTGCCTTCAGGGCATGGCAGGCTGAGAGATGGGTTCTGAAGAAGTGAAGCTGACAGAGAGGAAGAGGGAGATGTACAGTATAGGCAACAGCATGCTGGGGCCAGCTTGGACTTCCTTGGGAGAGGAGCTGATTGTTAAATCTTCAGTGTGAGCATTTACACCTTAGAAATCAGTATCTTTTACAAATGAGGACTTGATTTATTGTTTTATTGACTGTTTAGAACTGAGAAAGTGATAGAGAAAACATTAATAATGTAGACGTTGCTCATTTGTGTCTTACTCTTCATCTCTTAGTGACCCCATTGGGGGTTTTCTTGGCAAAGAAACTGCAGTGGCTCTCCATTTCCTTCTCCAGCTCATTTTATAGATGAGGAAACTATGGCAGACAGAGTTAAGTGACTTGCTGAGAGTTACACAGCTAGAAAATATCTGAGGCTGGATTTGAACTCATGAAGATGAGTCTTTCTGACTCCACTGTCCACTGATCTATCTAGCTGCTCAATAATAATTCAGATTAAAATGATATAATATGTAATCATTAATTAAATAATGATTATTAACATTAATAATATAATATATTATAAAATTATAACTGTATTGCGTTTTTTCAAAAGCTGAATGTTATATGTTTATCAGCATGCAACTGAGCCTAGGTACCCCAGCAGAGGCCTTGAGTAGCTAAGGGGGCAGCAGAATACTAGGCACCCAGTAACAAGTTTGCTTATTTCTGTAAACCCTTATACTATTCTTCATCTTCAGGCAATAAAACTGACCCAAGCTTTGAGCCATTTCCCCTGGCAAAAAGGTAGGTGGGAGTGATAATCGCAGAAAGAACTCCAGGTCTGGAATCAAAGGACCTGGGTTTGAATCCCACTTCTGCTCTTGACCTTTGTGACCTTGGCCAATGCTTTTCTGGACATTGGGTTTCTTGATGAGGGAACAGGACTGGATCAGAGTCATCAAACACATGGGCTGCCCTGAGGGGGCAGCACTCCCAAATGCTGAACCAGATTTAAATGTAATTGGGAAATATTTAACAAAATAAATAAAACAGAACAGAATAATGGCAATATGTATGGCTAATGTTAGTGTGTGTTTTTCTAAGTCACTCTGCATGGGCAGGGGTCCTTCTATCCAGATCCTCCTTTCTGTCTGAGTTGACACCACTCGTTGAGATGAGCTTTAGGCTCCCTTCCAACTCCAAATCCTAGTTTCTTGACCAGGGCTTCCTTGTCCCTCGGGAAGCCACAAGGTTTTGTTTTTGTTTTTTTTTTTTAAACAGAGGTCTTGTTTGAAATGATAGGTCATCAATACAATAGGAAAAAATAATTATTATTTCCAATGTTTTTTTAGAAGATTTTCCTTTAACATTTAAATCTTTGAATTCTTGGTGGCCACCTGGGACTGAGGTCAAACACAGTGTCCTACAGAGAGAATGTTTTTGCAGCATCCAGGAAAACTGCATGGTAACTCCCTCAGGTAGCTCCCTCCTGATGAAAAGTCAGGAGAGTCATATCCAGGTCAAAGCAATCAATCACCAATAGCTTCCTTCAAGACTCTGCTCAAGAACTATATTCCACATGAGGCCCATCCTGATGCTCCCAGATGCTAGAGTCCCTCCTGAAATAAATTGATGTATATTTATATTTATTTATCTGTATACACATTGTCCTTTACCGATAGAATGCATGCTCCTTGAGGTCAGGGACGATATCATTTTTATCTCTGTATCTCCAGTATTTAGCATGGTACATGACACATAGAAGGCACAGGGAAATGCTTATTGAGTGGATCAATGCAGAGTAGTAGAGAGAGGGCTAGCTTCAGAGTCAGGAAGACTTACTCAGACTCTGCCTCTGATACATACTGGCTGTGTGACCCTGGACATGTCTTTACTCCTTCTGTGACCCAGGCAATTCTCTAAGACTAACTTGCAAAGAAGTTGCCAGTCTGCCTTGGAAGAGGGAGTCTTCTATCCTGGGGAATCACAGTCCAGTTTTAAAAATGTTCATTGGATAGAGCACTGGTCCTGGAGTCAGATGGAGTCAAATCTGACCTCAGACAATTTCTAGCTGTGTAACACTTGACAAGTCACACTTAACCCCTAGTGCCTCCCAAAAAACCCCAAAAAACAAAAACAAAAAAATGCTCATTGAAAGAATGGACAACCAAATCCAATAAAAACAACTTCTCTCCACAGTGGATGACTTGGACAGAGGTGGTCTAAGAAAATGTTGGTTTTCTCCACTGCCTCTTTATCTGGAGGATATCCTAATGATGGTCTTTCCCTTTGTCCTATCTGCCATTTGTTTTCATCTAGTGCTCCCTACCCACATCTTTTTTTTTTCCTGGAGGGGGGAAGCAAGGCAATTGGGGTTAAGTGACTTGTCCAAGGTCACACAGCTAGTTAAGTGTCAAGTATCTGAGGTTGGATTTGAACTCAGGTCCTTCTGACTCCAGGGCCAGTGCTCTATTCACTTATCCACCTACCTGCCCCCACCCTACCCACATCTTGGCATTGACTTTGAGGGCAACTGTCTTGAGAGCATCTGTTTGCTGCTTCCCATTTGAAATTACTTCTTCCCAATCTCTGGTTGCCCAAGAAGATAAAAACTGGCTTTGGCTTAAAAGACATTTATTAAAGACCATTAGAAATAATTACCACTTTGAGACAGGTGACATTCTAGCTAAGTCTCTGTTTTAAATGCCTTTCAGCTTGACCTTTCCTCATTTCTCCCTATCCTTTGGGTACAGGGGCTTCTGGAGTATAACAGTTAAGTAGTGGTGCAATTCATTATTCCTCAACCAGATTCTGGACAGCATCCTGGACAATTCCATCATTCCCTCCCCTGCACTCTCACCCTTAAGCTTTCATTCATAAACCAGAGATCCCACATATAGAGTATTACACTCAAAATTTAGTATGAAGAACAGTGGGATAAACATATACCTATTAATTCAAATCTCAAAGACCTGAAATCATTAGCAACATGTCTTTATTGAATGATTATGGGTGTACCGGATTTATTTTTTTTAGCTCAACAAACATTTATTTTTTTAAAATTTATTTAAATGTTTTTTTATCTAAAGTTTTGAGTTTTAAATTCTATCGCTCTCTCCTTTCTTCTCTTCCCTCCTCCCTGAGATGGTAAGCAATCAGATACAGATTATTCATGTGTAATTATGTTAAACATTTCCATATTAGTCATAACTCAAAAGAAAAAAAGAAAGAAAGAAAATGAAAAAGAGCTTGCTTCAGTCTGTATTCACTCAATATCAGCTCTCTCTGTGGAGGCTGAGAGCATGCTTCATCATTGGTCCTTTGGGATTATCTTGGATCATTGTATGGTGCGCCAAATTTAGATGAAGTCAATTCTTGACTGTGCTAATAGGGGAAGGGATGGAGAGATGAGGGTGGAGGTTGAGGGTAGAATTATGCAGATTACCTAGAATATCAGATGACTTAAAATAATTTGTATTTAACATTGTCATTCAATTTTATACTTCTATTTCAATAGGAATATGCAGGCCATTATGGAAAGTCACAATATAACATGGAGTCACAAAGCCACCTGTTGATGATATGTATGGTGGTAGGATCCCTGCTGGCTGTTCTCAGGTTCCTAGTGCTTAAAGTAATCATCTATCAAAATTCACAGCTCAGAAGTCCCTTTTTCCACACACACACAAACACACACACACAACTAGATGAAAAACTTTTCAATTAAAATTGTAGATAATATAAATGGCAGAATCAAATCTAGGCAACAAGCATTTATTAAACACTCACTAGGTGCCTAGGAACTGTGCTAAGTGCTGAGGATGCAAATTCAAGTAAAAAGAAAGACAGTCCCCATCCTCAATGAGCTTACATTCTAATGAGAGAAGACAACACACAAAAGGGAGCTGAAAAGGGGGATGGATGGGGAGGGAGGAGAAGTACCAGCACAGGGTCATGGAGGCAAAGTCCAGGCAGTCAGAAGCACAGCTAGGAGGGGACCGGGCCCCTCCCCAAAACAGAGGCACAAGAAGGAACTCAACCTCTTTGCTACGGTTAACATTGTTGATCACCTGCTGCTCCTTGAAACTCTCTACCTCTTGATTTCCAGAGCCTGGCACCATCTTGGCTCTTCTCCTATCTCTCTGACTATACCTCTGTCTCCTTTGCTCACACTTCTTGTGAATTCCTAAGTTTTAAGTTCCTTGAGGGAAACTAATTGTGTGCCTTTGATATCCACCTTGGGTCTGGGCATATAGCAGCCGTTCAATAAACACTTTATGGGACAAAATCCTACTCCAATGTGGTATGGTGTAACCTTCCAAGGCTATGACAATGGAGCTCAAGGACTGGGAAGTACTGGATAATGAAAAAGCTTTGAATACAGCTCTGGTTCCAGGCAGTGCCCGCTTTCTAATGACCAGCCTAGCTAAATCGGCTGACCAATGAAAGGAAGGGAAAAGAACTGTACAAAATGTTCCAGGCTCCCTTTTTGCTTCTATGGTAACAGCAGCAGCACAATGTAAAAGCGAGTAAAGGATGCTAAGAATTATACCATTTTTAGACCATTTATTAACATTTATTTAACTTTGGCATTCTAACTGTGAGAAGCTTATGCAGTGACCAACAATTGGATGGATACGCTACAACCAGAAAAGGGGGTGCTTACATTTTCTGGGTCACAGACCTCTTAGGCAGTTTGGTAAAGCCATGGACTCCTTCTTAGTATAATTTTTTGATACATTAAACAAAATACATGGGATTACCATGGAAACCAAAGGTTAGTGAAAATAAATATGTACAGTTATCCCTTCCACATGATGAGGGTTAAGGGTGTGGCACCCCCCTAATCTGGAAAATCCACATAAAATTTCTTGACTCTCCCTTTATGCCAGAGAAGTCTGAATTATTATGGTATTAAAAGATAAATTATGGTGATATTATACAATACTATACACATCTTTTATGCATTTCTGAGTTTCTAAACTTTTGTCTGCCATCTGCTGGCCTTCTCATGTTGTCTGCAGTTGCCACAAGACTCCCCTAAAATTCCCATTTAATTTCTTATGCTGATTCGCAATATATCAAAACCATGATGGGGAAAGTCACAATGAGGAAGGGATAACTGTAATTTTCCCATCTAAGTTCATGGACCCCCCCTAAAACCTATCCATGGATCCCTTGGGAGTCCCTGGACTCTAGCTTAAGAATTCCTGTACTAGAGCAACTGAATCACAAAGGTCTCACTACTAATTAAACTAAAAGATGAAACCAAAAGGATGACCCCAAGTTTCTCCTTGGGAGATGAGATATTCTTGAAAGATGGAACAGCAGGAACTTGAAGTAACCCTCTGATTATTAATGATGAGTAAGACATAAAACGAGTTGAAGAATTTATTCTCATTGAAGGTGTTACCATTGTCATGAAGGGTGTCTAGAACAGAGTGCAAATGGAAGATGGATTTCCTATAGGTCATCAAGTTTGGGGATGATCCTACCTCCAGATGACACAGTGTTGATTGCTTCAATCCCTGGAACGTTTTAAATCCTCCTGAGTGGGATCCATAATCTCTCAAGAGTTCAGCCTAATTCAAACCAGAAAAAAACCAAGTGCATGTTGTCCACACAGTGATATACAGAGCTCTCAGTACATATATCTCAGGCAAGGACTGAAGAAGGATGATAAACTCGGCCCAGAATTGAATAAGAGTAGGAGAACAACTTGCTTGCAGTTAGGAAACAGCATAGTGTTTTTAACGACCCTAATAACCTCCCTGGAATGAAGACTCATATTTTTAATACCAGTATTCTTCAGGAGATATTCTATGATTGCAAAATATAAAATACCATGCTCCCCTTCCCCCCACCAAATTAAAGCTTCAGATCACCCAAAGGGCAACAGAGTGAAAAATGGTAGCCATGAGGAGGCTTTCCAACAAAGAACTACACAGAAGATTTTGGGTAATACCAAAGAAAAACATAATCTTAAAGAAGATTAGGGAAGCTAGGTGGTACAGTGGATAGAATAAAAGTCCTAAAGTCAGGAAATCTCATCTTCCTGGGTTCAAATATGGCCTCAGATGCTTACTAGCTGTATGACCCCGGGCAAGTCATTGAACCCTGCTTTCCTCAGTTTTCTCATCTGTAAAATGAGCTGAAGAAGAAAATTGTAAACCACTCTAGTATCTTTGTCAAGAAAAACCCCAAATAGAGTCACAAAGAGTTGAACATGACTAACACAGTTTAAAAACAACAAAGAAGGTCAGTCAGTAAACAAGCATTTCTTAAATGCCTGATATTACGCCAGGTGGGCCAATAGTAACAGAAAACCCATGTAACATCAAGAGTCCTAGATCAGTGGATTTTAACATTTTTGAGGTCTGGGACCACTCTGGCTGTCTGGTGAAGCCTATGGACCCCTTCTTAGAACCATGTTTGCAAATGCATAAAATTGCAAAGGAAATTAATTATATTGAAATAAAGATGTGATTTTTTTCCCCCCATCCAATTTCACAGAATCTCTGAAATCTACCACAAGCTCAGGTTGGGAATCCTTGATCTAGAGAAAGGACCTCTAGCCCACATGCTATATCCCCCTTTCTCCCAGCCAGTTCCCTAAAATATTTAAAAGGACAAGGGGAAATACAAGTTACAGAGAATGATAAGGTGCTGATGGGTTGCCCCATGTGGGACTGAATGGAACACTCGCATTTAGGCATTAAAAAAAAAAACTTAGTTGATGTAATCCAAGAATTAACCATTATAGATGGGGGTAGAAGCAGGGCTTCTACCTTCTGCTGCGGAGCCAGTGGGTTCAGAAAGCAGCTCCTGGGAGCATGTTGTTGTGTTTCTTAGAGATATTTTCACTTTTCCCCCAGATCTTAGAAATCTAGAAAAGTGACAAGTGTCTTAGGTCAATTACAGTTTAAAGGACTTGTGAAGAGCTTGAGTTCTCCCAAACACTTAGGAAATGACACCAAAGCTGTGAAATGAGGAAAGAACAGAGATTTTGCTTACTCCAGGAAACAACCTGCTTTTCACAGGCATTTATGGGAGATTCTCCAAGGATTTTTCACTTAGGATTGATCTCCCCTGGGGAAAACTCTTTGCACTTAGTCTAGTCAAAAGATCTAAGTTCAAATCCCACCTCTACCATTTAATAGCTGCGTGACCTTTGGCAAATCACATAACTGCCCTGTGCCATAGTTCTCTCACCCACAAAATGGCCATAATATCACCTACTTTTCAGGACTGAAGCAGGTGCAAGTGAGCATGTATGTGAAGGGAGATCTGTAAAACACAAAGCACCACATAAATGTTATTAATTACACGGCACTTTCTTTATTCCAACGTAATGAAACAGATAGCCCAAGTGTTATTAGATGAGGAACCTGAAGGTCAGAGAATCAAAGGCCTTGTCAGGGGTCACAGAGCTAATATGTATCAGACAAGGACTGGAACTCAGGTCTTCTGATCCTAAGCCCAGAATTCTTTCCCCCTGTACCACATTCACTCACTGCTTTTTAAATCTACTTAATGGGCATTCATATCTCCATATCAAGTACTTTAATAAAGTTAAAATATAGAAGAGCCCTCCCTCAGTGAATAAAAACTTTTATTTGAGGTTAAAAGGATTTTAAAAAGAGGCAGCTACCTGGCAATGTGGATAGAGCCCTGGCCCTGGAGTTTGGAGGACCTGAGTTCAAATCCAGCCTCAGACACTTATTAGCTCCATGACCCCAGGCAAATCATTTAACCCCAATTGCCTCCAAAAATAAAATAAAATAAGGTTAAAAAGAAGGAGAAGGAAGGGGAGATAGGTAATTACCAGAATAAGCCAGCCTTTGGGGTTCCTGGGGCTCTTCTCACAGGGGTTCTTCACATTCCTCCATTTTTATTTTGTACAATCATGCATTCTCTTGCTACTATGATTCTCAGACTTTTTCAATAGCGATAGAACCTTCAGTTTAAACACAATTTTGGCAGAAACTTTGTAGCAAAATCCTCTAAAATTGCTACTTTTATTATATATGAACAAATAACATAGTGTTCATTTAAAACAATGCCCTTAGGGTATAACAGGGTTCCTTGTGGCCCTGCCTTACCGTATGCGCCCTCTGGAAGCTATCCCCGACTTCTCAGGGTCCCGGGCACAGGACTCACTCCTGCCTTAGCAAATGGCACTTTAGGAAGGAACCTCTTTGGCCCTCAGTGACGCAGTATGAAGTAGATAGGGCGAGGAGCCTGAAATCAGAAAGAACCAGCTCAGATCCAGTTTTAACCATTTCCTAGCTACGGGCAGTCTCTCTTTTCCCTGTGCCTCCCCTTCCTCCTTTATCAAAATGGCCTAGAGGGCCTCTAAGATCACTTTCTGCTCTAAAGCTATGAACCTATGTCAGAGAAGTTTTTTAATGTCTAAGCAATTGTGTGTGAGAGAGTGTGTCCCTAATAATGAGAGCAAAGAGCAGCCACTTAGGCCTCTTAAGCCTTCCTCCACCTTCAGAGAAAAAGCCTGGTGATTATCAATAGTTCCTAAGTTTTGGGTTGCTAATTTAGAATCAACAAATTTGTCAATTGCTGCTCTTATCAGTAAGTGCTCCTTCCAATAGTTTATGGTGTTAAATAATTGCTGGTCTTTAGGCCTTTTAAAGGGACCATAGGACTTCAGGACTCTTGTACTTCTCAGCCACAGTCTCCTTGACCTATACATCCCCTGGGAGATTTCTTTTACTCAGTTGGCATTTACTTATAATACCAAGAAGGGTTAGCATTTATATAAGGGCTCTAAGGTCTGCAAAAAGCTTTACCAACATTATCTCCTTTGATCATAATAGTAGCTAATATTAACCAACATTTTTCTTTGGTATTTTATTTTCCCCCAGTTAAATTTTCCCCCACACTCATTTTCAAAACTGAGTTTCAAATTCTCTCCCTTTCTCCCTCTTCACTCCCTCATTGAGAAGGCAAGCAATTCAATATAGGTTATACGTGCACAGTCATGATAGCCAACATTTTTACAGGGCTTACTATGCACCAGGCATAGCGATAAGTGCTTTCTGATTATTATCTCATATGATCCTCACAACTCTGAGAGGTAGCTGCCATTATGATCGCCAGGCAGATAGGGGTCAAGTGACTTACCCAGAGTCACACAGCTAGGAAGTGTCTGAGACTGAGTTTGTACTTGGGTCTTCCCGAATCCAGGCCCAGCACTTTGTACACTATGGCATCACAGAGCTGCCGGCTTCATGTCTAACTCTACCAGGGGTGGGTAAGCGGATTTGTTCGGTGAATTTTGGATTCAATCAAAGGGCCACATTTTAGGACCTAGAGGGCCAAACGTGGCCTTGAGGCCACAGGTTTCCCACCCTTGTTCTATGCAGTTGATTTCCCAAATTTCTGTCTTAAACTCAGACTAGTCTGTCAAGCTTCATTCTCACATTTCCCACTGACCAACAGATCTTTCCTTTAGGATGTCAGGTCTCAAAGAAGATGTCTAGAGAAAAAGAAATTTAGCTTCTTTCCCTCCTGTACTGGCTTGTTCTCCGATTCCCCTAATACTATCAGTGGCACTAATACTGTGCTTAGCACAGTGCCTATTATTATTACCTACCTAATCATGTAGGCTTGGGATCCCACAGAGCTTTGTTTGGCCTGGATCAGTCTCTTGACCTCTTTGGGTTTCAGTTTCCTTAACTATAAAATGGGGGAGCTGGATGAAGCATTGCTAACATGCTTGATGATGGATTCAGGATTCAAAAGACCTTGACAAGCTATAAAATCTATAAAGGAATAGGAAGAATTATAGAAATTTTGAGCAGCGGTAGACCTTAGATTTCCTCTCATCACAGACTCTCATAAGTCAAAGGAAGCTCAAAGGCCATGTAGTCTGGCCTGCATCTAAACAAGAATCCTATTATATAGCCAGCAAATGGTCGTCTGGTCTTTACTCAAAGACTCCTGAAGAGGGGAAACCCACTACCTTCTAGTATAGTTCATTCCACCTTGGGATGGTTTTAACTGCTAGAAAGTTTTTTTCCTGACTTTAAATCCAAACTTACCTCTAGAGTAGAACTAATTCCTTTTCCAAGTAGCAGTCCTTCAAATAATGACTTAGGTATGGAGCTGGAAGGGACCTCAGTGGTCACTTAGGCCAAGCACCTTGTCATGGGCAGGCCTCATAAGACCAAAAACTGTCTCAGTCTGCACCCAGAGTTCCTCACTTCCTTGTCAGAAAGAAGGTGTGTAGCATGTTTCATTCTGAGTGTTGCGGGATTATGGTTGGTCAGGGCATCAACTAGAGCTCTTGAATCTTTCAAAGTTGTTTGTCTTTAGTATGTTGTTATTATATCAAATAGTCTCCTCATTCTGCTCACTTCACCCTGTATAAGTTTACACACTTGTATGAATTAAAACTGTCCCCATCATTATCTCTTACAGCACAATAGTATTCCATTACATTCATATGCTGCAATTGATTCAACTATTACCTGTCTTAGTTTTCAGTTCTTTGCTACCACAAAAGAGCTACTATACATAGTTTTTTTACATATGGCTCCTTTTATTCTTAATTTGATCTTTTTGGGGTACTGACCTAATAGTGGTATTGCTGGGTCAAAGGTAGTAGCGTTTTCATAGCATATGATGGAAAAGACAGCATCAAGACGGAGGGAGGATGTTCAAATTTTATATGTAAATCTATATATAAAAATAAATATATGTACATTTATATATACACATATATAATCTTTATTATATATAACATACTCTATATAGAATCTTTATTACATATACATATATGTATCTATACACACATACACATAACTTAAACTGTATGAAAACTGAAAAAAGTTCATTGGATTTTATGTCAAGGAGGTCATTAGTTTCAGCAGAATGGTAGAAATGTATGCTGTTCCAGTTGAACTTCGTTTTAAGTGCCAATTTAGTACTCAAAACATTCAACTAACATTGGGTTTGTGCCCAATGAAACACTGCCACTCAGTAATTGTGGAATCAAACCTGTTTATTGCCCTTTTAAAAATTCTGAACTTAACAAGCATCAAATAAAATTAACATTTCTATACACAAAGTAGAGCAGAATGAGAGAATTGCAGATGGAACTGCAAATCTCTATTTCATACAGCTTGCTTTTATGTAAATGATAAATTAAACACATAACTTTATAAGTTGTTCTGCTTGACTGGGTTTCTTTCTAGTCTTAGTTCTATTCTGTTCTGTGCATTAAAAATGAATTAATAATCATCTTTTTTTTTTGGAGGGGTGGTGGTGTCGATTTGATTGTTAGCCCCTATTGCCCTCTCACTTCCTCTCCCTCAACTGAAAAAAAGGAAAGAAAAAGAAAAAAACCCTTGCAACAATATGCAAAGTCAAGCAAAACAAATTCTCACATTGGTCACATCCTCAGACTTATGTCTTATTCTATACCTGGATTCCACCACCTCTCTAATATAAGATGGGGAGCATGTTTCATCACTGGTCTTCTAAAACTGTAGCTAGTCATTACAATCATCAGACTTCTTAAGTATTTCATAGTTTTTTGTCTTTACAATGTTGTCGTTCTATCAATTTTTCTCCTGGCTCTGCACACTTCACTGTATCAGTTCATATAAATCTTCCCATGTTTCTCTGAAACGATCTATTTCATTATTTCTTAGTGAAATAATATATTACTACATTCCTAGTTTTCAGTTCTTTAATATGACAAAAATATACACTATAAATATTTTTGTATGTAAAAATCCTTACCCTTTGATCTTTTTAGGATATAGGCCTAATCATAGTACCATTATGGTAAAGGGGACATGTACAAGAGGAATAGTTCCAAGCTGTTTTTTCAGAATGACCAGATCAAGTCATAGCTTTACTGCTAGTACAGCAAGGTAAACACAGTAAAATATAAAATCGTATTGTTTTCCCACAGTCCCTCTAACAAATGGTCATTTTCCTTTTTTATCATCTTTGTCAATCTTATGAGATTGATGTGGAATCTCAGGGTTGTATTGAATTCCCTTAATCATTAGTGACTTGAGCAGCTTTCCATATGATTGTGGAGAGCTTGGATTTTTCATTTCACAACTAAGGTTGCTTATTATAAAAAAAAAAAGTGAGCAGGAATATGGTTCTTTCAGCCACATACTTACTTCTGAGCCTGAATTTATACAGAACTCCTGGTCTCTCCAGGAGTATTTTGCCATGCAGGGTTGACAATACCTTGTAAGGTTATAACCTGAAATGATGCCAACACGGCAACAGGAACGCCAGTCTTCAACAATGGATTGAAAGTAATATAGTTCAAGTGTTTATAGCATAGTGCTGCTGGGACATTAGTAACAGGATATGGGACAGCTTAGAAGATTCATTCTTGAGGAGGAAGGTGACCCAAGGGAATGAATAAATGTGCAGATTATTATAGGTTGTAACAGTATGGATCAGAAAAAATCAGTATCATATTTGTTTCATAAAAGAAGGTTGGTAGGACCCCTTCTTTTGCCCATTATTCCATATTTATTTAGTATTGGAATTAGTTGGTTTTTTAATGTTTGATAGAATTCATTTCCAAGTCCCTCTGGTCCTTTACTCTTAGGAAGCTTATTTATGGCCTGTTCAATTTCTTTTTTCTAAAATAGGTCTACTTAGACATTCTCTCTCCTCTTCTGCTAACCTAAGTCATTTATATCTTTTGTAAATATTCTTCCACTCCACTTAAATTGTTCAATTTATTGGCATGTAATTGGGCAAAATAACTCCTTATAATTGCTTTGATTTCATCTTTGTTAGTGGTATAGTCACCCTTTTCAAATACAAAATTTTGGGGAGTGGGAGGAACTGGAGAAATCAGGACATGCTTCTTTTTTGGAAGCAGCACTTGGTAGAGCGTCCATAAAAAGCAGCTGCACAAGGTAGACAAGCAGGAAAGCAATCAGGCCTAGATAAACATCACTGAAAGAGAGAGAGAAACAGAGAGATAGGTAGAGACAAAGAGAGAAAGGCCATGCCTTTCTGCCACAGTTTGTAGGAGACAGAGTTCAAATCAATTTGAGTATAAGAGGAATTAGACTGTACTTTTTCAGGAATGTGATAGAGCTTGTTTTCTGTTGCTCATTCTCCATTTCTTTCTAGACTCAATTCTTGTTGTTTTGTTTTTGTTTCAATGCCTGGGAGATAGCCTGAGTTGGCCTTAGAATTCTCTCTTTTTTAGGACACTGAGAGAGAAACAAATTAATATTTAAAGTCCCTCCCCACCCCACGAAGGTCAGGAGGCCCTGGGCTATATTAGTACATTTTAAACTGCCTATTTTAAAAGATAAAATGTCCATCTTTAATAAAAACGAGCGGTGGAATTGTGTCAAGAACACTGGACTAGAAGCCAAAGATATGGGTTCAAATCAAGTCATGTCTCTTTGAACAAATCTCGGCCTTTCTGAACTTCATTTTCTTCATCTGTGAAATGAGGATAATAGGACCTTCCCTTTCTCTCTCACGAGATCCCTGTCATTTAACCAATGAGATGATGTGAGTGAAGCATTTTACAGACTAAGGAGAAATCTAAAAATGTAAATTATTATTATGATTATACTATAATCACTGACTTCTCCACTATGCCCCATTATTCGGATAATTCACCATCCTACAAGGCATCATCAGCCTTGGTCTTCATCTCCACCCCCTGCTTCGCTGATTGGAGGATGGGGCCATGAACCTCAATCCCTATTGGTGGCTTCTCCACCATGCTTCCTCCCCCTCCCCTTCGCCCCCCGTACCCAGCTTTTCAGTTTCCTTCTGTGTGTGATCTTCCCCCATTAGACTGTAAGCTCCTTGCGGACAGGGACTGCCTTTTTGTTCTTTTTTGCTATTTGTATCCCCGATGCTTAGCACAGTGCCCAACACATAATAGACACTTGGTAAGTGTTTGTCAACTATTGATTATAACCTCTCCTGTAATCCTAGGCAAATCCTCACCTTCTCTATAGGGGGTAGAGAGCAAAAAAATCACCTGTTTTGAGGGACAAAGGAAACAAATAGAAAGAAATATTGTCCAAAGAGGCTTTAGCCACAGACAGGTGCAGCAGAAGCAGCTAGCCGCGGTCTGAGAAGGAAACAGGTAGGAAAGGGGGGAAGGGAGGGATGGCATACAGGGGAGTGACCCAGGGAGAATTAGGTTTCGCCAGACCTGGATTTGCTGCAAAACAAAGCCGGTTCGTTCCTCCCTACACTTGGCCTTGGATCTTTTGCTAAGCCAAGGTTTCTGGTTTGTGCATTACTCTGGCTCCTACTAAAGGCCAGCTTCCCTCCTCTCAGTCTTCCAAGTTGATGCTTCTAGTTGCCGAGGAGACCTGCTTCCTGGGAAAGATTCGATCCTGACATCAGCAGAAACAGGGAGGACCTCCTGTTTCCCCCAGCAACTGTAACTGTGCCACCCTGCAAATCCCATAGAGAGCTCACAGGGGTATTACTGCTTCTGTTTTAAATCAATCAGCTCTCGTATATAAAAGAACATTGGAATGCACTCTGTTCAGAGTACAAAAGATAAAGCCTCACCCAGAGGCCAAGCCTGGCTGACCCTATTTCCAAAGCTGTGCTGAGCTGGGAGAGGTTCATTTCAAATTCCTTAGAATGGCTTGTCTAGCAGAACTGCACCCAGAGGTTAAATAGGCATCTGGGTGATGCTTAGTCTCCCATTGTGACTGAGACTTTCACTTGTCTGAATGGTTTGGGAAATAGGGTTCCCCCTGGAGGTAGATACCATGAACAGTTTGCTTCTAGGGTTTTTGTTTTGTTTTAACAAGAGTTAGGGTTTTCAAGGCAAAGGGGCAGAGCTGGCACAAAAAAGGAAAGGGAGAAACCTGGGCAGCGTATGATGCCAATTCTTATGTTTTTCAGCTACAGCTGTTGTTTTCTACTTGGATTCAAATGTTTTTCGTTCAGTCTGCTTAATGAAAAAAATTCCTTGGTTCACTCAATTTTTTTCTAAATTCTTAATAGGGCCTTATTCTCTCCTTCTTAGAGAAAAGATTGCACCATCACCCTGCCTTCTGCAAAACCACCTTCTTCTCTTTGCACACTGCACTCTTAGTGGAAGAAAGCCCCCATCCCTGACCAGTCAGATCTGAGTTAAAACTTCCACTTCCTAAATATTACTTACTGATCCATACACAGGGTCAGCCCTAGATAAAATTAGAAAGTAGCCCAAGTTTTGTCCTTTCTTCCTTTTCTGTTTCCCCATCCAGGACTTTGATTTTCCCTACTATCCCCCCTGAAGAAATATGGTACTTGCGGCTACTCTGGTTCTTGCAGCTGGGTGGAAAGCAGCTCCAATAAGTCATTAACACTTTAGTATGAATTAGGGGAGCTAGCTATAGTGTGGTGGGCAAAGCATCTAATTGAGTATTATAAGATCTAGATTGAATACTGGCTCTGCTAGATAATAAGCTAAGACCTTGTACAAATTGCTTAAGCATTCTGGGGGCAGTTTCCTCATCAGTGGAAAAGAGATAATTTAATGTTCCTACCTTCCTCACAGGGTTGTGGTCAGTGGGCTAGCATTCGTTAAGGGTCTATTACGTGGCAACAGCCAGTCCCTGCCTCTCGAGGGGCTCCCAGTCTAATGGAGCAGAGAACATACAAACAAGGTGTACAAACAAGATCTATGCAGAATCAATTGGGGGTCCCGGAAGAAAGATGAAGGAGGATGAGAAAAGGCTTCTCACATAAGTTGGGTCATTAGCTGAGACTAGAAGGAAGCTAAAGAGGATTAAAAGAAATAATGTACATCAGGAGATATGTAAATATTCATAATTACCAGGACTATCCAAGAGAAGAAAGTGCATCCTGGTCTGGAAATCAGAAGGTCAAGAAAAAAAGGAACAAACATTTACTGAGAACCTACTATGTGCTAAATACTTTACAAATGTTGTCTCACTTGATCCCCACAAGTAGGTGTTGGTCTTATTCCCATTTTAAAGATGAGAAAACTGAGACAAATGGAAGTGTAAGTGACTTGTCCAGAGAGATACATCAAGTAGGTATCTGAGATTGAATTTGAACTCAGATCTTCTTATCTGGAGGCCCAGCACTCTATCCACTGCACCATCTGCATCTGAAGGCCTGAGTCTGAGTCCGGGCCATGATTTTTAATTGCTGTATGACCTCAGGCAAATCACATGATTCTCAGGACCTGTTTCCTCATCTAAATGGGGTGAATGGGAATGGAAAATTGTTTTCTTCCTTTCTTGCAGGGTCAAAGAGAAGAAAGTGTTTTGCAAACTGTAAAGTGCTCTTAGATTTCACCTTGTTTCGTTTTTAAAATTTAAAGATGACAGAATGTGGAATATAAAATCATCAATTTCTAATTAAATTTCCTGCAGGACTGGGTGATGAGGAGATATTTTTAGAATCTGGGGATGGGGGTGGGGAGCTTCCTGATACTCTTCAGATGAATCACATAGGGAACTGTCTACTCAGCCTAAAAAGATAATTTAATATCTTGCTTGTAACAATTGTTTAAAGCACCTCTATTGGCTTTATAGATTGTTGTTGTGGATAAAGCAAGCACTGACCCTGGAATCGGGACCTGGGCTCAAATCCTACCTCAGACACTTACCAGCCTACCAATGCGGTCCTGGGCAATCCCATAACCCCCCTCTGCCTCAGTTTCCTGAAGACTTCAGCAGATTCTCTGTCATGAAGCTCAAAGGAGATACCAGTTTGTAATTCACTTTGCAATGCTATGTATATATCATTTATTCTTATCATTTGTGTTATATAGTATTGGGCAGTTAAGAAAGCCTTACATACGTTGTCTCCTTTCAGCCTCAAAGCGACCCTGTTGAGGGAGGTAGATAATGACTATGACAGCTGATACTTGATTATATAGAGAGTAATAATAATCATATTTAAATAGCACTTTACGGTTTGCAAAGGACTTAACAAAGATTTCATTTGATGCTCATAGTAATCCTGGAAGGTAGGTACTCTTTGAAGTTATTATATCCCCCATTTTACAGGTGAGGAAACTAAGGCCAGGGCAGCTAGGTAGCAGAGTAGATAGAGCATCGGGCCTGAAGTCAGGAAGACTCATCTTCTTGAGTTTAAATCCGGCCTCAGACACTTACTAGTTGGGTGACCCTGGACAAGTCATTTAACCCTGTTTTCCTCAGTTTCTTCATCTGTAAAATGAGCTGAAGAAGGAAATGGCAAACCACCCCAGTATCTTTGCCAAAAAAACCCCAAATGGGGTCACAAAGAGTCAGACACAACTGAAACAAACAAACAACAAAGAGCAGTTAAGTGACTTGTCCAAGGTCACACAGCTGGTGTCTAAATCAGGTTTGGACTCAGGTCTTCTTGACTCTAGGCTGCTTTTCTGCCCCAGAGGATTACAGGTTGCTGACTTAGAGTTCTGGGCTTTAGTTTCTTCTGAAATAAAATGAAGAACTGTAAGAAAGAGCCTTAGAGACCATCTGGTCCAAACTCTTCATTTTATTTGTAAAGAAACTAGAGCCCAGACCCGATCAGGGTCAAATGGGTAAATCGCAGTGAGCTGGGATTGGAACCCAGATCCTGGGCTTGAGCTCCATTTCACCACACTGTGCCATGCAAGGGGATGAGGATAGGGACTAGACCTGTCCTCTACCTTTCATAGTGAAATTAGGTTGTTATCATATAATGAAACTCCCTCTACTCATTCGAATCAGCAGCTTCTCTGCAATTTATAGTCTTATAGAGCTGTCTGAGAGAATAAATGACTGGCCCAGGGTCACACAGCCAGTATGTGTCAGAGGCAGGATCTGAACCCAGCTTGTTGTTGGCAGGGCTCTAACACTGGCACTCTCTGAGTTCAGGTCTGATGGAAGCAAAACGAAGCCCTCAAGAGCTACTCAGCATTTTAAAAAGGTGACTGACTTTACCCCTAATACAGAAAGCATGCAATAAGTGTACAGTCAGCTCTTCTGGATGGCATTGTGAGGGATAATTTATAATGAAGTTTCCCCATTCTGAAGAATCAAATCTAGAATGGCTTCAATATTCACTAGGCCTAGGGTTAGGTCACCTGACCTTCAAGCAGTCTGGGGCTTAGAGCAATGGAGACCCTCCCCCAGAGCCAACACAGCAGAAGATATGCCAAATAAGGTTAAGACGGCTTTCATTGGATACCCTCATGTTTCCAGGTCCTTTGTCTCAGAGAAATTCCCGTGCTTAAGTTGTGGGACAGCCCCCCTACCAATAAGAGTGAAGGCCAGTTGGAGGGGTTGGGTTTCTGCCTTAGAAGATTATATAATCATGGGCTGGCTTCTACCTGGCTCTCTCTCCCTGCAGATGCCATGTTGGGCAGTGGGAGCAGAGTCCTTTCTCATGAGAAAGAATAAAGACCTTTTCTGATCTTAGATTCAGACTCTGAACTCTTTCATCTCACACAGCATCACATGACCTTAGGCACCCCTCTTGTGTGAGAGGAGCAGACCATGTGTGACTGGGAATTTTCATGCCCCTCGATGACCCCGAAGCTGCTGCTTGGGGAAGCTGGGGCCAGTTGGCTCCCAGGGGCAGCTTTGTCCTACCACACAGGTCTTACTGACTGAGGTCAGCTGTCTCTATCCACTATACCACATTCTCTCTTGTGTACCATAGAAACCCAAGCCAAAATATCGCAGAGTCATGTGTAGCTGTGTGACCTGTGGCCGAGCAGATGTGTTGGCTAGAGGGTAGCCTGTCCTCATGACTCACCAGGTCAATGCCCAGTCAAGTTTAATTTTTTCAACTGTGATCCAGAAAGACAACTTTTCTTTGGATAATGCTGATGCCCTACAAAGATATATAACCAACTATGCTCCAGAGTGTGGTTGCATGGGACAGCCTGTGATTTCTTTGTTATAAGGAGCTATTAGGTTCAGAAGAATCCCTTTTACCGAACCACACCTTCTCTGCAATTTGTAGTTTGAAGAAGCTATACTTTGAGGTGAAGTGATTTGCTCAGCAGAGTCACACAGCCAGCATCGGTCAGAGCTGGGACTCGCACTCAGGTCTTTCTACATTTGAGGCTGGTTCTCTCCACAGTCACAGGCATTCTTTATGTGACTGCATGGACTTATAGGAATTCTGTCCAAAGGGGACAACATGGTTTCCTCTTGATTGAAGAGGAAAGACCACAAACTCTGGGAGGTAAGGGGTGGACTGCGCACGATGCTGGGACTCTTAGGTAAGAGCAGAAACACAAAGGGATGAGCAAATGGCAAGTGAGTTGGGGAGCATGATGAGTGATCAGAGAGAGAAAAAGAAGCCTCTGCAGATGCTTGCGATGCAGATTCCGAGACTGACTGGCTGTCTTGACCCTTCTGAGAGACCAAAAAAGACGAACCCCCCCAGCTTCTTGTACCTGCTTCTGTGACAGCTGCCTTATTCCTATTTCCTGACTTTTGTTTCATAGAAATTAGATCCCTTGGAGCAGCTAGGTGGCGCAGTGAATAGAGCACTGGCCCTAGAGTCAGGAGGACCTGAGTTCAAATTCGACCTTGGAAACTTAACACACACACACACACACAAAACTAGCCTTATGACCTTGAAAGTCACTTAACCCCAATTGCCCTACCTTCCCCCCTCCAAAAAAAAAAAAAAGGAATAGATTCCTAATCAATCATGATTGCTCGTTGTGCATATCTGTCTGTATATCTGTGGCATGTATGCAAATATATTCACAGGAACATGCATGTAGGGAAGAGAGCAAATGGAGAACACCAATGACTAGCTGAGAATACACAGAATTTAATTGCATCCAAAATTTAAATCTTTGTCTAAAACGTTAGACTTAAATTTCTGTCTAAAACATTAAGCTTTCTTTCTAATCAGAAGCTCCATGAGTTGAAAATAAAAGAAAAATTTTATCATCATGGTTCTCTTGTTGTTGAGTTGTTTCAGTCCTGTCTGACTCTTTGTGACCCCACTTGGGGTTTTCTTGGCAAAGATGCTGGAGTGGTTTGCCATTTCCTTTTCCTGTTCATTTTATTTTTATTTTATTTTATTTTTTGCTTTTTTGGCAGAGGGACTTGCCCAAGGTCACACAGCTAGTTTTTGTGTTAAGTGTCTGAGGCCGGATTTGAACTCAGGTCCTCCTGACTCCAGGGCCAGTGCTCTATTCACTGTGCCACCTAGCCACCCCTCTCCTGTTCATTTGACAGATGAAGAACTGAGGCAAACAGGATTAAGTGACTTGCCCAGGGTCACACAGCTAGTAAGTGTCAGAGGTTGGATTTGAATTTAAGTCTTCTGGACTCTAGGTCCAGTACTCTATCTACTGCACTATCTAGCATGATTCTATAGGATAAGTAATTGAGTCATTATTTAATTGGTATAAGTGAATAGGCAGATAGGGAGAAGAGTGGAGAGACAGCTGAGCCTGGCATCAGGAAGACCTGAATTCAAATCATGCCCCAGACACTTACTAGCTATGTTACCTGAGACAAGTCACTTAACCTGTTTTTCAATGGTCAAATGACAGGAATAATAGCACCTACCTCACAGAGTTGTTTTGAGAGTCAGTATTTGAGAAGTACCTGGAACATCATAACAGCTTAATAAATGCTTGTTTCCTTCCTTCCCTGAATGAGGAAACTCCAACTGCCAGAGCCGGTAAATACCTTCGCTTTAACTTCTAGCCTTAGAGAGCTCCCTAGAGCATTCATGAGGTTAAGTGACTTGCTGAGGGTCACACTGCCAGGAGGTATCAGAAACAGGACCAGAACCCAGCTCTTTCTAGTTCCATGGTCAATTCTCCATCCACTGTGCCATACTGCCCCTAATTTTTTCATAATCTGTTGTAATAGTAAAGAGATGACCCCAGTGGGAGGACTGCCTTACCCCTTAGCCCAGTGGTTCTCAACCTTCCTAATGCCACGACCCTTTAATACTCGTACGTGGGTTTATCTGCATGCGGGCAGAGCCGCGTGGAGATGGATAGAGGAGTGGTGTCTCGGTTCCCAAGACCATTGGAAATATGTGTTTCCCAATGGTTTTAGGCGACCCCTGTGACCTCTGTGAAAGGGTCATTTGATCCCCAAAGGGGTCGCGACCCACAGGTTGAGAACTGCTGCCTTAGCCAATTCTGGGTCATCTATTATTGTAATTAGAGCCAGGTGTGGCACTTCAGGCAAATCTCCCAATTCCTGTCAAGGCACCTAGTAGAGATAGGGCCTCAAGGGAAAGTCAGGTACCTAGGGATACCCAGAAAGGAGACAAAGGGGGTGGTATGAGAAGAACCTGTCCCTCCAAATTTCTAAGGGAGGAGGGAACAAGAGCCAGTTTCCACCTAAATCCAAAGCCCTGCTAGATAGCAGCACCTTCTGGCTGTGTTGTTCAGTCATTTCAGTTGTGTCCGACTCTTTGTTGACCCCATTTGATGTTTTCTTGGCCAAGACACTGGAGAGGTTTGCCTGGAAACTGAGGCAAACAGGGTTAAGTGACTCGCCCAGAGTCACACACCTAGTGAGTGCCTGAGGCCACATTTGAACTCAGAAAGCTGAGTCTCCCAGACTCCAAGGCCTGGCCCTCTATCCCCAGCATCCCCCAGATGCCCCTCTGGTTATGCATGTAATCATAACAATAGCTTCCATTTATTTAGTCTGTGGTTTACATACTGTGGCTTCCTCTTTCTTGAGGGATCAAATATAAAGTCCTTGGGGTGGCTTTTAAAGCCCTTCACCACCGGGGTCCTTTCTACCTTTCCACTCTTCCTACAATTCACTCCCCTCCAGGCTCTACAATCGAGGTACACTGTCCTGTTCGCTGTTCCTCACTCCCCTTGGCATTGACCATCCCTCACATCTGGAGTGTCCTCCCTCCTCCTCTCAGCTTCTTGGCTTCCCAAATCCCGCCTTCTGTAGAAATCTACTTTATTCTCTCCCTGCCCTCCCCTGCCCCTTCTCACTGACATGACCTTCCATCCACTTGGTAGAGACCTTGTAGGTGCATAGTTATTTATAAACTCTCTCCCCTATCAGAATGTGAGCTCCTTGAGGGCAAGGAGAGTTAGGGGTTTTCTTTTCTTTTTCTTGTATTCCCAATGTTTAGCCCAATGCCTGGCATATAATAAACACTTAATAAAGATGCCTTGACTAGTGAGAGCCTTGTGTGGCAGGAAGTTCAAATATTATCAGAAATTTATATTTTTCACATAAGGAAACTTAGGCTCCTAGAGAGGTTAAATGGCTTGCCCCGAGTCAAATATTTAATAATTGGCAGGGCTGGGCCTTGAATCCAAGACCTCTGACTTCAAGTTCTGGGCTCTTTCAACAAGCAATTACAAGGTTATCCTTAGCAGCTGATGTCAACAGAAAATGGTGACCTGGTCAAGAGAAAATTACCGATTATCATTGTTATCCATATTTGTTTGCCAAAGATCCAAATTCAGGAGAACAATGAACTTTGATCCAATCTGCCATGAAAACATTATGGCCCTATAGGGAAGATGGGGCAGTTAGGTGGTGCTGTGATTAGCATTCATTTTCCTGAGTTCAAATTTGACCTCAGACACTACCTATGTGACCCTGGGCAAGTCACTTAACCCTGTTTGCCTGAGTTTCCTCATCTGTAAAATGAGCTGGAGAAGGAAATTGCAAACCACTCCAGTATCTTTGCCAAGAAAAGCCCAAACAGGGTCAGAAAGATTCAGATGTGTCTCAAATGACTACAACAGATGGGAAAGATTCTTAGATTACATGTTTAGGTATCCTGCCTATAACTATTTAATATTTAGGGGAAAATATGAATGAAGTATATGATTGTAGAGAAAAAGCATTTCCTGGGGCATATGGAACTGTCCATGAAGTCAGGAAAACCTGGGTTCAGGTCCTGCCTTTGAGCTTGTTATCTGACCCATGTCTTTTCAATGCCCCCCAGTCACCTCTCCAAGATTAGGATCTGCAGTGGTAAAGGGGGGGTTTCTTACACCAATGAAATAATTGTGTTGTTCAGTTGTTCCAGTTGTGTCTGACTTTTCATGATCCCGTTTGGGGTTTTCTTGGCAAGGATACAAGAGGGATTTCCCAGCTCATTTTACAGATGAGGAAACGGAAGCAAACAAAGTTAAGTGATTTGCTCAAAGTCACACAGCTATTAAATGTCAGGGGCCAGATTTGAACTCATGTAGATGAGTCTTCCTGATTCCAAGCCCAGCACTCTATCCAATGTACCACCCAGATGGCCCAGTGAAATCACAGGTTTGGTTGAAAAAAGTGAGGGGCGCAACTGGGTGGCTCAGTGGGCAGGGTGCTAAACCTGGAGTCAGGAAGACCAGGTGGGAGGACTGCCTTACCCCTTAGCCCAGTGGTTCTCAACCTTCCTAATGCCACGACCCTTTAATACTCGTATGTGGGTGTATCTGCATGTGGGCAGAGCCGCGTGGAGATGGATAGAGGAGTTGTGTCTCGGTTCCCAAGACCATTGGAAATATGTGTTTCCCAATGGTCTTAGGCGACCCCTGTGACCTCTGTGATATTTACTATCTATATAACTCAGGGCCAATCACTCAATCTTTGTCTGTCTCAGTTTCCTCATCTTTAAAATGGGGGAAATAATAGCTCCAACTTCCCAGGATGGCTGTGAGGATCAGATGAGATGGCACATGTAGAACTCTGCAGGTCTTAGAAGTCTATATAAATTCTCACCACTCTTATTATTTATCCTTTTGAAATAATGAAGGGAAAACAGCGGAAAGAACCCTGCATCTGGAGTCAGAGGCGTTTGAATCTCTGATCTGTGTGATCTTAATTAAGTAAGTTATTTCTCCTTTATGGGACTCAAATGTTTCCCCTGAAAAATGAGGAGATTGGAATAGATATCTCCAAAGTCTGTTCTAGGTCAAGATCCTATGATTCCTAGCCAGTCTTTTAATAAAAATTCTTAATTTTATTGCAGAAATAGAACAAAATATAAATAGGCCTTGAACTGCCAGAAGAAAAAGGTAACCCTAGAATGCTGGGGCTAGAATAACAGCAAGCAGTATTTACCCAGAGTGCTTTACAGGCACAATCTTACACGAGACTCCTTGAATGGGTGCTAGGGACTGGGCCTGCAATTTTATTGGCATAAGGGACTCCCAAATGAGGAAACTCCCTGTGACACTACAAGGTGGTACCTTTTAGGAGCTTATACTAAATAGTCTCAGTGAGTTGCCTAAAGCAAACAGAGGGACAGAGGGACCTGCCCAGCCCAGTGTTACACAACTCACAGTGTGTGTCAAAGGCAAGACCCAGATCTTCCTGGTTCTAGCCTTTTATCCATTATGTGATGCTTCCTCTCTGTGAGGTAGACTAGTGTATTATTTATTATCTCCATTTTGCAGGTAAGGATAACTGAGGCGTGGAGCAGTTGCCCAGGGTCAAATATACCCTTTGCTAGTCCTCCTTAATCTTAGTGCCTTTCCCCTGAGATTAGGCCTGATTTATCCTGTTAAATATAACTTGTTTAACCATAGTTGTGATATACATATATAATGCAAATATGACACATATGTAATATTAGCTACAGTCATCCCTTCCATATCACAACTTTCCCCATCCTGGTTTCTCTACGTAAGTTGGCATAAGAAATTAAATGGGAATTTTGGGGGAGTTTTGTGGAGGCTGCAGAGGTCAACACACAAAGGCCAACAGATGACAAAGCCTGTGACCAAATACTCAACCCAAATTTTACAATAAGGTATTATAAACACCCCATAAAAGAAAAAGAAAAGTTCAGATTTCTCTGGTGTAAAGGGAGGGCCAAATTTATGAGGATTTTCTCCTAACCCCCATGATGTGGAAGGGATAATGGTAGATGCTTATATATAGGTATACTCTATCTATCTATCTATCTATCTATCTATCTATCTATCTATCTATCTATCTTTCTATCCATCTATCCATCCATCCATCCATCCATCCATCCATCTATCTATCATCTATCTATCTATCTATCTATCTATC
>CM053588.1:88565388-88624971 GCA_028646515.1 Pseudochirops corinnae | reverse complement strand
CCTCCTCCTTCTTCTTCTTCTTCTTCTCTACTCTCCTTCTCTTTCTCCTCCCTCCCTCCCCCTTGTAATCCTTCTTCTACATAACAACCCCTCAAACAGCTAAAGTAGTTACCACATTCCCCCACTGAGCCTTCTCCTCCCCTAAACAAACACGCCCAATTCCTTCGGCTGATCCTCTTTTAGTGTGGCTTTAAGACGCTTCACCTCTTTGTTTCTCCTCCTCTAGACATGTTCAGTGTCCTTCCTACAAGGGGGTGCTAACGACAACAATAACAATAATAATAACAATATCTAGTATGTATATAGTGTTTTATGGTCTACAAAGCACTTTGAATGTATATTTCATTTGATCCTCACAACCCTGGGAGGTGGGTGCTATTGCTTGATACAGAATGGATTGGAGAGGGAAGAGACTAAGGCAGAATACAACAGGGCTCTAACCTCCCCTTTTCTGGGTACTATACTTTTTTCAGTGAAACCTAAGACGACCTGAGACCTTTCTTGGCCCTGAGACCCCTTGGGTCAGTGAGGGGTTTGGGATAATCCAAAGCATGCAGATATGGCTCAAAGGCCTGTCCTAGTCAACATTCTCTAGTCACAGGTCATGCCAGGGTTAGAAATCAAATAGCAAAATATTTCACTAAGACAAAATAGCAAAGTCTCTGCAAGAAAATAAATGGATAAATGGGCAACAGAATCATTCTCATTTCTCCCTGCAGACACAAAAGGATACATCTTCCTGGAGATGATTCACAGGCTAATAGGAGAGTCACCAGTTCCTGGGTCAATAAAGAGGTACCCAGGGAGAAAACCCTGGGTTGAGTGTCAGTGCCAATCTCTTTTATAGGCTCTGGGGTACCAGGATTCACTATGGCTCTGATACTGAACTATCAGGTCTCTCCAGATGGAGTTGAGATCCTCTCCTTCACAATCTCTAGAGAGTGATCATGTCAAGTCTGAGTTGCAATGCTGGGGTCTCCTGCCTAGCAAACCATGTGCCAGAGCACTGGACTTTTCTGCCCCCTGATATCATTAGTATGCTTTCTAATCCCTGTGTCCAGATACACATTTCCTCTTTGACCCAGCAATACTACTTCTAGGGTTGTATCCCAAAAGGATCATAAAAATGGGAAAAGGACCCATATGTACAAAAATATTTATAGCAGCTCTTTTTGTGGTGACCAAGAACTGGAAATCGAGGAGATGCCCATCAATTGGAGAATGACAGAACAAGTTGTGGTATATGAATGTAAGGGAATACTATTGTGCTATAAGAAATGATGAGCAAGCAGACTTCAGAAAAACTTGGAAAGACTTATAGGAACTGATGCTGAGCGAGGGCAGCAGAACCAGGAGAACACTGTACATAGTTACAGCCACATTGTGTGATGACTAACTTTGATAAATTTGGCTCTTCTCAGCAAGGCAAGGCTCTAAGACAACCCCAAAAGGTTCATGATGGAAAATGCTATATCCACATCCAGAGGAAGAATTATAAAGTCTGAATGAAGATTGAAGCATACTATTTGCTCTCTCTCTTTTTGTTTTGTTTCTTATTTCTCATGGTTTATTCCATTGGTTATAGGTCTTCTTTACAATATGACTAATGTGAAAATATGTTTAATATGAATGTATAAGTAGAGCCTATATCAGACTGGATGCCATCTTAGGGAGGGGGGAGGGGAGAAAATTTAACACTCAAAAGTTTGTGGAATGGAATATGGCAAACTAAAAATAAATACATTAATTAAAAAAAAGAAAATAGTATGTTTTGATCTGCATTTAGAGTCTACCAGTTCTTTATCTGGATAAGGATAGCATTTTCCATCATGAGTCCTTTGTAATTGTCTTGGATCATGTATTGCTGAGAAGAGCTAAGTGGTTCATAGTTGATCATCACACAATGTTGCTGTTACTGTGTATAATGTTTTCGTGGTTCTGTTCATTTCACTTTGATTCAGTTCATACAAGTCTTTCCAGGTTTTTCTGAAATCTACCTGGTCTTCATTTCTTATTGCATAATAGTGTTCCATTACATTCATATGCCAAAGCTTGTTCATCCATTCCCCCAACCGATGGGTGATACAAAAATTTTAAATAAAATACTAACAAGGAGACTATAAGAACACATCAAAAAGAGTGTGCACTATGACCAAGCTGGATTTATACTTAGAAGGCAGGGTTGGTTCAATAGTATGAAAACTGCAAGCAAAACTGACTACATAAATAACAAAAGCAACAAAAATAATTGATTATACCAATAGATGCAGAAAAGACTTTTTACAAGATAATAGCACTATTCCTGTTTAAAAAAAACTAGAAAGCATAGGAATAAAGAGATGTCTCAAATATTATAAGTAGTATCTACTTAAAACCAAGAGTCAGCATCATCTATAATGGGAATAAGCTAGAGGCTTTCCCAATAAGAAAGGATGTCCATTATCATCCCTATTATTTGATACAGTACTAGAAATACTCATTATAGCAGTAAGACAAGAACAAGAAGTTGAGGGAACAAGCATAGGTGGAAAAGAAACAAAATTATCACTTTTTGCAGATAATATAACATTTTACTTAGAGAATCCCCAGAGAATCAACTAAAACCACATTGAAACAATAAACAACTTCAGCAAAGTTGCAGGACATAAAATAAATCCACACAAATCATTTGCATTTCTGTACATTACTAATAGAATCCATCAGGAAGAGACAGAAAGAAAAATTCCATTTAAAATTGCTACAGAAATATAAAATACTTGTGAGACTACTTGCCAAGACACACGCAGAAACTACACACAAAACACTATGCAGAAATAAAAACAGATCTAAGTAACTGGAGAAATATTAATTTCTTATGAGTAGACTGAGCCAATATAATAAAAACGACAATACTACCTAAATCAATTCACTTATTCAATGCCATAGCAATCAAACTACCAAAGAATTACTTCACACAGTTTGAAAAAAATAATAATTCATTTATAGAAACAAGATTGTCAAGGAGGCCTAGCAGAATGAGATCTCAGACTGTACTATAAAGCCATAACCCTCAAAACAATTTGGTACCAGATAAGAAATAGGAAGGCAGATAGGTGGCTCAGTGGATAAAATACCGGGCCTGGAGTCAGAAAGATTTGAATTCAAATGTGATCGCAAACACTCACTAGCTGTGTGAACCTGGGCAAGGCACTTAATCTCTGTTTGCCTTTATCCACTGGAGAAGGAAATGGCAAACCACCCAAGTATCTTTGCCAAGGTTCTTCAATGGTCATGAAGAGTTCGATATGAACAGGACTGAATAATTAAGCAACGACAGCCAAGAAATAGAGATGTCTATCAGATTAGGTCCACAATCTGCAGAAGCAAATAGGGAAGCCTAGTGTTTGATAAGCCCAAAGATCCTGGTTATTGGGGCAGGAACTCAGTCTTAACTGGTAGGAAAACTGGAAAACAGTCTTGCAGAAACTAAGAATAGACCAAAATTTCAAAGCATATACCAAGGCAAATTCCATATGGGTATATGACTTAAACATAAAGAGTGACATCATAAACAAATTAGAGGAGCAAATAAAAAATTATCTCTTGGATCTAGGATAGGGGAAGATTTCATGAATGAACAGGATATAGGGAGGATCAAATTTTATTTACACAAATGGTCAATTTTAATAACATAAAATTCAAAAGTTTTCACACAAACAAAACAATACAGCTAAAAAGAAAAGAGAAGCAGGAAGTCAGGAAAAAATCTTTGCAGCAAGGTTCTCTGAAAAAAGTCTCATTTTAAGATATATATAGAACTGATTAAAATTTGTAAGAATAAAAGTCATTCCCCAATTGATGCATAGTCAAAGGCAGTTTTCAGAGGAAGAAATCCAAGCTATCAATAGACACATTAAAAAATCCTCTAAATCGCTGATAATTAGAGAAGTCAAAATTAAAAGAACTCTGAGATTTTCCACCTCATAACCATTGAATTGGCAAAGACAACAAAAAAATAAGACTGGTGAATCCTGGATGGGTTGTGGAAAATAGATGCATTATTGCACCATTACTGGAACTGTTAATGAGTCCAGCCATTCTGGAAAGTAATTTATACCTATGCCCAAAAAGTTATTAAATTATGCATACTTTAGAACCCAGCTGATACACCATTAGGTCTATACTCCCAAAGACAGCAAAGGAAGAGAAGGACCTACATGTACAAACATATTTATGGCAGCTCTTTTTATGGGACCAAAGAAATGGAAATTAATCAGGTACTTGTAGATTGGGGAATGGTTAAATTAGTTGTAGTATATGAATGTGATGTTGTTTTTTATTGTTGCTGTTTTGCCTTTCATTCTGGAAGAGAACCAATGACATCAGGAAGGGGATATCATGACTTGCAAGTGAATTGGATTTCAGTGAGGCAGGGCTGTCCAAGGTCACCAGCTTCACTCTCTCCTCCAGAGCCATCTGGATCCAGAGACAAGATATAGATCAGGATGACTAGAGATGGTCCCAGATACAGAGACGCCATTGATCTTTTTAATGGGACGTTGGCCTTTTTAAGCTAAGGTCTTTTCCAGGTCTCAGTTTGTCTGAGGTCAAACGTCAATTCAGTGATTAAGGATAAGTAAGAAATGAGGCAAAAAATGGCCTCTTTTACCTAGTCCAAAAAAATAATCATTCTTGGAAGGGAAGACCCCTGAGGGTTTCTGATCAGAACAGAAACAATTACTATTTACACACACTCTGAACCTTCAAGCCCAAACAAAGACAAAGTGAGGCTTGGGCTGGGACCTGTGGTTGGCCACTCAGTGACAGCCAGAGTGCCCTGGGCTTAAGCTATGGTCCTCAAAAAAGAAGTCTAGCCTGAAAACCCCAAGGTGTCTTGCAAGATTTCGGTGATCAAAATTCATATTCCTTTGGGCAGAGCACCCGCAGGTAAGGGTATGATTTTGATGTGTACTACTGTACTGTAAGAAACGATGAAGGTAATAATTTTAGAGAAATCTAGGAAGACCTATGTGACCTGATTCAGAGTGAAGGGAACAGAACCAGAACAATCTTGTGATAACAACACAATTGTAAATACAATCATACTGTGTTTACATATTACATTTATGTATAATATTATATATTGTATTATATTACAATATTTATATACAGTAATAATATTGTAAAGACAGTTTTGAAAGATTTAGCACTGCTGATCAACACAATGACCAGCCATCATTCTATAGGACTCAAGATGAAACGTTGCCCACATTCTGATATGTCATTTTTTCTTTTACACACTGTCAACGTGGGAATTTGTTTTGCTTAACTATACATGTTCGTAACAGGGTTTTTGTTTTTCTTGTTTTCTCAAGGTGGGAGGAGAGAAGGGGAGGTTAGAGGGAGAACATTTGGAACTAAAAATAAAATTTAAATAAGTAAAATTAAAAAAATAATAAGACAATAAAATTTAATAAAAAATTTAAAAATATTTAAGTACAGTTACAGCATCTTTAAAGAGTTAGCCCTGGAAAAGGGTTCAAATCCCTGGCGAAAGGTCTCTTTAAAAGAAGGTGGTGTATATCAGAGAGCAGATGGACCTGAAATGGTTGCCATGGAAATAGCTAAATGCAAATTTTATTTTTCACTGTACCCAGTTAAATTAACAATCAGGATGGAGGCAGGAAGCAAGCGGAAACCCTTACGCAAACAGAAGAAAACAAAAATAGGTAAAGACTTAGCTGGCAGGGAGCTCCATTTAAGGGGGAAACGCTCTTGAAAGAACACATCCAAATGTGATTTTATTATACATAGATCACACTGTATAATTCTTCCTTCTTTCTTTGTGAGGCAAGAAAAGTCATAAGGAAGTCAAAGGAAACATGGGTGACAAAGAATACTAGGAAGGCCATGCTAGGTCATCCCTTTCATTAGCTTTACTAGCCTAAGCAGAATCAATAGATTTTCTTTTAGAATGCCAAGTGGGAGAATCACACTGTGTGTGGCTATGAGATCCTTACACCACGAGAACCCCAGGAACTATGGCCGACTGAGGGAGCAGCAGATTCAAGTGTCCCATCTCACACTTCCTCCACAACATACACTCATGTGTGGGATGGTTGTGGAATCGCCTGCACTATTCACATTGTTCTTTATCTACTGGATTCAACTGCCATCTCTGACATATTCTGGGGCGTGACTGTGGACAACTGACTCAGCCTCCTAGTGCTCTATGCAGCTAAAACTCATCACTTTAGAGATTGATAAGAGGGAATTTCCTATGCCAATGAAATCATATCCTATCCCTCTGTAAACTGTTTCTCTCTGTCTCTGTCTCTCTTTTCTTTCTCCCTGTCTCCTCCTCTCCTCTCTCACTCTTTCCTCCTCTTCCTCTCCTCTCCCTTTCTCTTCTCCTCTCTCTCTCCTCTTCACTCTTCTCTCTTCTTTCTCTCTCTCTACTCTCCCTCTCTTCCTCCTCTCTCTTCTCTCCTCTCTTCTTCCCTCCCCCCAATCTCTCTCTCTCTCTCTCCCACATGCAAGTATGATGTAATTCCATTGTATTAGTAAGTAAAGAGATGCTATCTTATGTTGTCAGCTTGTTGATAAATAGAAACATGTAAGTATAGCTCATTCTCTATATCTCTTAGAATAGTGTTTCTCAGTCCAAATTATAATGTAGTACAATATCTAAAGTCGCTCCCATGGACCTTGCCACCTTGTGATGTCTCAGCCCTCCAAGTATGGAAGGAATATGACATAGGAAGAAGAAGGAGAAGGGAAAGTCAAAGTTGGTTTAATTTTTATTTACTCAATTTACAAAGATTTTTTTTTATAGTAAACGTTTCATAAACTTGTAAAACTTTTTTGCAGACCAAAAAGCGGGAGATACTCTCCTAGAAACATCTACAGATGGGCAAGTGACGGGTTTTTTTGTTGGTGATATTTATGATAATTATTAGAATGTAACAGGGGGATGGGAGCCTCATTCTTAGAGCATGCAGAACTGCTATTGGGGAGAAATACTTTGTAACCTCTATTCTTACACTTTTCGGTAGGTGCCTTTCTAAAAGTTAATTAATGTTCATAAATTAAGCTAATTGATGTTAATGATTTAAATCATACTGGGTCATTAACTACTGGAGGGTATTGATGATATAAGGAAGATACTAACTGTAACAAGCCATTGGTATTGGAGAGAACACACCAGAATGGGGATTTGAGCCAATGGCACTAGAGAAACAAGGACTCAGCCTGGCCTGATACTTCTTTAACTAAGGACAGGAAAGAACAACCAAAGAGGCAGAAAAGAGAGGTCCATATTCACAGGCCACAGGGTGGCTAGGGTGGGGAGGGCCTGAGGTTATTCCCCACCAAGAGTACTGTAGTGTGCCTTCCTCCCTGCAACCAGCCAGGCAGAAAAGAAGGGTATGAGTTGCCTCAAGGAAGTCTTTTATCCATCTCAGCAGCCAACCCAAAGGCCACCACTGAAATAAGCAGACCCAAAATAGGATGCTCTGAATTAGGCAGGAAGGGCCTTCCATTGCACATCCTTGCACCTTTCTGAAGGCTGGTTCCCCAGCTTTGTCCAGGTGGGCTGACAATAAGCAGAGCCCATTGCATATGCTCTGGGGACTGGGTTCCCATTGGTCAGTCTCCTTGTTACAGCAGGATCCCAGATTTAGAAGCAGAATGCACATTTGATTAATCTAATCCACTCCCACCACCCTTTATGTTACAAATAAGAGAACTGAGACCCAGGAAGGGTAAAGGCCTTGTCTAGGATCATACCAATAATAAATTATCAGCGTTGGGAATGGGACACAGGTCCTTGCATTCTAGAGACAGTGTTCTTTCCATACCACCATGCTGGAGCCAGAGCATAAAGGACTTTAAATGTCAAACGAAAAGGTTTACATTATATACTACCTAGAGGCAGTAAGAAATCATTGAGTTCAACTCTTCCTGACCAAGTCTATCTACTATACCAGTGTGCCTCTCTATATTGTGGTACAATTGACATATTTTTAAAAATCCCACTAAAAAATATAAGTGCCTTATAGTACACAAGACTAGCTTATTTACCTTGATTCTAACATAATAATAATAACTAACCTTTACATAGTGCTTATGTGCCAGACACTATGAAATGCTTTACAATTATTATGTCGCTTGATCGCACAGTAACCTTGGGAGGTAGGTGTTTTCGTTATCTTCATTTTACAGATAAGGAAACCAAAGCGGCAGAGGTTAAGTGACTTGCCCAGGGTCATATACCTAGTAAGTGCCTGAGAACATATTTGAACTCAGATCTTTGTGACTGCAGCCTGGTGGGTAGGCAGCCGGTCACCTTAGCTGCCCCAAAGATGTCTGCATGGTTCTGATGCTTCAGTGACATAAGCATCAAGTGACTCCAAATGTACTCTAATGACTGCCAAGTTGTTTAACTTGGTCTTTGGGGACTTGGGACTTTGTGCTATACTGTTGTTAGGTTTAAAAAAAAAAAACAACTTTTTTTCTTTTTATGTAATCAATTTTGATTCAGTTGCTAAAGAAATACTGCTTTACTCTTGGAAAAAGAATCAATGATAGGATTTACATCCATTTCTGTGATGGCGCCACGTTATGATCCAATCAATCTATGTAACTAATGCTGTGGTATTCACAAGTCAGCCTGTGGGTTATGATATCCAGAGCAGGGTAAGAGAGTGAGATCCTGGTAAAGAGAAACTGTCAAACTGTAGTACTTTCTTGTTTTGTTTTGTTTTGTTTTTGAGGGGGAAGGCAAGGCAATTGGGGTTAAGTGACTTGCCCAAGGACACACAGCTAGTAAGTGTTAAGTGTCTGAGGCTGAATTTGAACTCAGGTCTTCCTGACTTCAGAGCTGGTAATTTATTCACTGTACCACCTAGCTGACCCTGAAGTACTTTCTTTCATTCTCATCCACACTTAACACGCCTCTGCAAATAGTAGGTACTTAATTAATGCTTATTTAATTGAATGGAACTGATCTTGATGTCCCACACAATATAATTTCCATCCAGGAAGAAGAAAATAATTTTGAGCTTTACTTGGAGGAGGAAAATATAGAATTAAGAACTTCAGAGTTGGAAGGGCTGCTCAGAACTCATCTAGGCCACCCTAGACCTGCAACACGGCTCCCTGGGTGGGTCTCAGTTTTTTCATCTGTAAGATGGGAGCAGACTGGATGACCTGCAAGGTCCTTCTCTTCTGGGCTCTAGTTCTAGGACTCTAAGTTATTCTAAGCCCAGATCTGTCTCCTTGAAGCTCCTGGGCTTGCTGGCCTTGGGTCATCAGCACCAATGGGCCAGTCATTCCATCTCTTCCCTTTCCTTTTTCTAATTCCAACAAAGTCTTTTTAAGTCACACAAAAGGGGCCGTGATGATACGGAATTTAAGGACATGTTGAGATACTCGCACTGTGAGAAGTGAGAAAATGAAAGCTGAGCTCTCCTTCATGCAGTCCTCCTAATCAGGCTGCACATCTCAGAATAACTGGTCCTGAATAACTGGTTCTGAACTTCTCAGCACTGAAAGAGCCAGTGCTTGATGAGTCTCCCTATTCAGACAGGAAAGTGTTTGGTACAAACTGGGAACACAAGGTTTTTATTATGCACCTCAAGTCCTTGTCCCCACTCCCACTGCAAACCCTTTTTACTTATTCTTTTTTTTTTAGTGTAAGTTACTTGGAAGCACTTTCTGTCAGTGAGTTGTTCAGTCAGGTTTAGTCTGTAATTTACATCTTTCTTTTTTACTCCCTTAAGGGGGAAAAACATGTTCTCTCTCTCTCTCTCTCTGTCTCTGTCTCTCTCTGTCTCTCCCCCTCTTTCCCTCCCTCCCTCTCTCTCTCGCCCCTCCCTCTCTCTTTCTCCCTCTCCCTCCCTCCCTCTCTCTCTCTCCCTCTCCCTCTTTCTCTGTCTCTGTCTCCCCCTGTCTCCCTCCTCTTCCCCTTTCCCCTCTCTCCCCCTCTCTCTCCCTCTCTCCCCACCCCCGTCACCCTTATGAGGCAGCATGGCCTAGCAGGTAGAGAACTCACCTTGGAGACGGCACAGCCTGGGTTCCGAGTTCCAGTCCTTCCTCCGAGTCTGGTTGTATGACTCTAAACAAGTCACTCAATCTTTTAGTGCTTTGGGCAACTCTCAAAGAGAGAAGCGTTCACATGCATTTGTAGAGAAAGTTTCTTCACCAGGGAACCTAGTAAAGTAACAGGCCCAGCCAGTCACTATCCTATGCTCCCTGAAGGGACAGATAGATGGACACATATATAAAATACATATAGACACCATACATATATGTATATAAACAAACACATATAGAGCTTTACATACATTCACGATTGCTAATTTAATGATCGTTGTTCATTCACGCTTATAATAAAAACACTATTTCGCTGTGGCGGGTCGCAGCTCAGCTCGTGTGCGGCGGCGGCGGCGGCGGCGGCGGCGGCGGCGGAGCTCAGTACGATGTCTCACACCGTGTTGTTGGTACAATTTACCGAGAGGCCAGAGGGCCGAACTTATGCTGATTATGAATCAGCGAATCAATGCATGGAAGGAGTTTGTAAAACGTATGAAGAGCCGCTGAAGAGAATGAATCCCAACAGTCCTTCCATCACGTGTGACATCAGTCAGTTGTTTGATTTCATCGATGGTTTGGCAGGTCTCAGCTGCCTTGGGTGCCGAGCGGACACTCAGCCATGACCAACCCTACAACAAAGACTGGATCAAAGAGAAGAGCTAAATAATCCAGGTGGCAGCCTGGGGGGTGGGGGAGGGCTCGGAAAACAGGCGTGCACAGCGTGCTGGAGTGGGAACTTCGTGTCACAGAAGCCCTGCTTCCATTTTGTCACAATCTAGCCAAGGCTGGATATATGAGGAGATTTCTGTCTCGTTCAAGCTGAAGCCCCTGTCCCTTCCTATTTTCTTTTTCTTTTTTTACTAAGAAGCAGCTGAAAATTTCTCTTCCGTCAGTGAGCACTTGGTTACAGGCTTCCAGCTGTTCATATCTGCTTATAATGTTCAGAACTCCAAGGCTTAGTAGAGAATACAATAAATGCTCTTTAGTTAAAAAAAACCCAACATTATTTAAGAGAAAAGCATTGTCCTGGGGGTAGTGTATATATAATATACACAAACACATGCATACACCCACATATATGCATATACCTGTATGTCTGTCATATGGACACTACCCCTTGCTGTACACATACACATACGTGTATATTAGATCTACACTACCCTGAATCTAACATGTTTTCTTTTCCAATTTTTTTATTGTGAGCTTAAATTAACAATCATTAATGGACATAAATATCCCAATATACAAAGAACCACAACAGAAAAGCATTGTATGTATGAAATCACAAACTTGTTATATATGGCTTTTTGAAAAGTATATATTAAATTTAACAAAATTTTCATCCTGCCTTCTAAACTTTTTATTTTCTTCTGTATACCAAATATCTGCATATATGTATGTGTATATATAATTTGGGCATGTGTGCACATGCTTACGTACACATATGAAACAATCTGCCTGATAACCCAGGCTTAGGGACAAGTATTTGGATTGAATTAGACACACTTAGTGTGTACAGAAGCTTGAACTCATGGTCAAATAGAAGCATTAAATTCCTAACAAATACTGTAGTCAGTCTGGGCCACAAGGAGTGAGGTTTGTTCTCTATCCACTATGCCATGCTGCCTCCTAAGGGTGAGAGGGAGGTGGGGTGAGGGGAGGAGGGAGTAGAAGAAAAGGAAAGAGGGGGCGGGGGGATAGAGGGAGGGAGAGGGGGAAGGAAGATAGGAGGCAGAGGGGGAGATAGAGACAGAGAAACAGAGAGAGAAAGAGACAGAGAGACAGAGAGAGAGAGAGACAGAGAGAAAGAAAGAGAGGAAGAGAGGGAGAGAGAGAGAGAGAGACAGAGAGAGAGGGAGACAGAGAGAGGGAGAGAGACAGAGAGAGGCAGACAGAAAGAGAGACACAGAGAGAGGGGGAGAAAGAGAGAGAGAGAGATGTTTTCCCCCTTATGGGAGTAAAAGAAAGATGTCTAAGGGTGCTTGCGCCCTGGCTACCACTGGTTGGCAGGCACTGACATCTATTTAATAGAAGTGAAATCTCTGTCTGCAGTCATAGGTGATGTGCTCCATTTCCTGGTGCTCTTGAAACCTCTGGGCTATCAGTGTACACTGTGGCTTCCCTTTGTTTACCTTGAAAAAAAGTACCAAAAAGATTTATTGTTTTAATAACAGTTAAAGGATTTGAAACTCGATAAAGTAAAAATCGTGTTAACGGTGGTTATCCTCAGCATTGTCCATCTGCTTTATTACCTGCACACTGACCCTGCACACTGGCCATAACTGGCACAGCTGTGTAATGATTCCATGACCTCTACTCAGATTCCTTTCCCAGAGAAAAATCATAAATAATACAACAAAACCACCATACTCTTCTCCAATTGCTTTTCCCCTTATTCTGGCCTTTCCTATTTCCCTGGGGACCAGACTAGGCCACCTCACATGGAGGAATACAGGCAAAGAAAACCAACTGATCAGTCTATTGATTGGCATTTATTAAGTAGCATCTACAACACGCCAGGGGGTAGCTGGGTGGTGCAGTGGATAGAGTGCCGGAGTCAGGAAGACACCCTTCCTGAGTTCAAATTTGGCCTCAGACACTTACTAGCTGTGTGACCCTGGGAAAGTCTTAACCCTGTTTGCCTCAGTTTCCTTATCTGTAAAATGAGCTGGGGAAGGAAATGGCAAACCACTCCAGTATCTTTGCCAAGAAAATCCCAAATGGTGTCAGGAAGAGTCAGTCACGATTAAAATGACAATACGCCTGACACTGTGTGAGGTATTGGGAAACAATATAAAGAATGAAATAATCACACCATCTCTACTTGCAAGGAGTTTGCATTCTAACAAGTGACGTGCTATTTGTGTATGGCATCCATGTGCACATGAGTGTACATGCATGTACTGTGCATGTATACATACATGTACACATACATGTATACATGTGTGTGCACACATGCACAGGCCTCTACAAATAGTAGCTCCCCTTAACGTCGTGCCAGTTTTCAAAGAGCTTTCTACACCACAACCCTGTGAGGGGGGCAATGCAGAAATCATTATTCCTATTTATAGAGGAAGAGACAGAGGCCTGGAGAAGGGAAGGGGCTAGGGAACTGGAAAAGTCTGGACTTGAACCCAGGCCTTTCTAACCTCCAAGTCAGTTCTTCCCACAATACCACAGTGCTTCCCTATATCCTTCTGGTTTCATACCAAGGATTTAAAAAAAAATCTTGGCAAGTGAGCTAAGGCAAGTGGCCTAAAGGAGCATATTACAGTGTCTGAGTCCATATGTTCTCAGTTCCCTACTTACACATAAAAAATAGGAAATAAATCAGTTGTGAGTTATGTAGCACATATGGATTTGAGATCAAATTTGGGTTCACTTTCTAGGAAAAATTCCCTAGACCTACGATTTGCCTAATCGGTCTTCCCCTCCTCTTTTCTTTTCCTGTCCAAAGCCCATGTTACCATCATAGCAAATCTCTGATCCGCCATGTTTGACTGAGTCTTTACAGGGATGGGGAGGTGCTTATGTTGTTCTCACTAGTCAGAAAAAGGCTTTGAGTCTAGGCTCTGACACTTTCTAGTTATGTGATCCTGGGTAAGTAACTCTGGGTCTCAGGTTTTTTTATTTATAAAATAAAGGAATTCCATCTTTTAATTTGTGATTCCAAATCACTCTGCCTCTCTTCATATTATAAATATGAAGACATGCCAAACATTTCTACATTAGTCACCATTTTTTTAAAAAGCAAGAAAATTAAAAGAAAAAAAAATATGCTGCCAATTGTACTCTGATCTGTCAGTTCTCTATGTGGATAGCATTTTTCATAATGAGTCCTTTGAAGTGGTGCCCTCCTCATTAGTGATGTGGTACTCTGAAGAACATACCGCATTTATGCATACAAATATACTGTTATTTTATTTGCTATGATGATTGATTAAATATATTTTTAAATAATTACTGGATCCTCTGGTTGGCTTGGTAACAGCAAACATATCAGTAGAAGCTTTCAAACTAGTTTTGAGTGGATGCTTATCCACAAGTACCTGGAACTTCAGGGAGTTTTCTGGGGTGCCATTGTGAAAGGAAGCTCTGGTTGCTTCATTAAGGTGGTCATTAGGGAAGAAAACGAGGGTATTTTAATTTTCTTAACAAAACAAATTAATTTGTGTGTTTGTAAGAAACTCTAGGCAAATGTTTAGGAAAGGAGGTGCTGTTGTACAAAATAAAATTTTACGTTTTCTCTGAATTTCAACTACCATAGTCTCACTATCCCAGTTTCCATTATCTCACATAAATGAGAAATAGCCAAGGGTATTCTTGATGCTGGAACCCTTAAAAATGATATCTAACAACAGAATTATTACTCTCATGGAGATGGAGAAATGCCACATCCTTTGCCAAAAAGAAGTAATGTAGGGGTGACTAGGTGGTGCAGTGAATAGAGAGAGCATCAGCCCTGGAATCAGGAGGACCTGAGTTCAAATTCGGTCCCAGATACTTAACACAAAACTAGCTGTGTGACCTTGGGCAAGTCACTTAACTCCAACTGCCTTACCTCCCCCCCTCTAAAAAGCCAAAAAAAAAAAAAGGAATGTATAGCAATCAAATGGGCTTGACCTAGTTCTCATTAGGCTTCACTCTCCCACTCAGCTGATTCAGATCCACCTTGGTTTGGACTGTCACAGAGTGTGAACCCTGTCAAACTTGGGTGAATCTAACCTTATGTTTAGCGAGATGTTGGGAAGTCCTCTCAGTCCTTTTGAAAGGTGCATTGGATATATAACATGTTGACAGGCTGAAGGCAGTATGATTCCTCAGAGGGGGAATCAACCTGGTATTTATGGTCAAGACTTTTATTTGGATTATTTTCTCTGGAAAAGTTCTCCTTTCATGCGACGAGGAAATTTGGCCAAGAGAACTCTCACTTTACAAGTTTTTATTGGCTCAGGAATCTGGACATATTGAAGGCACATGTATGAGCACACATATACACACACAAAAGAAAATAAAAAGATAGTGGAGAACTTATTGGTCATAACAAAGATTTGGTTTTAATAATCATGCCTGGCTTTGCAATGGGGGAGAAGAGTCTTTACATGATGGTAAAAAGGCAAAAAACATTTCCAGACGCCTGGAAGCCATCGTTTTTTCAGTTCGCCAGCAGCAAAGGCTTATCTGAGAGTTATGAGGCAAGCTAGACATTTCTCCTGGGCGGGAGCCGTCTTCTGTGCCTGGACGTGCCTGGCTTCTCGGAGAACGTGGTTTGCTGCTTATGCTGTGTGTTTGTTCTAGAGTCAAAGACTTGCTCAAAATTTTTGTTCTAAAATTAACCAATCCAGAAACTCAAAAAAACCAAAACAAAACAGGCTTTCATTTTCCTGACGCCATCATTTAGAAATTTCAGAAATAGTTTCAGAAATACTATATTTCTTATGAAGTTGCAGATAGGATTGGACCAGTTGACTTTTAAGGCTATCTACTTAATACATTGGGCAGCTAGGTGGCGCAGTGGATGGTGCATTGGACTTGGAATCTGGAAGACTCATCTTCAAATCTGGCCTCAGATACTTTCTGGCTTTGTGATCCCGGGTGAGTCACTTAACCCTGTTGGTCTCAGTTTCCACATCTGTAAAATGGACTGGATAAGGAAATAGCAAACTACCGCAACAACAAAACACCACACAGATCAACTCTTCAGTCGTTCTGATTGTAGTAAGAGTATCCTCATTCTAAGGCCTGTCCTCTCTTCTTCCCTTTCTGGACAAAGCAGGGGAGAGAGTCTGCCTCATCATACTCCTTGTGGGGGTCATATTAATTCAATAGGGATAGCTTTAATGCTCTACTTGGATCTACAAGTTCATGGGCAGACATGAATGAAAATCCTATAGGATAGGTAAGTAGGAATGGATTGTGATTTGCTTCCTTGAAGAGAATGTTCACATTGATGGGACCCACTAGAGGCCTGGAGTATGACAAAGCCCACCTTCTATGACAGAGACCCATCATGGAAGCAGTCGCAACTTATTTGTGATGTTGGTATTTTGCAGTGGCTAGAAGTTCTGCTAGAAATGCCACCATCACTTCCCTTGTTAAGGAGGTCCCCTTCTCCATCAGAGAAGTGCCCAATCTAGGGAAGTTTTCCTCAATATGCCCATGGCATACCATACCATGCTTGGCAGGTATGCTGAAGTCATACTGGGTCATACTGCCCTACGAAGCTTCCTGGAATGAGGACAGGGAAAACAGTGGCAGCCTTGGGCACGAGAAGCACTCCCTCATCAAAGGGCACCAGTGAAGGCACCATGGTCACCTGCTGCTCCTGTTTTACCACGATATGAGTGACCCTTCCATGCAATTCCCGTAGCTGTTCATTTGGCCTATGTATTACTTCTATCAGATCCTTCTAGAACTCTGAGATGGGGAGAGAGCTGGAGGCCATGGTGGACGTATTTCAGTTAGGATCCCATGACCACTGACAAAGGCATCTGAATGAGAACAAAGGGCTAAGGAGGACGGTCATAATGCAGATGTCGCTGACTTTATGACACAGTGACATCATCGAATGGTTCTTTAAAGGGCCTAAGATCTCAAACAACTTTATCACATAGCTTGGCACACAGAACTGTTCTTACAGATGCACCCACCACAGGGGAACAAAACCCACAGGGAAAGGCACTCAGATGACTAGGCCCCCTGAGGCTCCAATGCCTAGTCACAGAAGTCCCATGCCCTTGTTCTCCCTCTCTCCTTCAAAACCACAGGAGTACCACCACCACGTGAGAGGACAGTCTAGAAAACTGCCCAGAAATTCTGCCTAGGCTTCTTCTTTTATTTCGTCTACAGGCATCTTCCGCATCGAGGGAGACACTACTGTCTTTGTTAAAAACTACTGGCAACAACTACTGCCTTCCCTGTCTCACAAACCAACTGCTCTGACTTCTAAATTGTGAAAAAATTAACATGCTATTGTGCTGTATTTCCTCAAAAGTTTTAAGTTTAAATTTTGAGCCTCTGTTTATTAATTGCAAAATAAATGTAAACCACCAGAGAAGAAACCCCTCCTTTTTGGGACTCCCTGTAATGCAGGAGCTTCTTGGGAAGTATTTACAGTTTTGATCATCTTTTAATAATTTTTATTCTTCAAATTTGAGGGCAAATAGGAAATAATAGGAGAACCACATACTATCTTATGACATGAAGTAATCAACTTTAATAACATAAGTCATTTATAAAGATTAAGTTACTACATTTATTTGAACTAGCAACATTAATCCTATTTTTACCCTAACTTTTTGTTTGGATTTCACTGTTAGATTTAAACAGTATGGAAGAAGCAGAGAACTGAAATAATTATTCAGGCAATTACCTAGTATAGAAGCTGAATTTTTATACGAAATCTCCAGGCAACTGTGACTGAGTAGAGTTCTGTCTTGCGGACTTTAAATCTTATTATTTTCCAAATAATTCAGTGGCATAAAGATTTCTGGACCATTAGTTTTCAAAATGTAATTCTGCAGTTGGAAAAAAAAATAATAGCCCTTCAAATTAAACCCTGACTTAAATAAAACAAATTTCTAACACTGAAGTGAGAAAAAAAGTCAACCATAAATCTTCTACCGGAATTTATTATTATATAGAATTTTAATTGTATTAGAACAGACTTTGAAGCTGCTTTAATCTGCTCTGCTCTTGGCTATTCATAAAGCCTCAGAGAAAACCACCATACATACATACACACACATAGACATGTACACACACATATGTGTGTGTGTATTTTTTTTATTTCTCTTCCCCAACTCCCATTATCCACCAAGGAATCATAAAACATACAGTATTTGGATTGAGACTTTGATAGGCTACTGAGTTTCTTCAACAAAACTATACCATCCATCTAACTGAATCTAAATTCACTCATTGAGATTCCCAAAGGTCCCAAGTGAATCAATGTTACTCGCTTCTCTCATCACCTTCCAAGATCCAGGTCTGTTGTTTCCTACAGATGTGGAGACTGTTAGGGGCTCACCATACCACTCACGCATAGCAAATATCAGGACTGTTTCCTCATTGCTCCCTAAAAGATGATATTGGGTATGAGAGGACACTGAAATCCAGATTCAAGGCTCAAAGCCCCAGAAGAACATACCAGCATCCAACATGATGTCCACATATCATCCAAAAGGTCACAAAACAAGGCTCACTCTAAATTCAATTCTTTAGGAATCTGAACCCATACCCACTTCAAAACTACTAGGCATTCCTATCTGGATATACCTAGAAATCACTCCCACTGAGTCACAACTATTCTATATTATCCCTCGTCCATTATCTCACCATTCATGACTCATCCCAATACACTTGCCTCATGATGCTCAAGCACTGACAGCAATGTTAACTCTTCAAACAGATGAAAATATTATCTATCCCATCCATGCTCTGCTCTCCATATACCCCAGACTGTATTAATAATATGCTCAATCACAAATATGAGGGGCCATATCTCCCACTGCTAATTCTAGACTTTCCTCCAACATATCTTCTCTTTATATCTTATAGTCATGCTTGAAAGGTACAACCGCTGATAGAACATTATTCAACAGTCCTCTTAAGTACCAGAAGGTGTGATTTATGTCTAAGGAGGGACAAAGGGGTATTCTACTCAAAATTTAAATGCAAAAAGAGATTTCCTAATACCTAACTCAACTGAAACTGCTGTCTCCAGTTATCAGTGATCTCTTAATTGTCAGTCACACATAGTCAAAGCCGAGACATACTCAGATTATTACCATTTGGGGCAATAACTGAAGTGATGGATGTGTGGCATTTCGTCACAGAGGGAGAGATGACATTGCATGACTATGAATCAGGTCTGAGTGTGTAAGGGTGTGCTTGGGTGTGGAGCCTCAGAAATGACTCTGGATTTGAGGGGAAGGATGAATAATTGGGAGTTGGAAGCCAGGGATGTAGGACCCCTGAGGGAAAAAGAAGAATCTTTAGAGTAGGGGGCTTGAAACTTGATCTATGAGAGCGTGGAATAAGAGGGTGCACATTACTATGTTCTGTAAGTGCCTAGAGCCTGGGGACTGGGTGTGGTTCTGGCCCCAGTGCCATCCCACACAGTCTATTCTCTAGGGCGCAAGGAGGAAAGGACCTGTCAGATATTCTACATCAAACTGTACAGTCTTGTCCCATTGTTGTATCTTAATGGTAGTCTCTATATTGAAAAAAAAAATAGTAGTGGGCTGTGTGGATGCAAACTCAGCGAATAGCTAGGGAGCAATGGATCAAGATCTGAGTTCAAAATCCAGCCTCAGATACTTATCAATTGTGTCACCCTGGGCCAGTCACTGTCTGCCTCAGTTTGCCCACGTGTAAAAAATGGGCACCTCCCTCACAGGGTTGTTCTAAGAATCAATAACTTGAAAGCTACTTTGCAAACCTTAAACAGTATTACAAATAATATTATTAAAGAGCACATTCAAAACCAAAACCTAAGCCCTCGGATTCCAAGTAACGTTCTTCTCATCGGCCTCCTAAGGTTCTTTTTGCTCTAAAATGCTACAAGATTGTTTAGTTTCAGAGCAGGTATAGATAGCCACATTAGCTTGGTATATTGATTTTTATGAAATATCCTTTACACAATATATCAGGATGGAATTACCAAGCAAAAAACAAATATAATGAACTCGGCACCCATACAGCTGGAACAAACTTTGACTTTTAATTCCTAAAATGAATGTGCACTTACATCTCCTATTACCACCAAACATCTAAGTTATGTGATTATGCCAAACAAATTTCTCTGCTCATATAAAGGAGTGCTTCCTTTGTAAGTTATCTCAAAAGTGTTCCCAGAAAAAGACTGGGAACCCAGAAGTCAAGAAAGTTCTGATACAGAGTGTCATCTTCAGTACTGTATGTTTGGTGGAAGATAGTTTTGATGGAGTGAACTTTTCCCAAAGGCTGTTTTTTCTAACTGTGAATAAGATTGTAAAGATAGGACGATTAAGACAGACACAAAGTGGTGCGCTCCAAGCCTGATGTTTCATCACTTGAGCAAGAAGCTGTGACTGCTCATGTGACTTAATTCACAAGGTTGTTGGTTAGGCTCAAGTGACATGATTGCAAAGGGGCTTTCTAGTGATAAAACACTACGTAAGTGAAAGCAAAGACTACTTCCAAATTTGGTCCTACCTTCTCCCTCCCATTACTGAAGAGATGGGATTACGGATTGCAAAAACTGTCAGAACAGATGACGTGCTGGTTAGTTTTGCTGAACCGCTTTTTAAATTTTTGTTACAAGGCATTGCTTTCCTGGATAAAAAAGAGGGGAGGGATATACTGAAAAGTAGATTGATGTAAGAAGTATAGACAAAATTTTTTTTTAAGTGAATATGCTCTTTATGTATTAATACGAAGTCACAAACTAAGGTACTATGCAGAGAAGAGAGTGCTGCTGTTCTGGATTCTGGAGACTTGAATTCTAGAATTAGCTCTGCCTGAGCTCCTACGGCCTGGTGCAAACTTATTTCCACCACTCTGGATCTCAATATCTTCATTTGTGAAAGGTAGGGACCAAAAGAGGTGAAAATTTTTTTTAATGTACTCTGCATTTAGTTTGCTAAACTACGGTGATTTTGCCTTAGAGAGCAAAGAACAAAACATAGGTGGCATCAGGAAGGACTTATTTCCCTCTATTATAAACATACAGGATAGAGCTGGGGCAAGGAACTTGAGAGTCCTTGATGCTATAGATGAGGATTCTAGACCAGAGAAATGAAACGACTTCATCAAAAACATCCAGCTAATCAGTAGCAGAGGCAGGATTCAAACATGGGTCCTTTGATTTCATTCAGTGCACTTTCCAAATTCTGAGATAAGTGTCTCCTACTATACAAGGGAAAACTGGGTTCATCATATGTATCTCACAAATTAAAAAGAGTATGTTTTCAGTAGTGAGTTGTGATGTTGAAATTCACCTTAACCATTACTCATTTTATTGTTCATTGCAGAAAAACAAGACATTTAAATAAAATATTCCAGAAAAGGATACTATGATTTACAGTTCAAGTGTAAAGTTTCATCATAATTTTCCCTTGTTTTGCCAGTGTACACTATATCACTGATCAATCCATAATTACGCTGAGAGTATAATAATACAGCATAGTAGTCTTCATAAATATTTCGTGTTCAGTTTTGGTTTTTCACATTCAACATAATAATGTTTGACAATCATTAAAAATATATAATTCTATTATTTCTTACATAAAGCAAATACAAAGCAATGAAACATACAAATTAAACGTAAATTTAATGTTTATGGAGAAGAGCAACTTTTATACTGAATAGACATGCTGGGAAAAAAACTAGCAATTAATTGTACATATTTGTCACTCTTCATTCTGTACACAAAAAGGATACTATAAAAGAAGGTGATGACAGCAGACAAGATAGTGCTTCTCTTTTTAACAAGGTACAAACTTCAGAAAGAATAAAATCACAACTGACTTTATCTCTATGACTTAAGCCAAGTGTCCCAGGTAAGAAATACATTTCCTTTCTAATTGTCATGATCATCCAAATTTTCATTTAATACTGTGTGAATTTCCATTTACACATATAAGAATCAAAATGTCGAAAATGCAAATTTTTACATCACAAAACACAACCTAGTATTTTAAATCACAATTCTGCTGTTGTGTTTAACCTATTGTTTCCTTAGATAACTTCACAAACATTTATTAAAAACAGAGAATGTACTTCCTATGGATCAAGTGAGGCTTTATTAAGATGGTAGTCAACGTTTTTGGGGGGGATATCGTAAGGGTAGAAGTTTTCGATGCAAGTATATTCAGAAGATTTGTTGTTCAAATAATATTTTTTCAAAACCAGCTGGAGGAATATGATAAAAGTCACTGAACTGACAATCCAAAATTGCACTGTCATCAACTAAAGGAAAGAAACAGATATTAAATTAGAACATGTTATTGTAATATAGATTAATAAAGCATAAATAATTATGAAATATATTATTATTTCCTGTGATGACAATGTTAACAGAAACAAAAGGTATGGAATCTATTCTGATCTGTAAAATAGGCCTTTAGGAAGACACAGGAGCAGAACCACAAAACCTTTGCACGTAGTAATTAATATTCTAATCTTTAATATCAAATAAACTTTTTTTTTGAGGGGGGAAGGCAAGGCAATTGGAGTTAAGGGACTTGCCCAAGGTCACATAGCTAGCGTCAAGTGTCTGAGGCTGCATTTGAACTCGGGTCCTCCTGACTTTGGGGCCGGTGCTCTATTCACTGTACCACCTAGCTGCCCCTCAAATAAACTTTCTCAAACGTTTTTAAACCTTTTAATAGTTATCTTATTTTTTTTAGATCATCATCATTTTCCCAAAATATAAACTTTCAAAAACCACATTTAAACTGGCTGTGGCCAGTGATGGCTAAAAACAAATTGTAGCTGGGTGAGTCTCAAGTTCTAACATCTGTGGTAAAGGATGGACAAAACATGGATAAAGGTGAAACTGGGAAAGTACCATACAGATGGGAAGGAGGGACTGGCAGCATTTTCATCCACATGAAAAGGTATGTGATTTGCAAACAAGAAAACCTGCATTCAGTATAAATTAGAACTGAATATGTGGCAAAGTCATTTGCATCCTGGTAGAGCTCTAAAACCCAGGATTACATTTTCTACATTCTCTTTTATATTACACATTCTCTTTTGATATCTTCCCACACTTCTATCATTTCCACATACAATAAAAATGAATGAAATAAAGTTCGAGAGTGCACATAGTTTATACTACATCTACTACTTAGAATGAAATAGCAGTGGTAACAAGTGAGGTAAATTTTACATTATTTTAATTATATTATACACGCGTTAAAAACACTTTAAGCATTCACCTGCAAACCACAGATGTTTACACAATTTAGAGGTTATTCCACCTCTTTAAAAATGGAAATAATTTATAAATTTTCAAAAAAATTTCTACTTCTATGTAAATTACTGTCACAAGTCACCACTGTATCATGTTCACTTAGTTGGAATGATCTTAGAATGCAAAAAGGACTTCAATTAATCAGCATTCACTGTCCATTTGTCTTTGACACACATTCAAGCCTAGCCAGAGAGACTGAGAAAGTTTACTTTCAAAAGTAAAGTTTTGAGTTTTATTATAGGGAATAGTTAGGATGAAGCACCTAAAATATTTTTCCCTTGGACAGAAATACACATTTCATACACTCAGAAGACACATAAAGAAAAGTTGTGTGGTGAAGTTGCTAGAGAGCTGGCCTTGGAATCGGGGAGACCTTGGTTCAAGTCTTGACTGACATATCCTGGCCATGTGGCCCTAAGTATGTCACAGAGCCTCTCAGTCAATCAATCGAGGAATCAGTTCTTATTAAACCAGCACTTATTAATATTTACTATGCACCAGTGAGGAGGCAAGCTCGGTGGCTCAGTGTCTAGGGCAGGGGGCTTGGAGTCAAGAAGACCTGAGTTCAAAAATCCAGCCTCAGACACCCACTAGCTGTGTGACCCTGGACATGTCACTTACCCTCTGTTTGCCTTAATCCACTAGAGATGGAAATGGCAAACCATTCCAGTATCTTTGCCAAGAAAATCCCATGGACGGTACGGTCCACAGGGTTACAAAGAGTTGGACATGACTGCAACTGAACAAAACAAAATGTACCAGATATCGTGCTAAACACAAGGGATAAAAAAAAAAATTATGCCAAAAACTGTCCCTGCCCTCAAGGGATTCATTTCTAATGAAGGGATAAAGTACACATACACATGTTACATACAGAGTCTGAGAGGGGAAGACACCACTAGTACATGGGGGCCCCAGAAAGGCCTCCTGCAGAAAGTTGAGCTTACAGATACTCTAGGAGGTCAAGATGAGAAGGAAGAACACTGCAAACACAGAGGGCAGGCAGTTCAAAGGCACAGAAAAGGAAGTGGAGCACTGTGTGTGAGGAACAGAAGGCAGATGGAATCTAAGAGTGCGGGGCTTTTTAGCGCTTCCAGGACCAAATAAAAGCCTGACGTTCAGAGCCCTCCCTCCTCCCTCTCCAGTCTTCTCAAACCTTCCTTACTCCCACAAAGCCCTTGATCCAATGGCTCTCACTTCCCTGCTTGTCCCTCTCCTAAATCGGGGCACTTCTCTGGCTGTCCCCCAGGCCTGGAAGTCTTCTCCTCCTCATTCCCACCTCCTGGCTTCCCTGACTTCCTCACACCCAAGCTAAAATACCCCTTTCTACAGGAAGGTGCCCCTGACCCCCCTTATATCTAGAGAACATCCTCTGAGATGATTTCCGTTCATTCTTTCTGTGGCTTGTCTGTCTACTGCTGTTTGCACATCTTCCCCACTAGACTGTGAGTTTCTCTAGAGCAGGGACTGGCTTTTGTCTTTCTTCGTATCCTCAATGCTTGGCACAGTTACTGGCACATTGTGGTGCTTAATAAATGCTTGCTAACTGAGCTGAGAGAATTGGTAAAGAAAGCTTGGAAAGAGAGAAAGCAGTCAGGCTGTGAAGAACTTTAAATGTCAAACAGAGGGGTTTATATATGATCCTAGGGGGAAGAAGAGCCACTGGAATTTACTGAGTGGGGCAGGGGGTATGTGTGTGACACAGGTGGACCTGAACTTTTAGTGAAATCACTGACAACTTTGTGAAGGATGAACTGGAGTGGGGAGTGGTGAGGCAGGGAGACCAATCACGGAGCTCTTGAAGTACACATTCAAAGCTTGGGTAGGTGCTGTGTGAGAGAAGAAAAGGGGACCTATCTGGGAGGTACAAAGAAAGAGACATGATCTGGTAACTGACTGACCATGTGGGTAATGGTGAAGATTCAAAGATGACTCTTATGTGACTAGAGGGATGGCACTGCCCTTAACATTGAGGAAAGTTCAGAAAGGGGAATAACTAAATAAGTGTTTATTAAATACCTAGTACATGCCAAGCATTGTGCCAAGTGCTTGGGGCCACAGGTACAATGAATGAAGCAATGTCTACTCAGGAGTTTAAATTCTAATAGAAAAGATAAGGACATATTTAAGCACATAGAGAAAAATTAAAGAGAAAAACTACAAAGCAGTTTTCCGGGGAGGCAACAATAACTGAGGAGAGCAAGAAGGGGCTCCACAGAAGGTGTCTGAGCCGTCTCCGGAAGGGAGAGATCCTAAGAGGGAGAGGTACATTGGGAATGCATCCCCAGCATGGGGGACAGCCAGCAGAGGTACTGAGAGGGGGCTGGAGAGCTGTGTGAGCAATAGAGAGAAGGGTCCCCCCCCCCCCCCCCGTCTGACAGGGGGAGTGCAATGAGGCTGCACAACTAGGTGCAGAAAGGTTGTGAAGGGCTTTCTTTAAAAACTGAACAGACTTTACGTTTATTTCTAGAGGCAATAAGGACCCATCAGTGTACTGAATAAGAGAGTGACATGGTCAGATTTCCATTTCACAAGCAACACTCCGGCAACACTGTAGGGATGGTCTGAAGTGGGAAGAAACCTGAGGCAATTAGGTGGCCACGACACTAGTTCAGCTGAGAGATGGTAAGTGCCTGGAAGAGGATGATAACTATGTTAGGAGAAAGAGATGTTCTGAAGGTAGAAATAGCAAGATCTGACAACATCTGGATATGTGAGGACTCAAGGAGAAGACCAGAATGACAAGCTTGGCAGATGGGAAGAAGGGTAATACCTTTAACAAAAGTATAAAGTTTTGGGAACGGGGTGGATTTGGGGGAAATAAAATGAATCCATCCTATTTGGGGCATTTGAGACTCAGAGATGTCCCTCAGATATCCAGTTTAAAATACGTGAGAGGCTGTTGGTGATGCTGGGTTAGTGCTTCAGGCAATTCTCTAAGACCCTAAGTTACAGAACTGTTGCCAATATGCACCAGTAGGAATCTTCTCATTAGATTCTCCCTATATCAACGAAATTATTAGTCCAGATCTTCCATTCTAAAACAATGTGCCACAAAATTTTACTTCAAAAGTATTTCATTAGCATGTGTACTTCAATACAAGCAGATCATAGTACTTCTGCATCTTAGTAAATATAAATGTCTTCAAGGGTTTCTGTGGCCAAAAACATCCATTACCTGGTGGCCGCAACTGGCCATTTGGTGACTAGCCTCTTGGAATAACAGTCATACCCAGTCTAGTCTGTCACTAAATCCTTCACTTAAAGCTTTTCCACTTTGGTAAAACTTTTTAGGGTTTATGCTCTTCTCACATAACTGTCAATGATAGAGAGCTGTCCCTACTCCAAAATGAAACCTTGTATCAGGGCTAAAAGGAAGACCAAATAATTACACCTCTTTATCTCAACACAGTCAACCTAAGAGTAGAATTTAGAGCAAGGACAATTTTATTCATTGTGATTGCTTATAAAATTAATTCTAAATGAACAATATCAAGTTTGACTTATCAGGTTAAATAACCTGATTTATTATTAAATTATTAAATCACTTTCCTACCATACAAACACATAGAGCTCTTGGGATAAAATTACTTTTATGTTTCTCCAAAATACAAGAAAAGCATTTCACACAAATCTAGTTTAAACTCTCATTCTCTCAGTCCAAAGATGAATCCTTTTGGGCTGACTTTCAGAAGTAAGTTAAATTCACTGAAAACCTTTACTGGTGCAAAAAATACAATGATAACCTTAGCCACTGAGTAAAGTACAAACATTCACTGTTCTGACCATATTATGAAACATTTATATGTCACCATGTTCACTTCCAGTGATCTTGTCATTAAATTCATAAAACTAAATTGCTAACTTGATAGGTACCGCTCCAAAACTCTCTTAAAATGTTTTCTTTATGGCCCTAATCTAACAGACTCAAAGGAACAGGATTATACAAACCACTCTTTTTGGAATTACTAAATCCTATGCCACAAAAGCCAAAAAAAAAAAAAAGTTTATCTGATTTAAGTTAATCCCACATAAAATGAAGATAAATATATATAGTCAACTCTTAATTATCCAAGATAATAGGGGAAAGCATAAGTACAGGAAAAAAAAAATTTAAGTGTATAATCCACTTGAGACTTTCTTTGCTTTATCTGAGAGATCAGAAGAGAAGAAACCAGAGACAAAAAGCTACAAAAGCAATCAAAGGGGGTCAATGTGATTAATTCTAACATTTTTCTTATTTCCTTTGATACAGGCATTTTCTTGAGTTAGACAAAATTTAGCAATGATGCACTGGAGAAGAAGAGTCCATACTTGCACACAGTTTGCTAGGAAGCGGCACTGGTTCCAAAATTCATGACAGGGAAAGCTCTGAGAGAACAGGGACAATAAGTCCCAAGGGGTAGGTAACCAGGCAATTTGTAGAAAACCAGTGCACAGGTTATCTCCTGTAGTGATTGTACATGCAGTGGCTGCCTGTATCCTTAGCTGGGCCACAACAGTTTGTAAAATATTATAGACAAAGAAGGCAGAATCACCTCAATTCCAAAGGATATCTATATCACTAACTCTGACTCATCCTTGATAATATTTTGTGGACTGGCCTTCTCTAATTCCTCAGTTCTAATCGAGTTCCTTGTCACCATACATCTGGACTACTTGCTTATATCCAAAGCATCCCTTTAGTAACATTAAAGATTTCCCCAAACATTATTTCTATATAATTCTCTTTCTGAGTACCCTATCATGGCATTTAAACAGCTACTGCCTCAATTTAAAATTCTTCTTTATAAGCTGTAGGTCTTCTAACAACTGGAAACTTTCTGATTTCTCTAAGTTGCCAATAATTTGCCCAGTTACAATTATATAAACCCAAATGTGCTTCAGACACGCTGCCCCCGTTCTCCCTTGGATTCCCATCTGTGTCTTTTCACCTGGGAGCAGATATGGGGATTCTGTGCTATTTTTTCTCAGATGTGATTCTCTGCCAGTACAAGTATGCCGAACTGTCCTTCTGTAACTTCTCACCCTGCTACATATGGTAAACGGCAGATTGTGTTCAATCAGTATCTATCATTATGACTGGAAAATCCTGTAACGTCACTATAAATTTCAACAACCAAACAGGGTTTCAATTCTGAAATTCTAAGAGCCTATGACTAAACTTTCCCTCCCTTCACCTCCCTGTTAGAGACACAGAGGCTAACAAAGCCAAGGTTTGATTCAAACTTCTTTTTAGTGTGTTAAGAAAATGTACAAAACAGAAAAATGGCAAAAGGTCAGACTCCAAAGCTATCATTAACTCATTTCTTTAAGCTTCCACATGTTAAGATTTATTTTCCTTTCTATGTGTGTACAAGTTTCTTGACAACATCAATGATCTTAAAAAAAATACTTTGTTCTATATGACTTAACAATGAAGAAAAGAATTATGCGTGAGACTGGAATTTTCCTACATTTGTGGTAGTGAATAAGGGCTTAAGACATTGATTGTTCTTTACAACATGTCCTCTCTCATATCACAGTATAGTAATAACAAAGTGTTCTGAAGTCTTGAGAAGGTTAAAGGTTACTTCAGAGCTAATAAAACTGATATAATGAGGGCAATTTTGCTTAACTACATTGACATGGTTTTACCTGGCACACTTAATAAACTAATTAACAAATAAGCAGATAAATATATTATGTGTTCAGTACTATGTGATTTCAACAAGTGCTTACTATGGCACATGCTAACTACTACTGTAGGTGCTGGGAAGATAAACACAAAAAAAGCTGCTCTCCAAGAAGCAAACAATTTACTGGGTGGGAGGAAGGGGGGACCCAACACATACCACAGATGCGTGAATACAAAGTAATGTGAAGCACAAGGTGGCACTCTGTACAAAGGCAGAGGGGTGGCAACGGAATGTCATTGTCTGGCAACATGGAGCAGGGCAGTTTGGCTGGAAGGTGGGAAATCAGTCTGCAAAGAGAGTCTGGGGGCAAACAATCAAGGGCTTTCATGGCCAAACAGAGGAGTTTGTATTTTATCCTAGAGGCAACAGGGAGCACTGGAGCTTTTTCAAAGGCAGACCCTACACGTCAGAAATAGCAATCTGCAGCCCTGGAGAGAAGGTGGGCTTAAGGGTCAGGGAGGAGTCCAATCGGAGGCTAATGAATAAGACCTGATGAGGGCTTATATGAGGCATGGCCATAGGACTGGAAAAGGGCAGATTTGGCAGCTATCCTGGAGGCAGAATCAACAGAACCTGTCAACTCTAACAAAGATCTAAACTAAGAACCCCAATACAAATGTGTTATTTGAATAATACGCACTCTTTGTACTGAAATCATGGCACTGAAAGCTTTCAAAGATGACTTCTAAAAAGGCAGGTGTGCAACGTTTCATTTGTTTTTGATGAAGGTTCCTTTTTTTCTAATAAGCGGGCTATTATAATGTTTTTAAAATTCACACATTAACAAAGCACAGTGCCTCGCACATAGGAGGGGCTTAAGGAATGCTTGCTGACTGATTCACCTACCACCCCACTTGTTAATGCAGGTGTCAAGGGATATCTAAACAGACACAGAGCTGTTTCATAGGTTCTTACACAGAATTAGGGCAGGAAAGGGATTTCAGAAGCCAGAGAATGCAGCCCTCTCATTTTACAAATGAGGAAGCTGAGGTCCAGGATGGTTCAGTGACTTGCTCAGTGCCACAAAGCTATTCTGAGAAAGGATCTGAACCCAGGTCTGCCTGCCTCCAACTCCAATGCTCCACCCACTCCAAACTGTGCCTCTTCATGACCATTTTAGGTAAGGTTAAGAATTCTGAAATATCACCAGGCCAATAACATAAATGTAAACTCTTTGTCTTTAGGGAAAACTTTGCAAAGGGATTTTCATTTAATCTACTTCTCTCTTAAAATACCCACTAAAATGACACTGGCAATCTGTATGGGACTCACAGAGCAGAAATTATATCTAAGACAAAAAAAAAACAACCCAACACAAACAAAAAAACTTCTCCATGTCTCTTCAAGATGCAAGAGTGGGCTGAATTCCTAACAGAGTAAGCCTCTGCTCTTCAAAGCAGAAGGTTCAAGGGAGGATGCTGAGTGATCATTAATTACACTAATTTAATCTAATGAAGCAAAATTCTTTGGGAAGCACTGCTTACCTACACTACGATTTCGTTCCATCATATTAAGGTAAAGCTTTATTTTTTTCCCATTAATCCACTTGGCAGGCCGTACTTCCTTGTCTGGAATGCTGCCCTCCCTCCCTCCTCACCTTTTCCTCCACTGTATTCCCACTCGTACTTTAAAACCCAAAAGAACATCACTCCGTCCAGGAAGCCTTCCTTGAACTTCCTTGTGGGTGATGACTTCAAAGAATCACAGACCTTGAATCTGGAAAAGGACTTCAGAGGCCACTGAGCTGAAGCCTCTAGACGAGAAAGCTGAGGTCCAGTTAGGGTAAGTGACATGCCCAACTCCACACATGTACTAAGGCTCAGAGGTGGGATCTGAACCCTGGTCAGCTGCCTTGTTTTGTAAAATACAATATATATATATATATATATATATATATATATATATATGCTAAACTTTAAGTTCCACAGGGGCAGGGACCAGAGGTTGAAAATACCTTTCTGTCTTACTGGACATCCAGGATAACACTGTGTACAGAGTTTACAGCATATAGAAGTTTGCTGAATTTCTGAAATGGAACAACAGTGTAATTCATACAAAAACATGATAGTTCATGTTAGAAACAGTGTAAGCTTGAATTTCCTGAGGAAGGAGAATTCAGATTATATTTTAAACCTTGATTCAACTAACATTTAGTGAGAAAGACATCCTGCCATGTCTTTGGGAATTATAAGATGAACCAGACACTGTCTCTGAGCTCAGGAAATCTATGCTCCACTCAGGACATATGGACCAGAAGAGAGGCATAAACAAAGTGCTGGGAAAGGCCAGAGAAGATAGAGAAGTTTGCAGTGAGAGGGCCTATGGAAGGTTTTATGGAGGAGATATAGGATTCAAGCAAGAATCAATAGGATTTAATAGAAACAAAAATGACATTTCTGATGAAAGAAGTAAGTAAAGGCAAGACATGGGGAAACACTGAGTGTGTTCAGGGAAGACCAAATAATTGGCTAAAAGTACAAGGTGTATGAAGAATAGTGTGAAATGATGCTGAAATTTAGGCTGAGATCAATAGTACAGAGATCTGACTGTTACTTTAAAGAGTCTGAACTCTTATCAACTGAAGTCACTGATGATTTTTTTACATAGAGAAATGACTTGGTCGAAGCTGCAACAAAGAGCTTTCCTGCAGCAGTGGTGTGCATGATCAGCTGAGAGGGAAAAACTACTCAGGAGGTGACAGCAATGGTCCAAGTAAGAGCTGATGAAGTCTAAACTATAGTTCAGGCAACACTACGGAAACTGTCTTGTCTTGGTCACTTAATATTAACAACTACTAATAATTAATATTATTAATTAATAAAATTAATTATTAACATTAATATCAACCTTCATTAATTATTATTATTACAGCAGCTAAGATAAAACATTAAACATCAATGAACTTTCACATACACTGTCTCATTTAATCCTCAAAAAAGTCCTGTGAGGCAGGTGAGGGGAAACATGCCAATTTTACAAAGAGCGTGTGACAATGAAGTTCAGAGAAGTCTGGTGAACTGTCCAAGATTATACAACTAGTTGTGGCAGAACAGGATGTGAAGCTCAGACTCATTATCTATGCTACGAATTCTACATACAGCACGTGGAAAACACATTATGTCTTTGCTAAAAAACTGTTACATTCTTTAAAATTAAGCTGACCTCATATTAATTTCAACTTGTGTAACTGAACTTGGCTTTATAAATATTCACTGTCATGCCTTTTTATACACTTCTTTTTCATAACTGGCCATGAAAAAAGTACTTGGAATCAGTCCAAGGGGTTCAAAATGGCTTTCACCTTCTGAGATAACAAATAGTGTGCAAAAAATTGGACAACGTGAAGCTGAAGTACTAGCTGAAATTGGTTAGAGGAGAGGCCCAGCATCCAGAAAGGGGGAAGAACAGACTTATTTTCATAGCTGATAGTCAGAGCCCTGATGGCCATGCTTCAATGAGATAAGAAGCAATTTCATTTGAGCCAAAGATGACAGATAAGTTAAACACAGAATTAGAGGGAGGCAAAGTTAGAAAGGATGTTAGATACAATTAAATTGAATTCCTTCATTTTACAGATCAGAAAACTGAGGCCCCAAAAAATTCAGTGACTTGTCCAAAGTCAGTGGAGCAGACTAGACAGACTCTCAAACAAGAGCCCCACCCCCTACTTTTTATGACATTGAGTGGTAAAACAGGGACAAAAACTAAACACCCAAACAGTTTACTCATAGCATACTTTACTGTTTCCTCCAGATGGCTCACTACAGTATCTGGCTTAGCTTTTATAACTAAGTCAAGAATCATGGGTTCAAAATGACAGTCCTCAGGACTCTGACAATCCTAAGAACTGCCCTGCAATGCCATAAGAAATAAAATATTGCTAAGACCATGGTCCGTCCTTCCCAATTCTCATGCAGCCAATGGCACCAAAGAACATCTGAGGAACATTCGCGGGGAAGGGATGGGGAGCATGGTAGTTTTCTCCCGTTATTTTAGCTTCAGAAGGTTAGGAACTCTCAGTCTTCCTGATGTTCACTTAACCTGCCATAACTCTGAAATCTATGTTGTTAAGTTCCACAAGGTACAGTCCCTCCAATTTCACGATAACCTCAACTGTGGCTGTTTAATTAATGACTGCAGTTCATTTTTAAAATATTACCCATTTAGGTCAATGGTTTCTATAACAAGGCTCCATCCCTAGTGCTGAATGGAAGGAAGGAAGGAAAGAAGGAGGAAGAGGCAAAAAGGCAGCTGCCCTACTTGGTGTTTAAAAAAAAAAATCCTGAGGCTTATATCCATACAGTCTACCTGTATTTTCCATCAATAATTCAGAGAAAGGATAGATGTGATGCTCAAGTTTTAAACTGTAGAGAAGTCATTTCACAAGAGTTGAATAAAGCTTCCTAGGAAACAGATTTCTGAAAGCTCAATAACCAATGATTCTAATGAATTCTTACCAGTACATTTCTGAAGGACAATGATAAGCTGGAATGATGAGACTGATAAGAATATATCTGTCTGGTGTTTTGCAAATCTAATAAAATAACTTTAAAATGGAAAGGATAAGAGAAGGAGAAAGCTAGGCCCAAGAGAAGAGATATAATGAAGGAAGAAGAGTAGTTGGGACACCCAGAAATTCATAAGAGATAAACAATCTGAGAAATCAGTCAGCAGTTAAACAGTTGGCCTCAAACATCTACACAGAAATGCAACAAGAGAAAGTAGGTCCTAAAGGAGCCAAATTTTATTTCACAAGTTCCACTGAGATTCAGTGGAGTGAAACCCATGACTGGACTATATATGCCTCTGGGTAAATGCATCTTATTCAAAAGAAAAATGACAGGAAAAAAGGCAGGGCTATTGTATATTTGGAACGTATATTAAATATATATTAAAGGATATTAAACCCAGGAACCAGAAAGGGGGAAACTTGGTGGAGAACATTTAGGTGAAGTTCAATGGAGGGAGAAACAGAAGCAATTTCATCTTCACAGTATTCTACAGACTACCAGGACATAAAAGAGAAATAAAGGAATTATTTGGGAAACAAATCACATGATTGACATAGAGGCATGATCTAACAGTGATGGGGGGCTTCAACTGTTCAGACATCTTCTTGGGCTCTGTCTCTACTAAAAGTATTTTTGATAGACTTTTATATTTCAAAAAACAGAGGAAGCAACAAGGGGTAATTCTATTTTGGATCTAATGCTCACAAACATGGAAAAACTGTATGGCTCTCTAGGATGCAGAAGGGGAAATGACAAAGGGGGAAATTTAGGCAATGTGGAAACAAAAGATATTAATTTTAAAAAGAGGAAGTTGTTGCTAGTCTATAAATAATGGGAACTTTGAGAGTAATCATTTCATCCTAAAGTTTGTGATAAAGGAGAGAAAAGTGAGACATACTCTCACATGTTTTCAACATTTTAGGGAAATGGATTTCATAGGTTAAGAGGAAAAACAGAGACTAAATTGACTAAAATTCTACAAGAAAAATTAGTGTTGGAGGGATAGGAAACTCTCAAGAATGAAATTTTGAAGACACAATGTGAAACAGTTCTGAGGAGGAAAAATGGGAGCTGTCTGAAGTCACAAATACGGACACATAGGAAACTTATCAACCAAATTAGATTTTTAAAAGATATATACACCAGACAGAAACTAAACAGATAACAGATAAACATAATTTGTAAAAATATGAATGGCATGGCCCTGTAAAAATAAGGGCTAGGAATGCCAAAGCTCAGAATGAATTGAACCTGGTGGGGAAAGCTGAGGATAATACAAGGATGGGTTTTCTGTTTTTAAGCTGTAATTGGGTAAAGAGGAGGATCAGAAAAGGGAAAGGCCTGATGCTTGGCATGCTAACTGATAACAAAGGAGAAAAGGCAGAGCTGCTCAATTCCTTATTTTCCTTATGTTATTTCCAGGGCAGTAGCCAGAATTGGTTGAATCCACGGCAGATGAAAGATGGGAAAGAAATGGGGATATTTCCCACAAAGGAGAGAGGACTGGGGACACACACAAGATAGTTGTCCTAAAATATTTAAAGTTATCTTGTGGTAGAGACATTACAGTTGTTCTGTGTGGCCTCAGAGGGCAGTACTAGGAAATGTGTGGAAATTTCAAAGATGCAGTTAGGCTTGAGGTCTGACAATTTCCTAACAACTGGTCCTATCCAAGAGTAAAATGGGCTGCCTTGGGAGGTGTCAAGTTGTCTCTCATCGGAAGTCTTCAAGCAAAGACTTGACCACTTGTTTGACTGCAGTGGAGATTCCTTTGATGGGTACAAGATCAGCTGGAGGAACTTGGGAACACTTGAAGGGTTGCCACAAAGAAAAACTACACATAACTAGTTCAGTCTCAGAAGAAAAAATGAGGGCTAATCAACAGAACTATAAGGAGGAAGATTTCAGCTCAATAAACGGATGAATGTATCCAGTAGAAATGTTTAAAACAGAAACGAGATGCCTCAGGAACAGCGTGCACCCTGATGCTGGAAGTTTTGAAGCTAAAGCTGGCTGACCACTTGTTAAGTGACAAGGTTATGATTCTAAAGTAAAAGAATTTTATGGTATCCTTAGGTGCCTTTTTTCTTCACGTCTCTCCCCATCTCACCTCCTCCAGTGTAGGTGTGAAGAGGGAGACAGAAAGGGGAAAAAGGAAAGGACGGAGGGTGGGGGGGGAATGGGGAGGACAACAGACAGGGAGAGGGGGAAAGGGAAAGGGATGGGGGAGGGGATGGGAAAGAGAGAGGATGGAGAGAGAATGAGAAGGAGGGGGAAAAGAAAAGGGAGAGGGAAAAAGGAGGGGAAAGGAGAAAAATAAAAGAATCCTTTATTCTGAGCACACTCTGAGGTCAATAGAAGGACCATAAATGCCTGGAGCAATGATAATGTTCCTGCATGCATGAAGTCTAGATAAGTAAAAAAGCCACAGGCAGTACAAGGACAGTCACACCTGTAGAAATAGTGAACTCTCTCTCCTAAATTCACTACTGCCTGTCACCTCATGATCTACTGAAGTGAACCAAGAATCCAATAAGCTACAGCACAAAAACCAATTTCCCTTGCTGTCAAATACAAAATAACCAACGTAATCTAACATTCAATCTCTTAGTTTCTCCAAGAAAAATTCACATGCAGAGTATCCCAAAAGTCTTTGTGATATTAAAACACTAAGATTTTTGGAACACCTTGTACTTATTCTCAAGGAGGCTATTTGATAATTACAGCCTTGTCTATGTGACAGTCTCACCCACAGTTCCAAAAAAAAAAATCTTTGTTGTGAACTTGCCCCAAATTAATGTGCAAATATTCTACTGCTAGATCTTGTTCAATGGCTATTCTATTCTGTCTAATAATTTAAAAAAATACCTTTAAACTTTAAAAATAAGAAAAGATTAGGAAGTATTAAGTATAGGGATATGATTATAAATTTAAGCACAATTACTGTACTTAGCAAATATTGTGAGAGACCTATTTATTTCTGATCTACAGAGAAAACAAATCTAGAAAAATGAAATCCTTTAAATGCTTGTCAACAATACACAATTCACACATATTAAATATAACTATTATGAAAATTAATGCAAATGCTGAACAAAAAAGACAGGTAGGTGACACAGTAGACAGGGCCCCAGACCTAGAGTCAGGAAGATCTGATTTCAAATCCAGCCTCAGACACTGTGTGACCCTGAGCAAGTCACGTAACTGTCTGCCTCAGTTTCCTTACCTGTAAAATGAGCTGGAGAAGGAAATGGAAAACCCCTCCAGTACCTTTACCAAGAAAGCCCCAAATGAGGTCTTGAAGAGCCAGACATTATTGAAATGAAGTGAACAACAACAAAAAAAGCCAAACAAAAATTTAGATTCTTAGCTTACCATATACAACAGGATACACTGTTCCTCGTATACCTGATGCTGGACAGTGCATATTCTTTCCATTCAAATAAACATTCAATTCTACATGGTCATATGTAATACCCTAGGGAGTAAAGAAGAAATTGTTAAAGTCTTTTAATGCATAATATTTAAAAAACAATAGATCTAACAAGTATATCCTTTATAATGAAGCTGAAAGTGATGGGATGTATTTTCCCATCATCACCGCAAAAAATGCATCTTCCAGAAAACACACTAGATCCTTTGTTGGAGGGAGGCACAGAAATACAAAAAACTAGGCAAGAAAGAGTCACATGACCAGAGGGTCTATCACTAATGCTTTCATTAAGGATCAAAAAGTCTGAGAAGAATAAGTTTACTATAAAACAATTTGATTGCATTAAAACTGGTTTAAAACACAAAATAACCATAATAGTTATCAAATATCCAGTTTAAATTGTAGCAAAGTAGCTATATAATGTAAACTTTCAATGCTTTGTACTCTTAAAAACGACATGTAAGTAATAAATAAGTAGAGATCTGATTTTAATTCAAGCTTAAAATTATTGCTTTCTATGCGTAAAAACTGACTTCCAGTGGACAATACTCATTGTGGCTATTGTGACTGTAGTTTATCACCTCTTAATGTTTTCCAAGTGTTACAAATGCTCCTGTGCTCCTCAGCTTGTTCTACTAGTATGCACGCTGATGTTTCTTTTTGCTTAGAGGAAATGTGGTGTAGGGGAAAGTAAAGGACACTAAGCGCCTGGGGAGAGAGCTAAAATTCAACTCCAGACCTCTCCTTGCCTGTGCAGCCCAAGGCAAGTCACTGACACAATCTTCTTATATAAAATTTGGTTGATGATAATTGTATTTTCCTCATTGTATGATTTCCTCATAAGGTGATCTTGAAGAAAGTGCTCTGTAACGTTTAAAACATCATGTAAAAATGGATTAAAATTATGAATACAAGATTACAGTTTTAGAAATGGAAGGCACCTTAGAGGGTATCTTGTCCAACATTTTTTGGTTAAGGAAACTGAGGCCCAGGGAGGTACCCAGAGTCACACAGGCAGTAAATATCAGAGCTGAGATTTGAATTCGGGTCTTCTGAAATTAGTATTAGTTTAAAAAAAGTCAGCTATATTACAAAACTTATGTGGCTCAAAGTAAGCTGGGAAAATTCTAAAGCTATAAAAAGAGAAAAAGCAGGAATAGCCTAGTAGATGAAAGGAAAAAATTAAGCTTTATCTTAAACCTCATTTCCAGAAAAACTATAATCACAAGAGTAACTAAAAAGTATTTCCTTCTAAGTAAATTCATTTCAAATGATGCACATAAAAAGGATTTTTTTTGTGACTTACCTGATAAATGTAGATTAAGTACATTTGTGGAAAAAAGTCTTAGCTTTTTTCAAAATCTTTATGCTTCCTTTAAATGTTTCTTTTATTAAAAGTTTTACAAGTTACGTTCTTGTGAGCATGAATTTCTTGTAATTAGAAAGACCAGCACAGTCCTTTTAAAAGAAAGAGGCATGGTTTCCTTTAAAAACAAGTCATTTATCTCCTCTGGAGAGAAGAACTAATTGATAAAGGACCAACTGTCTTCAGAACACAAATACCAGATGGGAGTCGGGGCAGGAATGGAAATCTGCTTGGCAAACCACGAGAAAGAACCCTCACTGTGGGGCCTCATGGCCTTTCTCTCCAAATTATACATTGGCAGTTATCTTGTGGGGCTGCCTAAGGGGAAGCCTATGGAGGGTGCCCTACAGCACCAGGAGCTGATGCCATGGCCCCGCCTTCCTTCTGCCTAAGCCAGACCATATAGTAAGGACTAGCAGCCAGAGGAAAAGCAGACTGTGACTTATGCCACCCCTAGAATTTGCTTTTGGAATCTAACTCCAAGTGAAGAGAAAGAAGTGTTATTACTCAAATCTTAGAGTCAGCAGTGCTTGCTTAGTGAAAAATGTACCTAATTGTATGTACTCTACTGAGAAAGTATTAATTTTGCTCTATATTGCATATAACCTATTTAGATGTGATTAATTAGTAGTAGTAATTAGTGATATCCAATCACATCTAACTTTTTTTAGTAAAGAATTCTACTTTTAGTATTAGCAGATCCTATACTTGATTGTATGCCGCCATGGGTGGGGGTGGGGGAGAGAGGGGAGAAAATCTGAAACTCAAGGAATTGTAGAACTGAATCTTGTAAACTAAAAGTAAATAAACAAATCAATTTAATTTAAAAAAAAAGAATTCTACTTTTATATACAAAAACATAACTGAATGGAAAAAGACACTATTCTTTTTACATATATAAGAAGCATAGCTGTTTAGAACAAGGCCATAACAAAAACCATTGCCCACATGGTGGCAGCACAGCCTAATTGTAGGCAAAGTAACTAAGAAGAAAAACAGAATCTGGAGGGCTAGCCTCACAAACCCAAATTTATAAAGTGAGAACAAATATTACAACACCAAAGGAAAAAAGGGGATAAGGATGTGAGAAACATATTTCTAAGTCTAAGCCAATTCCTCAAAAAAATTTGTTATTATTATTTTTCAATTAACAAGCATTTATTTACTCCCTCTCACTTCTGCCCAAAATAAAAACAAAATCTTTGTATTTATCTAAATCAGTTCTCTGTCCATAAGCATTATGACACTGACATCACGGACAAAAAATAGCTCCACTCTATATGCTTCAGAGCCATCATCAATTCCATAGAAATTTTTGGTAAAAATTTTACAATGCACATTACAAATAAAAATTCTCCAAATTGAAACTGAAAATATGTTTTTAGAATAAACTTACACTCTTCAAAAATTATACATAAGACAGAAAACAATTAAGCCTAAGGAAGGAACTTTACCTTGAGTGCCTATAATAGAGTTTTTGAGGACTGAACATTGTGGAAATACATTTCTGACATTTATTTGGCCAGAAAGCTCAGTTTTCTTGAACTTGATGCAGAACAAAGTATATAAGCTAAAACACTGTCCACATATGAAAATGTTTTTCTGGCCCTACAATCCATTCTGCTTTTCCAATGCTACTGTTGGCAATTTGGTAAAATTTGTTCTTAACTATTACAAACGTTTAGGCTATGAAGATGAAGTTACTATAGAAGTTACTATAACATGGAAGGATAACAAGTAACAAATGTTTTGCTCTTCTAATTCCTTGACCCTTCATACACTTCATCGTCATTGGTCCTCCTTTTATCCAAACTGGCACAAAAGCTCAAGGTCTGATTTGATCATGTTGACTGGCTCACTAATAGTTGGTTAAATCTGGCAGTATGTGATGTCAGTCAGTACAACTTCAGAACTTGACTTTCATGGCAAGGAAGTAAAGACAGAAGGGCAAGACCAAGTTAAGGATGAGGTTCAATGAGTCAACAAAGAAAAACATTTGTTACTTATTATCCTTTCTTATGTTTTCACTTCATCTTTGTAGTCTAAACAGGTTGACAGTATCCATTTAACTTCAAGATTGTCTCCTAAAAAATAACCAATTGAAAAAGGATGTTCCATTCTGTGGACATCTGGCAATGATCTAAATAAATGAAACCCAAACACAGAACCAATTACTGTATAACATTTAAATGGGGAAACTGGGAAGAGCAGACTTAGAAATGGTTAAAACCTTCCATCTCTTAAAAAAATTTTTTTCCCATCTTTTTTTTCCTTAAAAAAGAGAATTTCAAAGCCTTTATAAGACTTAAAAACAGCTTTCAATTAACAGCAAAATAGAGCAAACAGCATCTAAACTGGTTTCTATACTTTGTTCTTTTTCTAATATCTTCTTAGATTTACTTTACCTGTGCTACCTTTACTGTAAACTTTGCCTCATTTACTATAAGTTTCTATCAAGCTAAAATTTATGACTTTAGTAGAACACAAAATACAAGGGGAGTCTTAAATCTTTCCTAAATACTAGGAAGTTTGCTCCTAATTGCTCCAAACTATAAAACAATCTATGCTAAATATTAACAAGAAATAGTTGTAAAGGAGAGAAAACAGTAACAACAGATTATAGTTTGGGCTTGTATTTGCAACAAAACAATTGTAAATATAGTCAAGTTTTGAAATCATAATTCTATGTCTTTACACAATTCTGAAAATTTTATGAAGGGAATCTCATGAAGACCAATTTCTCCAGTAAACCGGCATGATTCTCTAAAAGATGCTAATTAAGTAAAATCATATATTTCTTAAACAAGTTCCCAGTCTCAGAAGTACTTAAGATAACTCCCTAACACAAGAGTCAGCAATCTTCGTAAAATCTTATGGCAGTGTTCTGCTCGTTTCCTTCAAAAATGCCAGAGATGGGGCTGTTTAATACACGTCATAACCTGCCACTGATCCTCCCAAACAGGGAGCAGTCTATGCCAATGACTCATGGCCAGGAGTGATCTTAAAGGCAATAGGGAGTTTAGCAGGAGAAGGGCAAACAGCACAGTTACTATTTTTGGCACAGGTGCCACAGGCTGCTAGCTCCTATCCAGTACTGGAATTCAAATATAATCTCCTCAGACAAAAATATGAACTTTCTTAAAAGTAATCCAAATATAATTATTTAGAAAATTAATTTCATCAGGAAACTCACCACTACATCTCCTTCCTGTGGAAGATTGTTTGCAGGCAACCTATTCTTTTCCTCATTGTTGTGGTAGAGGGCTCCGTCATTCCTCATCACAAGGCTATGAACATCTCGGCCAAGTGGAATTTGATTCAAATTAACTTTCTGAGTTGCAACTCCAATGCCCCAGATCCCTAAGAACGTAATATTGGAAATAACTCAATGAACTGAAGGAACTATGGAAACGGGTCAAATTTTCAGGGGCACTCAGCTTGAGAGAAATAATATCTTGAAAAATTAAACAATATATTATCTCCATAAATCTCAAGTACCAATAAACCTGTGCACTAAAAAAAAAAAAAAAAAAAATCAGGAAAAAAACCCCTTGTATTGTGGTTAAACACAATGGTTTTCAACCTTTCAGCTTTAAATAATTTTGCAGACTTCAATGACAGTACCTGCACCTACACTACATATAATGTTAGAACTAAAATAGACCAAAATGATGATGCTTAACTTTTTATAGTAGCAAAGAAGTGGAAACAGTGGATGTCCTTTGAGAATTGGTTAAAAAGTTTTTTGGCAGATGAATATGAAAGAATAGTACTGAACTGTAAGAAATTATGAATATGTAGAATACAAAGAAGCATAGTTATATTAAATGAAATGAGGACAACACAAGAAAGGAAACAATGTATACAATGATTCAATGAATATAATACCACAAAATACTTAAAATGAATGTTGTCAATTTATAATGCCCAAGAAGCTTAACTTCTTGTTAAGAAAGGAAGATGCATCTCCCTTCTTTTTTTGCAAAGATGGGACTACGAGTGTCAAACACTGCATATGTGGATACTTTTGTTGAACTTTTTTTTTCCTCTTTTCTTTTTTTAACCAGGGATAGCTTTCTGGGAGATGGGAAGAGATGTACCAGGAAATGAAACAGACCTAAAAATAAACTGAATCACTGAAAATTTAGGTTAAAACAAAAGATAATGCTTAGTTCTTACATGGTTTTGATAACTTCTCACAATAATTCTGAGGGCACCATGGTTTTATAGTCAACAGATTTAGAACCAATGGTTTAGTAAGTGTAAAGAACCAAACACTTGGGGCAGCTAGGCAGTGCAGTGAATAGAGCACTTGCCCTGGAGTCAGGAGGACCTGAGTTCCCATCTGGCGTCAGACAATTAACATTTATTAGCTATGTGACCTTGGGCAAGTACTTAACCCCAAATGTCCTGCCCTCCCCCTCCAAAAAGCCAAAAAAAAAAAAAAAAAAAAAGAACCAAACACTCAGACCAGTAGAAAGAACCTGGAATTGTTTCAAACTCTGTCCTTCTTATATTTCCATGTCTCATCTTCTCCTATTATATACAGTAAAATAATATTTGCCACCCATCAATATCTCCTCACCACTGAAATCTGACCCCGATGCCTCCCTGCATCAGAGAGATAACTGAGTTCTTAAACACTAAGCACACGCTGTCTTAGCAGGGTCTACCAAAGTGGCAAGGGCTAGAAAAGGATCCTACGTCTTACCATCTATGAAACAGCCTCAATTTGGAGAGGCTCGACAAGCCAGAGGGCTGGAGACAGGTGTTTTACAGCCACAACAATTTACAAAGAGAATCTACTGTGCTCTGTGGACAGTCACACTTCCATCAGGGCAGAGCACTCAGTGAACAAAACCACAAATGCTCAGAGCATTGAAATAAGTATTAATATACCAGGAGGAGGAGAATGAATGACAAAGTATATGGCATGGAAGTGTACCTAACGCCTTGAATGTAAGTGAGTTTTAAAGTGTTTTATCAGTTATATGATATCTGAATACATAGTGAATATTTTCCAAATAAGTCTTGGCTTCAAGTAAGTAAAAGGCATTTTCGAGCTAGGAGGAGCCAAGACGGAAAAATAAAGGCAGAGACTAGCCTGAGCTCTCCCAAATTCCCCTCCAAAAAACTTTAAAATAATACCACAAAATGTATTCTGGAGTAGCAGAATCAACTAAAGGACTGGGTGAAACAATTTCCCAGTCTAAGACAACTAGAAAAGTCAGCAGGAAAGGTCTTCTCACTGAGGTGAGAGTAGAGAACAGTACAGCAGAGGCCACCCCTGGCAAGTCAGCAGTAGGCTCTGGGGGGCAACTGAGCACTGGAGCACTCAGCCCATAGACAGTAAGGAGGACTGACAAATGGTCAGAAGGAGATTACAGGGGACCCTTTGCTGGCACTGGGTGCAAGACTGTCGCATTGTCCATATGCATGCTGTTTTAGATCATAGTCCTACAGTGAAGAGGAGCATTAGCAAGAGTAAGGACCCTGGATGGAGTTCTAGGGTGGAAAAGAGAACTTGTGGTTGCTCACAGAGCAAAGCACAGGCCAGAAGAGCAGAAAGGACACATCTCCTTAGATCATACTACTTTGGAAAAACCAAAAAATTACAGACCCCCAGAGATAGCTCTGAAAACTGCTGCACAAAAGCCTTGAAATCTGGGATAGTGCCCCCTATATACCACGAACACGGTCCAACTTTAACATAAAGTTCAAAGTCAAGAAACAAGCTAGAAAAATAGACAAACAACAACAACAAAAAAGAACATGACCACAGAAAGTTACTATGGTGATAAGGAAGATCAAGCCACAAACTCAATAGAAAACAATGAAGTCAAAACAGCAACATATGCAAAGCCTCAAAGAAAAATGTAGATTGGTCATGGGCCCAAAAAGAATTCCTGAAAGAGCCCAAAAAAGATTTAAAAAATCAATTAAGAGAGCTAGTGGAAAAACTGGGAAAAGAAATGAGAGTGATCCAAGAAAGTTATGAAAAGAAAGTCAGCAGCTTGGAAGAACAAGAAAATACTAAAGAAAACAATAGCTAAAAACCAGAACTGGCCAAACTGGTAAAAGAGGACAAAAGTTCATTGAAGAAAAGAACTCCTTAAAAAGTAGAATTGACCAAATAGAAAAAAGAAGTGCAAAAGCTCAATGAAAAAAATAATTCCTTAAGAAGCAGAATTGGGTAATTGGAAACTAATGACTCCATGAGACACCAAGAAATAATAAAATAAAATCAAAAGAATTGCAAAGGAGAAGAAAAGGTGAACTATCTCACTGGAAGAACAAATGGAAAATAGACTGAGGAGTGATTAATTTAAGAATTTTTGGACTACCTGAAAACCAAGATAAAAAAAAAAGTGCCCAGACATCATCTTTCAAGAAAATGTCAAGGAGAACTGCCCTGGTATCTTAGAACTAGAGGGTAAAAGAGAATTGAAAGAATCTACCAATCACCTCCTGAAAGAGACCCCCAAAAGGAAAATTCTCAGGAACATTATAGTCAAATTTCAGAGCTCCCAGGTCAAGGAGAAAATACTGCAAGTAGCCACAAAGAAATAATTTAAATATTGTAGAGTCACAGTCAGGATAACAGATGATTTAGCAGCTTCTACACTGAAGGATCAGAGGGCTTAGAACATAATATTCTGGAAAGCAAAAAGAGCTAAAATTACAACCAAGAAGCACCTACCCAGTAAAAGGTTAAAATGTTTGCATTCCTTTATAGGAAGATTATACTTGCAACTCCTAAGAACTTTATCATTATTAGGGCAGCCAGGAGTACACAGAGATAGAGGGCACAGATGTTAGTTTACTATGATAGGATGATATGAAAAAAAAACAGAATTAAGGGGTCAGAAAGATGGATACACTAGGAGAAAAGAGAAGAGAGATCTAGAAGGGGGTAAATTATTACACATAAAGGAAACACAAAAGAGCTTCTATGATGGAAGGGAAGATTGGGAGGGGGCCAACACTTGAACCTTACTCTCATCAGAATTATCTGAAAGAGGAAATAATATACACATTTGCACTCAGATTTGGAAATCTATCTTACCCTATAGGGAAGTAGGAGGGGAGGGGGAAAAGAGAAAGAGAAGGACTGATAGAAGGGAGGGTGGACTGGGGAAGGTGATAGTCCAAGGCAAAACACTTTTGAGGAGAGACAGGGCAAAAGGAGAAAGAGAAGCATAAAGGGGGGGGATATGGGATGAAGGGAAATACAGTTAGTAATCATAACTGTGAAAGGGAATGGGATGAACTCATCCATAAAACAGAAACTGACAGCAGAGTGGATAAAAAGCCAGTATCTTACAATATAGTGTTTACAAAAACCACATTTAAAACACAAAGACACAGTTAAAATAAAGGGCTAGAAAAGAATCTATTTTGCTTCAGTTGAAGTAAAAAAAAAAGGTAGGAGTAGTGATCATGATCTTGGACAAAGCAAAATCAAAAACAGATCTTATTAAAAGAGATAAGCAGGAAGTAAAGGGAATTTTGGCACAAGTAGCCAACTGACAAGACAAAACCTAAAAAAAAGAAAAAAGTCTAGATTTAGATTTATTTTATACACACTAAGAATTCCATATTTTATTGCAACACTATTGCACTGCTGATGGAGTTGTGAACTGATTCAACCATTCTAGACAACAATTCAGAACTAGGCCCAAAGGGCTATGAAACTATATATACCCTCTGACCCAGGAATACCATTATTAGGTCTATATCCCAAAAAGATAAAAATAACATTTTTTTTAAAAGAAAAACAATCCTATATGCACAAAAATATTTATAGCAGCTCTTTTTGTGGTGGCAGAGATTGAAATTGAGAGGATACCTATCAACTGCAGAATGGCTGAAAAAGTTTTGGTATATGAATGTGATGGAATACTATTATGCTATAAGAAATAATGAGCAGGATGCTTTCAGAAAAACCTGGAAAGACTTATATGAACTATGAGCAAAGTGAAGTTAGCAAAACCAGGAGAACAGTTTACAGAGTAACAACAATGTTGTACAAAGATCAATCATGAAAAACTTAGCGATTCTCAGCAATACAAAGAAAGATCTAAGATAATTCCAAAGGACTTAAGATGAGAAATGTTATCCACCTCCAGATAAAGAACTTACAGAATTTAAATTCAGATCAAAGCATACTTTTTTACTTTATTTTTTTGTATGTGAGGTTTTGGATTTTTTTTTTTTGGTCATGATTAATATGGAAATGTTTTGCATGACTACAAAGGTATAACCTACATCAAATTGCTTGCCTTTTCAATGAGGTGGGATGGGAGAAAGGGAGAGAGTCTAGAAGACAAAATTTTTTTAAAAAGTGTTATTTTTTAGTTAGTTTTTACATGTAATTGGAAAAAAATAAAATTTTTTAAATAAAAAAACAAAAAAGAATTCTATATTTTAAAATAACTTTTGAAAACAAACAAATACTTGCTCTCTCGTTCTCTCTATATATATGCAATTTGTGATTGGGAACAGAATTATGTAGCATATGAGCAAAGATCTAATTTAAATGTATAAGAGAGATTGAAGAGAACTTAAAAACTGATAGAAAAATGTTTATCATGCTGCACTTCTCCAAGTACAATACAGTTATAAGTCACTGTAGCCATAATGAAAGTTACATAGGTAAAAGTAGTTTGAAATTTTAAAAAAACATACCCTAGACTGAGAAATGAGTTGAAGTTTTCCAAATTCTGTGATAATCCTAAACTGACTGTTTTTAGGGTATTTTAACAAGAGTTGTAGCAAGTTCAGTCCCACTTAGGTTCACAAGAGTAATTTTATTCAGTGACAAAACTGTTACATTACCTCATCTGTAAAATGGGACTATTTCATGCCCTATGGTGGTGAGGAAAACATTTTGTAAATCTGATGTACCTTTCCTTTATCATGTGCCTGATCAAAGAAAATGATCAATGTACTAATCCTATAGCCCCACCAAATCCTCTATTGCCAAAATTGATAATTATTGTCAATACTTAAGGCTTTTCATAGAATACAACTTAACCAACCTGTGGACTGGATTTTGAATTCAAAGTAGCTCTTGTTCTGATGCAAAGGTGCATTGGCCAAACAACCTCCTGTCCCACATATCCTTCTTCCATTTTTGACAATGACAACATCTGTTCCTAAATAAAAATACAAACTTGTTAGTCATTTTAAAACATTATACAATTATGCTTTCCATTTCAATCAGCCATTAGAAAAACAATTCTATGTTTTGAAAAGATAGAAAGCATATCCATTTGAACTTTTATATGTAAGTCTCTTGCTGATAGAAACCAAAATATTATTTAATTTTGATCACACAAAATAAGTTAGATTCTCCCTAAATTATATTTAATAGTTAGAAAATCTTCTGGAGTAAAAACAACCTATATAAACCCAGTTGTCAGACAAGCATTTAAATAATTTAATTTAAACTAATACATGTAGCTTAAAAAAACAAGGCTAAGTCATGTGTTTTGGATAGTTTAGAGACAAATATGCTTTAGACATCTGTGTTTGTGAACCACTAAACATTCAAAGAAAATCATGTATCTCAGCAAATTTTCATTAAGACAGCTGTTAAGTACAGAATATTGCGAATGAGTAGCTGAACATCCTGGTTAACTCCATCATTAAATGTACTTTCCTCTTTTAAAATACATTTTTTAGCTTAAAATATATTTTGTAGAAGGTTGATTTGGGAAACATTAAATTTTGGTAATGAAACTTGTTCACTGTAAAACTATGTAAAATTCTTTAAATCTTGGTAGAGAAAAGCATGTGCATCTGGAAATAAGAAGAGAACTGATAAAACTATAGGATAGTATACTTTTAAAAATGTGATGCTGCTGATGTGAGGAGAAAATGATTGCCACTCAATGTCTATGGAATGTTGCCACAATTAGGGTTTGGTAATATCATTACACTACCACTAGCTTAGCAGGATATGGACATGTCAATTCTTGATATGACTCCTCCTAAAAATTCTAGGGCAAAGTAAGGAACAGTGCTAATGACAAAAACAGAACTGGCTCTCTGAGTCATTATAGAGGCAGTGTGGTATAATGGAAATAATGGATTGGGAGTCAGAAGATCTGAGTTCAAATACTGCTTCTGTAACTATTACCTTATTTTGCTTTTTTTTTTGGAAGGGAGAAGGCAGGGCAACTAGTGTCAAGTGACTTGCCCAAGGTCACAGGGCTAGTAAGTGATAAGCAAGTCAGGCTGGATCCAAACTCAGGTCCTCCTGACTCCAGGACTGAACTGTGCCACCCAGCCACCCCCCCATTACCTTATTTTACCATGGATGAGTCACTTAATCTCTGCAGGGCTGTTTCCTTAAACAATAAAATCTGTGGGAGGGGGACTAATATATTATTTAAGAAAATTTGTCAAGGACATTGAGATTATATCATTTTTATTAGAAACAACAGTTGCTGATTTCTAGGAGCAACATTCTTAGTTTTACTTCAATAGACAGATGACTTTAGATTGCTAAGATCTCTACTATCTCTTAAATCAATGAACCTATGAATACTTAGATATGTGGAACTGTGATGTCATCAGTGTGGGTATGTTCCCCTCCAATGATGCACACCCAAACTTTTGCATGCCTTCTCGTCTTATGAACATCCTATGTGGGTATCCTACACAGATCTCAGGAAACTGGTCAGGCTGGGACCTTCCACTAGTTCTGATACTCCATGGATACCAGTGGATACACAAAGGCTGCTCATATGTCTCAACAAAAATGCATGGGACAGTGATGGCAGAGGTACTACTCTCTTTTAAATTATACAAAACTAAGAACATAAGTGTTTACTAGAGATCCATTAGCACCTACTGTCTCCAATAAAAATTTTAAAAAATTTCAGTATCATTGCCAAATTCTTTCTCCAATAACAGCTGGTTGTCCTAAATGTTTTGTGTTTCAAATGAGTAACTCACCCCCACTCCCCACCCCCAATATGGGATACTATACTGGCACTTTAAAGAATACCTCAAAAGAAATGTCCTAGCATAGATCCAATAAGGACTTCATTTTATGTAATTTCTTTCCTTGAAGTAACAAAAAGACCTAATTACAATGTGGTCTCTCCTATATATTCCAAAGCATAAACTCTCTAGGGAAGGTGTTAATATTGATGTTCCAGTGGCAGACATCATCAGCCATTTAAGAGTGCCTATTATAGGCAGGGGGAGGGAGGGGGTATGGGAGAATATCACCAAGACTGGGAAATAAGTGGAAGACTGCTAATTACTACTAAGAGTTAATTAACTAAGAAAGATTTACTGAAAATTAAGAATTTGTGTCCTTGTAATGTTTAAATTCAGGAGCCAGTCATCTCATAGGTCTACCATAGATAGTGAGATATGTAGTTTTATATAAGAGATTGTAAATCTAAGACAAAGAAATAGATTTGGTTAAATCCACATAAAGATAACTGAATCTGAATTCATGATAGTGGATGAACTACTTACGGGATTAAGTAGAAAACTATAAAAGAGCTGAACACAAAGGATGGAGTCTTGAGATACAACCACAACAGCAGGTATGGGTTAGCTTCCATTGGTAAAGGCTCAGTGAAAGATGTGACATTTCAAAGAGTGGATTAAGAGAAAGATGAAGTGAGGTTTAGTGGATATAACATGAGGAAAACTTTAAGAGTGGGAGAATTAAATCAGAATGTGTGGAGAGAAGTTGCACAAAGATCAAGTAAACAGAGAAAGGGGAAGCTATGAGAATGAGCAGGGTGGAAAATAAATGGAAGGCTCTGAAGAAAGGCTAAAAGTCAGGTGGGAAAAAGGTTTCTATTATGAAGACATCAATTTTTTTCAGCTTTCCACCATTAAATCCTTAGAAGGATTTGAATGACTGAATGATTTGGCATATCCCCGAAACTCTAATTTTCCTGTATATGTTTTATTTGTAGACAGCTGTTTGCATGCTGTCTCCCCCATGAGACTGTAAGCTTCTTGAGGGCAGTAAAGATTTACAAATTCCTTCACTGATTATCTTCAATTTATCATATATATGTGCGTATACATATACATATATATGAAATATGTGTGTATCATTCTCATTCGTACTTCGTCCTTTGCATGCTGTCCCTCCCATTAGATCGGAAGCTTCCTGAGGGCAAGGATAATTGACAAGAGCTTTCTCTCTCCTGATTATCTCCATTTTATCCTGTATATGCCCTGTTTGTAAGTAGTTTGTATATTGTCTTCCCCCACTACACTGTGGGCTCCTTCAGAGCAGGGACTGTCAGGTGTCTTTCTTGTTATCTCCAGCTACTTACAGCACGTATACAGTGGGCACTTAATGGATGCTTGTGGACTTGAATGATTTGGGGAGCAGGTGACACCGGCGAGAACACGGGCACGGCTCACCCCCAAACGCAAAGGGCCACCAGACTGTCGCGGGCAAAGATCATTAACCCTTTGAAAACAAGCACCCGGGTCTCGGTTTGCGCCGAGCCCAGCTGCCTCTGGCCCCCGACCTCTGACCCCCAAACCTGACACTAGAGCCAGACCCTGGGGGGAGAGGGGCGAAATCTACCCGGCAACGGGCAACCGGGAGCCTTTTCCCGACGGCGGGAACGGGGCGCGCCGATCACCTGGGGGAAGAGGGACAGGGCCAGCCCCTTCTGACCCAAAAAAGGATATGGGGGGGGCAGGAGCGCGGACCGGCCTTCCTTACCCATGTGCTGCGTGTCCAGCTGCACGGCCGGCATCTCCTTCAGCGGGATGTGGCCGGTCCCGGCGTCGCCGCAGCAGCGTAGGCAGCAGAAGACCGAGGCCGCCATCACGCCGGGGCCGCCTCTGTAGGGGGGCCGGGACCGGGGCCGCCGCCCGGGCCACCGTCCAGGCGCAGGCGCAGGTTCAAGCTCAGGCTCAAGCTCGGGATCTGGCTTCGGCACCGGCGACACCGTCCCCGCCTTCCCCGACCCGCCAATCACTTTGTCGGGGGACTCCCTACTCGTACCGCAGCACAGCGACCCCGCGGGCTCGGAGGAAGCAGCGCAGGCGACGCTCAGAGCGGAGATTCGCCTAGGGACCGTCCCTCACAAGATCGACCTCACACGGCAGTCACGTTGGAATAAGCTGCAAGCCAACGCAAGGAGGGGCGGGGCCGCGGAGGGATCTGTCTGGCAGTGTGCCGAAGACGCAAAGGGCAGGGTAGAACCTCTCCGCGCAGCCTCCGAGTCACTGCGCGCCCTACTGCATTAATTGTTATGAATTCATAGGCTGATGGCGCGCGCTCTTTAGAGGTTGGGCGGCCGCGGGCCGCGCGTCCCCAGGCCCCCTCCCCCGATCCTGTATAGGGGTGTGTTTCATTTTCCGAAGTGTTGTTCCTCTTGGTCTGATATCCTCGTGATAACACCCAAAATCTCTTTTAAAATTATTCGTGGAAAGTCTGAGGATAAGGATAGACGGACGGAGAGGGGGTCTCTTTTGAAGCCCACCTGTCTCTTGCCTTTCTCACTGGGGGGGGGAGGGCTAAATGAGCCTCCAAAGCGGAAGAGCACCCCCTGCGAAGGGGAAGAGACCTACAAGATGTTGCCCCATCCTAAGAAAAATTGTCCGTCCTTCCAGCCCCTCCTAATCCCCCAAAGCCCGTGGAACCTAGAAAGGGAAGGGGAGAACAACCAGCCTGTTACCAAGCTCTTTCTGTGTGCTTAGCACCGCCCTTTACAAATATCTCCTGGGATAATACGAAGCCGGACCTCTTTCCCCCCAGTATCACGTTACAGCAAAGCGAAGAGACCGGTTAGAAAAAGTATTAGCTAATTTGTCAAGAAATTGTAAACAAAATGAATCAGTCTCCAAAGATTGGGGAGTGACTGAACAAATCGCAGAATGCACTTGTGCTAGAATGCTACTGCACTTTATGAAATGAATCCGGAATTCAAAGACTTGTACGAACTGATGAAACAGGACAAACTAAGCAGAATCAGGAGAACATTTTACCGTGGGCTTCTTGACCCCAGCTGCTTCCGGGTGACTGGGTGACCCTGAACCAGTCATTGCTTATCAGGAGATCCAGTATGGTGAAGTAGGAAAAGTGGTAGTAGCAGTGGAGGGCGTGGATTCGAATGTTGACTTTGCTCTCTTACTTCCCAGTGTGACCTAGGGCAAATAACCTTTATAAATCTCAGCGTCCCCATTACCTTTAAAGTGGTGGGCTTGGTCTAGGTCTAGATGATAACTGAGGTGCTATTTTCCCTTTCAACTCTAATTCCTGGGAGCAATCTCCAGATCCATCTTAGAGTTGGAAGAGGCCTCGGTAACTGACTAGTCCAGCTCCGCCCGTAGAGGAACAGAAGTACACAACTACCCTACAATTTGCGCGCTTAGTTTGAAGATAAATCTGCGGGGAGGAGCTATGACTTCTCTAGGTAACCCAAACCATTTTTGGAGAGTAATTTTTCCTTTGTTGCGACCTCTTCACGTGTTGCTCCTAGATTTGTTCTTTGGGGCCAAGCTGACCAAGAAGAAGTTGCCCCATTGGGAGAAAAGTTCCCTTCTTAAGCCCATCCTATTCTAGAGAGAAAATTCCTGACAGTCGATTAGAGGGCGTCTGTGTGCCAGTGTTTAATTTTATTCTCATGCGTTTGCTGCAGAGGACGAATCTGAAAACTCACCCGGGTCTCATGCAGGAAGTGTCTCACATGGAGACCTTGACCCCTTGACCTGGGACAAAGCTAAACCAGAGCAGCCGGCCCAGAGTACGACAACACCCCGAGTTAATTGGTGGAAAGGATAGTATGTGCTTGAAGTTTGTTTTTTTTTTAATAACGGCTACTTTTTTTTCCTGGAAGAGATGTTCCCCTGTCTTTCCATCTGTCTAGCTGGATATCTGCAAGAGTGAGATAAGCAACTTACAACCCCTCCCATCAGCACACCTGGGAGCTGACAGTTCCTGACTGCCGGGTCTGTCCGGCTTGGCAACATAGAAGAACCAGCCGCCAAATGAGAACTCACAATTTCCCAACTCCCTTCCCCCACATCTAGAGTGCTGGTTCAGGCAGCGAGATGTAACCACTGTCACCTTTTGCTGAATGAATCTCCAGCGTCCCTGGGATCAGGGGGTCTCTTAGCTACCTGCTGTAGTCAAAGTGGGCCTTAAAGATTAATCAAGGTTGAATCCTGGTAAAATAAGCTTAGAGTTAAACTGCATTCAAACGAGTCCGAAGTAAAGGGGAGAAGGGGGCGAGGAAGCAGCGTTTCTTTCCAAGGACCTATTTCCTCATATAATTTATAGGTACTGAAGGAATTTTCTTGAGAATAAGAAAATTTTTCCCAAGAGTTAAGCTTATTCTGCCTGTTCCCTGGTCTATTCTCTTTTCGTGCATTATAGTGTGATCCTAAAAATGATTCAAGAAAGTTTTGACTATTTTTTTGCTGGCCGTTAGAGCTGTAAAATTCTGTAGATTTAGTAATCAAGACAAGTAATTAGATTTAACAGGAGGTAAGGAGAATTAATCCTCCTGCCCCCCAAAAAGCTTCCTTCAGGGTAACCAGTGCCGTTGTATTGTTGGGGAGGTTATTGTTACAGAAAGCATTGGAATTGCCGCTTTCTCTGTATTTAGATTAATTGTTCTGAATGTTTTCACCAGGTAACCTAATTCCAAGGATTTGACTTTTGCAACTATTAGTGCTCTGTCTTAAAAATGCCCTTGGCTCAAAGTGAAAGCTTACATTTTTAAACTCTCCTTATTCACCCCTGCATATCCAATCTGTTGGCACATCTTAGTTCTTTCTATCTTCAAAACATCTCTTCTATAGGTCACCTTCTCTCTTGGAATGCAACCCTATTCTAGTTTGCTCATGACTTCTCACCTGGATTTATGCAGTAGTCTTCTATCTGTTCCTCAGGTCTCAATCTCTTACCCACTCCAATCCATTCTCCACTCACTGCCAATGTGGTTTTTCTAAAATATAATTATCTGTCCATGTTACCCTATCCCACCCCTTAATGAGCTCCAGTAGCCTCCAAGACCAACCACAAACTTCTTTCTTTAAGCTCTTTGTAACCTGGGTCCTTCTTACCTTTCCAGACTTTCTTATACTTTATTCTCCTCCATTTTCTAACAACACTGGCTTACTTTCAGTTCCTCAAACAAGACACACTTCATCCTCCATTTTCAAATCTTTGCTGTCATCCTACAGGAAATGCTCTTCTTTGTCACTTCTGCCTCTTAATCTCTTCCTTCAAGACTCAGCTCAAATTCTACCTTCTGCAGGAGGCCTACCACAATCCTCCCAATTAGCTAAAGCTAATGCCTTTCCTTCTCAGAGTATGTATATATCTTATAACCACCTAGTTTAATCAAAGGTGTTAAACTCAGCAATAGGTGTTATCTGTGGCTACAAAACTCTCTGCTGAAATTAAAATGTAATTGGAAAAGTTTAACAAGATAAATAAAAATCCATCATAGATAATATTAATTTGTGGTTTTCCGAGTTGATACGCAGTGTACAGGATTCAGTTTCTATATGATTTCACCAGTTGGCATCATCTAGATACTACTGTTACATGTTGTCTATGCCATTAAAATGTGTTCCTTGACAGCAGGTATTGAGTTTTTACCCTCATATCCCCGGTGTCTGCACATAGGAAGTACTTAGTAAATGCTTTTTGATTTAAACTAATTTACTCAATTCATCAAAGATGACCCAATTTAAAGAGTAATAAAATAAAACTGATCATTACAACTACCAATATTTGTACCAAACAAAGCACATTCTTACATTGGCTGTGTCTGAAAATTCAAGTCTTAATTTGTATCTTGAGTCCATCCCTTCTCTGTCTATAGCATACTTCATCATCAATCCTCTAATAAAATCACAGTTGGTCATTATTTTGATAAGTTTTCAAGTCTTATAGTTTTGTTGTTATATAACTTGTTCTCCTGATTCTGATCATTTTACTATACATAGGGTCATATAGGTCTCCCTAAGTTCCTCTGAAAATACCTATTTTGTGATTTCATATGGTACAATAACATTCTATTCCACTAATATACCCCAATAGATGGGCACCCATTAGTTTCTGGTTTTCTGCTACTACAAAAAGAGCTGCTATAATTAGTTTGTACATGAAAGTCCTTTTCCTCTTTCTTTGACTTCCTTGGAGCTATAGACCTGGTAGTGTTATTGTGGGGATCAAAGAAAATGTACAGTTTAATGACTTTGGGTCATAGTTCCAAAGTGCTTTCCAGAATGGCTGGACCAAATCACAGTTCCACCAGTAGTGCATTAGAATTCCTCTTTTCCCATAGCCCTTCAATATTTGTTATTATCTTTTACCAGCAATCTCTACCAATCTGATAGATATGACCTATCATGGAGTTTCATAAGTTTAGTCTTGGAAGGAACCTCAAAAGTAACCTATTCCAACCACTTTATTTTACAGATGTAGAAAGTATGGTCAGAGAGATTAAATGACTTTGCCTAATGTCTCACAAGTAGCAAGTGGCAGAGCTGGGACTAGAACCTGCATCTTCTGGCTCCTAAGCCAACTCTCTTTTCCATTGTACCATGTTGTATGGAAGTGCCATAGCCTCCTGTGGTTAGAAAATGTAATTAGCAAACATTTTTGGTGGCAAAGCACCATAAACAAAATGAGTATCCAAAGACTGGAGAATGGATGAATAAACTGTAGAATACAATTGTGATAAACTGCTACTGCTCTGTATGAAATGACAAATAAGAATTGAAAGAAAGATGGGAAGGCTAGTATGAACTGATGCAGAACAAAGTAAGCAGAAACCAGAAAACAACATACACAATGACTACGATAATGTCAATAAGAACAACAAAAGGCAAGTGAATTCCAAATAAATGCAATAATCAAAAATTATTCCAGAGGAGAAAAAAAAATTAATCCAAAGATCAGATAATTAGTATGCTGCATATGACAGATGTGAACAGACAGCTATGGAACCCAGTTTGTTTTTCTTTGTTAAAAGGGAGGACTAGAATAGGGGAGGTATTTAGGAAAACTGTTGTTGTGGCAGTTAAAAAAAATTAACAAAATTTTAAAAAATAATAACCATCAAGACATTACCTTCCTAAGCTTTGTCCTCACTGTAGCAACTAAAGTGTACTTTAAAAACATGAAGCAAACAAAATGAGACAGCTTTTGAAAATGACTTCCTGATTTTTAGCAGGCAAATCTCTTAAGTTTCATATATTTATAATATGTCATTCTCTAACCCTCTTATTATTGTGTCAAAATAACTGTCTTCTCTCATAAAAGTGCAGAGTTAAATTTATAATCTATCACAGCTCTCACCTTCCATAGTAGTAAAAAGTAAGGCCAGTAAAGAATTGCTCCTTAATAGCTAAGTAAGCCCATTGTTTTACACTCTGCTCATTTATGTTAAATGCAATAGTGGCCTGTGACTATTAAAATAAAGTATATAATCTTGCTCCCTCTTGTGACATGTACTAAGAAACTGAGAATGGATCAAGTAATATAGAGCATGTGTTTCAAATATTAACATATTACTCAATATTTTCTCTATTGCTTCTTGATATTTTTGGTAGATGACAAATGTCTCCTGTTGAGAACTTTTAACAGCAGTACACTTTAATCATCCAAAAAAAGGATTCTTTCTTAGAAATTCACTAACAGATTATTAAATCACATTTGTTGTTCAGAATCATCAGAACCAAAATTTTGATCCCACAAGAAGAAATCCTGGAAATATTAATGTAGTTGAAATTTACAGTGTGGATATCAGAAATGGCATAACATTAGAAAAAAATTCATAATTTTAACTGCTTTGAAATAATTACAGTTTATTGTTAGGAGTTGCCAAATCTTGTAGTTTCCACCTCCTTTATGTCTTTTGATTCTATTCACTCTCCTTGCACAATTGTCACCCTGGTTCAGGTCCTCATCACCTCTCATCTGAACTATTGCTATAGCCTCATTATTGGTTTCCCTACCTGAAGCCTTTCCCCTGTCCAAATCATCTTCCAAACAGATAACAAAGTAATTTTCCTTAAGTATAAGAACATTTCCTCCTACGCACCCTGATTTCCCCTCAATAAACTCTAGTATGGATCTCATTACCTCTAGAATCAAATATGAACTCCTGTTTGGCATCTAAAAGCTTTTCACAACCTGATACTAATCTATCATTCCAGACTTATTAATATTACTCTTTTTTTATTTATTCCACACTACGGCCAAATAGTTTTTCTTACTGTTGTTCGAAACTTCATCTCTTATCTCTGTGCCTTTCCACTGGCTGTCCCCAGCACTCCTTTGTTACCTTTATCTCTTGGAATCTCTTGTTTTCTTTAAGGCCGAACTCCATTGTCACTTTTTATGTGAAGCCTCTTCTGATTACCCTAGCTGCAAATATTTCTTTTCTCCCAAATTACCTTGTGTTTATTAGTATATACATATACATAATATTCACACACACACATGCGTGTGTGCATGAGAGAGAAACAGAGAGAGAGAGAGAAAAACAGAGAGAGAGAAAAACGGAGAGAGAGAGAAACGGAGAGAGAGAGAAACAGAGAGAGAGAGAGAAAAACGGAGAGAGAGAGAGAGAGAAACGGAGAGGGAGAGAGAGAGAGAAACGGGGAGAGAGAGAGAGAGAGAGAGAGAGAGAGAGAGAGAGAGAGAGAGAGAGAGATCCCCCTTTATAGTACATAAGCTCTTTGAGAGATGGGCTTTCACTTTTGCCTTTGTGTCTCTGGCATCTAGTACAGTGACTGGTACAGTTAAGTAATCGATTGCTATTGTTTTTATTCCTTATGAATTCCTTATTCCTTTATTCCTCTATTAGTGGGAGGGTTGGGTTTTTTTTGTTTGTTTGTTTTGCTTTGCTTTTGAAATCACAGGATAAAAGTGTAACCTTGTCCAGGACTACTTTCCCTACCTGCACTTAAATTGGCCAGCCTGGTCCCCAGAAGGCAACCACTACTATAATTAGGGTTTTAAGGTAACTTTGAGGATCTGGGTTTCTAGAACTGTGGCCCATGAGCCCCCACCAGAATGCTTGCCACTAATAATCAGCCAGACTTTAGCAAGAACAGTAGATACAAAAATATTCCTCACAAAAGCCTGGGGCACATTCATCCACAAATATACATAGGATCCAAGGGGAGGATAAGAACAAACAAGGTACAAAAGTATTGAGGAACATGTCTGAAGAACAGATATAACAACAGGGTAATTCACAACTTCCTGTTATAGAAGTTCTCTTTTCCCTTCATGAAGTTTCCCTTACATGTAGCTCTCTGTCAGGTTCTGGCGATTGGTGCCTTTGTAGAATTCATAACTGGGGCTTCCATTTAGGCACAAGGGATCATACTTCCTGAAGCTGCCTTTCCTTGGATGTCTATCATTCCTGGATACATTACTAGTTTCTTATAGTCCAGCTCTTGGATAAAGTGGTCAGTAAGAGGGGGATGAAGAGGACTCTCTCTCTCTCTCTTCTTTTATCTATGTCTCTGTCTCTGTCAGTCTCTTTCTGTAGGAGAAGTAATTGAACTAAGAGGCAACCTGAGATTTACATTTTTAATTATGACTTCTTAAACCTAATTACTTTATTGAGTACAATGAAGCCTAGATTAACTAGAGTTCAAGAGGGAAAGAGATACTTCAGTGAATTAAATATTTTGATTAAATTACATTTAACATGAACACTTTTTGTATCAATTCTTAAAATTGGAAACATTTCTAAAATATATTAGTGTACTTTCCTGGTCTAGTAAGTAAATAATAGTTTATTCTTTCCTTGACATCTCAGGATCTTACAATGAATGCTTTGTTTGTAACCACTCTATATAGACAATAATTCTTATTTCCCCATATTATAAGTATTCTATAAACGTGCAGCAAGGACTAAATATTCACTGTCACCACAATTTGGCTTAGTCTGCTTCTAACTAAAACACTGGTTTCTTATCATATGTCTCTTTCTACTTAATATGAGTGCAGTTAGTTGAACCATAGATTTTGATCTGGGTTTGATTTTAAAGGTGATTTACTCTAATACCTTCATTTTATGGATGAAAAAACAAAGGCACAGGAAAGTTAAGGTACTTGCCCAAAATTACATAGATAGTAGCTAACAGATCTAGCATTCCAACCTGGGTCTTCTGATTCCAAATTCAACACTGTCCTCTGCACTACATTGTACTTTTGCTATATTTTCTAATTCAATCAATAAACAATTATTGAAGGCTTACTGTATACAAGGCATTATATTTGATGTTCAACGGAGTATATAACCACTTTCTGCCCTAAAGGGCAGTGAACACACTTTTCAATGTGCTATATTTCATAAATTCATCTAGAAATTTGGGGCTAGCTCATAGATGCAAAGCAATTCTATCAAAGGGTACCCTGACCATGGACATTCTCCACAACTAAGCTCTTGATCTTCTGTTCCTACTGCCAAGGCTTCAATTTTCATTCTCTAGGCAGATGATTCTCAAGACTATGTGTGTATATATATATATATATATATATATATATATATATATATATATATATATATATATAT
>CM053588.1:88487805-88564888 GCA_028646515.1 Pseudochirops corinnae | reverse complement strand
AAATATGCATTGTTGAGGAAAAGCTTAAGGATCCTCCTGGGTGAAAGCTATTGGTTAAGGTAATACAAGGGCTTCCAAAAATCTTAGTAGAGTTTTAAGCTAGTAAAGATTAAAAAAGTCTTGCTAGCAGATCTTTTTTTTTTTTTTAGTAATAATACTTAAAATAGCTAGTAATGCTTAAAACTGCACTAAGACTTTTGGGATATCTTATATTATTCTGCAGAGATCAGGTCTCAGGTCTCATGTGTTTGGTTACTAGGCAACTTGGTACATAGCACAGAGTATTGAACTTGGAGTCAGAAATACCTAAATCCAAATTCTACCACAGACACTGGTTATAGGACCCTGAGCAAGCCACTTAACCCTACTAAACTTCAGTTTTCTCATCTCTAAAATCAGATAATAATAATGGCACCTTCCTCACAGAGCTATTGTGAGGACCAAATGAGATAATATTATCAAAAAGCACTTTGTAAAATTTAAAACCTATATAAATGCTACTGGGACTTATCACGTGCAGAGTCTAATGATGTCTGTACCATACTTCAAAGAGGCAGCATCATCCTACTTACAGAAACATGGGAGCCTTCAAGTAATAGTGCCACAGAGAAGTTGGTCTCCCACTGTTCCCAGAGGTTTTCAAGCAAAGACTGAATGGCTACTTGTCAGGATGTTGGGGGTGGGGGGAAGAAGTTGTCCTCAGATGGTCTTTTATAGATCTTCCAAATCTGAGACCCTGCGATTCACGTGGAAGAAGCTCCATAATAAAGTAATACAGAAACACATTAAAGCTCAACATAAGGAAAAACTTCCTAATAATTATTGCTGCTTATAAGTGGAATGAGTTTCTTTAGGACGTAATGAGTTCCTCCTTGATGGAGGTGTCCAAGCAAAGCCTGGATAACAAATCTGGATGTCCAACATACTGTAGAAGGAATTCTTTTTCAGGTGTGTTGAGCTAGAGTCAATGGAATTTCTTCTAACTCTGAGACTGCATGAGCAATACTTGAGTTTATGTGATTCTCTGAGAATACTCATGTCAGAACTTGGACTTGGGTAGATCTGGGATATATCAGACAGAAAATAGATGAGATATGGAAACTAATATAGCGTTGCAGGGGCAGGGTAGGTGATCAGGAAAGGTTCCAGAAGTAGACACTATGAGACAGTATCCAGAGAAGCAGGTAGAGCATAGCATTGGACTCTGGCCATAATCAGCAGTACAGGAAAGTAATAGATCAATTTCAAGGAGTTCTAGCTGTGGGTCACAGGGAAATATCACAGCAAACAGGTAGAGCACAGTGTGAGAGAAGTCTGGAAGAGGACCCAGCCATTGAGGCTATAGTTCAGGGATAGTTCCCCATGGGTTATCATTCCCAGCACCACTATGATGTGTCCTTTATCCCAACAGAGCTAGAAAACTTAGCTAGGAACCAATTACTGTAAGTAAGCTATAAGGAGGGAATTTGTTTATAAGGAATAAAGCAAAAACTTGTTTTCTGGAATGGGGTACAGGGTCAGAGGAGGACCAACAATTAGGCGGATTTGAGGCTGAGTTGCCTCCTGCTCTGGATCCCAGAATTCTTATACTTCCCTCTGCTTAAGGCTACATTGGTGCCAAAACCTATGATAGGTTTTGATCCTTAAAGTAGGAATTGAGTAGCTGAAATTATGAGGAGGGGTGGAGAGAAAGAGTCAGACTAATCATTACGTTTCGGGTAACTAGGGTGTTGGTGTGGCACAGAAATGGCCTATTTAGCTACAAAATCTCCCAGGACATGAGGACCTGACTGATTTTCTCCATAGGAAGAATTTTAATGCTCTATGGGTGAAAAGCAGATTCTGTTATCATTTAAATGGTTATATTTGTGAGAGTCTTTGACTTGCCTAACTCCTAGTTTCTTCTCAAATCTTGGATCCATGGTTTGCCCAGACTTCTACCCATTACAAAAAGAAACCCTACATGACTGGTAAAAGCAAGGTGATATAGTGGTAATTGGAAGATCTCGTGCCTTCTCTACTGCTAGCTACCTATATTATCCCTGGGCAAGTGACTTCACAACAGCAGGCCTCAGTTTCCTCATCTATAAAATAAAGAGATTAGCTCCTAGCGACTCTTAAATTTCCCTTTAACTTGAAGTTCCATGAAAATGATAGTTTGTATCTGAAATGGCTGCTCTGTTGAAAAGGTACATTAAATCAGAACTCTGAAGCTTCTACTATGTATCACCTCTGTGAGAGTTTCAAGCAGATACTACTCCTGAATTCAACAGTTTGATAATATCTTTGAAGTTTGAACATATGATTGGTTTTCTGGGACTGTTTTAAAAGGCTCTTGGGAGAGAGAAATTGGATTAGTCATACTTCTGGGTCACACCACAGGAGAGGAAATACATGAACAAGGTCTAGGGCAGTGGTTCTCAACCTTCCTAATGCCGTGATCCTTTAATATTCATATGTGGGCATATCTGCATATGGGCAGACCTGCCTGGAGACAGATAGAAGAGTGATGTCTTGATTCCTAAGACCATCGGAAATATGTGTTTTCTGATGGTCTTAGGTGACCCCTGTGACCCCTGTGAAAGGTTCATTCAACCCCCAAAGGGGTCACGATCCACAGGTTGAGAACTGCTGGTCTAGGGACTTTTGGATATCTTTTGCTCACCTGCCTCCTCACTTTTCTCTGCAATCCTGTAAACTCATGTTAAGAAAGATGGTAAATTTAGGATTGACTCTTTACCCTGGCAAAGAATTGATGGTACATGGTGGTGAGATTGAAGATCAGTTGCAGGGGTTTAGGAGGGACATTTGCTTCTCTTCCTCTTCCCCCTCAACTGTTAAAGGGAGTTCAATGCAAAGCTTTTATTTCCATTTATTTCCATGGATAATTTCTTCCTAGTCCTTCCTCCCTTTGAAAGAGAGTAGAGATTAGGAGAAAATGGTTCTATTCCCATTGCAGAAAGCTGTTTTCTTTTGAAGAACTCTTTCCTCAATTGTTTATTATTATCATTATTGCTAATAAATGTTCCCTCTTTTTAAAGAAAAAGCAGGTGTTCATTATGCCATTGTCTGGTATGATTAATTATAGCAATGGGCAGATATTTCAGAAGAGGTTTAGCTCTCTCTAGAAAGCCAGAAAATATATCCCTGCTTCAACATGCCTGAGGCATGGGGGAGAGGGTAGGGGGAAAGAGAGAAGAGCAAACACTGATGCCATGGAAATTCTAGAGCTTACTGATATCAAACCCTAGGTAAGCACAATTTTCTATAAAAAGGACAAACTAAAACCAGAAAGAGAATAAAATAGATATATGCCCTTAGATTTAACTGAGATAAGCCCTTGAGGCAAAAAGAATCTAAGCCTGGTCAGGACTAGCCATATAAAAGAGTTATTGTGCTATATACATGGAGTACCACTACTTAAACCTGTTATTACAGACAGAAAACCCTACAAGAAAGGAACCAACCAATATCCTTATAATCCTGAGGAATGACATCTATGGTTCAGCCTACAATAAATTTTTTTTTTGGCATTTTGGAGGGGGGAAGGCAGGGCAATTGGGGTTAAGTGACTTGCCCAAGATCACATGGCTAGTAAGTATTAAGTGTCTGAGGACGGATTTGAACTCAGGTCTTCCTGACTCCAGAGCAAGTGCTCTATTCACTGTACCACCTAGCCTCCCTGACAATCATTTCTTTAAGTTAATTTTGGTTTTGGTATGCAGTTCCTTTGGAAATGGCACACCTAATGGGGGGGGGGGGGTCTCTAAAGATATACTAAACAATTTATGGCAAACAGATTTTGAATAGAGAATTTGAATCTATATCTTTCCTCAAATTCCTTTTTTACCTCAAAAGTCACAATTTATGGACTTTTTTCATGATTTTCAATTAACATGTCATGTTATGACACATAATCTCGTGTCTGTCTCATTTTGTTAACTAAGGTGACTAATATATTCCATGTGGTGTACCACAGTGTTACACATTAATCTTTTAAAAAACTGAACAATTTTCCAAACTGTGATTGAAACAACACTGCATAACAGTGATGCAGGCATTCTAAGATAGTATGTCAGTTATATATAGCACTAACTAAAACAGTGGCAGAAATGTTCCAAGGACTTCAGTTAAAACTATTCATTATTTTTTGTTAACTGTCAAAGATGCTTTTAGGATTCTGCCTGCTCAGCTGTTCTTGACATCATAATTAACAGCTGACAGCTTCTAGCATTTGAAATGAAGGGCTGGGATAGAATAATACCTCATTTTTTTCCCTTGCTTGGCTTCAGCCTATTAAGCAGGTCTCCAGAAAGAGTAGCTCCATTGGATTGAGAAGGTAGCTTTCTATTGTGAACAGGGCAAGACTCCCTTGCTGACTTGCCCTTTGGCAGTTAGGAGACTTTTACTGACTTTCAGATCTAGGAAGAGTTTGGAATGTGAAAAATAAGGTATTTCCTTACCTCAAGGGGGAGGAGCTTAGGACCTGAATTCTAGCATGTGAACTGACTAGACTTGATGTAGTATATGAAGATTTAAGACACAAGTCTTCTGGAATCATCACAGAATTCCTCTTGGTTGGTCACAGGTATCTCTTGACTTAGCTCTCATTCTATTTTCTATTCAGTGGTTAGAAAAATAGAATCTTTTTGGCTCATTTTCTTTCCTTCTGGTGGGCCCAGAGAGCAGAGCTTTCTATCTTTGTCCTGCTTAGCCTCTTTTTTTTTTTTTTCCCAAGTAGGCCCAAAAAGTATTCCTTGCTTCTGGCTCTTCCACACTTATCAGGTAGCTGCATGCTAGTCACCTTGAACAAATAGATCAATTGGTAAGCCATTTCTATTCACCTCTCAGGAATAATTGTCTTATTTATTTTGTATTATTTAAGAATCTTTTCTCAGTATGACTCATTTCTGATCAATTTAGATGTTTGTACCAAGTAAGAAATTTGAAATTTTGAAGTCCCTATTAATTCTGTTTTGGGGAATATATACTGAAAGTAGTATCAACACCCCACCACCACCACCACCAAAGAGCTCTCTATTAAAATACTTTGATTGAATGTAAGTTCTTTGAGTATTTGCATTGTTTTTCTTTTGTATCTGTGTCCCTGGTACCTACATAGTGCCCAATACATAATCGGCACTTAATAAATAATAAATTTATAATACTTTACCTATTATTATAAACTCCTGAGAACAATTTAAATCTCCAATAGTGAGGAAAATGGTTGAATAAATTGTGGTACATTAATATAATGAAATATGAATGTAGTGGGGCATTGGAGAAAAATGACTGTGGATACAGGTAAAGTCCCTGATGCCCGTGTCTATATAAGTCCCTTAGAGTTGTGGAAATTGTCTGTACCTGAAAAGGCAGAGGTCCCTTCCTTTCATTCTAGAATCATTCCATCAACATTTAATAAGTGTCTATCATGTGCCAGACACTGTGCCAGGTGTTAGAGAGACATACACAAAGCATGAAACAATCTCTACTTTCAAGAAGATTATATTCTCCATCAGAGGAGATAAGTGTGTGTATATAATATTTACACACATACATATATAGGTGCCTACACCAAAAAAAATGAGAATGCCTCCCAAATAATAGTTAATTAACAAATTAAATCCAAGGTGTTATTAGGGAGGGAGGACAATAGCAGAAGGTGATATATGAGCTGTGTCTTGAAAAAAGAGAGGGACTATGTGAAGTAGAGGTTAGTAGGAAGTGCACACCAGGCATGGAGGTTGCCAATTACAAAGGCATGGAATGGGGAGATGGTGTGTCATGTGTGAGGAAAAGAAAGAATGCCAGTTTGACTGGATCACAAAGTGGTAAGCTTGGGTGACTGAAATTTTCATGGTGCTCTTAATAGGAAAATGAAAACAGAAGTCACTTTGGGATTGAAAGGTAATGAATTTTTTTTTAGACAAGTAGAATTTAAGAAGCCTATAAAACACCTACTTTAAAATGTCTATTTGGCGATTGGAGATTTAGGAGATGGATTTAGGAGTTCAGGAGAGAAATTAGGGATGAATGTATAGACCTGAGAGTCATTTATGTAGATATGATGAATAAACCTTTGGAAGCTGATGAGTCATTAAGTCAAATTGTATGGAGAGAGGAAAGGTCCCAGGATGGGGTCACAGTTAGGGAGCTTGATATGGATGATGAGTCAGCAAAGGAGGAGATGTCAGACAGGTAGGAATAAAATGAGAAGATAATAGTAAAACCCAGAGAAGAGTGAGTACCCTAGAGGAGAAGGTGATTGACAGTGACAAACACAATAGAGAAGTCAAGAAGCATGAGAACAGTTGGGTTGGGTGATGAGATCAGAAAAGATTGTAAATTGTTGAGGAGTTAAGTGAGAGGAGAGTGGAGGCAACAAGTGTAGATTGCTTTTTCCTGGGAGTTTGGCCAAAATGGAAAGGGGAGTTAGAGGATGGTAGCTTGAGGGAAAGGTTGATTCTACTGAGGGTTTTATTTTTTAAAGATGGAGGAGGCTTGGCCTTGTTTATAGGCCAAGGAGCTGGTAGAAAGGGAGACTGAAAATACGAGAGATCATAGATTCTTAGCTAGAAGGGTCCTCTCATATTTGCTCTTTCACCTCCTTCATTTTACAGATGAAGAAACTGAAGAAGAGAGATTAAATTACTTGCCCACAGTCAGACAGATAGGATGTAAACCCCAGTCTTCTGATTCCAAATCCAGAGCTCTGTAGCAATGTTGTCTCTGAGACCTGGAAACTGTGATAACATTAGCACTGTATATAAAAGGGATTACTATGTTATTTCCTGGAGCTACAAGTGGATCTTCCACAACAATTTTTGAAGTAACTCTTAGGAGAGGCTCATTCTGAAGAGAATCCCCCAAATGCTGAGCTTGACGTGTTGTAAAACATTATTTCCAAGTTTTAATAATTCCCATTAGCTTTACCACCATCTCAGATTTTAAACCTCAGCTCTTAGAGCAGCTAAGTGGCACAGTGGATAGAGTGCTGGGCCTGGAATCGGGAAGATTCATCTTCCTAAATTCAAATTGGATCTCAGACACTTACCAGCTATGTGACCCTGGGCAAGTCACTTAATCCTGTTTGTCTCAGTTTCTTCATCTATAAAATGAGATGGACAAGGAAATGGCAAATCATTCCAGTATCTTTGCCAAGAAACCCCAAAATGGGGTCATAGAGAGTTGGACACGACTGAAAAAACAACTTAACAACTCAGAATTTAACCAAGGGGCCGTGTTATTTCAGCTTTATGTCTAGATTACACTACAGATTTCCCTTACTCAGAAGTCTATCTTCCTTTGACTAATTCTTTCTGGCTGTGTTAGAATCTACCCAGCACTGATGAATGTGAGGTAAGCCCAGAAGTTGGTTTTATCTGCAAGTTTCATCTTTTTCTGTCCAAAATCAACACCTTCATCTGTTTACACACAGCAAGGGAGTATAAAATCAGAGCAGAGGACAAAACAGCATACATTGGGAGCTGAGGTTATAAAAATGTTTACTAGCACCAAGCTTGTTAAATCCTTTATACTTCCTTACTTTTGATGACTGGCTGTCCCCCAGGCCTGGAATTCTTTTCCTTATCTCTCTATCTTGGCTTCTCTAACTTCCTTTAAGTCCCAGGAAAAAGAAAAAAAATCCCACACAGCCCTTTCCTGATCTCCCTTAATGCTAGCACCTCCCTCTCTTGATTACCTCCAGTTTCCATGGTATATATCTTATTTGTATATAGTGATTTGCATATTATCTCCCTCATTAGTCTGTGAGCTCCTTGGGAAGAGGGATTGTCTTCTGTTTTTCTTTGTATTTCCAGTGCCTGCCACATAGTTGGTGATTAAGAAATGCTTGTTGATTGACCGATCTCCTAGGCTCTGAAATACACTTTCTTTCCTGAACCTGTTTAGTTATTTTGACTGACCACTTGTAGTCCCTTGCCTTCTCAGGTCATTGCTATCTGCTAGATGCATCTAGATCAGCTAATCTCCCTATCTAAGCCCCTCCTGCTGGTATATATTCCTGTTTTTTAAGTCCCAGCACACAGATTTACAAAAATCTATAAACTACTTTTGTTCGATTTCTAGCAGGCAAATAATCATTTGATGATATACTGTGGTTTACTTGTCATCTTTGTGTTATTTGTAATTCTTCTCTCAACAACCCTGGGAGGTAGGTGCTATTGTTATTCCCATTCTGCAGTTGAGAAAACTGAGGCAGACAGAGGTTAAGTGACCTCCCTCAGTCTCCTCAACTGTAAAATAGGGATGACAATAGTACCCACCTACCTCTCAGGGTTGTTGTGAGAATAAGATTTACCCCCAAAAAATAAATAAATAAATTGTAGAGCTCAAAGTACAGTACCTAGTCCATAACAGAAGCTTAATGAATATTTATTTTCCTTCTTCCTTCTTCCTTTTCTCCCTCCTTCTCTTTCTTCCTGCCGTTATTCAGTAGATTGTTGAACAAAGTTCTTTCCATGATCACCTATCTTCTCATGTACATCTTAATGTACACATGGGCAACATCTTATATGAGGAAAGCCTATAAGTCTTCATTTTGCTATGTATCCAGAAAGTATACTCAGTAGTCAAATGCTTGCTTACTTTGTTTCTAGTATTTTCATCCCTATCTTATTTTCGCAAGAGGAGTCTGTACTTCCTCCCTCCACTTCCTCTCTACTCGTCTCCTTGCAATCTGACTCTACCCACCACTCTACTGAAACAATTTTCCCCAACGTCAGTAACATCTTCCTTACTAGGAAATTCAATGTTCATTTTCTTACACTCACCCTCCTTGACCTCTCTGTAGTATTTGATGCTGTTGAACAATCCCTTCTTCTTAGGTATTTTTTCTTTCTTCAGGTTCTGTGTAATTCTACTCTCACGAGACTGCTTCTCTTTTCTATTTGTTGGCTAATTCTCTTTCCCCCTGTAAATTTCTACGAGCCTACAATTTATGTCGTTTTATCTTCTGTCCTTCTAATTCTCCCCCTTGGTAGTCTCATCTACTACGCTCATATTAATTACCATTTTTATGAAGTGAATCTAACATCTATATTTCTACCAATAACCTCTGCCCAGAGTTCCATCACCATGTTGCCAACTGTCTCCATTTCTACATGGTTACCTTGGAGTATCTTAAATTCAACACATCTAAGATATCAATGTGAACTGCTCATGTCACCCGCAAATCTTGTTACTTCCCACAACCTCTCTGTTTCTGTTCATGAGCACAGCTACTCACCCAGGCTCATCTTTAGGGCTTTGATTGTTCTTTCTTCTTCTACATATCAGCTCTAACCCACTTTTATTCTACCTCATAAATATCCCTTCTGCTTTCATTCCCATTTCCTTAATGCCAATGATTAGATGAATCTTCACTGGCAGTGGGATGCAGATGTATTCCAATAGCCTTAAAAACATCAATCTATTTAATGACATTTAAGTGTTCAGGTACAGTAAAAGATGTGGCATAGAGTTCTGTGTTCCAGTTCCGGAAGTGGTACCTGATAAAAAGCAAAATTAAGTGCTTGTCAATTGGAGATCAAATCTGGCAAGGGACTTCATTTTGATTATAAAATCCTTAAATTTATTATTATTAATTTAGGTTTGCAAAGCACTTTCCATGATAGTACATAATTTTATTCTTATTAGCAACACCATGGGGATAGATAATACAGATATCATTAGTTAACAGAAAAATTTTCAAAACTTCATTTTGAGGAAGGACCCAGGCCAGCTGCTCAGCATTTCTCTTCCAGTTCTTCTTCTGACTCTCTGAACATCACCACCATGCCCTAATACAGGTGTCCCTTCCCCCAGCCTTTTCATCTTCCTTTTAAATGTTGTCTTTTCCTGTTAGAATGTAGGCTGCTTGAGGGCAGGGACTGCCTCTTTTTGAATTATATTTGTATCCTCAGAGCTTAGCACAGTGCCTGGTACTTAGCAAGTGCTTAATGTTTATTGACTCAAAGAACAAGTAAATAAAAGGTAATTACCTCTCTTTCCTATCCCCCACACTGTTTGTAGATTTGAGAATGAGGAATAAGGGATACAAACCGGCTTTTGCTGTGAGCTGTGCATTTAGATTTGGGTTTGAGAATAATCTAGGTGCAGGGATACACACTTAAGTAATTAATTACTCCCCTGCATCAAGCCATAGACCCAAGAGAAAGGCTCTTGAGAGGGAATCTGGCTAGTCATATTTTCTGAGATATTATTAACTCTCAAGCATAAGAAACGAGCTAGTCTCTGAAGTCATCTGTATATTCCCAACTCTCTTACCCTTGTCAATCAAAACACATCTACAACTTTAAGTTATTCTGCAGGTAAATGGAATTCTTATATTCACCTGTGAGCCTAGGTCCACTCACACCAAATACTAATGATAAAAGATGCCAAAGAACATGCTCCCAGAATCATCATCATATTTAAATTGCCGGTGCTCTTGTCTTGTCAGAGAATCTAACAGTCTTGGTGTTGGAAAGGACCTTTAAAGGCCATTTATCCAACCTGTAACTGATAAGTCATCCACTCTATAATATTCAGTCATTCAGACTCCTAAGACTTACAGCAAGGAAGAAGTTTCTCCTTCCCAAGGCAGCCCATTCTCCTGGGAAATATTGATATTATTTCTAGTGACCAAGTGAATTTAAAAGCACTTATTAAAAGTCTACTATGTGCTAGGCATTAGGAATAAAAATCTAGCAGTGAGACCGTCCTCATACTCAGAGAGCTTACATTCTAATGAAGGATACAACACAGAGAAGGCTGTTTAGGGAAGGAAGTTTTGGTCTGGAGTCACAGGGATTTTGAGGAGAGCTCTAAGACAACAGATAGTCATATCCTTTCCAGTAGCAGTTGTAGTACTGATATGGTTAGCACTCAAAGCAGGAGTAAAAGGGTGGAAGGGGGAGGACTGCCAGAGCAAATGGCAGGATGCCCAGGTTGGTCCCAGTTTCAGATTGGGTGGATGGATGAGATATAAAGCATGGTGTGAGCCTGGCTAGGTATAATGGGTTAGGTCAGTTTTCACCTAGCCATCAATAAAAACAGCTTAACCCCAGATCGGCCACAGTCCTGAAATTGAGTAGATTAAGGAGGTGAGGAAAATAATCTCTATAGGTGAGGCTCCAGATGGAGAATGTTCCAATTAGGGAGATGGAAATTAGAAGCATTTTTGGGAGTTACACATTACAATAATTAAAAGGTGACTGATATTATACTTAAAGATTTGTAAAGCACTTTACATGCATAATATTATCTCACTTGACTTTATTACAGGATCACAGATTTAAAGTTAGAAGGAACCTCAGAGGCAATGGAGTCCAACCTCCTCATTTTATAGATGAAGAAACTGAAGCTCAGAAAGGTTCAGTGACTTGCTCAAGGTCACACTGGTAGCCAAGTCAAGTCAGTACTCACTGAAGAGCCTCCTGTGTGCTAGGCACTGTGTGCTAAGTGTGCAGGGTGCAAAGAAAGGCAAAAAACAGCCCTTGCTCTCAAGGAGCTCACAGCCTAATAGGAAAGACAACATGTAAACAACTATGTACAAACAAGCTATTGAGAGAATAAATGGAGATAATCTTGGAGGGAAGCATTAAAGGGGGATCAGGAAAAGCTTCTTGTAGAAGATGGGATCTTAGCTGGGACTTGAAGGAATCCAGGGAAACCAACAGGCAGAAATGAGGGGGGAGAGAGTGTCAGGCATGGAGGCCAGCCAGTGAAAATGACCAGAGCTGAGATACTGGAGTATCTTGATTGAAGGACAGAAAGAAGACCAGTGTCTCTGGATCACAGAGTACATCAGGGGCTGGGGGAAGGAGTTTGAGGAGTATTAAAAAAATATACACACCCACATACCCATATGTACATATACATACATACATATATGGAAGGGGCCAGGTTATGAAAGGCTTTGAATGCCAAACAGAAGATTTTATGTTTGATCATGGGTAAGATATAGAGGCACTGAAATCTACTGAATGGAGAAGTGACAGGGTCAGTCCTGTGCTTTAGGGAGATCAATTGACAGCTGACTTGAATTGGGAGACTTGAGGCAGGAAGACCAATTAGAAGGCTATTGTAATAGTACAGGAATGGGGTGATGAGAATGTGGACCAGGGTGGTGGCAGTATTGGAGGAGAGAAGACAACATAGAGGGATATCGCTAAGGTAGAATCAACAGGATTTGGCAATAGACTGGATATGGGAGATGAGGGAAGAATCCGAGATGACCCAGGTTGAAAACTTGGTTGACTAGGTGGATGCTGAGTCTATTGACAATAAGAGGAGGTTTTGAGAGGAAGGATGAGTTCAGTTTTTGATATGTTTGGTTCAAAATGTCTACAGGAAATTCAGTTCAAAGTTTCCAATAGGCAGTTGGAGATGCAAGACTGAAGGTTAGGCCTTGATAAGTGGATTTGGGAATCATCAGCACAGAGGTCATAGTGAGAGGAAGAATTTAAACTCAAATCATCTGATTCCAAATCCAGCACTCTTTCCGCTGTACCACAGTGCCTCTCTAAAAAGTTTCTAGAAGAAGAAGGCCCTTTGGGGCAAGGAGGTTGTCTAAAGCTTATATGCCATACTTAACTTCTGGTTCTGGACCACTGACTAATGAAACTTGGTTTTACTTCACTCTGTCTATTGGAACTTCTTGCTCTCCAGACTTGCTTATTCTTGTCAAGGTTCTGCTTTGTCCTCTTAGTTCTTAGGACAAAGCCTATCTTTGAGCATGGTTATGAATTTTCTAGTCTCAGCTTTGACCTCCTGATTTTAGCACTCTTGGCTTTCTTCTTGATCTTTGATTGGTGGTAAATTCTGGGGAACTCCTGGAAAACTGGTCTTATACTTGGATCTCTGCCCAAACTCTCCTATCATCTTGATTCTCATCCTTTATCCAATTTCCCACCACCATGGACTAACCTGATGATCTTCTTGGCACTTAACTAACTCCTGCTATGACATAGACAAAATTCTAGAGTGTTGTTATAAGGATGAGACAATGGTGCCAGAAAGGAGGGTTTAGATTTTTAGGGAATCGGGCAACTTTAGGGTCAATGTTGAAACTATACAAAAATTATGGGCTCCATCTGAACCAAAAGGTTTGTTTGAAAGAATAGTTTCAAAGGTGACAGCAATTTTAAAATTAAAAAGAAATCGGGTAAGAGCTGATGAGTTTGAAATGCCAAAGTCCTTGAAAAAATGGTCAGAACAGAATTCACAGATACACTTTGGGAGATGATAAAGCAACTTATTCACCAAATTGCATATTTGAAAAATCTTTGGGAAGCAGCAGAAAAGATAAGTCAGAAGATAAACTGTTTATAGACAGATAGAGGTATATCTGCATATAACTACATATTTATCTATTGAGAGACAGAGTAACCAAGAAAGAGAGACACAGACCAAAAAAAATCCAATAGAAATCTGACTTCTAAGTGAGAGAAAGTGGGGGAGAAGGAGGAGGTAGGGAAAAGAGAGAGAGAAAGAGAAAGACAGAGAGAGAGAGAGAGAGAGAGAGAGAGAGAGAGAGAGAGAGAGAGAGGCATCAAAAATGTGGGAATTGATTTTGCCAGCATGATGCATATTTGTGATCAGATTCAGTTAATTAGCTAGTTTTGTTTACTAGGGGTGTACAGTAAGAACAGATTATAAATGCAAATACATTTTTTTTTAGAGGAAAAGTGCTCTTCAGACTAGGAAATCCTTGGTTCAAGTCTTGCCTCTGACACATATTGTCCCTGGGTCATTCATTTAATTCTCTAAAATGATAAGTTATTTAGAGAAGGTGCTAACTTGCATTGGTAGAGGGGCTCCCTACACCAATGAAATCACAGCTTGCTCTCTCTCTCCCTCTCTCTCTCTCTCTCTCTCTCTCTCTCTCTCTCTCTCTCTCTCATACACACACACACACACACACACACACAGTGGGTAGACAACCAAGTTATGTCTTGCACCTGAAATACTTTATGCATATGAGGTTGTTATACTTTGAGGAGCAACTAGTTGGCACAGTGGATAGAGTGCTGTGCCTAGAACCAGAAAGACCTGAGTTCTAATCTAGCCTCAGACACTTACTAGCTGTGTGACCCTGGAAAAGTCACTTAACCCTGTCTACCTCAGTTCTTCATCTGTAAAATGAGCTGGAGAAGGAAATGGCCAAACCCTTCCAGTGTCTTTGACAAGAAAACCCTAAATGGAGTCATGAAGATTCAGATATGACTGAACAATAACAAACACCTTGAGGAAGAAACAGAGCCAAAGAAGTTTCAGAGAAGGGCAACTCATATAAAGGGATGGGAGTGTCTCTATTTAAAAAAAAAAAGTTAAACCTCTTCAGGGTAGAATGTTAAAGTGTATAAAATTATAGATAGAATTATTCACTAAATTATTCATTAAAAATCCCCAGAATACTCCTAGGGAGCACATTAGATGACTGAAGGATGTAAATTGAGGATATGAAATGACGACAATATTTCCAGCCTTGCCTAAGGTATAGTAAACAATGAAAGCCTGTGGAACCAATTACTATGTTTTAATATTTAGTGTTAGAACTGGAGTCAAGAATAGCTGGGTTCAAATTCTAACTCTAAAAATGGTTAGATGTGTGATCATAGGAAAATAATTTAGTGTATCTGAGCCTCAGGCAACTCTTTCTATTGAGTTGTATATGAAAGGGAATATGAATATCAACAAAGTCACAGATTTCTTTAAGCATTACCATTAAAATATAAGTTGCCATAGATTAGTCTATTTTATAGAATATTAATTAATAAAACTATCATCACATCCAAAGTTAACAACAGAAAACAAGAATTCTATGAATCAAATTGCAAAAAGTTACTGACATCATTATAAAATATTTTATTTTCATACTGTCAGTGATTATGCTTGGGTGATTTATAGCATTATTATACCATTCATTCTAGATTTTGTTTATTACTCCCCCAAGAAATCCTTTCCCCTTTAAATTTATTATATTTTAACTAATGCACTTGTGCCCTCTACTCCACACCCCATTATGCAATTAAAACACTGTAAAAATAAATAAAAGCTAAAGCGATTTGTTATTTTAACTGTAGATTATTGATTTCCAAGGAAGAACAGCGCATGTGCTCTCTTTCCCCTTGGGGAGCCAAAATAAATAAATGCTGTTCTGTGAAGGACTTGGTTTTGGTTACTGTAGCTTCCCTAGTTAGGCTTCATTTTACTTATATTTTGCTTTGTTTAATGAGCAACTCTAAAGTAAAAGTTTAAAGTTAATTTTACTCCTCACTGACTCACTGTGGATACTAACTTTTTGTATTGGAGTACCACAGGAAGCACACTGCATGCTCTACTTCCATTCCAGATCTCGAGTGACAGATAAATGGCTTTTCTTTGTCCAAGTCTTTGTGTCTGTCTGTCTTTTGTCTTTGTTTTTCTCTCTTGTTGCATAAATATTGTGAAAGTCTATAACACATATATATTATGACAGAAATTCTCTGACTTTCTAGTATCAACTGAGAAACTGTCTGGAAAGCAATAGTTGAACCTTTAATCATTTTCTGGGTACTTACAAATGTTATTATTTCTATTGACAGTGAAACCAAAAATCCTTTTGCCCAGCCCTTCACTGGATTATTTCAATTCTACATAGTTGTTTTAGTGATTTTGAATTATATGTGTTTAGTATAATTCAAATATGTTCCTCTAAAGATTGCAGCTGCTAACATTCACAAACACACACACTGTACACACATGTTATAACTAAAGAGCAAGCTGTGGTGAATGTTCCCAGCAAAGACCCATGAGTAAAGTCATGCATTATAACTCGACTGAAAATTATGTTCTGAAGCTAGACACTTTAAATGAGAGGTTTTTATATTTTTTTGTGCACTCTGGACCTCTTTGGCAATCTGGTGAAGCCTATGGACTTTTTCTCAGAATAATGGGTTGGTTGGTTTTGGGGTTTGTTTTTTTTGTTTGTTTGGGGTTTTTTGTAGGTAATCAGGGTTAAGTGACTTACTTATCCAGGTTCACACAGCTAGTAAATGTCTGAGGCCACATTTGAACTCAGGTCCTCTTGACTTTGGGGCACAGTGCTCTATCCACTGGGCCACCTAGCTGCCACAGAATAAGTTTTAAATGAATACGATAGAATACATAGGACTACAGAGGAAACCAAAGTTTGGTAAAAATAAAGATGTATTTTTTTCCTGTTCAAGTTCACAAATCCCCTGAAATCTATCCATAGACCCCTAGATTAAGAACTTCTGCCTTAAATCAGGATGTGAAAGTGCTATCTAAGCTTCTTGTAATATGAGACATTCTAGCACACAATGGAAATTCATTAGAAACCTACAATTGGAACTTGAGGGACCCTGAGAAACACATTCTACTGTCCTCACCCCTTTTCATTTTAAAGATTGGCATCTGAGGCTGAGAGGGTTGAAGTGACTCCATTTTACCCAAGAGCAGAGCCATAATTCAAATGTGCCTCATCTGAGAAGAAATCGAGCACTACACCAAGCCATTCAAACACTGACGTTCACTAACAGGCACGGGGTTTTGTTTTTTAAAAAGTGTAGAAAAATCAGAATTATTAGCAAGTGTAAACTGGAGGCCAATTAATAAATTGACTAAGTGGTCTTCTCTGATGCTCATTAGTCAAACACTGTGCTAAGTGAAAGACTAAATAAGTATTTAAGTAGTAAAGGCAGGATTTGAACACAGGCATTAGGACTCCACACCCAGTACTCGTTCCACAATACCCTATTACCATAGGTACCACCTCTCACAGGGGACAGCCTTCCCCTTTGGGCTTCACCCTTATCCTGTAAAATTATATTTTATGGTTATCTGGGCTTGTGTCATCCTCTTGGACTTTAAATGCCATAAGGTTTGTGTCTTAATGTCTAACAACTCTTAGGCCAGTGCTCTACACAGAAAACACTGAGTGAATATTCAGTTGAATCTAGTTTGACCTCCTGATATTAATGACCAGAAAACGGAACCACTTTGAATTTAAAGGGACTTTCTCAGGGTCACAAGGCAATCTGGTGGCTGAGCAGGCTTGCCTGACTCTTCTGCTGGTGCTCTTTCCAATTTTTGTTGCTTTTTTGGGGGTATCTGTTTTCCTTAAGAAAGATTGTTTTCCTTAATTATTTCCTCCTCTCTTGTATTTTGCCTCATCATATATTTGAAATAAAGGGAATATTTTCCTTGTATAATCCCAAGTACTTCCCCCCATCCCTTTCTTTCTGCCCAGCAACTGGGCTGCCAGCAAGAACTGTTTTAAATGGAAAGGGTTTTGTCTTTACTGAAGCAGACAAAGGGTTAATTTAAAGCCGAGGCAAAAAGAATCTGACTGGAACTGTGAACTGATCCAACCATTTTGGAAAGCAATTGGGAATTATGCCCAAACTGCTATAAAATTGTGCATACTCTTTGACCCAGCAATACCACTATTAAGTCTGTTTCCCCAGGTGATCAGGTAAAAAGGGAAATCACTTATATGTTCTAAAATATTTATATCAAATCTCTTAGTGGTGGCAAAGAACTGGAAATTGCAAGGATGTCCATCTTTTGGGAAATGGCTAACCAAGTTCTGGTATATGATTGTGATGGAATGCTACTATGCTATAAGAGATGATGAGCTGGTTGATTTTAGAAGAGCATGGAAAGACTTCAGTGAAATAATGGAGAGTGAAGTGAGCAGAACCAAGAGAATGTTGTATACAGTAACAGCAATATTGTTTGAAGAATAATTGTGAACCACCAAGTTATTCTGAGTACTATAAATATTCAAATTTACAACAAAGGACCTAAGAAGGAAGTTGCTGTCCACCTCTAGAGAAAGTACTGATAAACAGAAGCATGCATAGTATGGTTTTATATATTTTTATAAATCTGTGTCAAATAGTGACCTTCTCTTATGTGGGGTAGGGAGGAAGGGAGACCGTTTGGAACTTAAAATGTAACAAAATAAATAAAATTAATTTTAAGAAAAAGAATATGTTTCAAAAAAAAAGAGAAGAAATCTGGCTCAATTTGAAAATCATTAATGTGAAAATCATTTGATAGATAAATTCAGTTAGGAAATCTAATAAAAGCTGGTGGATAATCAAATTGTGGTCAGTTCTATTGACAAAAGTACCCAAGGTCATGAAGGTACGTTTATTCATTCATCTATCCATCCACCCATTTGTTTATTTATTCATCTATATATCTATTTTGTTTAGTTTTTTTGCTTTTTTTTTTTTTGGAGGGAGTAAGGCTGGGCAATTGGGGTTAAGTGACTTGCCCAAGGTCACACAGCTAGTAAGTGTTAAGTGACTGAGGCCGGATTTGAACTCAGGTCCTCCTGATTCCAGGGCCAGTGCTCTGTTCACTGTGCCTCCTAGCAGCCCCTTTATCTATTTTGAATAAGTAGTATGATAGAATATGTGAACTGCAAGAGATTTTAGATACCATCTAGTCCAGGACTTCCATTTTATAGATGAAGAAATTGAGAATCAGAGTTGTGAAATAGTTGTCATAAGAGAATGGCTATGACTATAACCCGGGCATCCTGACTCCTAGTTCATTACTCTTTCCTCTGGGGGGAGGAGATATTAACGATGTCCAAATGCCAAAATGCAGGTGTTATCTAAGGAATTTTCTTTGCTAATTCCCAGGTTCTCGACAGCTTTTCTCAAATGCTTCTGTGATATCTATTGTATCTTTCTGGGAAAATGTATTCTTCCTTGGCATATTGGGGACTAGGTTGCAACTTGACAGTCAAATAGTGATAATTTATAAATTACTACTACTATCATGATGATGATGACGACTATTACTGAATACTCAAAAACCTCAAGTGAGTTACAATTCCTGTCTTCTTACCCAAAGTCCTTACAGCTTAGTAAACTGTAGCTCATTTTCTGCTACTGTTGGTGACCAAGCCCTCAGGGAAACTAATGGGGATGATGGCAGTGAGGGAAGGGAAAGGAAAATATTTACAGCTGAGTGAGAGTAACCATTCAGAAGTTGACAGCAAACACAAATGGCCAGCAGAGGCCACTCTTGCATCAGCAGAAATAGGTCTTTGCTCCTTTCGTGGTTTTCTTGATCTTTGCCCTTTGCCAGAAGATATAAGAAGGCTTAAACTCAGATTTGGATAAACTAGGTGGGAACTATAAATTGTACAGGGAGGACATTTATTCAAAGAAATGAGAACAACCAATAATTTACTTAAAGAATTCTAAACCTTGACCACTCTTAAAGTCAAATCAAATTCTTAAGAGATCCAACTGGTTTTTCAGACAATGTTAAATAGACTCCTCAAGTGGGTAGGGTGTGTGTTCATGGAAATTATTTCTTCTTTGTAAAGAACTGGATTTGCATGGCTTGATAGTTATTATGGAAATTGTATTCTTGTTGTATCGGATCTTGACCTTTAAGTTTCTATAATTTTCCTACAAAAAAAAAACCCAAAATTTTAATAATGAATGTGCATGATTCAGAATTTAGTAACAACAAAAATAAAAAACCAAAAAAAACCCCCCAAACAAAAAAACCCAACACCCTAAAGTGTAGTTTTTAAATGTATGGATTTTTGTAAAATAAATAAATGAATTCTATGATACTAATAATAGTGTTAGAAAAAAATGCAGTGAACTCATGTTGGCTCAGGCCTGAGAGCCAGAAAGCCCCAAGTGATGATTCTGGCACAGGCTCTGATTCTCGACATGCTGGGCAACTTGCCTTTTCTATCTCACTTTCTTTATTTAAAAAAAAAAAAATCAGACCGAAAAAAGAAAACAGAAAAAGAGGAAGGGGAAAAAAAGACTTATCAGTGTTTATAGGGATTTTAACAAAATGAAACATTATCTTAATGCACAATGTATTTGCTAAATAATAGGAAAGTCATATCAGACAGTCAACAAGCATTTATTGTGTTTACTAAATGCTAGGTACTTTGTTAAGCACTGGGGAATACAAAAAAAAAAAAAAAAGAAGCAAAAACAGTCCTTGCCAAAGGAGCTCATATTCTAATGGGTGACAGAAACATGAAAATAACCGGGTACATACATACAAGATTTAGTCCAAGTAGACAGAAGTTGATCTCAGATAGAGGAGGCACTAGCAAGTGGGGTAGGGGGCAGGGGGCCTCTTGCAGGAGGTAGGATTTGAGTAGAGTTTTAATTTTCTTTGTCTTTTTGGAGGCAGGAAGGCAGGGCAATTGGGGTTAAGTGACTTGACCAAGGTCACATGGTTAGTAAGGTTAAGTGTCTGAGGCCGCATTTGAAATCAGGTTCGCCTGACTCCAGGGCTGGTGCTCTATTCACTGAGCCACCTAGCCATCCTTTGAGTAGAATTTTGAAGGAAACCTGAGAAATTTAGAGATATAGATGAAGAAGGAGAATATTCTAGGCATGAGGGATCGCCAATGCAAAGGTACAGATAAGAAAGATGAAGGGTGGAAAAGCAATAGGCCTGTGTAGCTGGATCATAGAGTTCATGAACTGTACTGGAAAGAAAAGAATGAGCCAAGTGATGAAGAAATTGAAATGCCAAACATAGGACTTGATATAGGAAGGCATTGGAGCTTACTGAATAGAGGGATAATGTGGTCAGACCTGTAGTTTAGAAAAATGACCTTGCCAGCTGAGAGGAAGAAAGATTGGAGGGGGTGAGGCCAAGTAGGATGCTATTGCAATAGTCCAGAGAAGTGGCAATGAAGGCTTGAACTAGAGGTTGGCTATGTGAATGAGCTAGGAGGGATCTTAGAGGGCATCTGCTACTATTTTAACTTTATTTAGAAATTCCCTCTAAAAATCACTGGCAAGGGCTTATCTGACCTCTGCTTAAGCACTTCCAGTAGTGGCGAGTTCCCTAACTTACAAGGCAAGTCATTCCATTTCTAGACATAATTGATTGTTGGATGTGTATAAAACTCTCACGAGAAGAGAAAGAGATAGATGGAGGGAATGTCTGCTATTTAATGTCTACATTGTTAGTATCTGAGTTTCTGAGCATTAGCAATATCTTTGGATCTTGAGTTGAAGCCCCACTTCCTGTAATTTCAGTCTATTAGTCCTATTTAATTTTGCCCTCTAGTACTACAACAAATGCTTAAGTCCTTGTTTAGGTGACAAATTTTGAAATATTTGAAAACTACTATTGTTTCTCCCCTAAGTTTTCTCTATTATCACTTTTTGACAGGAAACATTAGCAAATACACATGTGCTTTTGATGTGAATTTAATTCATAAACGTCCCTAGACTGAGAGCTTTTCAACCTTGTAGTAAAATAATTTAAAGTGAAGAATTTTGAACCACATATAAACTGTAACCAGTGAGACAGAAATCAGCGGAATTTCTCAATTTCTCTTTGCATCTTTAATGTTTGTCTCATTAAAATAGAGTTTAAGAAAGCTACTATTTCAAGTGTTTTAAGCCCCAGTGCACACTGGTAAACAAGAGTTGATTCTTTAGAGGCTTAAAATGATAGGAAACACAAGATGAACCATTCTGAATCAGGGATCCTGGAAAGACAGAGCTCTGAGTCCCCAGAGATTGCTTCAGTTCCAATATCACAGTGACCATGAAGAAAAGCTGTGGTTGCTCTGTTCCCCTCAGTGTTCCACGAATAGAACACACAACACAGAGTCTCTCAGGTCAAGTTTCTGTACAGTCCCTTTCCCCCAGCCCTTTCCAGGGGAAGTGAAACAAAAGGAGAAAATTAGCTCACCCTTTTAAATGTTTAATCTGAATATTTAGACATAATGGTGAATAATTCTAAAGTGTGCTGGCATCATACTTTTTTTTTTTTACCTGGTTGGCACATGATAAATCTTTTAACATTGCATATATATCCTACTTCTAGGCCTATGCTCCAAAGAGATAAAAGTAAGAGGAAAAGGACCCATGTACAAAAATATTTTTAGCAGCTCTTTTTGTAGTAGTAAAACATTTGGAAACTAAAGGTTTTGTTGTTGAGTTGTTTTTCGGTTGTGTCCGAGTCTTCGTGATCCCATTGGGGGTTTTCTTGGCAAAGATGCTGGAGTGGCTTGTCATTTCCTCTTCCTTCCTTTTACAGATGAGGAACTGAGGCAGACAGGGTTAAATGACTTATCCAGGGTCATTCAGCTTTTAAGTGTGTGAGGCTAGATTTGAACTCAGGAAGATGAGTCTTCCTGACTCCAGGCTGGCATTCTGTGCCCTCTGGCACCACCTAGCTTCCCTGGAAATTAAGGGAGTGCCTACCTTTTGCTGAGAGTAAAGTGAGCAGGATTAGGTTTTTTATTTTTGTTGTTGTTACTAAATTATGAATCATGCACATTCATTATATACAATATACCTATTGTATATGAGGACGCTGGCATATTACTAGGTCATTAGACATGACAAAATGAACAATTTTACAGGAGACTGGGAAGAACTCTATGAATTGCTGAGAGTAAAGTGAGTAGGATTAGAACAAATGTCACATGACAACATTGCAAATAAAAACAACTTTGAAAGACTTGAGAACTCTGATCACTCCAGTAACAAACCTTGAGTCCAGAGGATCAAAGACGAAGCAAGCCACCCATCTCCTGCCAAAGGGGTGATGGATTCGAAATGCAGAATGAGACGTACATTTTTGGAGGTGGCCAATATGGGATTTGTTTTAGGGCATATTTGATGCATATTTGTTATGACAAATTTTCTTTTTATTGTTCGTGTGTAGGGTGGTGAAGAGTGAGAGGGAAAAGAAATACAAAAATAATAAAATTACATTTTGTGGGAAAACATTGTCGGCACTTATTTCAGGCTGAAGGCTGCTTTATAATGTAAACCCCTAGAAGACTGGGACCAATGTTATTGAAATCACTCTTCACAGTACCTAGCAAATATAAATGGGAGTTCATATTTGATGATGGTGATAGGATGACAGTGATCAAAGCTAGCTCTGGAAAAACTAAGGAGCAGTTTTTGGCATTTGTCCCCACCCCCACCCTACTTATAGAGCCTTCCTTACTTTCAGCAGCAAGTTTGCTAGATACCCTTTATGCCATGGCTGTTACACACGGTGCCTCACCAAACTCGTACTTTACTGACAATCTCCCCTACCTTACCAGTCCTATTGACTCATTTCTTAAAGGCTTTGTTCTAGAAGGTGAGTGTTTCATTATATAATCTGATAAACTATAGTCCATAAACTAAGGCGCATAAACAGAGATGGTTTAAGGATAGGAATTTCAGAAGCATGGGGAGGCAAGTTTCATTAAGGCTTCAGTCACCTAAAATGCAGTTATTCACTTTAAGCTACTTCTGGTCATGATGTATATTTAGGTTGAAACAGTTTTAATTTGTTTTGAACTAGGTTTTGCTAGAAAGAAAGAGGAGAAACTCTGATCCCTATTGAAAGTTTCTAGGGAATCCAAGGTTGGAGGAGTGAGGGAAGAACGAAGAACAGGGAGACTAACTAGAATATTTCATAGTTTTGTCCTCAGTCAGAGCAAGCCAGTCAAAAGTGAAACCAATCTGTGCATATGAACTTGTATTGGTCTTACTCAAGGATTTATACATTTGAGTCCTTTGGTTAAAATTGTCTTTTTTGCTTCCATGCTCTATGCTTGGCACATAGCAGACTAGGTAGTTTGGATCTAAATCATAAAATATGGAGCTACAAAAGGCCTTCGAGACTATTTAATCTAACTCCCTCATGTTATTATTACTATTTATTTGAAAAAGTTTTACCGATGCCCTTTGTTTTGACATCATAGTCATTTCCAGATATCCCTTCACCTGCCACAGTAAGCTTTCCTTTGAAGAAAAAAAAAAAGGAAACCAGTTGAGCAAAATTAATCAACAGAGCAACTGAGTCTGACACCATTCCTCCCTCTTTCCAGTCAAACAGCAGCGGTGTATTGTCTGATTTCTTCTTCCAGGCCAGGATTGGTCATTAAGATTATGGAGTGATCTAGTCCCCTCCTTTTACAAATGAAGAGACTGAGGTCCAAAGAGGTGAAATTACTCACTTAAGATCACATAGGTGGCAACTAATAGCAGTGAGATTTTTGCTCACATTCTCTCTTTTCGCCACTCCTCCTTTCTGATCATTTTCCTTGCTTCCATTTGCTCAAGGTAGGACACAGCATTTCTTCTCTGTCAACACAGATAGGTACAGTAATGATGTCACTGGTATTATAAGAGTCTGGCACACTTCTCTAGTGGGCAAAGCTTATTCATATTGACTCACTGCCAAGCATAGGTGTGTAATTTTAGGTGCAAAAACACATAAAACATTTGTGGAATCAATAGAACATTATAAATTATACTATAAAAAAGTGTTATATGTCTTAACAGAAGGCAGCGAAACAAAAAAGCACATTTTTCTTTGTGGAATGCATTTAGGTACCTGTAATATCTAGCCACTCAGAATCAAATATCTATAAAAAGCGCTACCATATTTCATGTAAATTAATTAAAAGACTGTGTTCAACATTTCAGGATCTCCCAGTCACAAAGAATTATAGAGAATCTTGAGGATGTAGTCAGTTTAAACAAGATGTACAAAGTAAGGACAAAGTTTTAAAAAACACTTTATTTATATAAATTGAATCCTAGATAACATGCATAAGAGCACGATAAAAATGTTTTTCTAAACTGTGAGTTTATAAGAATTCATTAAAACTACCATTTTCTGAGATCAAAGAGAAGTAAACAATGACTAGCGAACTCAAAAACAGAAAGACCTTAAAACAAATTACATAGTCTTCTCTTTAACCAATGCAGCATGTAATGTTTATTCTTTAGTATCTGAATACATAGTCAGTCAGTGCATCAGCAAGCACCCTAGCATATGTAGGGTGGCTGCTAGCACAGGTTCTTAGATCTGCTTTTCTAAAGGAAAGCAACTCAAAAAGTGTTAACAATCTTACTTTAATTAGTCAACCAAATATCATTTACCTAGTTCAGGGGAAAAAGTTAGCACCCTGAACTTCAGAAAATACGAACAGTTACAAACACAAGTTACAAGCAGACAAAGAAACAGATCAACAGATGGGCTTCCAACTGTCTGACCATTACATCCACACCTAGTTTTTCAAAGGGGGTGGGGCAGGTGCGCTCAACAGCTTCCCAGAGTCTCGTCTGGCTAAATCACACAACTCTTTCCAAAGTGAGCCCCAAAGCAAAACCTCACATCAGGGTGTATATATAGCCTTCTCCTGGCTCAGAGAATGTCACAGCCCTCTTGACCCACTGCCCAATCACAAAGTTATAAGGTATGGGGATTCCTGAAGAACAAGCTTCCCACCATAGGCTCCATGTGACCACATTCAGCCTATTAGGGGACAGAGTATACTTTCAAATCAGGGAAGGTTCTCAGAGTCACTTAAGCCACTTAAGCAAAGGGCCTAGAGGCAGGGAAGATCTTCGATTCCCATAACAGTCAGTCAACAAGTAACAATGTCCCAGGCACTGTACTATTCCCTAGCCCAGTGGTTCTCAACCTTCCTAATGCCGTGACCCTTTAATACTTTATGTGGGTATATCTGCATGTGGGGGGACCCACCTGGAGACAGATAGAGTAGCAGTGTCTCGGTTCCTAAGACCATCGGAAATATGTGTTTTCTGATGGTCTTAGGCAACCCCTGTGAAAGGGTTGTTCGACCCCCAAAGGGGTTGCGACCCACAGGTTGAGAACCACTGCCCTAGAGATACAAAGAAAAGTGAAAGGCAGTTAGTCTTTGTTCTCAAGGAGCTCACAGTCTAATGAAGCAAACAACATGCCTACAACTACATTCACACAAGATATATACAAGAGAAATTGGAGATAGTCAACACAAGAAAGGTATTAGCATTAGGGAGACCAGGAAAGGATTTTTACAGGAGGTCCTTTTGGTCCTTAAAACAAGTGTGCTGTGGTATGGTCAAACGACCACCTGGTTTGGGAGTCAGAAGACCTGAGTTTAAATCTGGGCTCAGACATTTTCCTTATCTGCAAAATGGGTCTAATAATACTTGCATTTCCTACCTCACACAGTGTTGTGAGGAAAGTGCTTTGTAAACCTTAAAGTTCTATGTAAATAGGAGTAATTGTTGATGTTTCTTGGAAACGCACAAAGTTCTATTCTATCAACGGAAGTGTTCGGTAGCTGGCTGAAGGAAGTATCATTCCCCAAAGTAAGAAGTTCACTGTCTGTAACTTTATCTAGGTTATTTGAAATGCAATTTCCAGAAGACTCAAGTAATTGACATTGTTGAATATTCTAAGAAAAGTAATTAATCACTATTAAAAGGACTAAATGGAGAGATTATAGATTGCAGAAGAGAGTTGGGTTTTACAGCTCTAGAGGCATGTACATTAAGACATAATTATTTATGTCAATAATACCTGACCTTTGTACAGTGGTTTATAGTTGATGAAGAGCTTTATTTAGCACAGAGTTTATTTGAGGCTTACATTTGAACTAAGTTGGGTAGGTAGATCAGAGAGTACTTTATAAATAAAGGAACTGAGGTTCAAGTTGTTTATTGAGTGACCTGTCCAAAGTTGCAAAATAAGTGAAGCCAGGACTAAAAAAACCCAAGTCTTCTGACTCCTAGTTTAGTGTTTTTTCCAGGGTACATTAATCCACATGTAATGTAAGCACCAATATGATGCAAATATTTAGATTTTCTAGAACTTAAGTCTTCCATAATAACATAAAATTTATACACATTTTTCTATTGGAGAAATTTAAGGACAATGCAATCTTCCATTAAAGTTTTTGTACTAATTCACAATTTTTTCAACAACATCTTTAAGGTGCTAAACAGTTGAATGTTATTTATCACATACTGTTAAGATCAAGTAAAAGAAGTTTTCCCACTTTAGTACTGTACACTACTACCAGGCTTATTTTTCCTAAAAGGTTTCTTTCACCATGCTACTCCACGTCAAGTCAAAAAGTACTTATTAAGTTCCTACACTGGGTCAGGAACTGTTCTAAACACTGGGTATTCAAAGAAAAGTAAAAGCAGTCCCTGCCCTAAAGAAACTCAAAGTTAGAGACAATAGCAAAAACAACAGCAACAACAAAACAAAACAAACCTATATACAAAAAAACCTATACAAACAAAAACAAAAAAACCTATATACACAGGACAAATGAGAGAGAACGAACAGAGGGAAGGCATTACCTTTAAGGGAAAGTGGGAAAGGTTTCTTGTAGAAGGGATGATTTTAGCTAAGACTTGAAGGAAGCCAGGAAATCTGGGAGGTGAGTGACTTTCTCATCATCTAAAGTCAACTCATTCAAGTTCTACAATTTGGCTTCAACCCAATTTCCCTGGTTAAGAACCTTCATCTACAGCTAGAGTTCAAATTAGTTCAAACTTTCTCATTTTCCAGAATATGCTGAGCTCACTCCCACCTCTGAGCCTTTGCTCTTGCTGGGTTCCCTGTCTGGTACATGTTCCCTCCTTTCAATCTGTGGTGGTGGCAACAGAAAAATAGGAATGGTTTCCCTTGTGCAGAATGTTATATGCCTGTTCTATCTCACCCCCAGATTTGTTGGCCCAAGCAAAGTCCAAATAAAAGTGACCAGCAGACACCAATTTTCTAGTGGTTTCAGTGCCTTCTGTGATCAGGAGGATTTTGTGACCTTTAGTTCCTGCTTTATACAATATAAAAGTTGAACTTACAACTTCCAAGTCAGAACAGTGTTTTATAGTAATGCACCAAATCAAACCTGGGGCAAAATCTTCATTCACCACTTTCTCCCTGCCCCATGCTCCAGGGAAGGAACCAGATGTTACTTATTCTATAAATTTCCATTTCTGGCACACTTCCATTCGCATTATCTTATTTGAACCTCTCAACAACCTTGTAAGTTGTAGGTGCTACAGGTATTATTTCCATTTAAGAGATTAGATAAATTGAGGCTCAGAGAGGTTAAGTAACTGGTCCATGGCTCTCCTCCCTCCTCACAAATATCACAGGTAGGATCTGAATTCAAATCTTCCTGGTTCTAAATCCAGTTGACTAGGCTCTCATCAACACCCTATCTGCTAACCTATTTTCTGTTTCAATTGTGCTACTGAGAAGTAGGCTGCACATGCAAATGTATGTAGTCAGGCCACTTTTCTACTTATACTACACACAGAAATCTTCTCTAGCCATTTTCCTGTGCATTGGGTGCAAGCCAGAGAACATGGGAGGAGAGTTCTTCCTTCCACCTGTTCCTAAGCTTGATAAGAAGTTTCCAACCAACAGCACATTCTGTTTCTAGTAAATGTAATGTATTTTGTTTAGTGGTTTTCTAGGAATTTTTAGCAGAGCTCATATTTCCTTAGAAAAAGATAATTATCTGAATTTAGGCCAGTCTTTAGAATACAATTTAGTTTCTCTATCTGAATTGGTACCTAACCATTATCAGTAATAGCAGCAGATTTCATCAAGAAAAAAAAGTTCATTAATTACTTAACCCTTTAACAAATATTTACTAAAGTCCTATCATATACTAGGTGCTAGGAATACAATGACAAAACAGAAGAATTCCTGCTCTTGAACAGCTCCTATTCCGTGGAAGAGGAAAGGAGATATAATATGTACATGTATGCGTAAATATATAACATGTATGAATAAATTAAAAGTAATTGAGAGGAAGGCACTAGCAGCTTGGGGATTGGGGCAAGATGGGCCTCAGGGAAAGGATAATTCTTGAGCCAAGACTTGAAAGAAGCTGGGGATTCTAAGAGGCAGACGTGGGGAAGAAGCTCATTCTGGGCATGGGTGACAACTTGGGAAAAAATGGAGATAGGAGAAGGCTGTGTGTAAGAGACAGTAAGTAGACGCCAGTTTTGGTTGGGCCATAGTGTTCAATGTGTGGCAAGTTTGTAGAGCAGGCCGGAGAGATTCTGGCAATCTGGAATCAGGGAGATGCATTCAAAGCCAGCCCCAGACTTCCTAGTTCTATGATCCTGGGTAAGTCACTCTATCTGCCTCAGTTTCCTTATCTGTAAAATGGGATCATAGTATCATCTACATCTCAGGGTTGTTGGGAGGATCAAACTAGTATTTATAAAGCGCTTTGCAAAGCTTAAAGTGCTATATAAATGTTAGTTATTATTTTAGAAGAGACAGATATGGTGTTGTGGAAGAGTAGTCTCTGACACACTCTGGCTAGATGACCCTGGGCCAGTCTCTTAACCTCACAGTGTCAGAGAAAGTTAGTGCTCTTATGGTGGCTAGGTGGCATAGTGAATAGAGCACTGGCGTCATTCAGGAGTCAGGAGGACCTGAGTTCAAATGCGGCCTCAGACACTTAACACACACCAAAAAAACTAGCCAAGTGATCTTGGGCAAGTCACTTAACCCCAATTGCCCTCCAAAAAGCAAAAAAGAAAAAAAGAAAAAAGAAAAAAAAAAAGTTAGTGCTCTATGACCATGAGTTATGGAACTGATGTGGCTGAAAGGGGGCTTCTAATTGTTATGGGAGAAATCTCTCCTCTCTGAGTTCATGTGGTGAGTATGAAGTTATGAAGGTAAAACCCTAGGTTTTAGTATTATGCTCAAGCATGGATTCAGGACTCAGAGAAAACCTGAGCTTTCATGAGGGTTCTGACAAGGCAAGGCTTCTTAAGAGGCAAGATTACATAAGAATGACACAGAAATGATTCTTTTGCCTAATGCAATCTTATGCATTCCTCTTAGGTCATAAAAGTCAAAGAGAAGATAAATCCATAATTTTACACTTTCTTCAATGTCATAAAACTTGAATAAACTTGGTTAAACAGAGTCATAATCTCATTCATCCCCTAAGGACAAATGTCAGCAAACAAATTCCATAGGTAAATTAAGTTGGGTTACACATGAAATGAAATTTAGAGGATTCACAAATAGGTTGATTGAGGAAGAAGATTTACATCCATGTTGCCAAGGAGTCAGAGACAGTTGAGATTCTTCCTCTGCTTCTTATTTAAAAAATGTTTAAGGCTCTTAATTTTTACATCCCATGGGATAGCTTTTGTTCAGATGAGATTAATATTAAAACAGACATTTAGTTAACCAAAAATATAGGAAGATTGGTCTTGTGTACCAAATAACAAAGGGAAATAAATTCCCATAACATAATCTAGTTGTTTAATCTAGTTTTTTATATCAATCAAATCACAGATCTGATTCCCAAACTTCATTTTAAACTTAAGAGTATTTTTAAATGTTTCTCTTGTTTTTATTATCTATAAGTGATATTTCTTTTAAGGTTAACACTTAGAAGTTAGTGTTCAATTCAATGAGCCTCTGTTAAGCACTACTATTTACAAGGTGAAGGGCTAGGAACTGAGACCAGATAAAAATCGAAGACTCAGGCCCAGTTTATAATCTAATGGGGGGAAAAATAAGCACCCAAATGACTTTGATGAAAGGGAGAGTTTGATAAGTGCAAAGGGAGAAGTGTAGGCAAAGTGCAATGAGACATTAGAAGAGAAAAGATCATTTTTACCTAGGAGAATCAGAGAAGTCAGGCTTCCTAGAGAGAGTAATATTGAAGATGAGCTTTGAAGAAAAGGAGAGTTTGGAACTGTCTGAACTATATTGTGGGGAAGTAGGCTGCACATACAAACTTTAAATGTATGTAGGGTTACGCTGTGAACAGGGAAGGGGAAAGAGGCTGTGCAGGGAGTGGTAGTGCAAACAAAAGAAAGCCTGTGGAGGTAGGGGAAGGCAGGATAAGAACGGGGAATGAAGAGGTGTCCATGTACATAAGAGTACATGATGGGGGCCGTACCTGGAGATAAGGCTATTGTTACATTGGAACCAGACTGTCCTATCCTTGAAAGCTCTAGAGCAGAGGAATGACTTGATTCTCTCAGTGTTAGGAATGTTACTCTGGCATCAGAATGCAGGAGGAATTGGAAAGGGGACATATGGACAATAGGAAGACTATTTGGGAAACTATTCAGGTCAATTCTTTGTTATAAGAGAATGTTCTAATTGTGGAAGGAGAGGAGTCACTGGAAAGTAACAATGATGTTTGAAAAACAGTGCATCAGAACATTTTAAAAGTAAACAGTTAAGAGAAAATGAGGGCTATAAAACAATGTGCTAAAGGTGGGAATGTATAGGAGGGGTCTGATGTAAGAGGTATGGCATTGATGGGATTAGGTATGGGGATCAATCAATGAGCCAGCATTTATTAAACACTGTCCTAAACATTAAAATTATTTTTAAAAAACCTATTAAATTATTAAACACTGATTTGTGCCAGGCACTGCCCTAAACACTGGTGAAACACAGAAAGCCAAAAAACAGTTCCTGTTTCCAAGGAGTTTGCAGTCTAAGTGAAGAGACAACATGCAAGCAATTATGTACAAACATATAAGATAAACTGGGGATAGTCTCAGAAGTAAATCACTAAAGTTAAGGACTAGGAAAATTTCTTGCAGAAGTTGGGACCAGGGAAGCTAGAAATCAGGAGATGATGAAGGAGAAAGTTTCAGGAATGTGAAACAGACTATGAAAACATAGGAGGAATAGCAAGGAAGTCAGTGTTACTGGATCTCAGAATACATGTGGATGAGTAAAGTATAAGTATAGCATAGCATAGTATAGCATAGTATAATATAGTAGTAAAGTATAGTGTAAGAAGAATGGCAAAGTAGGAAGGAACTGAAGGACTTTAAAAACCAAACAAGATTTTGTATTTGGTCATGGAGGTAATAAGGCGCCACTAGGGTTTATTGAATAGAGGGGTCACATGGTCAGACTTGAGTTTTAGGAAGATCAGTTTGATAGCTGTGTGGAAGATGAATTTGAGGGGGATAGAAACTTGAGACAGGGGACTAATCCAGAGGTTATTTCAGTAGTCCAGATGTGACACAATGAGGGTCTGCACCAAGGAGGCACAGCAGTGCCAGAAGGGAGAATGGGGCATATATGAAAGATGTTATGGGGGTAGAAATCATTGGACTTGATGGATGTTTGGATATTAGGGGTGAGAGAATGAGAAGTCAAAGATGATGCCTAGGTTGTGAGCCTGGGTGCCTAGGAGGATGGTGACCAGGAACTTAGGAAGAGGGAAGAGTTTAAGGGAGAAAGATAATTAAGTTCAGCTTTGGAAATGTTGAACTTAAGATGGCTATGAGACTTCTGGTTTGTGATATCCAGTAGGCAGTTGGAGATGTAAGACTGCAGACCAGCTGAAAGGTTAGGGCTAGACAGTTATTTGCATAGGGATAATAAGTGAAACCATGAGAACTTATGAGGTTATTAAGTAAAATAGAATGTTAGAGAAGAGGGTCCAGGACAGAGCCTTGGGGGAAACCCAAGATTAGTTGGTGTTATATGGATGATAATCTAGCAAGAGACTGAGAAAGAGTGGTGATACAGGTAGGAAGAGAACTAGGAAAAGGCAGCTTCACAAAAACCTAAAGGGAAGAAAGTCATCAATAATGCCAAAGGTTGCAGAGAGGTCAAGAAGCATGAGGATTGAGAAGAGATCATTAATAACTTTAGAGGGAACCATTTTAGTTGAATGATGAGGCTGGAAGCCAGACTTCAAAGAGTTAAGAAAAGAGTGAGAAGGGGAAAAAATGGAGGTACCTATCGTGGATAGCCTTAAGGAGGTTAGTCACAAAAGGGAGGAGAGATATAGGATCATAGTTACTGGAGATGGAAGAATCAAGTGAAAGTTTTTTGAAGATAGGGAGACATGGGCATGTTTCTAGGCAATAGAAAAGCCACTAGAAGACAAAGATTGAAGACTGGTGAGAGAGCAGGGATGATAGAGGGGGCAATCTGCTGGAGAATAACTGAACAAGATACATGATTGCTGTTGGGGAGATAGGAAGAGAATCTTGAGAACACAGTGTTACTGAAAACAAGGGAAGAAAGATTCCCTAAGAAGGCAGTGTTGTACGGTATCAAATGGCGCAGAGAAGTCAAAAGGCCATTGGACTTGTCATTGGATTCTCAACTTCTCAGCCATCTTTGATGTTGTTGATGCCCCTCTTCTACCTAAGTTTTTGAAACACTACTCTTTCCTGGTTTTCTTTCTATCAGTCCACTCCTCAGTCTCCTTTGTTGGATCTTCATCCAGGTCAGGCTCTTTAATTATAGGTGGAAAGGAATTCAATTCACTCCAAATTACTACACTCTGTCCTCAGTTCTCTTTTCTTCTCCCTCTGTATTGCTTTACTTGACAATCTCAACAGCTTCCAAGGATTTAATTACCATCTCTATGATAATTAGGGCAGTTAGGTGGCACAGTAGACAGAGTGCCAGGCCTGAAGTGAGGAATACTCATCTTCTTGAGTTCAAATCTGACCTCAGACACTAGCTGTGTGTCCCATGGCAAGTCACTTAACCCTGCTTGCCTCAGTTTCTTCATCTGTAAAATAAACTAGAGAAGGAAATGGCAAACTACTCCAGCATCTTTGCCAAAGAAAACCCCAAATGAAGTGACAGAGTTGGACTTGACTAAAAAACAATGATGGTGACTCAAATCTAGCTGTCCTGCTCTAACCAATTTGCTGTCCTCCAATCTTGTATTTCCAACTGACTTTCAGATACCTCAACTTGGATGTCTGGTAGACATATTAAATTCAATATATCCACGCTGTACTCATCTTTCCCCCTAAACCATCCTCCCAATCTGTTAAGCTTACAACTAAGGGGTCATCCTTAACTCACTATCTCTCACTTAACTCACAATCTTTTAACAAGATTTATCCATTTTCACCTTTGCAACATCTCTAGAATACAACCCCTTCTCTCCTTTGACATGGTCACCATCCTGGCGCATCATCACCTTTTGCTTGGATTATTGTAATTGCCTGCTGGTGGGTCTGCCTACCTCAAGTCTCTACCCCAATCCATTCTCCATTCATCTACCAAAGTGATTCTCCTACAGTGCATGTCCAGCCATGTGACGTCACCTCCCTACACAATAAACCCCAGTGACTTTCTGTTGCCTCCAGGATCAAATACACAATCCTCTGTTTGGCATTCAAAACCCTTAATGACTTGGGACCTTCTTATATCTTACTCTCTGCCAGATACTATTCAATCCAGTGACGTTGTCCTCTGCTTTTCCTCAAACAAGACAGTCCATCTTTCAAGTTGGGCATTTTTGGGGGTTGTCCCCCTTGCCTGGAATTTTCTCCCTCTTCATCTCTGCTTACTGGTTTCCCTGTCTTCCTTTGCGGGCCAGCTAAAATTCAGTTTTCTGTAGGAAGTCTTTTCCAATCCCTGTTAATTACAGGGCCTTCCCTCTTTCAATCATTTCCTATTTTTCCTTTATGTAGCTTGTTTTTACCTACGTGTGTGTTTTCTCTCCTACTAGATTGTGAGCTTCTTGAGGGTAGGGACTGACTTTTGCTTCTTTTTGTATCCGAAGCACTTAGCCCACGACCTGACCATAGTAGGTGCTTTATAAATGTTTATTGATTGACTGCTGGTGACCTTAGAACTATTTTAGTAGGACTAGGAATGGAATTCACATTACAAGGGGTAGAGGAATGAATAGTAAGGAAATGGAATCCATAAATGCAACTACGTTCTCAATGACAATATTCACTAATGTCAAGGATACTTTTAAACAGTTATAAAAGGTAAGGTAACTGGTCTTCAGAAATTATAGCTGTATAATGTTCCTCTCCTATAGAAATCCTACTCATCCTTTCAGGATCATATCAAATAATATTTCTTTTATTCTCTTTTGGTTACCTTTCTAATGGCACTTGTCACCTTTTGCCTCCTCTCATCTCTTGAACTGCAAGCTTCTGGAAGGCAGGTTTAAGGCAGAAATGTGCCCCCTCACCCCCTACCTGCACCCCATCCCCAGTATGCAGCACAATGCCCAGCACAAATCTTAAATAGTTTTCCAATTAGGAATAGTCCATGGGATGGAAGTGAGACGTAAGAATCAAGAAAGGAGGATAGAGGTTGGGTGTTTTACTCGGAGTTAAGGGTGGGTTTATACAGCTAGTTTCTTTTCCTTTTCCTCCCCTTTCAAGAGTATCATTAGTTCATTTCCTAGTAGGAATTTTAATGTTTCTACTCCTTGGATCAAATACAACCCTTGAGAGTAACTGGTTCAGGGAACTGGGTTTAGCCTCAATTAACGTCAGCCTTAACAGCCTCACATTAGACCTTGGCGGACCTCCCCCCTTTGGGGTAGTTATGGAATCTCGGTCCCAGCCTCTTGTTCCTTCTCCTCCTTGGATGGGAGGGTGTTGCAGGAGTGAGCGTGGGGCTCCTCCTTCCTGCTCCCCGGCGTCCGGAGACAGGCAACTCTGTCTTGAGAGATGCAGGTGAAGCGGTGTGAAGGGTTGGGCTTTTTTTTTTGTTCCTAAAAATAAAACGAACAAAAAAAAAAGTACAACAATCCAAACCCAACCGTCTCGGAGTCCGTCGGTCTGACTGGGAGACTCTTTCTGCTCCTCCTCTTCAATGGATCTCGATGCACTGCCTCTTCATGATGCACGGCTTTGGGGCTCCGGCGTGTCTTCCCCCGCCCTCCCGCCCTGGGCGCTGGGCCGCCCAGGAGGCTCCAGGTACCTCCCCTTCTCCTCGCACTGCACAGAGGCGGACAGAGCACCCAGGCTGGCCCCGGGACAGAGAAGGGAGGGAAGGAGGGAGGGGAAGGCCCGAGAGAGCCACCTCCCCCGCCCCCCACGGCCCTCCCACCCTCGAGACGGGCGAGGGAGGCGGAACAAAGGCGAGGAGTCTCAGCTGCGGCGGCGGTGGCTGCAGTGCCGGAGGAGGGAGAGGCCGGAGGGCGGGCCGGCCACCGGGGCCAACCTCCTCGCGAGTCCATTTTGTGACTGAAGCAGCCTCGCGCCCGGGAAGCGCAGCTGCGCCACTCGGGCAGCTCGAGCCCCGGCTGCTGCTGCTTCTGCCGTTGCCGGCGCACGCACCCAACGAGCAGCTGCAGGTCGGTTTGGGGAGAAGGGCCGGGTTCGGGCGTGGGCTCGTCCGCGCGCAGCCCCGCATGCCTTCAGGACCCGGGGGCAGGGGATGGAGGTACGTTAGGCGGAGGTAGGGGAGGTGCTGTGGCAACTGGAGTTTTTGGTTAGGGCCATGGGGTTAGAGGGTCAGACTACAGAAACATGTCTTTGTGCCTCAAACCCTCCTGCTTGGCCTGGCCCCCCTCCCGGCAGTGACCCTCCACATAACCGAACAGGAGTAGGGAGGACCTAGGCCGGCCGGGGCACGGGGCAGGTTGGTAGGTTACAAAAGGAACGGCTGGAAAGCCGGTAGAAATGGGAAAAAATCAAATGGAGGAAAAGTCCGGCGTCTGCTTTTGCCTCTGTCCAAGCTCCAACAGGCTAGCTTTCTTTATGGAGTAGACTGGAAAACCACCTGGGACTTAGTGTAGGGGCCTAGGCGTCTTTTCCTCGCAGGAAGCCCCTCATGTGGATGGATGGCTGCCTGGTGAATAAAACCGGGCTGCCCAGAGAGTTCGTGTGCCTGCTTTATAAACCTTTCAGCACAAAGGACTGAAACAAAAATATACTTTCTCCATGGTCAAGGCCCATCTTTCTTCTCTACTCTCATCCTCGGACACATATCCTTTTCGGTCTAGGTTATTACTGCTGAATCCTTGTTCAAGGCCCTTTCTGCTTAAATCAGGTCTTTGCCCATTTCAGATTTTGTGATTTGAGCAGTGGGATGCTCCTGTTGATTACATTTTGGAAGAGGAGGGAGAGGGCTTTTGGGATTAGATTTTAAAGATGAAAGAGAGTTTAGAGGACATCTAATCCAACCCCTGGAAACTGAGGCACAGATAAGTTAATTAACTGCCCAAGATCATATAGAGAGCTGGAATGTGAATCTGGACCTCTGACTACAAATTTAGTGCTTTTAGAGATCTGTCCTGATAAGATTCTCTTTATAGCTTGTCTGGGCTTTCTTGTCCAGTCGATTTAAAAAGTTTCTGGGAATAAGACTGGCTTTGTGGCTGTTTTTTTACTTTCTCCACCTTCCAGGTTTATCTTTCTTATCTCCTTCCTCCACTGCATTCTAGTTCTGGGCTGATCTGTAGCTGTTACAATAATATTAGCTTACCTTCAACACGGAATACTTTCTGGGTACAAAACACTTTGGAAGGTTAATAATATTATTAATAATAATGCTATTTATAATAGTTACATTTTCATAGTACATATGGCTAAAAGCATTTTATACATATATTAGCTCATTTGATCTTTATAATAACCTCATGTGCTAGGTTAGACCAGACCTTTGTATGGTTTAGGGAAGGCTTTAAAGTTGAGCTCCACCCTTTTTCCACATATACTTGAAAATATAATCTCCTGCATTATTATTTTTGTTATAAGACACTTATCACCAATATCCACACGTCACTGAGTGTAATTTTCAGACCTTAAAAATATGTACATTTATAAAATTAATAGTAAAACTTCTCTCTTCCTGTACTTCCCTTTCTTCCTTGCATTTTGTGGAGGAGCAGTTAAGTTAATTTAAGTCTTCTGATTCTAGGTCCAGTGCTCTGAGTAGTTAAAGCCATAATTTATTCTTTACCTATGCACATTTCTCTCTATCTGGACTTGGAGATCATGTCAGTTAACTGGTTATGCTTCTTTCTTTTCTCCTTCCTGCCTTCCTTCCTCTGCCCTTAAAAAAGATGATTCCTACCAGCTGACTGGATTCACCCTACCTGTCTGCTTTCATTTTGTGCTGTAACACCAGGGTGTTCTCTCTAGTTCCCTCCCACTCTCATGTTCCCCTGTCTCTGGTCCTTCTGTCACAGAACCTTTGTCCAAAATGTCCCATCATCATTTCTGCTCTCTACCATATTGTTCATTTTTGTCCTTTCTGTAAATCACAGCTCAAGGGTAAATTTTTCTAGAATTGTACCTTAATTAATGCTTCCCATTTCTCCAAGTTTTCCTAAGGTGACGTAATTTTAAAGCCAGAAGGGACCTTAGAGACAATCTATAGAGTCCAGTCTTCACATTTTATAGCCATTTGAGTGCCTTATCCATTCGTGATATGCCAGTAACAGTGCTGAACTAGTTGGCAAGTTGTACCAACTTGTATTCATAGGATCTCAAAACTGGAAAACTGGAAGGGATCTTAGGAGCAATCCTTACCCAAAGAAGCAAGAATTCTCTCTCCATTAAACTGATAAATAAATGGTCATTCAGTTTGAAGACTTCCAGTGAGAGGGAATCCAGTAACTTCCTAGGGTAGTCCATCACTTTGGAATAACTAAAAGTTTTTCCTTATATTAAGGCTAAATTTGCTTCTTTTCAGGTTTTTCTCCTTGTTCCTAGTTTTATCTTTTGAGGCCAAATAAGACTAATCCAATCCCTTTACTAGTAAAATGTAAGATCTTTGAAGGCAGAACAATTTTTTTTTAAACTCTCAGTGCCAGTAATGTAGTTGGCACTTAATAAATTATTGAATTGAATTAAATTCTTTGACAACTCTTCAAAAATATGAAGATAGCCTTTTCTCTCCTCCACTCCTCTGCCAGGGTCTTGTCTCCTATAGGCTAAACCAGGGATGGGGAACCTTTGGACTTGAGGCCAAATATTCTAGGTCCTTGGGTGTGGCTTTTCGACTGAGTCCAAGTTTTATAGAACAAATCCTTTTATTAGGAGGATTTACTCTATGAAATTTGGATTGGCCAAAGAGCCTCACTTGAGGACCTGGAGGGCCACATGTGGCCTCAAGGCTGAAGGTTCCCCACCCCTAGGCTAAATATTCTGTTCCTTCAACTAATTCTTATATGGGCACTCTATCATATCATAGCCTTACTAAAATGTGGTAGCCAGAGCTGATAAGATCCATTCAGAGCAGAATTCAGAGGATGATCACATCACTAGTCCTGGACATTACACCTCTTAGTGCAGTCCAAGATCACATTAGTTTTTTTTTTTGGCCATTGTATCATATATGTTGACAATAGAGCTTGTGGTCAGACTGGCTAGTACTGTCTGACCTCCTTTCCCTCATCTTATTTTATGAAACTGACTTTTTTTAAACTTAAGAGTAGGACTTTACATTTATCCATACTAAATTTCATGTTACTAGGCTTGGCCAAATGCTACAGAGCAGTGGTTCTCAACCTATGGGTCGCAACCCCTTTGGAGGGGTTGAACGACCCTTTCACAGGGGTCACACGGATCGCTTAAGACCATCAGAAAACATATTTCCCATGGTCTTAGGAACCGAGACACTGCTCCTCTATCCATCTCCAGGCGGGTCTGCCCACATGCAGTTGTGCCCACATATGAGTATTAAAGAGTTGTGGCATTAGGAAGGTTGAGAACCACTGCTGTGGAGTGACTGTCAAGATCTTTACAAGTTTTGACTGTGGTCCCTTGTGTTAATTATACATAATTCTTAGCTCCCTGCTGTTTTCAAATTTTTAAGTATATCATCAAAGCCTTTATCTAAGACATTGACAAAAAAGGTTAAATGTCATAGGGCCAAGTACAGCTTTTAAGTCCCAGCTTATCTGTAACTAATATGTCCTTGGGCAAGTCGCTTGACCTATCAAAAAATAAAATGAAATTGGTTATATCTTTTTAAAAAAAATCAGATCTGTTATTTCATTGGTGTTGGAAACATACTCATGTAGATCACAACTACTCTGTAACTTTTAGTTTTAGAAACTTGCTTGGGGCATTGAGAGGTTAAGGACACGTCACACAACTAATATGTGCCAAGAGACTGATACTTAGGTCCTCCCTCCTCCAAAGCTGGCATTCTAGCCCGTACACCAGGGTTCATAAGTTAACTTTTTTGACTTATTTTGATCACAGATCATGGATGTAGGTCTAGAGATGGATTGAGTTGTCTAGCTGAACTCTCTCATTATGTAGGTGAGGAAACTGAAGCGTAGAGGTTAAGGGAATTACCTGAGGTTTCATAGGTAGCAAGTGCCTGAGCTTCGGTTTGGATTCAGGTCTTCTAAACTCCACATCGTGTGCTCACTGTAGTGTACCACACCCACTGCCTCCATTTGACCACTGGATCTGCCAGAATATAGAATTGTCCGATTTTGATTTTCATGCTAGAAAGATTTGATAGAGTTTTTGTCACATTGTCTTAGAAGGGTGATCCTCTCTTCTAAAAGATGTGAAACAAGGACACAAATCTTGTGTATAGCCTTGTACTTTTTCAGTAGTTAACGAATGATTGACAGCCCTTGTCTGCAGAATAGTTGCATTAGCAGAGTGCCTGGCACATGATAGATGTTTAATAAATAATTGATTGATTAAAGTCAGTAATAAAGCCATTCTCTGTAGTGGGAATCTTCTTTTTTCCATTAATTACACTATTAGATACATTTCTAGGGAAAAGCTGAGTTGGAAATTTTGGCTAAGGATAGTTTAATGAAGCACAGTAAAGCCTGCTGATTCGTAAACCACTTCTTGCATTTTGCAGTGCTTTCCCAATACTCTCTCTCTCTCTCTCTTTCTCTTTTGTTGTTGCCCTCATTGCTTATATATCACCCTCCTTCTTGGTGTGTGTATACACACATGTAAATGTAGACATGTCCATATACATTTATATGTCTTTGTATATGCATATATTTAGAAATGCTTTAGAATTTACAAAGTGCTTTCCTCATAGCTATCAGCCAGGTAGTACCATTATATTTGAAGAATGATTTAATTGAGGCTACAGAAGGTTAAATGTTATCTAGCAATAGAGTTGAGACATAAACAGAAGCCTGCTCATGCTAACTCCAGCAATCTTGCCACAGCACTACACTGCTGTCCTGATACACTGACTAGTGTTTTACAAAGTGCTTCTACACCTTTGCTTGCCATGCCAGTCACCTCAAATGTTAGGTATAATGTTGGTGGTTAATATTTCTCTCTATCATAAAATATTTGTTAAACATTTATTTATTTAGATGGTAACAAAGGAAGCTATTAATCTACTGTAATAATAACTGTCAGTTTATAAGTATTTTTGAAAGCTATCTTATCTGCCTCACATCTGAGCTTATAGTACTTAACCATCTTATCTACTTATTATAATTTGTTTGTATTTTATTTATCTGTGATAACGTCTTATCTCTTAGCAAATTTTAAACTCATTGCAAAGGACTATTTCTTGTTTGTTTTTGTATCTTTCCTGACTTCTGTCACTCTGTGTTACACATAGAGTGTTTAATACATGTTTGTGGCATGAATAAATGAATGGTTGTTTAAAATGCAAAGCAAGCCCATGGAAACCACAACATCATAGGTTAAAGTTGGTTACATGGGTTCCTCTTCTACCAAAAAACTTATATATAGTCATAGGAAAGAAAACTTATTTGCCTGTTTCACCTTAATCTGTTTAAACTTTAATTGAAAGAAAAAAAGTAACTGAAAACATAGAACTCTATTCATAAAACCTTAGGGGAAACCAGTAATTTTAACTCTTATAGTATTGAACTCTTATAGTAAATTGAACTCTTATAGTAAACAAGCTAAAACTTTAACTAGATATTCTCTATGAGCAGATTAGGATAAAGATTTAATGGCTAGTTGATAAGGGTATGGGTGGGAGTGGGGGAGGTGCAGAGAACTGAAAGTATCTTTGCCATACCATGTCATTTTGTCTATATATGTTTTTCATGGACTGGATAAATAATTTCTTCAGACTTTACACATCTTGACAGGAATGCAAAACCTTTTTTGTTCCTCACAAATTTCATAAAGTAAATTTCAGTGTAAATTATTGAAGTTGAGACATCTGACCCATTTGATACCCTCACCCTGACTTTACCCTGAGGCTTCCTTTTCCAGATTCATAGGATAACATTCTGAATGACTTTTATCAAGTTACACTGGAAAAGGAAGAGAAAAGAAATAAAAGAAGGAAAGAAAGATTAAGAAGCAAAGTAGAGGAAGGACTGGAATGGGAGAAAAGCAAAAGACTGACTAAAGCTGCACTGAAAGGATGAGATAATAGGACTGAAAAAAGGGAGGGCAGGGGATAAAAAGTGATAAAGAAGAAAGGGGAGGAACAGAGGAGCAATCCTAGGAGATGAGACCAATCAGTTGGGTGTTTACATAGTCAACAAAAGTTAGTTTTTACTGTTATTTTTAAATAACATCTCCAAGTGTTAGCTCTTAACCATAGATCATTTTCTCTCTCCAAGCTTACTAGTAACTGACTTTATTACTAAATTATCTGATTAAACTCAGCCTGTTTAGGGAGATCTCTTTAGGTATTCTAGGTATTAGTATTCAGTTTGAAACTAAAGTTACTAGATTGTGAATGCAGACAAAAACGGGTGTTAAACTGCTTATTTTGTAAAGTAACTCTAAAAATCATTATTTGGAATAGGATAATAGTTTCAGAGCTGAAGGGGATCCTTATTTTACAGAATAGTTATGACTTGCTAAGGTCAACTCAGGATTAAGTGGAAGAGTCAGATTTGAACCAAAGTCCTCACACTCCAAATTTAGTGGGATATTTTCCCCCTTTCCATTATACCATCTTGTAAAATACATCCAGAGTCTTCTAGCTCAGACATTGTATCTGTGGAACTTTAGAGTAGGTGATCCTTCCATATTACCTTTTCTTTAACCCTTTGTATTTGAATGTCAGATATGTCTTGGTAATGTTAACTAGTATTCATTCTAGGAGAGGCATCATGGTGTAGTGGATATAAAATTGGACTTAGAACCAGGAAGACCTTACTTGTTGCAAGTCCCACCTCTGACACATCCTGGCTGTGTGTCCTGGGTCAAGTCACTTAATCTCTCAGTGCTTAGTTATGATCTAAGATTATTAATTGCAGAGAAGGTGGTAAATGTTCAATAGTAGAGGAATTTTTTTCATTGGCAATTCCCAGTACCAATGAAATTACAAGTTTGGTTTCTATCTCAGTTCTTACCCTTTCACTCTAAAACTATACCAGAAAAAAAATGAAGTGAGCTATACTATCTAGCATGGATGTATATAGAACTTTAAGCAACTATTTGCACTGGACATTTAAAAAATCAGTGCGGAACTCTAACATACTCTTCTGATTCCTTTTAATGAAATGAAATTTGAGGTGTGACCTCTTCTGACACTTGATAACTCACTCTTTGTTCAGTTTTTTATTTGTATCTCTACCTTTCATTTCAATGTAATTAAACCATTTGACAAACACATTACTCTTTTCTCCAAGTTATTTAATCAAAATTCTGATTTTTATCTAAGCTAATAATATTCTTGAAGGAAGTCTGGGAGGTGGAGGAGGCTATGCCAGGTCTTCCCAAAATGGAAAAGCTATGTGTGTGAGCATGGACATGGATTGTGTGTTTGTCATCTGTCGATTGAATTACCTAAAATCTGAAAAGCTGATCATCATTTGAAAGTTGGGCACAAGGTCTGTTTTTTTGGCTGTGTCATCTTATGAAGACTTATCTAATATGGCTTGGAGGGGTTGTGAATCAGTTGAGGGAATAGTATTTTGAAGAACTTAACTATTGAAGTGTTAATAACACATGTACACCTTTTTAAAAGCTAAAGCACTTTCATATTCTGTGATACCATTTTATTCTTTAAAGAATCAAGTTAGGTGTGTTTTATTGCCATGTTCCCATTTTGTGGAAAAGGAAATTCACAGTTTAAATGGCTTGTCACGTGGATAGAGCCAAGACTAGAACTCAAATCTTAATCTATAATTTTGTTTTATTTAATTAAAACAATATAATCTTAAAGTAAAAATGTAACCTGAAAAAAAGGGAGCACTTCTACAATTTGTGAAGCCGTTATGCTTCAACAGTGCTCATCATGCTTGGCTCACATTTTTTTATGATTTTACTTTTTTTTTGTGCGGGGGGAGCACATTGCTATAGCATAGCAGCTAGGTAGTACAGTGGATAGAGGGCTGGACCTGGAGTCAGGAAGACTTAAGTTCAAATATGACCTCAGACCTTACTAGCTGCGATTGTGGGCTACTCACTTAATCTCTGCCTGTGTCAGTTTCCTCATCTGTAAAATGGGGATAATAATATTACCTCATAGAGTTGTTGTGATGATCAAATGAGATATTAACCACGAAATGCTTAGTATGGTGTCTGACATACAGTAAGCACTATATAAATGTAAGCAAATTATTATTAGCTGTTACTTCTTAACTAGGTCTTTATCATGAAAAGTATTTTGTAATAATCATGAGTAGATCTGATCCTAAGGTAGAGTAAGCTGAATCCTGCTTCCAAATAAGATTGATTAGGATGCCTGGAAATAGTTTCAGATAAAAAGAGAGGTAGAAATTTAGAATTATGCTATAAAGTTATTTAAATGGTCATACCTTTTGATTCAAATATTTTCCTATGAGGCACATATCTCAAGAAAGACAATTACAGAAAGACCCATGTACACCAAAATATTTCTAGAAGCACTTTTTGTGGTAGCAATGAATTATAGACAAAGTTGGTGCCCATTAATTGATGAATGGCTAAACAAATTAAAGCACATAAATGTAATGAAATATAAGAAATAACAACTATGAAGATTTCAGAGAAAGATGGGAAGATTTATAAGAATTCATGCAGAGTGAAGTAGACAGAATATTATGAATATTATGAATATTTACATTCAAAATGGAAAGACCAGAACAAAAACTGAACACTATAATTATAATAATCAAATTTGACTCCAGAGGATTAAGACTCCCCTCCTTCATTCCAGAGATGAGGGAATTTGGGTGTAGATTATTTTACATATTATTAGACACAATTGATATATTGGTTGGTTGTGCTAATTTTCTCTCTTTTTAAATCTTTGTTATAAGAATTGGCTCTCTGAGTAGAGGACAGGGAAGGTATACATTTGGAAGTGAGTATGGTATAAAAAAAGCAAAAGGCATCCGTGAATTTTTTAAAAACAGAAGTTTCCTCATCTGCAAAATAGAGATTATAATCCTTGGTGACTGGATTGTTTGACAGGTGTTGGAGAAATAGTTTAAGATCCTTGGATTAAGGAAATGGGCATTTAAAGTACAGAATATCCTAGTGGCCTAGAAATACTTGCAAACTGAATCTAAGAAAGAATGAATCTATTTGATTTCATTTTTAGTTCTCTTCAAAGTAGAAAGTATCTTTGCCCCCTTTCTGCTCAACAAGCATTTACCAAGCACCTGCTAAGTGTGAAGCACTGACTTGGTCCTTTTAATAACAACCACAACAATAATATCTAGCAATTATAGTTCTTTAAGATTTGTAAAGCATTTTGCAAATATTACCTCATTTTATCATAAAAACCCTTGGAGGCAGGTGATCCTGCCCATTTTACAGATCAGGAAACTGAGGCTGACAAAAGTTAAAAGACTTGCCCAGGATTACACAGCTAGTTAAGTGTGTAAATTAGGATTTGAACTCAGGTCTTCTGACTCCAGGTCCAGAGCTCTAGCCACTTCACCACCTAACTGCCTCTTTTATTTTCCTAATGATAGTTAGGAGAAAATTATGGGTGGTGTGTGACTTTACAATGCTGTCATTCTGCTTATGATAGCACATGTTTTTATAGTGGTATTAAATCTACCCATTTCTGTAGATAAGGAGAAAAATCAACTACTTTTATCATTAATATATGAGTAATCTTGACTGGATATATGCTTGTTTCTATTATGAGTTAAATTTGTTTTAAAAAATCATCAATAAAATAGGGAAATTTTTTTCTGATAACTATCTTAGCAGGGCCTGATCTGGTACTGGCATTTACTTCTCTTCATGACCCCTCCATCTTCCCCCTCCCCACCCAAGGGTATTAGTTCTCAGTTTTTATTCATGACTTGATCGTGATTTCTTCTTACGGGAATTATAGTGCATCTATAATCACATTTCATATACAAGACGCTTATTTATTCTATAAGCACTTCTTTGGTGCTAACAACTTTATATAAAATCTTAATTTTTTTCTTAAGAATAACAGTAGCAAGGAATTGAAATTAAAATTTTTTAGAGAGAGATAGTAGACACATGGGTAAATTCTATTCAGCTTTTTGAATTACTGGTGCAAAGAAGGTTAAACAATTTGTCATGGGTGGTTAAACATTACATTTACTTGTGTGTATACTGAGTCGGGGCTGCGAAGTTATCTTCCCATCTGTAATTGCAGATTAGGGCCTCTCGTTTTTCGTTTTAAATTTTCCTTTCTGGTGGTTTTCTCACTAGTAAACACCAGATTTTCTGGAGTTCTCTTTGTTCACATTGTAATTTCCTTTGGTTCAAACTCCTCTGTGCACCTTACTTGTGTGCTATGAGTAACTCTCCTCATTCCTTGACTAAGTGCAGTCCTTTTCTTCTCTATACCTCACTTAATTTGGGTATTTTTGCTTTTTGGAGGGGAGAAGACAGGACATTTGGGGTTAAGTGACTTGCCCAATGTCATGTGGCTAGTTTCTGTGTTAAGTGTCTGAGGCCAAATTTGAACTCAGGTCCTCCAGACTCCAGGGATGTTGCTCTATTCATGGTGCCACCTAGCCGCTCCTACCTCATTTAATTTGTACCCCTGGATATAACCCTCAGGAAATACTGGCCTGGCTAGTGTGAATGATCAGCTAGGGAAGATTCTTTTTCATCTATGACAGTTCCCATTCTGTTATTCCTAACACATTAACCATAGTTTTGTGCCATGTTTATTGGCTATCTTATCCTAATAAAGGAACGGAATCCAGACTGAGCCAGAATTGTGAACAAGATAACAGGGCCTGGAGTGGCTGGGAGAAATGTGGGGCTGGGGGGCAGGGGAACAAGGCTTGGGTGCTACCAAAATCTTTACCCACTTGGTTACAAGAGAGCTACGATATCTCAGCTGCTTTGCTACCTTTCTGGGGAACGTTCTGACCTCTGTTCTAAGCCACAAACTCATCATTCTGTTCAGAATGCTTTTCTTTTCTAATTGAGGCTCACTTCTCCATGGGACAGCCTAATTTTTTTTTTTTTACATCAGTTGATCATAGCTTTTGGCAGTGTCAGGTAGTGCGGTCCTCTCAGAAATTGAAGAAGTGATCTTTTCTTGACATAATCTATAAAGATGCATTTTATAACTTATATAGAACCACATGAAAGTAGTTAGGTCTGCAAGTCTCTCACTTTTATGAGTACCTGTTTTTTCACCTTTAAAATAGTTGACACAGTCATCATTTTACTTTCAGCTTTTCCTTTGTACTTTGGGATACAAATTTAATTGTAGCTCTCCTCAAATGATCTAATTTTAAAATTTCATTTGTCTTTTCCTTGATTACTTACATGAGTTTTTAAAAGGGCCCCTAGATTGTTTTTTAGGTTTTGTTGATATTTGCTTCGGTTCATACTTCCAAAGGCTATTGAATTTGATAAAGTTATTTGTTTTAAATGATAATTTATTAATTTAATACAGGCTGTCCACCAATCTTTAGTGAGAGTGGCAGAATTTGGAGTGTTATCCTCAAGCTGGGGAAAGATAAGGAAATCTTGAAAGTTTACTTTGTAGGAAGGAAAAAGGGGAGAGGGTGGAGATGTTTACTTGCCCAAATAACCCTGGCAACAAAGTAGCAAATAGAAATAAACTTTAAATAAGGTTAAGTGATTTGTCATCTTGTCAGTGTCAGTTTTACCTGTAATTCCTAAAGATGATTATCCTTTTTCCTTGTAACCACCTGGCTAGGAGCAAGATGCTGTGGAGGTCTGGCCTGAATTTGTATTGTATTACTGTGCTCCTTATTTCTAAAGTAGCCCCACAGTTTTTTTTTTTTTTAATAACAGCCGACAGTTCAGTTTTGTTCTTTGGGCTCAGAGTAAAGGGCTTGTTCTGTTCAAACACTGAGTAGCTTTGTTCCTGACAGCTAGTGGTCAGCTCCCTGTTTTAAAACAATCAATTGGGTGCCACAAGCTTAACTTGCAATTGTCTCCTAGTCCTTACTCAGCCTCAGCCAACACTTCTGTTGGGGAGCCCACACAGAGGCCTTGTGTCCTGGGCCTTTTAACAAGGAGTGTTTAACAGTCCCAGTGGGATGCCTGTATAGATTTGCCTATCAGAGAGTTTGATAGCACATGTGAAGCAGACTTTAATACAGCACTCTCCTGATTGCTCTTTGCTGTTCTAGCCTATTATTTTGGTGTGCAGAATCTAGACCAGTGGTATAGTCAAAGAGTGGAATAGAACAGAGAAGAGAAACATTGAGATATGGCAATACTGAGCCATGACAATTTTAACCTGAGATTTTTCCAGAGAAAAGACTTAGCAGTTTGTCAGTAGGAATATACAAGTGTTATTCAGGCCGTCACTTTAAATAATGAGCATATGATTCTGCTAATTATGACTAGCCCTTAATGGAGACCACTGATAAAGTAGAATTAATAAAATGTTTTTCTTCCTCCCTCTTTGACAGGATATGATGGAGCTGCTGGAGGAAGACCTCACATGCCCTATTTGTTGTAGCTTGTTTGATGATCCCCGGGTTTTGCCCTGCTCTCACAATTTCTGCAAAAAATGCCTGGAAGGTATTTTGGAGGGCAATGTCCGGAATATGCTGTGGAGACAATCCCCTTTCAAGTGCCCCACTTGCCGGAAGGAAACTTCAGCTACTGGAGTCAATAGCCTGCAGGTCAATTACTCCCTGAAGGGAATCGTGGAAAAATACAACAAGATCAAAGTCTCTCCCAAAATGCCTGTGTGTAAGGGTCATGTCGGACAGCCCCTCAACATCTTCTGCTTGACAGACATGCAGCTGATCTGTGGGATATGTGCCACTCGTGGCAGTCATACCAAGCATGTCTTCTGCTCTATTGAAGATGCCTATGCTCAGGAAAGGAGTGCCTTTGAATCACTGTTTCAAGGTTTTGAGACCTGGCGGAGGGGAGATGCTCTTTCTCGCCTAGACACCTTAGAGACAAGCAAGAGGAAATCCCTGCAGCTCCTGACTAAGGATTCAGATAAGGTGAAGGAGTTCTTTGAGAAACTGCAGCACACTTTAGAGCAAAAGAAGAATGAGATACTGTCTGACTTTGAGACCATGAAGCTAGCAGTCATGCAGACCTATGATCCAGAGATCAATAAGCTCAATACAATCTTGCAGGAGCAACAGATGGCTTTTAACATTGCAGAAGCCTTCAAGGATGTATCAGAACCCATTGTATTCCTACAGCAGATGCAAGAATTTAGGGAAAAAATCAAAGTAATCAAGGAGACCCCTTTACCTTCCTCTAATTTGCCTGTAAACCCTATATTTAAGAACTTTGATACTAGTCAGTGGGAGGGAATAAAACTAGTAGATGTGGACAAAATGTCATTGCCTCAAGAAACTATCCCATTCACCAGCAAGATTCCTTGGAGCTTTTTTCAGATATTTGTGGTGCTGTGTCTTGTTGGCCTTCTTGTTTACTTCACTCCTACTGTGTCCCTAGATGGGTCTTTATTTGATGATTTCTCAATTTGGAAAGCCCATTTCTCCAGCTTCAGCTCCTCTTATCTGACAGAGTCAGCAGAAATTGCAGATCAAGCAGTTTTGTACTGGGAACAGGCTGTGGATGGGGTTTTTGTTTTCAGCGAAAGGTTCAAGAATTATACTTTGGTGTTGCTGAATGGTGTGGCAGAATTTGTTTGCAAATATAAAATATTATAAAAATCTGTTGCAAGTACACAATTCTATTTCTGTCTTTTGTCCCTAGCTGATAGGACTAACTTACAACCTGTGAAAAAGATAAAAAAAAACAACCAAAACTTGTTAAAGAACACATGCTTTAAACTAGTGGCTCAGTTGGATTAGCTTCTGGTAGAGATATCTTTATACAGAAGCATTCCCATGGAACCAACATCCTGTGCGTGGGTATACTGTTCACATTAAAAAACTAAGGGTAAAAGTGAAAAAATGATGGAATCTTGAAGTACCATTTCTCCTCCTAAATGTTTTTTTAAAGCAGGCCCTCAGAGTTGGTTTTATCTAGGCTGTGCCAAAAATGGAAAACACAATGAAAACATATGTGATCTATAACATTTTGTACAAATTGCACTACAGTAGTATAATTATTTCACAGTCTTGCAGTAGAGATTGTGCTTCGAGAGTGATATTTTTTCCTATTGATGAGACACCTCCAGAATAAGACATTGTGAAGAACTGTACTAATTTGATTTTCCTTTTTTTTTTTTTTTGGTATCTAGTGATGGTCCATTTATTGTTGAATCTTTGTGTCAACTAAAATAATTAGTTTACATTTTTTTTTTGGTGGGATGAATGAATATTTTCAGCTTATTTTTTCCACCTTAATAATGTGATTTATCCTTGATATACTCTGTCCTGTTATATTCTTAACTTCTAAACACCTTAAAATATCAGAGCATGTGTGATTTAGAACAATACTTAAAAATGTTAGTTTTTCGATATATCAATTTTAGATTATTTTTTTAAAAGTCTTTTTATACCTTTGCTATGACCCACAGTGCTTAAAAAAAAAAGAGTTGCAGGTTTATGTAGTTAAATATGGGAAATGGTTTTTACTCTTTCCCTTGGATCAGAACTCCGCAGATATAAATGAAGGTAAGAAATAGGGCTGACATATGGCAGGAACAGCTCTCTCTCCTGGATGTCACCAGCAGGTAAATGCCTTTATTTCTGTGTCCCAACTGGAGCTAAAGTATCAAGGCAGCTGAACTACTAAGTGAATCCTCATGTAACTTTGTTGTTTTTGTTTTTAAGAAGAGAAATAAAGCTGGTTAGTCACTTGCTGTGACAGATGAAATGTAACATGTCAGTGGGTTATCAGGCAAACACTGCCCTGCCTGCTGACATGAAAACACTGTTGCCTGTCTTCTGCAGAGCACATCCTTATTATTATTTCTCTTACTTGGCCAATTCCCCAGAGGAATATAGAGTGAATCTTATCTTCAAACTGCTTTGCTGTCTACCTGAGCAGTAGTGATGCAGGGTGTGCTACTTTAATTGGAAATTCATTTTATTTTTAATAACTAGACACATTTCATGAAAATGAGTAGGACAACTTGGTTCCCTTCACTGGAACTAGGAGAAAGTAATGACTTGAAGTACTTTTTCTGTCTCTAAAATTCTGTGATTCTGGACAGGAGAGTGAGAAGAAAGGGATGCTTAATCAAGAAGCTGGTTAAGATGCAGAATTTTCTTTAGGATGTTGTTTAAAGTTTAAGGAATTAAAATCTGGGTGAAATACTGGGTGCATACCCAGTGCATACCTAAATATCATGGTCTAACACTATGACTTTAATTAGAAGGCATTGGGTTATTTTATACTGAATGGATTACTCCTTCTTCTTCTCTACTATTCTCCATTGCATCCATGAGAATATTTCTTTATACATAGAAATCAGAATTTTCCTTTTACAAAAGTTAAACCTTTTTTTAATTTTGGAATTGTTAATTCTTTGAAAGTAAACTCATTTCCTTAAATCATACTTTTAATATTTCATATTGCTTTGAAGATGATCTTTGATCAGCATTTTAAAATTTTTAATAGACTTGAAGGACAAAGGGTTACTGAGTTCAGGTTGAAATTTCTTCTCTAAAGTATCTATCTTGACAGCATTCCAAAAGTACTCAGCCGTTCCACCTTTCATTTCCTATACTGGCAGTTACCAAGCAACCTGACCCTGCAAACAAAGCTGCTGCATACCGTATTTACTTTGCTACTGTTACCTGGGAATCCAATCTTGTTTCTGTTGCTCTCTCCCCCTTCCCCCCACTGAGATACAACCAATATCTATGATTGTAGATTTACTTTACAGTTTAGAAATAACCAGTTCAGAAAGTCAGACATTTGCTTTTCAGCCTTTGTTTGGAAGCTATTAAGGAGAATGAGTGGTCAGGAACTGGTCACTTTGAATGTGGGAGGAAAGACCTTCATGACACGGCTTTCTACCATACGACAGTTCCCCAAGTCTCGGCTGGCACGCATGTTAGATGGTCGGGACCAAGAATTCAAGCTGGTGAATGGCCAGATTTTTGTGGACAGAGATGGGCTGCTGTTCAGTTACATCCTGGATTTCCTGAGAACTCGACTGCTTTCTTTACCCACTGACTTTTCAGATTATCCAAGGCTCCGAAGGGAGGCAGATTTCTATGAACTTGATCCTCTGGTTGAGCTTCTTGACCAAGAGCTGCTAAAGCCTAAGCCAGAAATTTTAGAGGTGCGTTTTACATTCCAGGACACTAGAGCCTTCTTCCGGGTCTTTGGCTCCTGTAGCAGCACAGTGGAGATGCTAACTGGGCGGATTACAGTGTTTATAGAGCAGTCTTCTATCCAAACCTGGAGCAGTAGCTCTTTCCCTGCTCAGACGACCTTACTTCCATTTCCACCACAAAGACCTTCATATCATGACCTGGTTTTCCAGTGTGGCTCTGATAATACTACTGGTAACCAGACTGAAGCCAGGTATTCTGTTCTATTTCAATGTGGCTCCTTGCCTCCTCCCCTCCCTTCCTTTTTGTCCAAATTCTTGATGTTTTTATAAAAACAAAATTTCTAATGACTAAGATAATTATTTTCTTAGAAAATTTTTGTTGTTCAAAATGGTGCTTTGGGCTACTAAGTGGGGTGTGAAACAAAGGATTATATGTCAGTTGTTCCATTGTCAATGAAATTGGCTTTTATTTGCTGGAAAATTGTATTTCCTTGACAGAAATTCTTTCAATTTGACTCATCCCTTTATGGTCTGTAAATACTCACTCACCCCTGCTCCCAGAGTTTCTTCCCTTTTTTAAAAACACTTCCAAGGGAAGATGCTTCTATCGCAGTGGCTATTTTTCCATGTTTCATCTTTTGCATTTAGCTTCTTAGTCATCTCAAAATATATTAATGATTGTATGTCGGTGTATTAAAGGTGGTTTTTGTGACAATATATTTTAATGCTCGGTTTGTTACAGTATCCTAAAGCTGGCTTCCAGTAAGTTGCTACATAGAGGTTATTTAATAACTATATTAATATTTAATATGGTTATAAAAGCTCACCTAAAGTTCTTGGTACTTTTCATTCCCCTGGGTTATTAAAGGTTTAAGATGGCATTTCTTTTTGGGAAACTATGACTGGATGTATACGTTGGTGATTAAGTTTAGAATGTCTATATAAAGAGATAAATAGTATGTTGTGAGGGTATTGTCCTAAATTTTAAAAGTTAATATGAAAGACAACCATACTTAGCACATATGTTAGTGGTATTGTCTTAATCATTAGTGGGTGACTAATGATTACATTGAGAAAGGGATATGTTAAACTTTTTTATTTTATGGAGGAATTAATAGCTATCTTGGCATCTTTTTTAAAAATTAGAGAAGTGAGGATAAAATTAAATAATATTTTAGCAGAAATATTCCAGGAGGCTAAAAAAGAAGAGTTTGAACAAACTGTAGGCTTTGGGTACACACATGCAATAATACAGAGGTTTTTTGGAATAAATTTTAATGAAAAGTCTGATAAGCAAAATAAAGAAACTTAAGAAGGGAACCAGGGATAGTCAGGCATTGCCAAGTAATGTACTTCTGTTTCTTGGTTATGTTTTTTAGGGGTTTGGCTAATTTTAAAATGTTAATGTGAGAATAGCATTGATATCTTTAAAACTTGTTATCTGAGTAGTTACACCACCAGCATCTATTGAACAAAAGTATTGACTAGTTGATCTTGGGAAATTCTTCTTAGCCAAGTGACATAAGATCTTCTTTTAAGTAGTACTTGATATTCTGTTCCAAGCAATAGATAGAAGGCAGGATGGTACAGTGAAAAGACAGCTATATTGGTACTAAAGGACCAGGTTTAAAAAAGTCAGTGACTCTGGGCCTCATCTGTAAAATGAAAATATTAGGTTAGATGACCTCAGAGGTCCCTTCTAGTTATAAATATGAGCCTATCATGCCATGTAAGTGTTTTTTGATCTATTTATGAGTGCTAACTTCAGAGAAGGTGGATAACCTAAATAAATGATCATATTGGGATCGTTAATGCTAGAATAAAAAAACTCTGACCATCAAACTTGATCATCTGTCCATACTCAAGAATCTATTCTTAACCTCTGTGTACTTTCTGCAAGTTAGAGAGGGAATACTTGAGAGCCTGGGTCTTTCTTTCTTCTGTCATCCTCAATCAAAATGCCTGGTGAGGCCAGGGAAGAAAAAGGTCAGTTTGGGTCTGACTTTTCTGGCTCTGAAAGAGAACCACTGTGTTTGGTAGCCATCAGCCTAGATAGTATATAATCCAGATGCATAAGCATCTGTTACCACAGTGATCAATAATCATGTCCAAATCATGTGTTAGGTTAGTGTCTTGAAGGTATGAATATTTCCATTAGCACCAGAAATATTTGGATTTGCTATTTCCTTGCAGCTGCAACTCATTTGATTAAGTCCAAACTAATTTCACAGCATCTTAGGTATTCTCTTCTGCAGCATTTGTCCTATTGCATCTGGTTTCATGAATTTGTTTTGTTATGTTTTAATTCTGGCTCAATGGGAAAATGTGTAAACCTTTTAAAGTTTTTTAAACTGCAAATTGTTCTTGGTTTTTATTTTACAGAATATACCTCTTTATTTTTCTTATGGTGCCTTGGAATCTTTTTACCTCTGGCTTGGGGGTGGGAAGGGTAGGGAGGGCGCCTCACATGGAATCATGTTCTTTGATTGAACTTTTCTTGGTAATGTATGCTACTTTGTAATTGTTTACCTATATTGTATATAGAAACAAGTTCTTTCAGATGTTCTAGTAAATAGTTTTATTTCTCAATATGTATTTTCTACTTTAAATGTGCACTAGGTTATATTTTGGACTTTGGGAGTAGGGGGAAATACTTTTACTAACATTAAGGAAAAAAGTTAATTTGTTCAATAAACAGTTTTCTTCTTTTGGGTAGAGAAATGTGGTTTGTAATTTTGTAATTTTCAGCATACTGCTTTTTTTTTTGCACTTTCCAGTACTAGATACTAATAATTTGAGAAACAGCTGCATACAGCACTGAGCCCAATGTTTAGTTAACCTCTTTTTTAAAAAAAAGCTGGAGATATCTTTCATGTCTTTTTACTCTACAACCCTACAAAAAGTTCAGGTTTTTCACATGGAACTAGTGAAGATTAATTTCCTATCAAAATGGCTTCCCTGAATGTTATAAAACCAACTGCCTTTATTGTGGGTGTTGGTATACCTGTCATAAGGTAATAAAGAGGATGTACATATAAAGATAAAATTTTCTTGATGCTCTACATAGGAGTAGGAAACACAGAACTACTCATTATGTCATATTACACATTTACTGTCAGCAATGACAGGATAAATTTGAATGGTTCAGGCAAAGACAGAGACTTTATTTTCTGTCTGTTTCTGTGAATTTTCCTGAATTCACCAGGTGAATGTGGAACCCGTGCCCCTACCCTCCTTATTTTGGCTGTGTAAATAAAATATGTGTGTGTGTATATATATTTTAAACAATTTGCTTCTTTGGGGTACCAGATTTAAAAGTACATATTATTTAGTCAATATGTCATATTTAAGGTTAAGTGTGTAGATAGTTATAGAGCTAGTTGTATATGTGGTTTTGGTAGGGGTTTAGGGAATGCTTAAAAAAACAAAACATTAATCATTTCTTCTGCTTTAGGTATGTTTCTATAAAGCCTGATAATCGAAAACTGGCCAATGGAACTAATGTACTAGGACTACTTGTGGACACTTTGCTAAAAGAGGGCTTCCACCTGGTGAGCACTAGGACTGTGTCCTCTGAAGAGAATGTCGAATGCTACAGTTTTAAAAGGATGAATAGGCCTGAAGACCTTACCATTAGTGAAAGAGTGAAACCAGAGCCCACCACTGCGGCCCAGCTGATGCCAGTACAGTCTCAGAAAAAGAAATGAAGTGCCTGGTCCTCATTTAGACTAAAAAGGGGCATTTCCTTTTAAAAGAGCAACATTTCAAAGGAAAAAAATATGCATATATACATGTAGACACATACATATGTATTTTTTTTATGGGGAGAGTCAGGAAATTCATGCTTTGGGTAGGGTGTGCTGATGTATGCTAAATTCTGGGATAAAAATGCTAGGTCTCTCCTTCAGTCATTTCACAAGCAGTGAGAGCTGCCTCTGAGCAAGGATGTGCAGAACAAAGTATATTACATTGCTTTAGGAATCAGAACTTGAATATATTGAGAGATGATAAGGTGGGCAAGGGTGGTTGTTACAGTGTTTGTTTTTTTTCTGTTTGGTGTGAGCATTATCCTAAAAATTTGGGTTTTTTTGTTGGTTTTTTTTCCACTTTTTCTTCTAAAAAGAAAACTGCAGCAAAACCCAGAATATTTCTTCACCCAGATCTTTAAAAGACCTTGGAGATCTATTTCTGAATGCACTATAAACCTTCCTTAGAATGTTAAAAATGTACACATAAATAGGAAAGATATTAAAATGCTCTAAAGACATCATAGTCACTATATATATAAAAATCAATGGGATGGGTAACAAAACTATGATATCTCTTTTGTTCACTTAACCAACCGTAGAAGTAAGCTAGTGTTATCCAGGGGTGGTAAGTGTTGGGAAGTAGTGTTAGTGAGGAGGAAGAAGGAAAGGGGTGCTAATAATATGCACGTCATATTATACGATTTAATATAAGTAGTCTCCTTTTCCCCCCAGAATAGAGGGTTGGGGTATTTTTGTTTTCACTTCTGTCTTGGAGAGCTTAGCGGGAATTAGCCATTTTACTATCTAACTGCATTTGTCTCAGAGCAGGTGTTCTCTTGCAGAACTTTATCTCTGAGGTCTGGAAGACTAGGAAGATTTTTGCAATTTTCCATCTAACCAGGGGTTTCAATTAACCACAAGAGTGGTCAAATGATAGTTGGGAAAGGTGTCTTGGGCATTCAGTCCTATCATTCTCAAGGTAATTTCCTTGCAAGTTGCATCCTTCTTTGTCCACCCTCAATTTTCCATGTGTGTGCTCACGAGTTTTCTTATAAATGTGGTTATATTTTTAGAAGTTTTAAGGCTAAGTTCTCCATATGAAACAGTCATTTAATTGAAATATTTCCTATTTTGATGAATAATGTCTCTGAGCTAAAGCTTACTACGGTGATGAATGTATAATTTTGTGCACTTAATAAATTTTATTCTTGTTTTCAAAGAAGGAACAGTGATGATGTGACTTGTTAGATATAGCCACCTACTACCTGTGTGACCTTGGGCTAGTTATTCTCTGTGACTCAGTTTCCTTGTATGTTAAATGAGAGTTGGATTAGATGGCTTCTGAGGTCACTTCCAGTTCCTTATAATTGGCAGAAAAAGATTCTGTAGCATCTACCAAGAGTAATTATTGCCAAAGCTAAAAGCTCTTGAGTTTAGAAGATTCTTGGAACATGTTTTAAAAAAGTAAATGTTTACAAAAGGTGGCCCTCTAATAGTTCTGTTGGAGAATATGAACATAAAATATGGGTTAGAGAACTGGGCCTGTGGATTTCTGGGTGTGGGGACCTCCTGGATGAGAAAATCCTTATGGTTGAGGCAGCATGGCATAGGACAGGGAACAGGACTTAGATTCAGTGAGACTTAGGTCCGAATCCCCGGGGCAGCTTGGTGCTGCAGTGTATAGAGCATTGGCCCTGGAGTAAAGAGGACATGACTGCAAATCCAGCCTCAGACACTTATCACATGACCCTGGGCAAATCACAACCCCAGTGGCCTTCAAAATAAACAAAAACTAAAACAAAAATCCTGCCTCGTATACTTATAAACCATGTAATCCTGGACAGGTGCTTTAACCTTTATGGGCTTCAGTATCATCATTTGTAAAATGACAGGATTGTCTTAGAGGCTTCTTAGGTACCTTTCAATACAAAATCTACGATCCTATAACACTGCAGGTTAGCCCCTTATTTGTAAGTCAGAGAGTTGCCTCGACAGAGCACAGATGTCAGTCTGACATGTGACCCGATGTATGGTTTAGTGGATCCCGCTCCTATCTGAGTTGAGGACTTAAACCCAAACTGCCCTGGCTTCCAGGTCAGCTCTCTTATCTATTACATCACATTACATAGTGGGCAAAGGATAAGAAACAAAATACAACCATTGTACAAGTATTTCAGGTTTACAGGAAAGTTTTCTCTCAATTCTGTGAGCCAGTCAGGAAATTAAAAATAAAGTGACTTGTCCATGGTCACGACACTTATATCAGGGCTATAGGATTTAGATAATAAATCCCCTAATATTAGGACCGTCACTCTCTCCACTATTTTTCCAACTGGAAATGCTTTAGGAGCCATGGGGTGGCCATGATAAGATCGTCCTCCCCTAAGGTAAGTAGGCTCTCCCCTTTCTGACAGTGCTTTACAGCTCTCACGTGATTGTTTTGAGACCTCACAGGGCTGTAAACAGAGGAGTTTCATTTCATTTATTTCACCTACTTTTTATTCAGTCCTTCCCAATCTTATATGACTCTTCTTCATATTTTATGCCTCTTCCAATGGCAGCACCAGCTTTTCAACAAATTAAATGTGCCACCTGCTAAGTATCTGGGGATGTCTCAAGTACATTCTCTCCTCATCTTTATTATTAAAATTTTCCATTTCTTCCAAAGCTGAGTTCAGGTGCTACTTGTTCTGTGTAGTTTTTCCAGGTTGTACTCCAGAAAAAAAGTGTTCCCTCCCTTCTCAAATATTCCTAGAGTACTTTGGATTTCTTCTTTCCCCCTATTAAACTTGCTGTCCTCCTAGTAGACAGTATGTGCTTTAAAGGCAGAAAGCCTTGCGTTTATTTTTGTTAGCTATGTTATTTTCTTTACCATAGAGATTAATTTTTGTAATCTTTCATTTATTCTATACTATTATATTCTGAGTATTCCTTTATTGATTACTAAAAGCTGACATTTATGGTGAAGAAAATAATGTAGATGAAGTTTACCAAAGAAGATATTTCAGTTCAGGAGATGTTTGGATTTCCTAATGGTATGTTTTTAGTCCACTTACGTTTAAAAGAAAGAAGAATTGTAGGAATGGGAATAATACTTGGTGAGCTACTGCATTTGGAAACCCAAGATGTGGCATGAAATGGAGCAATTATACCTTACAAAAATAAAACTGGGTTTTAAACTTTGATGCTATCACAAAGCTAAAATTATATCATAAAGTTTTTTCATTGGGGAGAAATCACAATTTAATGTTAAAAATACATTATTATTCTTCATGGAGAAACTTTTGTTGAAGCACACCTACAGAAGTGATCTCATTAATCCCCCAAAGATCCAAACTTAACCACAGAAAGTGGAGTGGGTATTGAAATTGGGATGTTAGGACACAGCAATAAAACTAAGTTGTGCACTGTCAAAGGAAGCAGGGCTAAGTAAATGATAAAATACCCCAAATTGAACAGGATCAAGGGGCTTTTTGTTTCTTGACTGAATTGGTTCTTGTCTCTTATTTAAAATCATAAGCAAACAATGGCAAAAGCTTGTGCTACAGACTTGTTTATGTAGCTTTTACAACTGCCTGCCATCACCACATCTCCTTTGCTCAAGAAAGCAGTGGCTTGTTTCAGTTCACTAGATTAAGAAGAACTGCTGAAGTTGGTGCTTTCTGTGGTTCAAGAGGCTTAGTTTCGATTTTGCTGCAGTTCCAGGGTTTTTACCTTAGATTTTGTGAGGATCAGCAGCTTACATTTCTATATGCCTAGAAGGTTTCTTTCTGGGTTAAGATTTTATGAAAAGCAAGCTCATCCTTGGTGTCGAGTTCAGCTTTTATGTACGATTATGATTTACTAATTAGCAGTTGTTTCCAGGCCACGGTAAAATTAGAACCAGTTTGGGTTCCTGTCAAGTTATGATTGACCAAAGAGACTTGAGATATGTTAACACTGAAATGGTCACTGGAAAGCAACCTTGTAACTATATGTCACAGACTTTCTCGTGTGTGCCTACTTTGTATTTCTCACTTGTGTATTGTGATTGCATCTGGCAAAATATAGTGTAGCTTTGTAACCTTTATTTGTATTTATTTTCAATAATAAGTTATAAAAATGCCCACATTTAAATCAATGAATATCATGAGAGATTTTGCTAAAAAGAAAGAGGAGCACCTGAAAGAGTTAATGCCTCAGTCACATTCTATTCTATGATTCCTTCTAGGTGTAATTGAAGCCAAATCTGTAAAAGCCAGTGTAAAAAAGGATTGGGGGGAATAAAGGATTAAAGAAAGTTCTAGAAATAATAAGAGAAGAGGAACAGATGTTGCTAAGGTATTTTTGAGCTTCTGGAGCTTCAATGATTCAGTCAAAGTAAAATTTTCCCCCTGAGAATTGCCCCATGATGAATTATCACCTTTCTATTAGGTCTACAGGGTCCCTTGACTACGGCAGAGATGAGAAACTGCCTTGTTACTGTAATGTTACCTTCCCTCCGAGAATGGAGACATAGAAAATAAGTGAGCCTACCAACAAAATTCCTGAGTGTTGATAAGAAAAAGCAAAAACTTCGTGATTGAGTGGGAGAGGAATCAGCAAGCAAGATAGCTTTAAAAATTTAAATACTAAATAAGAAGTGAAATGAGGGACTTTTGGTTATAAAGGTGAAATGTCACTTGTCCAGTGATGATCCTTTTCTTATCAAATCTAGCCTTTAGGCTGGCTGTCTCACCCCAATCGATATAGGCCACCTGGCACTTCCTAAAGCAGGTTACTCTTGAGATTCTATATGTACTTACTGATGAGTTCATCAGTTTCATAGTTTTAAACAAAAAAAATCATTTTAGCTGTTTCTTGTTATTTTGTGGATTTCTTTTGGTGCTCAAATGGAAATTTAAACCATCATGCATCCATTACCTAAGTTCTTATCTCAACTGATTCCAACAGAAACCTGAATTGAACCGGAACTGAATATTCAAGGTCAAGACTATGCCTTGCATGGCTTTTTGTGTCCTTCATAGTGCCTTACAGAATTCTGGGCACATAACAGGAGCCTATGCTCGCCTGGTAAACCGAACAAAAAGGAGAAGCCTTATTTTCATTGTGTTCAGGATCTCGGGGAAACCAGATTATTTTCTACAGATCTTACTGTAAGAATTGGAGTAAAAATAACCTGCCAGCCTCAGTTTCCTCTCATCTGTAAAATGGGGATAAAAATAGCATCGACCTTCTAGGGTTGTTGCAAGGGTCAAACAAGCTAATATTTGTAAAGCATTTTGCAAAACTCGAAATACTATATAAATGGCAGCTTTCATCCTCATCCTCATCATTTACCACTAATACTACTATTAATACCACATAAAAAATGATAAGGACAGGTACTGGAACTTCTAGATGAAGTCACTGCAGGTCAACCCTTTCCAACTCATTATTGGAATCGCTTAGGGCACAGATAGGTTGAGCGACTTCTCCAGCATAACACAGCCAGCATGGATCAAAAGCACTTCTTCAACCTGAGATCTTCCTAGCTTTGATACCTGCTATCTGCTACCACACCACAGTGCCTTTCCAATTAAATTCTCTCAAATACTCCAGGTAGAAGCAAGGTGGGGTAGTGCTAATCATGGAATCAAGGCCTTGGTTCAAATGCTGGCTCATGGCAATTAGTAGGCAAGTCATGGAACCTCAATGTACCTCAGGTAACTTACTATCTATTAAGTCATCAAAGGCTTGCAATCTGCTGATCTGCTGATCTGCTGGAGGGAGTTACTCTATGAAGAGTTCGGGGTGGGGAGGGAGGAATGGCGGCTAGGTGGTGCAGTGAATAGAGTACTGGCCCTGGGGTCAGGAGGACTTGAGTTCAAATCTAGCCACAGACACTTAACACTAGCTGTGTGACCTTGGGTATGTCACTTAACCCCAATTGCCCTGCCTTCCCCCTGCAAACGCGCGCGCGCACACACACACACACACACACACACACACACACACTTCTGTAATCCAGGAAATGACAGGTCCTTCCTTCATCTATTAATAAAGCACCTCATACAGAATTTTTATCAGTCAAATATCGGTAGGACTATAGTACTTAGAATAAAAGAGGGATAATACCAAATCCACAATTAAAAGTCAAGAATGTAAGAGGCAGTATGGTACATCTGGAAAAGACCCCAGCATCTCGACTAAAGTAAGAAGACCTGGATATGAATCTTGGCTTTGCCAATTTTGATGTCTATAATATTGGGCAAATCATTGGGCTTCAGTTTTCTGATCTGCAAAATGAAGGGGTTAGGGGCGGCTAGGTGGTGCAGTAAATAGAGCACTGGCCCTGGAGTCAGGAGGACCTGAGTTCAAATCCGGCCTCAGACACTTAACACTTACTAGCTGTGTGACCTTGGGCAAGTCACTTAATCCCAATTGCCCTGCCTTCCCCCCTCCAAAAAAAAAAACAACCCTAAACAAAATGAAGGGGTTAGATGATGGGAGGATTCTATTTGGGATGCAGACATTACTGGGAAGTCCTTGAGTTATAAAAACAAAAATATTGTAAAAATATTACATTAACAAGTAAATCCTATGATCCTGTAAACTTTTATAGACTATAGATTCAATATGGTTTACTTTGACAAATTACATGTCCTGAAGATAGAAAATTTCACTTACCTCCCCAATTTGAATGCAGTGGACAGCTGACCAGGTCTGTGGGACAGCTGTACGTAGTTGGAAACAACAGTGGTATTTCCCTGCTGCAGGTAACTGAATTTGGAGTTCACAGAAATGGAATGAAAGGGCTCATGGCCCCAAACATCCAGGGATACCTTGAAGATGCACACTACTAAGGTTTTTTTAGGATGTTTTAAAAGCATATGTTAAATTTCAAGGTTCTTAATATTACAATATAAATTTAACTTAACACAGCATAAAATGAGATCTCTCTCTGGAAATGGATGGTCACTTTGCCCAGTAGTTAGCAATAAGACAACCTGAGAAAGCCCTTTTCAATGATCTTCATGGGTAAAATCTGGTTCTAGGACTCTAGGGTGCTCACCTCAAGTAAGAAAAAAAAAGTTTGCTTTGCTGTACTTGAAACTCAGACCTCCTTGTATCTTTGAAGCAATTTACAATTTCCTAAAGTAATTTCCTTGCAAAATACATTACATTTCTCCACCATATTATTTTGCTTAGCGCTTACTTTTAGAAGCCTGAGAAGCTGGAGAATGAATGGATAGAGAAAGTCCACTGAGTTACAGACTTGAGGTAAAACCTTCAGCTGCTCCCTCTCTGTACCTCTACCAGGCCCTTCTATAAAAGTTAAGAAATCTTGTCCAACTCCTTTCTAAATTTGTTTGCCTCACTTCATACATTTATTTTTGTTCAGCATAAGAAAATTCTATCTTTCTCACAATGCTGATTCCACTCTAGGGAAGTTTGTTCTGATTGATGTTTTCAATTATGTTCATTTTTCCTACAATTCAGTTTTAGCATGCTAAATATTTTTGCCTTTCTCTTTTCTGAAGTTAAATGGAACTGGAATCTTGCATATTTTTCCCAATTCAGTTACATGCTTCTCACTTCAGAACTAAAGCTATGTTATTCTGCAAAGTTTTATCTGGTGGAACTGTCAAGACTTTCTACCCTCTATCCCATCCCTTCAATCTAGTTCAATCTTTCTTCCAATAGCAATGAGGAAGGACCATGTGTGTTGGTGAATATAACATTTTCCAGCTGATGAACAATATCCCTTATATTTGTGGCTCTAATTGTATAAATGATATTACTATAGGAATTTTCCTGAAGACACAAGCTGCAAAAATATGATATGTTAAGAAAAAATTGGAAAATTCTAATTCACATTTGGATTGCTTATATGGTATTCCCAATTGGCACTTAATATTTTAGCTACTAAACCCCCTTCCCCACCTTCTTTTTTGGAGAAAGAGAGCAATTCACTCTAGCTGGTAATCTTCAATGAAGTTTTAACTTCTATAGGGATAATTTCCAAATGAACATCTATACCTGTTCACCTTTTACCTGTGCTCCACATTTTCTAATATCTATAAAATAATTCTTGTATGTCCTGCCATCACCTTAAACTCAATGTTTAAAACTGAACTCATCTTTTCCTCCCTAAAGCTAGATCCTTTTGATAATTATGAAATTTCTTTCAGAGGCACTGACTCTATTTCTGGTCTTCAAGTATAGATACCTGGGAGTCCTGACCCTATATCCATGTATTAATGAGTCATGTCTTTTCTTAGACAATTTTATTGAATCCTTGTTATTCCTTCTCTTGGGTTTATTCTTTCCATTTCTAAGACTATTAGTCCTCAAAACTCTTTTCTAGCATTATTGCAACAGCCTCCTACCTGGTCTATATGTCTCCATCTTTTTTCCTGCCTAGTCAATATTATGTTTCCCTTGACACATAAATAACTGTGGCACTGAAGACCTGAGTTACTTTTGAGAACTGTCACCTTTCACTTAAATTTATATACCCAGAAACCTAAGAAATTCACTCTATTGGACAAATGTGACATTAATCTAATCACAAGCATGCTGGTCATAAGGTACCAAGCAAATGTTTATTAGAAGAGACGAATGTGCAGGTGATGCTGTAGGCATCAAAAGTCCAGTACCCCACTTAAAGTCCCCAGTCACTTACTGTTTCAGGATCAGCAACCTACTGCCCGCTTCACTGTCCTCCGAGGACATGAATCTGCTGCAGCTGTACCCTCCAATGGTATGAGCTACCTCACACCTCTTACTGGTGGGAGATACTCTCACAAATTCTGCTGGATGCTGTTGCCTTCTCCAGAGGTCTGCAGTTTTCCCCAGTCACGCAGGGGAGCACAAGCAGTCCTCACTTTCGCAGAACTGTGTTCCTGGAAACCGCGTTGTAAAGTGGATCATCATAATTGTAAATGGTATTTTCCCATAAGAACAATGTTAAAAATTAGGAGTTAGAATTTGAAGGCCTGGCATAAAGTAAATCATGGCTATGATTAATAATATAATAAAACAAGGAGATAACTACATGCATTTATAATCATGTAAAAAGGTAAGTTGTGTTCTGGATCCTATAAAATGGAAATTAATGTCCTGTATACACTGTTTTTACAAAAAAAATTCCAATGTGTATAACACAAAAGATACAACTGTGCTGTATCATTATTTTGACATTAGAAATGCTTATTATAATAGATGATTAAATATTTAATTTGCAATGTATTATTGTTATGCCTTTCCCTCCTAACAAATTTCCATATGAAGCAAAATCATTCAAAAATCATTTCATAGACCTGAGAAGAGGGGTTCTCGAACTTTTCTTTCATGAACTCCTTCTTTAAATGATTTCTAAATCTTGAAGAAGACACTTAATTTCAGTTACAGGTTAGTGAAAGCAAAGATGCAGTTTTTTGTTTTTTCCCCATGCAATCTTCATTCCCCATTCATTTTTTCCCCATTCCCCCTGAAATCTATTCACGGGACCTCAGGGTAAGAACTTTTACTTTAGAGCTAATCCGTAAGGTGATCAATACATGTCTGTAGTCTTCTGCAGTATACCTTCCAGAATTCCTTAGAACGCAGTATTCCTTTCTCATTATGCTGTTTCCCCCTACTGAAAAAGCATTTTTAGTAACAAGGGCTGACCAAATGTTTCTTCCTTTCATCTACTCTACCTTCTCAGCTTGTTCAAAGTGGGTCCTCATCAAAGTAGCTAAAAGTTACTAAGAATCAATAAGTAACATTCTAAAGAACTTTATACTTTGTTGGAAATTAAAAAAACAAACTCACTAGATTATTAGGGATTACATTTATACAGTATAGCTGCAGCGTATTTTACTATCCCATTTGACTTAATCATTTTATGATGTTGTTATGAGGAAGTTCCATGTTTTGTACCAATTTCATAGATAAGAAAATGGAGGCTCAGAGAGCTTACATGGACTTGTCCAAGGTCAGCCAGCTAACAAGTAGCAGAGTGGAACTCACTCAAATCCAGACCTTTTGATTCTAAGTTCAGAGAACTTTTCATCAATTACACTGAGTTTAAAAACAAAGCCCACAGAATTGTTAAAACAAGGATTCTATGGGGCGGCTAGATGGTGCAGTGAATAGAGCGCTGGCCCTGGAGTTCAGGAGGACCTGAGTTCAAATCCAGTCTCAGACACTTAACACTTACTAGTTGTGGGACCTTGGGCAAGTCACTTAACCCCAATTGCCCAGCCTTCCCCCCTCCAAAAAAAAAAAGCAAAACAAACAAAAAAGCCCAAACAAAAAATCCAAGGATTCTAATTAGGCGTGCACCTTTGTACCAGAGCAAACTGCCAAGAAAGGATAAAAGAGAAAAGTAGTAAGATACTGGTGGGTATAAGGTGGCATTGAATGAGTACAGCAGAGATGTGGAAAAAGTGGGAGAGCCTGTGTTAGCAAAAATGAACTTGAGAAACTGAATTGTGATATAAGCCAAGAGTAAGTTGTTGGAGCAAAGTGTACAGTTCCTGCTGTAAAAACAGATCAGGAGCCTTCCCTTCCAAAGGGTCTTCCATTAATGCTAGAGCTCAGTCATTTCACAGGGATAAGCTTAACCACATCCAAGGATAGAGAAAATCAGAGTGCAGTATTGGTACCTTTCTCTCATTTCTTTGTGTGACTGTGTGTATGTGCACACACACGCACATTTGTGTGTAGGTGTGTGTGAATGTATGTATGTATGTGATGTCATGGTGGCAATACCACAGACAGGTGACTTCTGCTTTTTCCCCAATATACCTTCCAAAATTCCTCAGAAAGTTGCATTCCTTTCTCATGATTACATCCTAACTTTTAAGAGCCTATCAAGCCACTTTACTTTTTCCTCAGTTTTGTCCCAAGAGGCACCAGGACACCTGGATTAAAAACAGGCATTTTTCTCTCCCCATCTAGCCCATGTTGCACTTATTTCTCATAATTTTTTTTTTAACATGTACCCTTTTTCCTATTCAAGTCAGTCTCCTCGCTGGCATATCCCCAAACCATGCTCATTTCCATCTTTGTCTTTTGTTCATGCCGTTTCCCCAGCCTTGAATATTCTTCTTTCACCTGTCCTACCTCTTCAAATCCTACCATTCTTTAAAGTCCAGATAAGTCTGACCTCCTTTGACTACTCTAACCCACAATGATTGTTCTTTTTTCCAGTACCATATTGTTTAGCACTTAATTATTGTCTAATTGTTTCAAGGGTATGAGTTTTATTTCCTCAAGTGCTAACATTTTTTGTAACCTCCACTGCTTTTAGCACACCTGGGCACACAGCACACACTCAATGATTATTTGTGGATTGCCTCATTTCTACCAAAAAATGAAGTCTTTTAAAAGGCATTTCAGAATATCATCTTTAAAAATATCTATAATTCTTTTAAGTGTTTAAAATCATTTTAATTAAAAACCTCAAACTCACTTGCTAAATCAAACCACATCATTCAAAATGACTGAAAAGAATCTGAATGTGAGCAAAACTCTGCCACCCAATTGCTGTTGGTATATTCTAAAGCCAAAAGTATTATCATTCTTGGCATAACATAACAGGGTTAGCAGTAGCAGTATCCCCTCAGGCTTCAGAAGCAGGAGGTTTACAAACACACCAACTTCAAGGCTTTGTTTATAGCAAACAAATGCATGGGAGAGAAGTTACATCCTATGGTATTCCTAGGGTTTAACCTATGATACTAATAAACATGTGATTTGACTGTTTCAGATCTATCCAAGTGAAGTTTTGGTTAACAATAACCAGAACTCCACTGATCTGAATTGAGGAAAAGACAATTACTTTGAATTTTTTTTTCTCATATAACACTTTTAGTGGAAAGGATAAATCCTAAGAAAAACTACTATGGATCTTGTAGAAACAAAAAATGACCATAGCAGATACACTAAAAGGCACAATTTCTAGGGAAATCTTGGGAACAGTGTGTCCTGATTCCAATCTCCTAAACCTTCCACACATATTAGCACATTCTGAAGTAGCAACACAGAATGAAGTTGGTGTTCAGATCATTAGTCAATGAAGAATTCGATTATACCCACTATACTCTTATTTACTGAAGCAAGAAGGTATATTCATACCTTTTAGAAAGATTTCCAACCAGGACCAAAGGAAAAAAAGTTAACCTTCAGTAAGCCAAAATATTTTACAATCAAAATACTCCATTTCCCCAAACATTCTAGTTGACCAATATTTTCCAGTGATAATGAAATTGGTTTTATAATTATATTTATGCATATATATATATATGTTTATAATTATATTTCTAATTCTTTTTCATTTTTGGGCCCACTTTCTCTCCAGAACCCAGGGGCTTGGCTGGTTTTCCTATACTTATGCCCAGCACTTCACAGATCAAAAGGATCTTTTTTTTTTCTTTTTTTTTTTTGGAGGGGAGAAGGTAGGGCAATTGGGGTTAAGTGACTTGCCCGAGGTCACATGGCTAGTTTTCTGTTAAGTGTCTGAGGCCAGATTTGAACTCAGGTCCTCCTGTCTCCAGGCTGGTGCTCTATTCACTACGCCACCTAGCCACCCCAAATAGGATCTTTAATGAAAAAACAAGGGTAGGAGAAATAATTGAGGCTTTTTTCTAACACTGGAAAAATTAAATACATTATTTACAACAACTCTAAGCACTATTTTGCTTTCTAAACAAGTGCTGTGAATTATTTAAACAAAAAACAAACAAACCACTCTTCTCTGTTCTTACAAGTCACATGCTGATTTAATGAGTAATTTGGAATCTAACACTTTAGTACTTGTAATGCATGTGAGGAAGTGGAAAGGGCACCTAAGAAGGTGGGGAGATCTGGAAAAGACCAACTAGTTATTGAAGATGGAAGATGCTGGTTTAAAAAGCAAAATTTGTCATTTTTTAAAAAAAGTGATAAGAGCTATTTCATCAGCACAAGAATAGCCACCTATCCTATGTAAACTGTCTTCATGAGTCAAGGAGTTTCCTTAGCACTTGAGGCACAACTATGAAGTGCTGCACTACCTCTTGCTTTTTATTCTGCCTCATTCCATGGCCTTTTCTAACTCAGTGGAAAGGTTATAGCTTCTCATTTATACCCCATTGTTTTCTTAATAAATTACATTTTGATGACATTAGAAAGATTTTTTATCAAAGGCAGATGCTTCAGAACAAAGTGAGTTGGGGGCTGGATGAATGGCTTTTTGAGGAGGGTTAAGTCACAACAGTTTTGTCCCATGAGACATTTAAAATGTTACTAGATAAAGCAGGAGAAAATTAATCATAGGCCACACACTCTTCAAAATCTTCAAGTTGATCTGATTTAATGGTCTTATTTTGCAACTGCTTTGAGCAGTATCTTAAAGCTTTCAATTTCTGATTAATATTTTAAATTTTAAAGAGGCAGCCTGGCACTGGCAATGTGTATAATAGAGGATCTAGTATCTGACACTAGCTGTGTGATCCTTGGAAAGTCACTTAACCTATCAAATTTAGGCCATTCCCTAGGACTAACTTGAGAAATTATAGCCTGGTTGTGATCTCTCCTGGTGTTAGAAGTTCTCTACACAGGAAATCACAGTTGTTTCAGGTAGTTACATAAAAATTTTAAAGATAACTTTATTAAAGCCAACTAACCAAAGCTCTCCTCTACTGCCTCATCATGGTATAGAGATGGCTCTGGGGTCACGGTAGCAATGCTAGTGGAGTACAAATTCTGATAAGCCTTACCAAAGTAAAATAGCTTCCCATGTGGGCTAAGTGATGGACTATGTCTGTTACCCAAGAACTAGTTAGGTAAGTTTGAAGAGTATTTTTACTAGATGGCTGACTACCATGTGATGAATGTTTGGGGGCACAGCAACTCATGAATACTGTATTTTAACATGTAGAGGGCTTATGATCTATATTGATGAAGGGAATACTGATTATTAAGGAAAAAACGAATGATGTAAATATATGGGAGCCAGTTTTCCAGGAACTTAGAATAAAAAGTACTATGTAAAGCAGGATTATTCACTATACAAAACCACTTCATTAGCTTCTAGGAGTAATTAAACATAGATATGAAAAAGAAATACAAAGAAATTTATATAAAAATTAATATTTTGGCAGCAGATATTAGAAATATTACTGACTTATCTTCTAAATTGACAACATTAAATAACAGGTTAATTCTAAAGCTTCCTTTTTATAAAGAAATTAATCTTAATTAAGAATTAATTATAACATTAGAATAAATACATAATAAACATTTAGTGAACACAGTAATTCAAAGCACTGTGCCAGGCATCAGGGATACAAAGATGAACTAAGATACATTCCCTTTCCCTCAAATAAAGTACAATAATAAATGGACATAAATATTTTATGAAGACAAATTATGTGATAAATATGGAAATAAAAACATGAATAAATAAAAATTCTTCATAATTGGCATACAGAAACATTTCACATTGCATTTTTATCAAAGGGCATGGTGATATTAAAGGCATAATAGGAAATGTGACTTGAATAGTAAAAGGTTTAGAATAAACAGGATTTTCATTCATTTGGCTCTCTCTGTTTAATAACTGAGGCAGTTCCAGGCAAAATTTAAAACTGAGATCAGACTACAACTCATCACCTCATCCTTCTGTCTCCTTGAACAGGTCCCTACTTCAATTCCACTGAATTTGTACCTTATTTATCAGAATGTAGGCTACACTCAAATAAAGACTGCATTCCTAAAATGAGATTTTTAAAAAAGAACTGGCAAAAACAATTATACAAAATTATTGTGTTAAAATATTTACTATGAAAGTTTTTTTTAAAACATTTCCTTCCATTCAAATACAATTATCTACTTTGCTCTTTTCCTCCCATCTTTGTAACCTTTATTGAATTCTCTTACTAACAACAGTTTGGTATAGTGGACAGTGAACTAGCTATCCTTGAAGCCAGGAAGACCCAGGTTCAAGTCTTGTCCCTCATACATGCTGGCTATGGGAAAGAAGGGTCACAGGCTTAATCTCTTAGCCCTCTAGTTATAGAGGCCAACCTGCATTTGACAGGAGTTCCCTTGCCAGAGAGTTCCCAATACCAATGAAATTATAGAAGCAGTCTAGACTTCTTACTAACAGTATTTTCTCACTAAGATATAAACCACATTTAGGTTTTGTCTGAATTTGCAAAAAAGTACAACTTATATTCAGATCAATGTGATATTTATTGAAAATCTCCTAATGTGATAATATTGTACATTGTAGGATATATAAAGGAAGTCTAAGACATGAACTCTGACCTTCTTGAAAGCATCGTGGCTTCCTGAGTATTATAGAATCCTGCTTAAAATATATCTCATGCTATACACTTGATTATAAAATGGGGAGGAGAGGGTAACTAAAAGTCATATTAGGAGGTCTAGTAAATTTTAGAGATTTAAACTTAAGCTTTAAAAAGAAAATGAATTCTATAATGCCAGGAACTTTCCTTACCATATTTATTTATTTTTTAAAAAGTCAATAAATCCCCACTGTCATGCAGAGGGATTTGGGTGTCATGGAATGTGGTAGACAGGAAAGGTCAGGGAAGGATATTCAGTTAATCCACAGGCATTTGCTAGATACCAAAAGTATAGGCAGGCAAGGGGTTAAGGACAGAGTAGGGTCAATTAATATAGGGAGGAGCAAATCAGTTCCAGTAGAAAAACAGAAGTCCAGAATCCAGGAGATCAGCAAAGGCAGGGAAGAACAAGCAGGTACCATGGGTCCATGGAGACAGGCAAAGTCCAGGAGATCAGCAAAGGCAGGGAAGATCAAGCAGGTACTGTGTGTGTGTGGATCCAGGTAGGCAGAGCTCAGGGTCCAGAAGATCAGCAAAGGTGAGGAAGAACAAGATCAACAAGCCCGGTACAAGTGAACATTTTAATAATCTCTGATCCTAGGATATATACTGTTTTGTACTGCCCTGATTTTTTGCCTCTTGCTGAGTTTGAACAAATGTTGATTTTGGCCAGAAAGAGGTTAGTAGCTTACAGGTGAAAAACCTATTTCTGGGCTTATTTCATATCAACCAATCCTCGGTTGATTCTAACATATAGAACGTGTCTTGGTAGCATAAATAAAGCAAAGAATGACTGATTTGGAGTTTGAGGCTATATTGATGTAATTACAGGGCTATTTTGATTAAATTCAGATACTTACTTGAAACTTTAAGCTTGGGATGGTGGCAATAGCAACAAGAATTCTTGTAATTCCCTGAAATGTTTCCTTGTAATATCACAGACCTTCAGCATCCAGGAATCCTTTTCAGTGACCCAAAGAGGAACCAAGCTCTTTTAAGATTTACTTCAGAAATATTGTGAAGTCTCACTTGTAGCCCTAGGAGGCAAAGTGAGAATCACTTCATACAAGGTAATGGGATAAACAAAAGTTTCCAAATCCTTCAATATCTTTTTGTGGCATCCTGTCCCCAGAAGCCAGGTCTAACTCTCAACTATGACTGAATGGAAAGAAGAAAGCTCTTGCAAAGCATCATTTTACTTAAAAACTTTATTACTTTAACAGAATACATTGGTGGACACATTTTAGTCCATACCAAGGTCTAGATATTAAAGGTTACCCTGTGAAACACTAAGCTTTGTATATTATATATTTCTCAGTTTTCTCCTTATATGCCCAAGTCATTTGTAAACTGGATGATGCTTGAGGCTCTCTGGCCTTCAGTTTGGGGGTGATTATATATCAAAGTGAAATTTAATCCTGGCTATGAGAAATGATTGGCTACCAGTGGATTTAATTTTTACTACTGATGTAAGAGTATATTGGAATTATAACTATGCTTCATATGTTCTTAATTGACTATATAGTAGCTGTTTTTTAGCAGCCCTCTCAGAATAAGATATTTAACCTACAAAGTATGATATATATATATATATAATCTATATCTATATCTATATATATATATGAATGTAATGAAAAAGGATTGTGCTGCATGAAATTCCAAATAAGAAAAATGTGAATTTTCTGATGCACCAATATATTATGATTTTAAGGTGCAGACAAATTCATTGATGATGGATTCTAATAGGTTACAAAGGAAAACCAGGTCATTCATTCAATATAGCTCCTTTATCTTTGAGACTGATGTCAAGGATGTCCTTCAATAAAACAGTGTTTGATGCTACCATTAAGACTGAATATTGAGCCATGGAACTCATGCTGCTTATATTTTAATACTCTGGCAATCCCAGGATCACTCAAAATTTATTTTAGAAAGCATATTATCAAACTATCTTAAATCTCTATGTGTGAAAGCACTGATTTCTGAATGCTGCTGATAAAAGTTTTTCAATTTAAGGGACAAAGAGAAAATTTTTTATACATAATTTCTTTCATTCATTTTCTTTTTGCTTTTTTGGAGGGGGGAAGGCAGGGCAATAGGGGTTAAGTGACTTGCCCAAGTCACATGGCTAGTAAGTATTAAGTGTCTGAGGCTGGATTTAAACTCAGGTCCTCCTGGCTCCAGGGCCAGTGCTCTATTTACCGCACCACCTACCCACCCCTTCATTCATTCTTTACAATAACACAGATGACAAAAATGAAGCTCAGACCTTGTAAAATATCATAGAACTTTGTTAACTACACATAGGTTATAAAAGTCAAGCACCTAAGTTTAGTGTGTCGTTAGATGAGAGGTTCTTACTTGGGATCTGTGAACACATTTTAAAGAATAGTTTAATAATTACATTTCAAGACAATTGATTTCCTTTGTAATTCCATGTATTTTATTTTATGCATTTAAAGACATTATTCTAAGGAGTCCAAAAGTGTGGACTAAATAATAGTGTTCATGTGAGGCCCTATGGATTTTGCTATACTGCAATTTAAATGATTTAAAATGTGGGGTGGTAGATCCGATGGCCTGTAAAGTCCTTTCTAGTTCTAAATCAATGACTCTATGAAAGCGTGTGTATGTGTATGTATATATGTATACAAATATATGAATGAATGTAATGAAAAAGGATTGTGCTGCATGAAATTTCAAGTAAGAATTCAGAGAAAATAAAGATTTGTATATAATGATGCAAAATGAAAAAAGCAGATCCAGATAAACAAATACACACTATTAATAGTGTAAACAGAAAGAACATTCAAACACACCTGGAAGCTATGCAACTGTAATGACCAAACTTGGCTGTGGAGAAAAGGAAATGTGCCCCATTCCTTTCCTTGGAGAGGTGGAGTGCTATGGCTGTGGATGTCACACCGTGCTGGCTGGTTTTACTTAACTATTTTTTGTTTCAAGGGAAGGCTCACTAGAGGTGGGAGGGATGTCTGGAAAAGACTGTGATGTAAAAACATAAAGCATCAATAAAGTACACAAACAACAAAAAATCACTGTTTTACCCCTCCAAATCAACCAACCAAAAGAGGTGACTGCACTGAAGACATTAGTGGATTCCTGCATGAATCAAACCCCTTTGTTTTAAACCACATACTCTATTCTATACTTCTAGTCCTGGGACTGGCCAAAAAAAAGCGTTAATGGAAAAATTTATAGAAATCCAACCACCGGGGAAAAAATGTCTAACTAACTCTGTGTCTACTGACAATCAGTTTACTCATGTTGCTCTTTATATCAGAAATGCTTTTCTACTTTCTTCTGCTTAACTGTCATGTCTTCTTTGGTCCAGCTCAAGTGCGACCTCTGACAGGAGGCCTCCCAGTTAACATTCTCTTCTGCAAATTCCTATTTCAGTAAAGAAATCATAGTATATTATAAACAACACTGGACCAACAGTCAGAAGACCTACATTCTAATTTCAGCTAGAACTAAAATTTCATTTTTTTTTTTTTAAGAGGGGGGAAAGGCAGGGCAATTGGGGTTAAGTGACTTGCCCAAGGTCACATGGCCAGTAAGTATTAAGTATCCGAGGTCAAATTTGAACTCAGGTCCTCCTGACTCCAGGGCTGGTGCTCTATTCTCTTTGCCACCTACCTGCCCCTAGAACTAAAATTTCAGTCCGTACACTAAGTTGTGTGATCTTAACCAGATCACTTAACCTTTTTAGGCCTCAATTTGAGCAAAGTATTTGTCCAGATGATGTTTGTGAATTACAAAAAATTAGGAATGATCATCATTGCATTTGGTATCACAACATTTGGCATTTAATTGTGCTCACTTTCCATGTTTATCAGTCTTGTTTCTCCAACTAGATCACCAATTCTTTGAGGAACGAATTCTTTTGTAATCTCCCCAAGGTGAGTATGTATATGTAGGTACTTAACAAAATCTTCTAATTTGAATTAAGTAAGGATTTCACTCAAACTAGTATAACTAAAGTTACCCAAAGCTAGTATACATTACTTTACCAAATCATGGAGTGATGACTTGTAAAGAGCTAATGAATGTTGACGGCAGTAAAAGTTTCTGAGTCTCTTGAGGTTTCTGGGATTACTTTTCAGACTGACGTCCAATCCTATATTTACAAGCCATTTTTTGCTTATGAGTCAAACAGGGACTATGCACACGGTACTCAATCAAAAATAGAATGTCCAATAATTCCTCCTTATCAAGATTGTCAAGGGAGTCAAGAATCTTGTCTACAGGTTAGAAGGGAGCTGGAATAATACCTTCCTTGAAGTATGAAAACCAAAGCACTAACACTGACAGGTGAAATTAAATGTGTTATCTTATGGGAAATCAGCCAAGTCCAAGGTTTGGTGTTCAATAATGATAATTCTGGATCTAAATTGTGGGGACTTGCAAAAGGGGTCAAATGGAATTAATATTTATCTGTACAATGTAATAAGTTACAAAGATTTTGCTCCTATCAGATTGGTGTTGTTTGGTCCCCAATTGAGGGCAGTGACTTTTATTTTTGTCTTTGTATCCACATAGTGTCTTGCAAGGCACCTGGCAAAGAACAGGTATCTGATAAGTGGGCATTATTATTCATTGTAACTCCTAGGCCCCAGAAACAGAAGTGCAGGCTGAATGACATACTCAAATATTCTGGAAGACCAGGCATTAAATTCTGATTATTTTTGGCCTTTATCCTTCCAAAATAATTAAGACTGTGGACTTTGTGGAGTTGTATAACTTCTGTAGCTTTTCCATCCCACTCTGTGCTTAAATCTTTTAAATGTCAGAGTTAAAGCAATTGAGGCTCTGGGTAGAGAAATTTCACCCTACTATAATTTGTTCAAATAGTCTACCTTTTTACTTCTATACCTTGGTTCAAAACAAAAGTGCTTTCTAAACCTTAAAGCTTTATATAAATGTAAGCCATTAATATTATCTGCCTTTCTAGAAGACTTACTTCAAACAGAAGCATTTTTAATTTTAAAGATAACATGCACACCACTAGTGTTGCATATTTCATCATTTCAGAGGTTTCAAACAACTGGCACATTATCCTGGAAACATACTGCACTTCACTTTCTTAAGCTGCCCATAACATCTTCCTTAGATTACCAGTTGTTAGGGTTGTAGTCTAATTTCCAGTAAAAAAAAGAGCACTAGGGATGGAGATTTTCCTATCATGTTCTATATTTGAGTATGTGGCAAATAATGAATTTCAATTCTTCAAGATTTTGCCACTCTTTTTGTGTTTCTTGGTAGTACACAAGGATGTTGATCTTGCATAGTATCTTGGCATTTAAATAACTGGTTAATTACCTTAATCTATGTTTTCCACACGACTTAAAAATTTCCAATATTTCTATCTCTTGAACTAATTAAATTGGTAGTTAGACTGAATTTCTTTTTTTTTTTTCTTTTCCCAGTGATCACTCATTGGTTATAGCCCTTCTATATGACCAAACTATTGTACAATGTGAAATTATTTGCAGATCCTATACATGATTGCACGCCACCATGGGGGGGGGGAAGGGAGGGGAGAAAATCTGAAACTCAAGTGATTGTGGAACTGAATCTTGTAAATTAAAAGTAAATGAGTAAATAAAAAAAATTAAACAAACAAACAACCCCACAATATTATTCTGAATAAGTTCATAGACTTCTTCAGGCTACCAAAGGGGATCATGACACCAAAATGTTTAAGAATGGGGGCGGCTGAATAAGAGCACCGGCCCTGGAGTCAGGAGGATCTGAGTTCAAATGCAGCCTCAGACACTTAACACTTACTAGCTGTGTGACCTTGGGCAAGTTGCTTAACCCCAACTGCCCTGCCTTCCCTCCTCCAAAAAGAAAGAAAAGCTAAAGAAAATTGTTCAACTATTCCTGTCTTATGTCATGACCGCAGTAATAGTAGTGCCATCATTAGGGGATGCTGAAGGGTTTGGGTTGTTT
>CM053588.1:88461789-88487305 GCA_028646515.1 Pseudochirops corinnae | reverse complement strand
CTCATTGGCGTTTTGGGCCTCCTTTCCCATTTGAGTTAGTCTATTTTTTAAGATGTTATTTTCTTCAGTCAGGTTGTTGACTCTCTTATCATGATTTTGTTGCATCATTCTCATTTCTCTCCCCAATTTTTCCTCCACTTCTTTTATTTGGTTTTCAAAATCCTTTTTAAGCTCCTCTATGGCCTCTATCCAGTTCATATTTTTCTTGGAAGTTTTTGGTGTGGGAGTTCTGACTGTGTTGTCTTCCTCCCATTCTATACATTGGTCCTTTTTTGTCCCCAAAAAAGGAATCTAAAGTCGGATTGCTGGGCTTGCTTTGCTTCCTTTGCCTGTTCATGTTGCCAGTCAATTACCTGGCTTTTGGGCTCAGTAGTAAAACTCTGCTTTCAGAGGGGAGAGCTCTGTCACAAATTGCTGGGGTTTTCACAGCGGCTGGGGCTATTAGGAGGCTGCTGTTTTTTGCAGCCCCCATCAACTTTGGCTCACTGAAGACACACCTCAGGGACACCATGCAAGACCGCGATCCGATCCAGGCATCTCAAACTTAGCCTCTGAATGATCGCTGGCCCCCCTGCAATCTGTAGGCAGGGAGCTTCTGAAGCAGCCACGTGGAGGGGGCTGCAGAGCCTCCACTTCAGACCACTTCTAGCTCTGGAGGCAGTTCGGCTGGACCATTTCCCCCAAATTTAGCTGAGTTCCACTGACCTTTTCCCTTTGTCCTTGGCTTTTGTGGGTTGGTGATTCTGGAAATCACCACAGCTGCTGATGATCTGCTCTCCTAAACACTACAGCCATGGCTTCTCCTGGATGCCCTGGGGGTGAAACCACATGGGGCTGGGCTTCCAGCACGCTGTGATGACCGTCTGCTGGGCTGCCTTCAGCAGGAGCTTTGTCACTCCATCATTTTTGTGGAGTCTGGAGCTCTAAAATTTGTTTAGAGTCATATTTTATAGGTATTTGAGGTGGTATTGGGGGGAGCTCGCAGAGTTCTCCTGTTTCTATGCCATCTTGACTCCGCCTAATCTTCTCTCTTCTTTAGGATAAAGATTCCGACTACCTAGAAGATGGTCTCAAGGTTCTTCACCATCCTGATAGTCTTCCTATATAGAGTATGTCAATGTTCTTAAAATAGTGCCCAGAAGCAAACACCAATACTCCATCCATGAAGTCTGACCAGGATGGAGGATAGAAGACTTTCTCCTCCTGGGCTCTGTATGCTATGGCTCTCTTAATAAGGCCTAAAATTACATTAGTTTATTTGGCTGTGGTTCAGTTAATTATCAATAATCCTAAAATACCAAGAAGTTATATCTACTCTCATTCTCCTAATGTCACATTGTTGCTATTTCTGAAATTAGTTCTTCATGGTTGGTTACACTCAGGTCTACAATAGCAGGTCTTCATCACTTCACCTTTCAAGGTATGACATTTTCATTAAGGTAAACCAATAAACTCTGCTTTGCCCATGATATACTTGATCACTGAAATCTTTGTCATTCCTATTTGATATCTTCTTGCCAAACTGGTGCACTGATCTCTTCTCTGTCAGAGTGGTCTATAATACATCACCATACCAATGTTGCTTCTTCTTCTCCTTTCATTGATTTTAACCCAAATGTTCTTCATTATGATTCTGACTTCTGGTTTCTAGATTTCCTTGCAGGACTCTAACTTTTTAATTTATAAAGCTATTTGTTTTACCATCCTTTTTTCTCTGCTACCCTTTTTAGCTATTCTGTTCTTCATGAATAAAGTATATAATTAAAACTCTATTGCAGAGAGCTGGCCACACTGTTCAAATGCCAAACATACATTTGCCCAAAAGACTATTGAGAATTCACATACAGCAAGTGTTCACATGGAGGTCAGAAGAAGCAATACAAGGATACCCTAAAAATTTCTCTGAAGAACTTCGGAATCGATTGCATAACATAGGAAAGGGACTGTCCAGCATGGTATGCCTGCATCAAAGAAAGCAGTGTGCTCTATGAGCAAAGCAGAATTACAGTAGCTCAAAAGAAACATGAGAGGTACAAATTTGGAGACATTTCTGCTCCAAATGTTCATGTGGATTATTTGTGCCCAACCTGTGGTAGAGCTTTCCCAGACTGTATTGGTCTGATCAGCCACAGCTGGATGCTCCAGCACAGTGGTATCATTTTGGTCCTCTTCGACAACAAAAGACAATAATGCAATTCCAGAGTTCTGTTCTAGTCGCTAAGTCTCAGTAATACATACATGAAGTCAAGTCCGATTCCTTACATTAGGAGATCTAGTTCACCTTGTTATTACTTACATTTTATGCATTTATGTAGAGATATGATGCAATGGTTATTACTCTTGGCTCCTTTCTTGATTTTATCTATTAGAGGGCATTTCTACTGTTCTTTCTACATTCTAGCTGATACGTTCTATAATAGTAACTAGTTTTAGAAACATAAATTAGTAGTTTTCTTCTCTCTCTCTCCCAGAATTATGATTTTGCTAATGTTTTAAAGGAACATTAGAAATCAAATGAAACTGTTTTATAACATGGTATGATAAGATTTGCCATAAAATGTTATTATTCATTGGTAATTTAGATAACTATCACACTAAGTTTAGACAGAGCCTTAGGCTATAATTATGCTTCAATAATATATGCTTAAACTTATTCCCACAAACTAGTGGTAAAAATGTAAATCTGAACTGAAGATTTAGGAGGCAGCTGTGTTTGGGTGAATGTGGCTTGAAATAGGAAATATATTCATAACAATTTGAAAGCAAAAGCCATGATTTTTAAAAATGCATAAGACCTTCTTTGCCCTTCAATGCAGGGGTAGGAAAAATGGTTATGGAATATTATATATACTATTAGGCATGGTTGATGTATAGATTAGTTTTGCTAAACTACTTTTGGGAGGGTTATACTCAGAAAGAAATGTGATATAAGAACAAAAGACATCAAAATAAAGGATGTAAAAAACCAAAGCACCAGATTTAAACTTTTATTTCACATTAAATAAATTCTTCAACAAAACACTATACTTTCTCCCAAGAAATAGCTTAAAAATGTAAAACAAAAAACCCCAACTATTGTGAAACAGTACACTTAATTATGTAACACTGAGTTTTTGCACTAGATAAATTGAATCACACATATATTCAGATTAAATTTTTTAAACATTTTGTTTAAATTTTTTGTTCAGATTAAATATTAAACTATTTTTTATCATAATTTGCTAAATATCTCATAGGTAATCAGGATAAATTCTACTGCTGGTAGGCTTTAAAAAATGTTAGCTGATAATGTTGATAAGTGGAAACATACACTCCTCACTCCACCCTTCATTTTAGAAGTCCCTTGAATTTCATGATTCATTATATGATTTAAGTAATTGAATTTAATGAATTAATTGAATTGAATTGATTGTAATTTAATTAAATGAATTAATTGAATAAACTAAAATAAATGAATTATTAATTCATTGTATAATTCATTATGTAATCCCCTTGTAAGAGTGGTTACAATGGTGAAGCAGTCTTGACCTCACAATCATCAAGCAGAAGATTGCTGTTAACTGCCTCTTTTTGCCTTATTTATAGTATACATTTTGCAAGTTAGTTAATACTCTAGTTTCAAATAATATAGAATATTAATACTGTTTTGTCACAAATAGAAAATCAGAAAAGAATACATTCTTACCTTACTTATTTTAGCCAGCTGCAAACTCCCCTTGAATCTGACATCACCATCCCAGCACATGGTGAATCAGTGTCGCTTGGAAACAGTAACTGGCAAAAGAAAGAGAAGAGAGAAAGTGGTCAAGGAGGTGGGCTTCGATGCGTGGGAGGGGAGGGAGTAGCGAAGAGGTTATGCCTTGTGGTTTACTTCAAAGAACTATTATAGAAACTTTCGAAGGTCTGGAGCTCCACAGGTCAGGGATACAGACCTAAGAATTAGCTACATTGAGGGTGCAGATGAAACAAACCATAGGAGCAAATTATACTGTGAATAAGGAAGAGAGACTACTGAAAGAAAAGAGGATTAGGGATAGAACCTTAAGGAACCTTCATCTTAACAGACATGTTAGAGAGGCAGGAGGATAATCAAGAGAACAGAGCATTTTAGAAGTCAAGGAAGGAGAAGAGTATCCAGAAGGAAAAGGTGGTTGATCATGTCAAATGCTACAGTCAAGGAGGAAAGAAGGCCTGATGTGGTCATTAGCAGGTTGCTGACGACCTCTGAAAGAGCTGTTTTAATACAGGGGTAGGGATGGAGGCCATTTTTCAAGACAGTCTATGAAGGAACACAGATGGTAGCTAGATTATAGAATGGTCAAAGGAGGATATTTTTAGGAATAGGAAAACAGCTCATTTTTAAACATGTGAAAGAAGTAATAGAGAGTGAGAAGCTTAAGATACATGAGAAAGACAGAGGGATGACTTGCTGGATAAAAACTGAAGGTGAAGGGATTGGCTTTAGAGAATAATAATATGCATTCCCTCTAAGATAGGAGAAAAGATATAATGGATAAGGATGCTGTTAAATTTTAGATTGTGAAAGAGAATCAGGAATTTTCCATTTTGTATTGAGCCTCAGTGGCCTATAAGGACCATTGCATGGAACATGTACCCACAACCAGAGCTCCCCTGGAAACTGCTGAGGACCCTAAGGACATGGTGACTCATTGCTTGGGTCTTTTAAGGATGATGAAATTTTCCAGCTGCTCCTGACCATTCATGTACTTTTTAATATGACTTGGTATATAAAGTTATTCTATGTGAATCAAATAGATTTTATTTCAATCATTATATTAATGTGTACCATTATTCTTCAATGTTTAGCATTACTCTGTATATAGAAATAAAGTGCTTATCCCAAACTTTACTTCATATTGTACACCCAGTACCTCTTAGACTCCCCTTTTTTTGTGAGACCTATGTTGCAAGCTATTTTTCCCCTGGGCTCTAGGGTGGGTAGCATTATGGGATGAAACATGTGAGAAACAAGCCTACTGTTCATTAAAGGCTGAGTCCCCCAGGTTGGACCTTGTCTACATCCAGGACTGAGAGGAACAAGTACCCTCACCCCTGTGGATCCAGCTGAACAGCTCCTCACAATTAGAAGTGGATTGTCTCAGTCTTCTCCATGAAATAAGAAACTAAATTATCTGCTCTGAGTTAGTAGGAGTAGAAATGGGGTAGAAAGTGGAAAGGAGGTAAGATAAGGATGTGATGAGAATTTGAGAGGATAAAAAGTTTAAAACAGTCAGAGAATAAAATTGAATCAGTAAATGTTGGAGACCAACAGCCCACATGAGCTATAAAATGTATCACGAGCCTGTAATGCAGCTACTACGTAGCTCAGTGGATAGAGCACTGGGCCTACAGTCAGGAAGACCTAAGTTCAAATCCATCCTCGGCCACTAGCTGAGTGACTCTGGGCAACTTATTGTTTGCCTTTATCCACTGCAGAAGGAAATGGCAAACCAGTAACTTTGCCAAGAAAACCTCATGGCTGGCATTGGTGCGCTTTGGTCCACTACTTAACAACAATAAGCTTTTGAAATCAGCATGACTTCCTAACTTTTGCTTTAGCTATCAGGAACAGACACAGACTGATGGTGAGGCTTATCCAGGATTGAAGATAAGACGAAGCATAGAAGATTAGGGGCTAAAAGCTCTCTAAGAACATAAAGTGGCAGATCTGGGGGTCAAATTTTGGTGTAGAGGCAAGTGAAATCACAATGGGGAAAATGGGCTGGGAGAATAAGGATCTAGAGGTCAAAATAAGAGGAAGGAGCTTGTTTAATGTGTGAATGAGAGGGTGGTAAATTATGGTATAAGGGTGGAATTATAAAGCTTAGGATTGGCCATAGCAGAAGAATGGTGGAATTGGAGGTTGCTGGAACTATGGAGGTTGAAGAATCTCATTATCCAAGTACTATTCAAGGAAGCCAATATGACGATTAAAATCCCAAGGGATAATGACAGTAGAGCATGAAACGGGAGTAAAATCTAAGAAGACTGGAAAGGTAGGAAGGGTCTAGGTTATTAAGGGCTTTAAATGCCAAACAGAATTTTATATCTGAGGGAGCAACTAGAGTTTATGGAGAAGGATGACATGGTCAGACCAGTACTTTAAGAAGCTGAGCTGCAGGATTACAGGCCAGTTGTGTGGGGAGAAACAAGGCAGGGAGACCAATTAGCAGGCTACTGTAGTAGTCCAAGCACCAGGTGATGAGGACCACTACCAAGGGGGCTGCTGAATGAATAGAGAGAAGGGGACACAGATGAGAGATATTGAGAGAGTAAAAAGTATGGCTTGGCAACATTGGATATGTAGGGTGAGTTCTAGAGAAAAGTTAAGGGTGACACTAAGGTTGACTTTTCATATGAAAACAAGTGTCCATTCTTTTTTTACTTCTCTAGATGAAAGCTCTCCCAGATGATAAGAGTAACTTTAATGGGCGCACATGAGAAATGAATAATCTTGGTAACTGGTTATTATAAGTAGGCAAATTAAGAATCAAGTAAAGCTTAACATATGTAAAAAGTAAAGGACAAAACATCTCATAAAATATCAAAGCTAAATTGTGTGGAGATGAGTTTTAAAAGAATGAAATTTTGCCATGAAACTATACTGTTACTAGTTTTCTTCTTTTACTACTGTTGCTAGATGTTATGAAATGTAACTTTGCAATTTCTTTTTTGCTTAATCAGTTATTTAAAGCATAAGTGTTGCCACAGGTAGTATGTTCAAAATGTATGCAGTAAGTTATCCTCATACCAGTAGAAGCAAATATTTACAGCAAGAATAATCCTGTGATGAAGTTAAATTTCCACCGACGTGTAGTCATTTTACTATCTATTCTAGACCACCTCATGTACTTTCTTACACATTGCTATACAGTGCTTGGCACACTGTCTGGCATATAGCAAGAAGTTAATAAATGCTCATTGCCTCTACTATACATTGTTTCTTTGTACATAAATCAAAGGTACTCAGTAAAATATTTTTTACCTTCTTTCAAAATCCATTTTGTATTAAACTATTAAAGACAGAAGATAGATGATGTGAAGAAAAACAGCATTATACAGAATAATCTGAAAAGATACTAGTTTTTACTTATTAAAATAGTAAGGTTGTATTCTGGTCTTAAGACACCAAACATTAGTAGTACATGGTCTTTATTAAACAGACTTAATATATCATTTTCATTTTGCTATTCTTCTAAAGTTCTTCTATTTATGTGCAATAATCTTAATGGCATACAAGGGTAAGAATAGTATTCATCATAAAACTTATTTGAAACTTATTTTGCCAATTCTGCCATCATTTTAGACCCAAGATAAGTTGGCTTGATGACAATTTTCTGTCATATTAACACTGTCATGATGCCCTTTTACAATGTAGAGCAAGCCTACTGGTTTGTAGATAAATAGCATTTCTAAAATTGCATGGCATGGTTTAGTGATGGTTATTCTCTCTTCAATAACACACTGAAAGTGTTCCAAGTTCCTATGGGCTGTCTCTGTGGTAGTTATTAAGTCAAAAAATCAGGAGCATTACTACTTGAGGGCTGATCTAGAAGGATTTTTAAAAATAATTTTTGATAGCTTTTATTTTTACATCACCTACATTTCCCACTGTTTTACCCCTGAATCCCTCCAAGAGAACCATCCATCATAATAAAGAAAAAAAAGTTCAGAAAAACTAAAGAACAGTTTATATGTACTGTTCCACACCCACATTCCCCTGCTTCTGTAAAGAATTAGGGGGAGGTGACTTCTCACGTCACTTCTTTGAGGTCAAACTAGGTCATTATAATTTCACAGCATTGTTTTGATTGTTTTGCTGCTCTGCTGTTTTTCCCCCTTCTATTTATATTGTTGTAGTCATTGTGAATACGGTTCTCCTGGTTCTGCTTACTTAAACTTGGCATCAGTTCTTCTAGGTCTTTTCATGCTTCTTTGTATTCATCATATGGTTTCTTATAGCTCAATGATACTCCACTACATTCATGTACTACAACTGATTTATCCATACCTCAATGGATAGGTATCAACTTTTGTTTCTAGGTCTTGTTACCAAAAAAGTACTGATATCACCATTATGGTGGGTATATGTGTGTGTGTGTGTGTATACACACATACATACACACATATAATAGAGCCTTTCATTTTTGCTTAATCAGTTATTTAAAGCATATGTGTTGCCACAGGAAGTATGTTCAAAATGTACGCAGTAAGTTATCCTTCTTGAGAGACGTGCATAGCAGTGGAGAAGGGTATGGATATTTTAGTTGCTTTCTCTGAATAATTCCAATTTGCTTTCTTATATTAATTCACAGATCTGCCAACAATACAATAATATTTAATATTCAGGTCATGTATCCATTTTGAATTTATTATAGAACATGTCTTAAGATGTTGGGCTAAACTGACCTGTTTAAAATGAATGGCAAGTTAAAACCTTTTGTATATCCTTGCTATACAGAAAACATCAAACATAAATACATATTTATTTTTATTTTTTTGGAGGGGGGGGAAGGCAAGGCAGTTGGGGTTAAGTGATTTGCCCAAGGTCACACAAGCTAGTATGTGTATCAAGTATCTGAGGCTGGACTTGAACTCAGGTCCTCCTGACTCCAAGGCCAGAGCTCTATTTACTGCACCACCTAACTTCCCCAACACATATTTATTTTTTAAAAGCAGTATACTTTTTTCTTTTTTAAAAGATCACTAAGATATATTGTTATACAGGCTTTCATAAATGTATATGCTCTGATACATGAATTACATCTAAACAATTTTTCATTTTTAAAAATCTACATTCTAAATTTATTCAGATTCACAACATGATCTTGATGACACACAGAAGGCTTCAGAATATTATATTAATTTGCAATCACTTTAAAAAAATATGCCCTTCTGTGTTCTGGTCAAACTGACTTGCTTGCTGTTCTCCACACATAGCCCTCATCATCCCTCTCAATTCCTTCTGTGTATGGCTGTTGTGCTCTACCTTAGAATGTGAGCTCCTTAAGGGCAAGGGCAACTAAGTAGGGCAATGGTTAAAGCATTGGGCCTGATCCTGAAGACCAGAGTTCAAATCCAGCCTCAGATACTTAACAGTTATGTAACCCTAGATAAATCCTTGCCCTCTGTCTCCTCCAGTTTCCTCAACTGTAAGATGAGAGAAATAAGAGCACCTCCCAGGATTTTTGTGAACATCAAGTAATAGAATATTTGTAAAGTGCTTTGCACAGTACCTGGAACATAGTGGATACTATATAAATGCTTATTCCATCCAAGAAATGGCCATTTTTGGACTGTTAATAATGGATGAGGTTTCTACTTATTAGAATGGAAGTATTGTAGACATTTTGCCACAATGGAGTGCCATATGCAGTGGGACAGTGGCAAGGATGCTAGCTCTGGAGTTAAAAGGTCTGGATTCAAATCCTGCCTATGACATTTCCAGTATGAACTTAGACCATTCCCTTAACCTCCTTAAACCTCAATTTCCTCATCTGTAAAATGATCAGGCCGATCTGGTCTCTGATCTTTGATCTTATGGAAATAACAGAGCTAGAAGCACTGTGGCATAGCAGAATGCATCTTGGTTCTATAGTCTGAGAAACTCTGGTCAATTCCTGCCTACTTGTGAGACCTTGGGCAAATCCTTCTCCCCCCCCACCTCCTTAGTTTTCCTTATTAGTTAAATGAGAAGTTTGAATCCGATGGCTGCTTAAGTCTCTCCCAGCTCTAAATCTGTGGTCCTATTATGACCACTAACAGTCAAATCTAAAGTCTTTGATGTTCTGATGACAAGAGATGTTTGCTAATGCCAAGGTGGATAGACAGCTGTGATAGAAGTGAAAGAGTCTTTCAAATCAAAGGATTTAATAGAGATGCCTTTGCAAATGACAACCTAAACAGTTCCTGAACTGAGGATTCACAAGTCTCCATTTTGCTTGGGAATACTTTTTTGGGTGGGGGGGGGGCATTTTGTTTGTTTGAAATAATATACTGAAGGTGTGGGGAACAGAATGGGGGGACTTTTTGAAAATTTTGCTAAAGGCCCTGGAATTAACTCTAGCTAGACCCACCCCCTTGAATCTCAAAGAGGTTGTGTAGTACAACGTCAAGTGTGAGACTTGGCTCAAAAGACTTGGGCTCAAATTCTGGCTCTGGGTGACCTTGGGCAAATCATTTAATCACTGTGGGCCCAGTTTCCTTTTCTTTATGAGGTCTCTTCATTTCTCCCAACTGCTAGGACTTCCTTTCCATAAGTAATCTTATACTTAACATTTGGCATATGTGTAGTTATTAACTTTATATTTATGTAGTTGTCTTGACCATCAAAATGAGAGCTCATTTCCAACATTGGTCATTGCATTCTTTGGATCTGCATCCTCAGTGCCTGGCTCACAGGAGGCACCTAATACTTACTTAACTGACTGATAAAAGGGGAAGGCTAGATGACTTTAAAGTTCAAAATTTATGGTCCAATGACTAATGAAGTGCTTTTTTATACAATGGACCGTATATTTTTCCAGCTTTTAAATTCAACAGACATTTATATAACACCTTAAAGTTTGCAAAGTGTTTAACATGTATTTTCATTTGAGGCAGAGAGCATAGATATCATCCCCATTTTACAGATAAGAAAACTAAGATTCCAGACTAACCCTCCAGTAGTATCAATAGAAAATATAAGTGATCTCAAAAAGGTTTAAATTCTATAGCAGCATTTTTTTTGTAGTAGCAAAGTAGGTGCTCCGCAAATGGCTAAACACTGAGGTAAATGAACACAACGACAAGTTATTTCACTGTGAGAAAAGACAGAAATGAAGAATACAGATAAGCAAGGGAAGACTTAGGAACTTATTTAAAGTGAACTGGAACCAGAACACACCAAAAAATGAACTTTACTAGGTAAGTATGAGATCTAGACTTGGCCTTTAAAAAGAAGTAAGACTGCATCAAGAGACACTGCATAATATTGTCTTCTCAGTTGATGTGTTGGTTATTTTTGCTAAACTGCTTTTTTTCTACCCATCTGAATGTTTTAGGAGACGGGTCTGTGGGTATTGGGAAATGAAAGCTACATAAAGACAAAAGATACTATTTTTTTTTAAGAACATGAATTCACAGCTTTCAGAATCATATCTGACCTAGTCTGGTTAATTATATACATGTTACTAAAAGAAATGTATTTGGGGCACATTTAGAGATTGATAAAACATTCCATTGCCCAAAGTATTGGTAGTGCCACATCCAAGTATTGGACTCAATAGGTCACACACAGATTTTATGGGTCCCTTATTCAGGTCTTAGTTCTGTAGGAGCATAATCTAAGTATGTGCTGGTAAATGTTTAACAAGTGGCTCTCCCAGGAAGAATATACTTAAGTTTAGTCTGCAATATTAATGATTTCTTTATCGTCTTAAGTCTAGAAAGTCAACAAAACAATGAATCAAGTCCTGATTTGCCAATAGTTTGACAGTTTCTAAAGTGTACAGATGCTCATACTGGAAATGTAACAAATCAGGTTCAAGCTGCCTCTAGCACATCTCTGTAAGTATAACTGTGGGGATAATCTCCGAGGAGAGAGAGGAATACCAAGATCACAGTAAATACTAAAAGTGTAGTGCTGATCAACTACTAAGGAACCTCATATAAAAAGCTAAGCCCCTCTAGGGTTCAGGTTGTCCTAGCAGCAACTATCAGGTGTGAGAGGGAATACCTAAAAACTAGAACTCCATTAGTTTTGAAAGTACATTAAGAATCTTGGTATATACACAATTAGGGACTATTTTGTTGTTTTATAAAGTAAGGTTTATTTATTTGCACAGACTTTTTTGCTGAAATAAAATTTTTATCAAGCTATTTTTGGTTCATTTTTAGCTTAGACTCTATATTTCTATACGTAGATAGATTTTAAAAATCCTTTTCCTCATCCAGAAAAGCATTTCCCTTTTCTTTTTCAAGAACATCCTTAAATCCCACGTTAAAAAAGAAAACAAGTTGAGAAATTTGGTCGAGGACCTTAGTCTCTCTATACCAGCTTATATTTCCTCATATTGCAGCTAGGTGGCGCTGCCGGGTGCTGGGCCTCGAATCAGGAAGACCTGAATTCAAATTCAGCTTGATGCTGAATGACCCCCCCCCCCATGATCCCGGGCAAGTCATTTAACGTTTGCCTCAGTTTCCTCAAACGCAAAATGGAGGTTAAAATACCACCTACCTCACAGGGTTGTTGTGAGGATCAAGTGAGATATTTGTAAAGTGCTTACTTAGGACAATGACCGACAGTAGAATATTAGTGTGTCCTCCCCCGCTTCCTATATAAAAGGGATGGGAGGAAATAAAATAACCACTGATTTAAAAAAAAATCACCCACAGTTACTATCTGCAACTTCCACAATACTTCTGAAAACTTCACGATACCTATTTAGCTCTAAATCCTCAAAGAATTTCTTGCCATTATCTTTCGCAAGAATTACGATGTTTTCATTGTTTTCCAGTACTCTATAGGAATTAAACACAGCTACTTTGTACCTAAGCACCACATGGTAACGGTTAAAAAATATATTTTACAAATTCTGTAATTAGCCTCTGACCTCAGATCTGGATTTCATTGTCTCCCAGCTGACAAATTTGGTTCAACTAGGCAGTAAATAACTTGGTTGCCATTATTTCAGAACCTCCTTAGGAGGAAAGCTGGGTCTTTCCCCGATTATATTGCTCTCAAGGTAAGCACACCAACGGGGACGTGCAGGGAGCGTTTGCTGCGTCTCCCCAAATTCACCTATCCCTAGTAACGCCTCAAAAAGTTAAGCAGTTCCACAGTAACTTGCATTTATGTAAATGACAGGTTCTGCGCCACACCCTGGCAGCCAAACATTAGCTCTTCTAGAAGTTAAATCGTTCAATAATTCTCGCTAAGGGAGCTATTTCGCATCGAGAGGACGGATTTGGGTAGTCTTCTCTGCCCACAACGCACCGACCTATAAATAGCTCCCGCGGCGCTGAGTCACCCCAAGCCCTGAGCTTCCCCCCAGAGGAGGGACAGCGCGCCCCTCCCGCGAGGCCCTGGACAAGCCCGTGCAACACCTCCAGGAGGCCGGCCCAGCGTGGGGCACCTCCCCCTCTTGGGACTGGGGGGGAAGGCTCCTCGGAGCCCGCCCCCGCACCCAGGTGCCCCGGCAACAGCGCCAAGCCGCGGCAGAGCGCGGGGATGCCGGGACTAGGCCGCCAGAGTGCGGTGGAGCCGGGCGGGACGCGGAGCTGCAGGGGGCCGGCTCCGGCCTCCGCCCCGAACGGCCGCTCACACAATGGGGAGGCGGGAACCCGAGAGGAGCGGCCCCACAGGGGAGGGGGTTAAAAAAAATGCCCTGGCTTCGGGCCAACCGGGGACACGGAGCTGGGAATGGAGGCTGGGGGGGGAAGGTGGTGTTGTTAGTCGTTCCAGTCGTGTCCGACTTTCGGTGACCCCATTTTAGAATGTTCTTGGCAGAGATACTGGAGTGGTTTGCCATTTCCTTCTCCTGGGGGGTAGGTGTAGAGAGAAATGCCCTCATCTCGAAAGACCCAGTGAAGCAGCGGCCGCCGGGGGCTAGGGCAATAAAGTAGCGAAGGAGATGGAGAAGGGGGACGGAAGTGCCGCCTCCCGTTGTTAGGGGCCATTACGTCATCCTACCGTTGTCAGCCTGTGGCGGGGGCGTCTGCTCATCACGTGTCCTCAACTCTTTCCCTCCCATTACCCCCACACCCCATTGCGCGCGCTCGTAGGCTCCCCCACCCCCACCTCCGTCTCCCACCTCCACCCTCCCCTCGCTGGCCCGGCTGTCAACAGCGCCTGCCCCGCCTCCGTCCCCCCCTCATTCCCCCCTTCTCTCCCCCTACTCCGAAGCAACTGCCACAGCTGCGCGTCCGGGCGCTCGGCGGGCAAGTTCCCCGCCCCCTCCGCCCCCCAACGGCGGGCTCTCGGGGTGAGGAAGCTCCGGAGCTCAGGCGTGTGTGACTGGGCGGCTCTACTGCTTCTCGCCGCTCCAATCTCTTTGGGGCGTAGGAAAGCTCCAGTGCGGGCTCGGAGCGGGGCAGAAGCAGCCCGACACCGTCTGCTCCCTCCGAGCCGGGCCCGCGGGGCGGGGCTGGGCTCGGCTCCCCGGCGCGCCGACCTTGCAGCCGTGCGGCTCCCGGGCCCCAGCCCCAGCACGGCTCGAGCTGCCTGCGTCCCTGCCCGCCGCTCTGGGGCTCGCGGTGCGCGTGGTTGGAGGCGGTTTTCCCGACCTCTTTTCCCGCTGCCCTCCCTTCCCCCGAGGCTGGGCGCACAGGACACCAGACCGGGCGGCACCTACTGACCTGTCAGCTGAGGAAGACGAAGATCTCGGGCGGGCTGACTAGGGAGGGAGGGAGCGAGCGAGCGAGGGAGGCAGCTGCAGAGCCCCTGGCCCCGGGACTCGAGCTACAGCTCTTACAAAGCGAGGAGGCGGCAGCGCCTGCAGCCAGGTGTCCCCCGCGGCTCGGGTCGGGCCCGCGGCCCGCTCTCCCCTCCCTACCGCCCCGCTGGAGGGAACCCCCAGACGATATTTTTTTGTGCAGTTTCAGCAAAGCTCCGAGGAAGTTGGTCCTTTTGTTCCACTATTTATAGATTGCGTCAACATTGCGAAAAGGAGAAGGCGGAGCAGTGGCCCCTCCCCCCTCCTCTCCCCTTCTCCTAGGAGAGAAAAGCCCCAGCACACGACCTAAGTACACAACAGGACAGCCCCCCACCCTTCCTCCTCCCCCTCACCCCCTCCTCCTCCTCCTCCTCCTCCCACTCCTGCAGCCCCGAGAGCAATCCGGCCAAACCCCGTCACGTGCCTACCAGGGAAAACCAGCTTGCCAGAGCCCAAGTGCTCCCGCGCCGCCTGCCATCAGCGGTAGCAGCCGCAAAGAGAAACTGCCTCCCACCCCTCCCTTCCCCCGAACCCTCTCCCTTCACTACTCCTTAGTACCAAAACGTACCCCCTGCCGCCCGATTCCAGAGCGTCTTAGCAGACGGGATCGGTTCCCTGTTGGATTGGCACCTTGCTTACGTGTATTTGTGCGTTCCCATGTCTCCTTGTTTCTACTCCTCCGGAGAGACAGTCTACACCCCAGGGTATATTCATGTTCGTGCATTTAGATATGACCTAAGCCGGTGCATTGCATGTGAATTGTATTTGTATATGTTTCAAACCTTCCTGGTTTTTTTCTCATACTCTTGGCCGAATGTCTACGTAGAGCGAGAAGGGGGGAAAAAAGGACCCTGGCTGCGCCTGGGTCATGATCATGACACGCCTGCACATTATCGGGAGATGTTGATCATATAAGGCAGCAGGCTCCGACGTTAAAAAGGCTCTCAGAAAAGATGTCTTCACAGGTGCTGTGACAATTTGCCATAGTTTACTTCCACCTAGTGGGAATTGAAACTCCTGTTGTTAGAAGGTATTTGAAGCCGGCAGGTGTTTTAAGAGTTAGTTTTTGAAGAGTTAATTGCAATAGGCTTATAAGAAAAATATTTTAACCTTCTATTTATACCTGGTCACGAAACCGTAGACTCTACTATGCCCCAAAATGAAACTGAGCATTTCTTTGGCTTAAAGCCAAAGTCTAAACTGTAAATAAGGAATACTACAAACACAAGGGGCGGCCTTACTATGAAACTAAGTAAAATTAACTTTTCCTAAGTGTTATTTACAATGTCAGCTTCCAGCCGCTTCCCTACACATTTACTTATTTTTATATCACATTTTAACTTTTTTAGAGTTGTACTAGGATAATTTCACAAGCCAGATCCGGATAGAGAGAAAGCAGGGATGAGCTGGACACGTGAAGAGGGTCAGGAAACACATAGGACCTCTTTTTTTCCTCTCTGGGCAGCTGGGCAATATGGTAAACAACTTGCTGGAAAGGTTATGTGATTTTTTTTTAAAGGTCGTTTTTGGAAGGTATTCTTATCAAACTCTTTCCCCTAGCGTAGAAGAGATCAGTGGGGCTTTGGCAAGAACATCCCCTGGAGAGGAAAGAGCACGGTACTCACCGTCCGAGAGGGTTGCGGGTTGTAAAGCGATAGAAGGCGAGCTGGGGGTCTGGACTTGTCTGAACCTGTAGAATGCTCTTCAGGTTCCAGACTCAGGTCTGGAGTTCTCAGGTCCGAGAAGCTGCTATTGTGTTTTGTTACCTTTGTTAGATTTTGTGTAATTTTTCTAGCTGTGTGAACTTAAAAAAAAAATTTAAGGAAAAACCTTAAACATTGGTTTAATCAGCTTATTGAAGTGTTTCTTTTTTATAGCGAGATGTTATTTAAAAAAGGGAGATTATGAGGTGGGGTCCTTTACACTTGAACACTTTACAGAGATTTCAAAGTCAGGCTCAGGGTAACCTGTTGCAAATGAGTCAGAATTTTGAGCAGATTTTAATCCTAAATGTGTTGGTTTCGTGATTTCCCCCCTGATGCAGAAGGAACATTTTTCTTCCTGGGTGTTTACCTCCTTTCGGTCCTGGTTTCTAAGTAATTAGCAAATAGGCCTCAGTTGGACCTTTCTAGTATCACTTTCTCCCTTATTCCATTCCTTTTATTTTACAGTTCGCCCTTAGGCTGTATTGAGGACTCTTTTTCGTTACTGTGCGGCCGCATTTACATTTCACAAAACATTTTTTCTGACGTAAAAAAGTGGAGTTTTATTTTTCTTTGTCACAAAAGAAACAATGGCTTTATGACACACCCTCTGGGGTCAGTCAGTCTTTACAATCAGCTCTAGCGATTTAGACCAACTCCGCCAACCACACGCTTCCTGGCTCCCTCCCCACATTTTCCTTTCCTAATGCCCCTCGTCTCCCCTCCCCCTCCCCAACACCAGAGTTACTTTATTACAGCCAAAGAGCACTTTTTTCGCTCTCCATTTACCACTCCCCCTCCCCCTTGCACTTTTCCGCGGCTTTCCAAGCTGCTTAGCGAAAGGAGCGAAAAGAAAACGAAAGCACCAAGCTCCCAGAGCCCCGAGCCGACCAGGACCAGCGGCTTTCCCCGAGATCGCGCCAAGACTAGGGGGAAGGAGGGTAGCGGATGGGTGACGGAGGGACTGGGGAAAGGGGTTGGGGAGGTGCCGGTAGCTTGCCCGCCTTCTTCTCCTCCAGGGAAAAGCAAACAAATGCCTCATCCTAGCAAGAGTCTGGAGTAGGTACGCTTGGAAAACTTTGGCCTCTAGACTGGTGTAAAAATAAAGTAACTGTCATTAGGGACGTGCCGTGGGGTAGGGATGGCAGTTGCGAAGCAGGAGGAGGGAAAATGTTCATCTTTCTAAAAACAGATTTGCCTAAGCTAGCCAACTGCCCAGAGAACGTGGCAGACTAGCAACGAGATGCTGATATGGGCACAGGAAGAAGGGGCAAGCGCAAGTAGCAGTGCGGAAAACAGTAGGCAGAGCTGCAATAGACCTCGGCTAACCACAGGGCAACCGACAATTCAACTGGGATTAAGATCGAGCAGAAAGCCTTGGTCCTTCAGAGTTGTTGCAACATGGGAGTTGGATAAAACCCAGCAGAAAGTGTCTCAATTATTATTATCACTTCATGAAACTTGTGGGGAAACTCATTTCTTTCACTTGATGCAGCCATTGAGTTAGGGACAGATGAACCCAGGATAGATTTGTATTAAGTACAATTCCTGTGGGTAAAGGCCCTCTGGGCAGTGGAGGATTTCCTGGGTGGAGCTGTTTCCAGAGTTATGTGTATGAAAACCTTTAGAGAGATGGCGTTTTGTCCACTTAAAACGGTGACTTTTCTCAATTAACAAATTTGCTTTCAGGTCGTTTACTTTTTCAGGATTGTAGATTGGTGCGAAAACGCGACCAGACGTGATTCCAGTAAAAATGTAATGGTTTACCCCTAATAGCAAGGACTTTGTATTTCATATTTGCAGTAGGGGCAAGTACAAGTTTTATCAATTGTTTAAAGTCTCTATCTATCTATCTATCTATCTATCTATCTATCTATCTGTCTGTCTGTCTGTCTGTCTGTCTGTCTGTCTGTCTACCACCAAATTGTGTTGCAACTATCTCAGGTAACAAGTGCTTCATTCTAAGATGGGCAACCGAATTGAGTGGATCAGGTGTTATTACTTCCACATAGCAGTAGAAAAATCCTTACGCAGACGCCTCTTCTGTTGCTCCTTTAAAATGGCTGGGTTTATTTTTTCCAGGAAAACTTTCACAGCTAAATTTGTCTACCTTTTTTTTTTTTACCTAGAATCTGAATTGAGGATTAAGAACCCTCAATACTCCAAAAAACGATTCCTATTTTTAATGATGCTGGATGAAGTTTTGAAAATTGAGCTATTTCAGCTGCCTTCCTGGAATAGAACAATGTTACAAGGCAGTGTTTACCTAATATGATAGACAGTTCTAGATTTGGAAAAAAAAAATCTCCTTAGCCATACCTGTTAACTACACCAGGGTCTAAAAACGTAAGACCAACAGTCCCATTTTTTTTTTTTGCAAGGACCGAAGAAAAGTCTTGAGAAGAAATGATACCCCGAGTTCCACCTTATAAAAAGAAATACTTGGATTTCTTTAAAAATAATTTATTGAAAACTTTCTTGGCCCAGATACTGAGACAAAAATGCCGTATTTCAGAGAACCCCAGCTCTGAGTTTCCTGTGATTTACTTGTGGTCACTGATCTCTGTTGTTTCGCTAGATTTCTTTTGCCCATTCCAGTCACTTTTAACTTCTGTTGGGAAAATATACATATAGTAAAATTTGATTGTAAACTGAGACGTCGAGAATAATCAGTCTACTGCCTCGTTAAGATCTGGGATATTTCTTGTTCTTTTTAAATTCTTAAAAAGTAGAAATAACAAAATATTTTTAAACCTTGAAGTTGTCTTCACTCTATAGTTCCACTATTTTCTATCTCTGTCCTTTTAAAAACTATTGAGCCTGGAGAGAAATGGTTACAATTTAGACTCCCTTCTTTTAAAAAGTAATCTGCTAATGCTGCTATTCCCCAGAGCCATCAAAAGCCTCGGCCTTGCTCACACCACCTGAACCCGAACCAAAGACCTCGATTTGGATTCCATATCGGAAACAAATCTATTTTTCGCGGGGAAATGGGGACTTACCCTAGTGATGGGTCTGGCTTTAGGTTTTATGGGGAATATGATCTGGAAATGGGAACGCCTGCTTCTGCAGCGGCAACACACCCTGCGCCAGTTCTCCTGGGCTCTTTCTAGTTTCCAAAGAGCTAGTCTACTTGCTACTCCTTTGGGACCAGCTTCTGAGGTCAGAACCTTCTTGGATTTGGGAAGAAGCTAACCCCAAGCCCAGATTATCGTTCTCTCTCCCTTCACCGCGCCCCCCCCCCTTTCCGGGTTGCCTCTCAACAGTTTTTACACTGAAGGAGAAAGTTTGGGGATAACGGTAAATTCTTCAACAAGGAGTGGGGCGTTTTCTTTAATGCAAAGAAAATCTTGCACACGGTGACTTTTAGTAAAGCGAAGTAACTCGTCGTGGATTTAGACGGATTTCTGAGACTTTCCCTAATCCGTCCTCTTCCCCCGCCCCCATCTTCTAGAGCGTCCTGAGATAGTCTACGGGACCCTTAACCTCCGCCCCCTCCGTTATTTCATCATCCCCTTTAGCCTCCAGGGATCCAGGCAGCTTACGAAATGAATTCTCCCCCTCCTTCTCTCTAAGCATCAGAAATGTCTTATAGGGTTAAAAGAATTCTGGAGAAACAAAAATACTCGGTAAAGGGAAGGTAGCGGTTTGGGGGCGGCACCATAGAGGGTAAAGACGCTGAAGTCAGAGAACCTTGAGTTCTAGTCTTCCCTCCTAAGTTTACTTGCCTGTGTGACTTTAGGCAAGTCACTTAGCCACTCTAGGCCTCAGTTTCCTGATTTGTAAAAGAACTAGACAGCTTCTAAAGTTCTTTCCACCACTGTTCCTATGATCCTGTTACAAATTTACCAAATTAACCAAATTGATCAAACTGGCTGGAAAAACCAGATTTGGTGTAACGGGATTTGCAACAGCAGAAAGAGAAAGATATAAAATTAGAGAAAACAAACACCTGCAATTGAGGGAGCGGGGGGATGGTCTTAAGGGAGAAGCTGGAAGGAGTGGGGATGCCAAGAGGGAAAACAAAGTAGTGGTTATTTGCATTGCTCAATTCTAACGGATAGGATTATGCTAGGACTTTTTCTCTCTCCAGCCTCCCCTAGAGCCGGGGTGCAGGTTTACGAAGCAACTGTGAACACCCCTTTTTCTCTCCAGGGAGCGAGAGCCAAGCCCCAGAGGACGTGGTCTGGTGCCTCCAAAGTTCTTGAAGCTGTTGAGATTAAAGATGATTTTCAAGCGTCCTTTGTGTTTTGTTTTTGTCCCTAGAAAGTTTTGGGAAAGAAAATTTCCCCACAAAATAAAATACTTCCACCCCCTCACAACACCTTGAAAGATAATAAAATAACTTTATGTTATTTATGGGAAGTGGAGCAAGACACCAGAAGCCTTTAATCACTTAATCATTAGAGTCTTCCTCCCCCCCCCCCCCTTTTGCATCCCCTTTCTAACCTGAGATTTGACACTTGGCTTAAGTGAGTTCGGTGGACCGCCTTTGTGGAGAACAGTACTCACAGCTGCTTCAGTTCCGAGCGCTAAGAGGAATACCACAGCGACCCTTGAAGTTAAGAGAATCAGAAATAGACGGTGATTAACAACTAAATGTGTCTGCTCTAGCTATTCTTGGGAGCTACCATTCACACCTTACTCTCTTCGTTATTTGCGAACTATGAAAATTCTTTCTAATTTGTTAGTGCCGGAGAAGTCCTCCTTTACATACTGAAGAACCGGAACTGCACCAACTAACTTCAGTATCGTCAATACCCTGGGCGGCATAGCATCACTGTACCAGGTTTGCGCCCCATTTTCGTTCTTTCTGGCAACACGTTTGAGCAAATAACTAAAATAACTACTCTGTGGACAGTTTGAAAGACACCACCAGAAATATGCACATCTTTAGCTTTCATCCCAGACAAGCATTTTTCTAGAGGCAACTGAATAATGCTTTTTCCATGCGAAAGAATGAAGACTAAAATGTTAATGACTTTTCTTCCTGAAATTCTAGTCTCTTCCACTCTCTACCTCTTCTTTCCCTCCTCTTGACATGAAGTTTTCCTTAGTTTCCCCCTCTCACCTTCAGTTTCTGCTGCTCCACTCTATTATGATAAAAATTATATTTTACAACTAGTACAATATCAATGTTGTAAAAGTCAATGTATACCACATAGTTCGCATGTCGTTTCCAAAATGAGTAATGTTTTCGATATCCACCCACAGAGGCGGAATGGATTTTTGCTGTTACATCTTATTATCACACCCGGAGCGCAGCAATTGTCTTATGCTCTTAATGGAAATAAAATTAATTACTAATACCTTTATTCCTTCCCTCACTCCTCTCCCCCCACCCCTCAGCACTTCCAGGATTTCTTTTATATTTCTAAAGAATTGGGGATGTTTTCATCTGTGCCGAGATTCTTTGGATTTTTCAGACAAGGGACTAACACCTTGATATAACAGTCTGCTTTTAAAAATGGCATTAACAAGAAATTTCACTGAAAGAAAACATTTCTCATTTCGTTAGTGTCAACTGTGTAACTTTGCTGGGGGAAGTTATATACTTAGCAACGAAATTCTTGAAAAAAAACATTCAATAGCAAAGACACTTACCCGATTTTGAGAGTGCAAATGAAGGAGAATTAGCCTTGAGAATGACATTTTATTATCTCAGACTTCAGCAGGTGACACAGATTTAGAAGTGTTTAAGGCAATTGTGTTCGAATTTCTCTTGCCCTTTATATACAGACTTTAAAAGAAAGTCCGAATTGCTCTCTGTTGTGACTTTTGTGGTTTATTGCCTTACTAAATATCCACAAAGAAAATTAAAACCATCTATGACACTTATGCATAAACGCAAAATTGATCAAAATAAGTCAAACTCTTGTTGCAATGTAAGTAACCTGTCATTATTTGCTTCCATTTTCACAAGTTGCTTACAGTAAAAACGAAATTTGTGGGTTCTTGACTCCCAAATTTCATCTCTGACAGAGCCGCCTTTCCACCGAGAAGCTTACAGGACGTGTGTTCATTTATTTATCTTTAAAGCACACCGCAGTCTCGACGGCATCGTTACCGGGGCTGGTGCCTTTTGCGTGGAATGTTTCGGTTTTTAGAAAGAAAAGAGGTGGGAGGAGGAGAATGTAGCGTTTACGGCTTGAGAAAATTCACTCTGGCTCCTTCTTTCGTCCTTTCTAACTTCTGCTTGAGGTGACAGCGAAGCAAAGGACTGCTTTGAGAATCACTACGGATCACCTAGTCCATGAATATTTTCTTTGGGGGCCATTCTCGGGGCATAAACACTTCTGATTTGAGTTTCCTCAGCAGCACGTTAGCGCTGCTCTAGAAAAGGAAAAATAAAATAAAACGACGAGGATTTTCCAGGATCATCGCCTCCTGTTACATCTTTTCCGAGCTCCAAGGGAAAAAAAAAAGAAATAAGTCGCGTTTCACATTTACCTTTTTCCCAACATGCGTGACCACGCAGGGGGGAAGGGAGGGAGGTGAGTCCCAAGTTTGTTTCCCTCCTGACTTTTAGCCGAGAGCTAAACTCTACTTAAGATTTAGGAAGCATCTGAGCACCACTTTATACACGCGCGCATATGAATGGCTTACCTTTGGGAAGGCACTTCAAGCTGGTGGGGACAGCAGGCTCTCAAGAACCCGGGATTTTCTTCCCTACCGCCAGAGCTGCCACGCTTTCCCCAGCTTCAGGTGTTAAGCGAGATAAAGTACTTTTCTTAGTCTCCTTGCAACGGAGAGGGAAGAGAAAGAAGGTTCCAATAAATTCAGCATCTCCAAGCTCAGGTTTGAGTGGTGGACAAGCGCTCACATTCGATCGGACATTGGTTCCTCTTTCCCCAAATCCGCCAACCCCTCCAAATTCTTGTTCACCCTAAGGATTTGCTACAGGATTTTTTTTTTTAACAGCCCTAGCTAAACAGGAAAACAATCCAGTACACGTATTATCTAATGATTGCCTTCACTTTGTTATAGTGGTAAACTAAAACTTGTCACTTTTTTTTTTTCAAGTTCTGAGAAATCAGACATAGCAGCGAAATTCCTTGTCTCTTTATCCGAATAAACTCGAGGGTTCACGTAACTGGTTTGTTAAAATCGTTGCTGGTCCCGGGAGATGAGAGTGGCTCTGCTGAAACAGAGAGGGTCACTAAGGGGCCTTGCCTAACTAAGCTGCCAAACTGTTTTTGCAACTCATTACAATTTCCATCACCTGCTCCTGGTCAGGCAGTAATAGAAAAGTTTTTAGGTTAGGAAATTAGCCGGAGAAGGCTCAAGGGATAGGAGAAGACTATCAAGCAGGAAAATCTCACAAGGATCTGGTGTCTGACCCTTTAAGCAACAGATGGATTAATGAGAGTCCAGGACTGGTTCGGCCCACTAGGCCAGAGGGAGGACATTGGAGGTGCTGGTGCTTGTGCTAGGAAGCTTCCCTGACCTCTGCAGATCTGAGCAAATCCATTGAACAGTAAAGGAGGCCCATTCTTATACCTTGCAAGGTCTCAGCCTTAGGTGACCAGACAAAAACTGGGGAGAGGGAATTATATCAGAACATAAACAGAGAGAGTTTACATAGGAAGAAACTAGTGGCTTGTAGACATACACAAGGATCTTCTGTTAATGTCCATTAAGGCAAACTCAGCAAAAAAACTGGGTTTAAAATGATTCCACTCTCTGCTTGAGGTTAGGCCTCTAAGACCATGATTCACTTCAGTTCCAAGGCCTCAGGAGAAATCACAAGGGCATCTCTATGGGTCTGTTGACTTGTAATTGGGGTTAATACTGCCTTTTTCTCTTTCAGTAAGCTATCCTGTAATGAAAGTAGAAAGTGAAAACCCAAGTGGGACTCCCCTCCTACGTCCACTTAGGTTTTCTGGTCTCTAAGGATGTACTGAAGACAATTTTTTTTCCTTTTTAAAGTCCAAGCTCCACAGTCAAAAATATAGTTGGCAGGACCTAGTAAGACACAGATAAAGTTTATAAATACTCATCCTCATTCCATCTGAGTGACATCCCAGTAATTTAAAAAACAATACAAAACAATTGAGAACAGTCAAAAACGAAGTTGAAGAGCATTTAAATTTTTAAAAGAATATTTTAAAATGATTTCTCAGTTATTATCTCACTCAAAAGTACATATTAATGGCACAGTACCATCTCAAAACCCACAGATTTATCTCTTGATAAAGTTAAGTGGGAAATTAGGAGGAAGATGACATTTAAGTGATTCCCTGTGGTGACTTGACTTCTGAAACCAGGGTAAACTCTTTTTAGGCAGGAACATGCTCTTCCTCCGAACTCCCTCCCTGTCAAATTTTGAATGGAAATGTTTTCTTCTTCCTTTAGACCTTAGGTGATAGAGTTCTTCTGTTTGGGAACAGGGACAGAGATAGCCCTTCTGTGTTGGCCTCAGCTTTATTATCATTTTAGTACTTCAGAAGCACTATTGCGGGCATGTTGGACACTTTCTGTATGACTGAGGTTGCAGTATGAGATGAACTATTGACTGCTGTGGTGACAAAAGAACAGAAAGACCTAGTAGTTAACTGTCCAAAGATCTTTTTTTTCCTCTAGTGAAACTTTCCACTTATTAAATGTCAAATGATATAGTGAATTTAGATGTTTCTTTCATAAGGTACTTGAAACAAAAATGTTCTAAAATGAGCTGAATGATCTCTACAGGTAAAATATAGCCTAATTTATGCTCGTGTCTTATTGAAGACAAATGATAGTGAAGAACTGAAATTCTACTTTGTTTTGATAGTTTGAAAGCTTCATGATTTTGTCAGTGTGTGTACTTTCTCCATAGGTACAAAGAGCACTCCTTCTCCTCTTTAGGAGTTTCTGTGGCTGACCTTTTCATCCATCACTTGATAGAAATAATTCTCTCTCTTCACTCAGAGTTAAGCAATAGGTCTTTAGGTAACAGATGCACAGAATTTGTGCCCAGACTTGAAATCTTTCCAGCTCAGTAAACCTCTCTGGAACTTGTGCTCTGCTCTTCTAATCACCACCAAGCCATGAGGAAGAGGAATTCTTTAATTGATTACTACAATCTTCAGGTAGGTAAAAGGTGGCCCACAGAGAGAAAAAGGCTTACTTATTCAGGAATCATTTAGAGCCAATTCAAACTGCTCATTTTATTTTATTTCTTTTTTATTTTTTTATTTTTTTATTTTTTTTTATTTACTCATTTACTTTTAATTTACAAGATTCAGTTCCACAATCACTTGAGTTTCAGATTTTCTCCCCTCCCTTCCCCCCCCCCCCCATGGTGGCGTGCAATCATGTATAGGATCTGCAAATACTTTCACATTGTACAATAGTTTGGTCATATAGAAGGGCTGTAACCAATGAGTGATCACTGGG
>CM053588.1:88357705-88461289 GCA_028646515.1 Pseudochirops corinnae | reverse complement strand
AGAAAAAAAAAAAAAAAAGCAAAACCAGACATAAAAGAGAACGATAACGAGTTTTGCTTCAGTCTCCATTTAAACTATAGTCTTTCTATATCTTTCTCTGAGTTTAGGTATCTCCTTCCTTCTTGAGGCAAACTGCTCATTTTATAGGTAAGGAGGAACTGAAGACCAGAAATAACTCCCTCAAGATCAGTAAATAGCAAGGTTGAGGTTCAAATCCAAGTCCCCTGATTCCAAATCTTCCTCTTTCCCCAAAATAGACAGCTAGGTAGTGCAGTGGGTAGAGTCCTGGGCCTAGAGTCACCAAGACTTGAGTCCGAATTTGACCTTAGACACTTATATTTGTGTGACCTTGAGCAAATCACTCAACTTGTTTGCCTCAGTTTCTCCAATTGAAAATGGGAATAATGATAGCACCTACCTTCCAAGATCGTTTTGAGGATTAAATGAGATAAATTTGGAAACTGCCTTGCAAAGAGTAAGTGCTGTCTAAGTGCAATTGTTATCTTTTACTATTATAGTACTTTGCCTTTCAAGTTAATAACATTGTTTCAAATGCAATCCTTAATTGCATATTGAAAGAATATTAATAAAAGTAAATGCTTGCTAGGCACCTAGTCCTTTCAACAACAAATCACCAACCCCTTCACCAGCCCCTTGTCTCCACCCCACTGTTCCCAGGTCCAGAACTGGATACCTTTGTCCTAGATTATTCTGTAACGACAACAGTAACAACAGTTAACAGCCACAACTTGATCCACTTTTTTCATTAATGTAGATATTCCCTCTACTGGTGCAGATTGCTACCCATCATACCCACATAATTTTTGTCCACTTCTTTATTATGCCCTGCTTGAGAAACATCAATACCTCCAATTGCCACTAAGATAAAATTCCTTGGCTTGGCATTTAAAGCCTTGTACAGTCGGACTCCGACTGATTTTTCCAAATTGCTTTTCCTTTCCTTCCTCTCATCTGCCCCACATTCCAAGCAGACAGCTGTATTTGCTGTGCTCTGTGTGCATGGTTCTCCCTCTCTCACCCAGGCCTTTGCATCCTCTCCTCTTCTCTTTTGTCCCCTGAAACACTGACTTCCCTTCAAAGTTCAGCTCAAGTACAGCCTACATGAGGTGTGGAGGTGAGTCTTATCCCCCTAACCCCCAAGTTATTTTGAATTTACTTTCTATTTATGTTTCTATGAACATAATGTTTTTCACAGTGGAATTTAAACCCTTTTGGAGCAGAAGTCCTTTTGTTTTTGTCTTTTATCCCCAGCCTAGCTATGAGGATAAATGTAGGGACTAGATCTGTGATTGCATTGGCATAAAGAACTCTCATGTGAGAAAGTTCTCTCTACCAATGCAGGGTGGCAATTTCTCTACAATTTTCAGTACTAGACAATTGTTTTGAGAGGTTTTCATTGCCCAGGGTCATATAGGCATGTGTGTGGCTGGCAGGACTTGAACCCAGGTCTTTCTGGCTCTATAGCAGGCTCTCTATCCACTGTGCCACCTTGTCTCTCAGACACAATAGGTATTTAATAAATATTTGTTAAGTTGGATTCCATAAATCCTCTGTAGATGATCTCCCCAAGTTGCTGGAGGCCTTCCTCTATGATTTTACTTATTACATAGATTTCATTACCATGCTAGAGCTGTTGATATGTGCATGAGCAGCCCACCTCCTTTTCTGATCATATAATATTTTTTGATGATGTGGCTAGGTAGTATAGTGGCAATAACGTTAGACCTGGAGTCAGCAGGACTTGAGTATGAATCCTGCCACGGACACTTAACATGTGATTCTGGGCAAGACTTCTAATTTTTATCAGCCTCAGTTTCCTCATCTGTTAAAAATGGATAATAATGGCATCTTCCTTAGAGGGTTGTTGTAAGGACCAAATGAGAGCTATAAAACCCTTTGTAAACTCTAAAGCACCGTGCAAATGTTAGCTATCATCATCACCCCATTGCTGCTTGTCCCCGAATCATCACTAGTAGTGTGCTGCAGACTACTTAAGGAATGGAGGGGGGACTGGTCACTGAAGGCCTAGTCTTAAGAGTACACTCAGATTTGTCCTTCCTGGTAGTTTATAAAGTATACGCAGATGCTCCCTGACTGCTTACAGTCCGGCACAGAGGTCCACAAACTATAGTCCATGGGCCAACTCTCATTGGTGCCTGGTTTTTTTTTAAGTTAATTTTTGTTTTACCTTTTCAAATAAAGTTTTATTGCATTTAAAAATAAATAAGTCATTTTAGCTCACTGGCCATACAAAAATAGGTGTGTGGGGGGGGGGGTTGAATTTGGCCATCCAGCTGTAGTTTGCTGACTCTTGATGTAACTTACGGAGGGTTGGTGAGTCTTCTTGCAGCCTTGAGTGAGGCAGAGGCCTAACTAAGCTGCCAAACTGTTTTTGCAACTCATTAGTTTCCATCACTTGCTCCTGGACAGGCAGAAATAGAAAAGTGTTTAGATTAGGAAATTAGGTGTGGTAACAAAGAGCTTTCTAGTTGTCTAAGGAGCTGGAAGGAATGATGACTCATGAGATGTTGAACTGGAACTGATTGTACATCCAAGAGGAACAATCTGCCCTTTTGCTTCTTTTCCTTCCTGGTGGTGAATGAGACAGAGCCCCTGGGAGCTGTGAGTAGGAGATAGGTAGCTGCCCTTTTCTCATCTGGTTGCCATGTGTCCATGAACACATTCTGCCTCAGTTTCTTTTGTGTTTATTCACTCCTGATCTTCATGACTCTGGAAGAGAGAGTAAGACTGACATCTTTGCACAACTCTGCCTCATTTAAATCAAAAGCACAAGTCAAGACATCATCCCATGATGTCACTGGTCCTCTTTGAAAACCAAGAATGTACAAAAACAACAAAAAAAAGCTTCAGTTTTTTTGCATGCTTATTCTTTCCTAATCTTAGGTGATTGAATATTATGAGAAAGGGGTGTACAAGGGTCTGTGAAAACCGTTAGAGCCATCAAAGGGGATCCCACTGACAAGCGGAGTTGGTAGAGAGTCCTCTGGAACAGTAGAGGCCAATAAGGACATAGGAAGTAATTACAGATGGAGGTGGAAAGACAGTTCTCCAAGGATGGAAGCCTCAAGGATCACGACTTTTCATGATGGAGAGAAATGCTGTTTAGGGACTTTAGAAAGGCACCAATCCTCAGGGCCCAGAAGAAAGCTACACATTAAGGGAACTTCATGGAGATGATACAAAAGGAGAAGAAGATCTCCAGGGCTACAAATCAGGAGGTATCTTTGACCACATGTGTTCTTTACATATGTGTTTCACTACCAAAGTACTCTGTATCCAACTTTCAGGGAACCTTACTTGTACAAAGGGAGAGCAAAACCCTGGTTTGTGGGGGGAGGGTACTTTTTGAAATTATGATTCTAGCTATACCTTCTCAGTAAATATCTCTTCTAAGAGCTAGTAGGATTTTACTGCTTAATTGGCAATGGAAGGTCACTGGATGGGGACCTGGGAGTGACAATATTAGAAATCCCAATGCCTTCAGGAATACTCTTAGAACTCTGAGGGAAGCAGTAGTTAGCTATTCTCTGGAAACCCAACCTTTTCTGTGATTGTGTGTGTGTAATTGTGAGTGGGATTTTAAGAGTAAGCTCTTTAGATCACTTTTACTTTTAATTCTAAAAAATGTCACTCACTTAACATTTGTTTCCTCATTCCACCTTCCCCACCTTCCCCTTGTGAGGTAGGTAGTATAGGTATTATTACTCCCATTTACAGATAATACCAGTGCATGTTTATGTTGCACTTAAAATTTTACACTGTTTTCTGTGAGGTAGATATTACATAAGTGCTATTATTTTTCCCATTTTACAGATGAGGATATTGAAGCACAAAGAAAGTGAGGGATTTTTTTCTTTTGTCACACAACTAGCAAGTGACAGAAAAGGGGATTCAAATCCAGGTCTTCTGATTTCAAAGTCAGGATCTTTCCACTATACTGAAGCTGCCTTAATGAGGAAATGGAACAAAATAACTGACATATTGGGTGAAATCCATGGTTCATCTAGCCTGGAATTCTGTTGCTGCCTGGGATGCCCAGCACCTTAGCTTTCCTTAACAACCCTTTATGAAAATAGATCTGTACCTTTTGCAGCAATATTTGTCATTTTTACTTACGCCACTTTTTATTCTATAAGCTTGTTACTTTCTTTGTTAAATGATACTTCCATTTATTGGTTCTAAACTCTTTTCAAGTTTCAAAGGATTTTCTCAAGTTAGCTACTATAACAGAATAATGAATAAATTTATGTTCAACTTAACCAGCCTTTTGATTTTTCCATAGATTCTAACCATATCCTCTTGTGATTTTTACCTTTCCAGGCTAAATAGTCCTAATTATTTCTGTTTGTTCTTGCCTGGTGGTGTCTTGATCTCTCTCTCTGGAATTTAAAGATGCTAGATGTATAATCAGGAGATCTGGGTTTAGATCCTGCCTTAGGCAGTTATTGATGGTGTAATTAGGGGTCAATTCACTAAACTTCTTACATACTCCATTTCATAATCTGAAAAATGGAGATAATAATATCTGTAATACTTACCTGACAGGGTTGTTAGAAAGAAAGCATTTGACAAACCTTGAAGCAGTATATAAATGTTAATTATTGGTGTAGCAACCAGAATGATACATAGATTTCAGAGATAGAAGCACAATTCTGTACAAAAGTAATATCATATAATATTTATATGTGTGTGTATATATATATATATATATGGAAATAGGCATGTATGTCAGCACATATATGTAGAAGCAATTACATATATCATATCAGATTATATCAAATAGATAGCATGACTCAAAAATCTTAAGGCGGTTTTAAAAACTTCGGAAGTATAAATGCTACAAACTTAGAAAAATCATTTGAAAGTTCAGTGATTTAAATTTCTTTACATTTATTTAGTTTTATAAAATTTGTATGATAAATTTTAAATTTTAACTTAATTTTTTGAATGACACTTCTTCATGTTAGTGGAGATGTAGAAGAGGCTCTCTTGCTTAGCCACCTTGGTCACTTGATCACTCTCTATTAGACTTTTTCTTGTGGGATCATATCAAAATTGTCATGTATGCCTTAAAACCTTATTCTGTGATGATTACTGAGCAGTAACTGATGAAAATTTTTACAAAATTAAAAAAGTTAACTACTGTACATATATACATATATGTGTGTATACACACATACACATATATGCATACATATATAGCACAAGGTGGTGGGTGATGTCGAATTTTAATTGAAAATATCAGTATTTTCAAAATTTAAATAATTAACCTTTCAAATATTTTCTTGTAAGTTTGTAGCCTTTATACTTCTGAAGTTATTAAAATTTAAAACTGCACTAAGACTTTTCGGACTAGATATAGCTATCTATGCACATAGAAAGATTAAAGATCTTTATCTCAGTATCCATCTAGATTTAACTCTGTGTCTACAGTTCTCTAGATATAGACATATTTTTCCCACTGATGCCTTACTTTTTTTTGGTCTTTTTAACTAAGGCAGTGTCTTCAGGTAGCAGTCTGCATTATCTCTCAGGTCACTTTCCTGGATCACGTCCCTTTTTAGTTTAGAGTCTTTCTTATCTCAAACATATTTATTAATAAATAAATGCTTACTACCTTCTCACCTCTTGGGGGAAAAGTCCTTTTAAGATTACAAAATTAGAGTAATGTAGAACGTTTTCTAAGTTAAAAACTCAACAAAAACAATGATCACAACAGGTTTTCCACTGTGTGTGACAAAACTGCATAATAAAAGCATCCAGAATCAGTGAAAGCTTATTTATCCTCAAAGTGTAGTTTAGATTATTCCTCTATTTTAATGGATTTCATGATCTTCTTGATATGGCTGCATTTTCCTACCATGTAGGATGCAACCCATTCAAATGTATTCATCCTGTACCACTCTTATCCACATCTTCTCAGATATACTCCATAGGTCTTGGGCCGACCAATGTTCTGGGAAGGGGCTTCCTCTGGATTTCTTAATATTTTTGTGGGAGCAAATGGAACTGTCCACTGATTATCCCTCAAATGACTTGCCCAGACAGACCTGCTCAGAATTTGGGTCATTTATATTGACTATTATCTTTAAAAAGGCAGCATGGCATAGTGTATAGAGCTGGACCTGCAGCCCAGAATATATGGGCTTTAGTACTGGCTGAGTCTGGGCAAGTCACTTAATAACTCAGGGTTCTAGCCATGTGTTTTCCAGTGTTCTCTTCTGCACTTCCTATGATCTCTTTCAATATTTTCCAACTGCTGACCCATGACAATTTTTTAAATGCCAAAGGTCTTTATATGTTAAAGTCTTTAAACTTAGCATATTTATTCCTTCTCTCCAAGATTGTGAGTCGTAGAAAACCTACTGACCTGCATTAATGGAAGGGATTTCCTCATCCTGGAGTACCATATATTAAAAATAACAGGTCCAGTCCTCATCCTTATTATTTCATATCATGTAGTTTTGTTCAAATCAAAACAAGTCAGCAAGTTTTTATTAAGAGCCAACTATGTGCCAGGCAGGCCCTATGCTAAGCACTGGGAAAAGAGCCAAGTAAGTTTCAGAACCCTCTGTTGATTCCCTGTTGCCACTAGGATACAAATTCAAGCAGAAAGACAGTCCCTGCCCTCCAGGTGCTTACATTCTAAAAGAAGACAATACTTCAAAGAAAGTTCAGAAGGTTTAGGGGAAGAAAGATCTGAAGTTTTCCAGTGAAATGGCCTTGTAGACAAAGTCTGGGAAATTCAGGAGGTCAGCCTAAAAAGGAATGAACATATGGCTGACTTGGGCCTCCTCCTTAAAATGGAGGTTCTGGTAGGAACCAACCAGGCAGAGGGAGAGGCCACAGGGATGGCCGCCAGTCAACCTTAGTACATCCCAGGCACTGTGCTAAGAGTTGGAAATATAAGTACAATCAGAGAGAAAGAAGGTCCCTGCCCTCCAGGAGCTTACCTTGTAATAGTGGAAGATGACAATTAAAAGGAAGCGCTAGGAAGAGTATCAATCAATCTATAAATATTTATTGGGCTTGCTATGTGCTCATCACTGTGCCAAGTAGAGAAAGTCAGGAATTCAGTCTGGAGGGGAAGGAGACACACCCATCTTGGATGTCCTCTTTAAAGGGAGGTTTGGGGGAGAGCCTTGCAATCAGAGGAAGAAGCTGCAGGTGCATAGAAGATACTTCCAATGTGTGATGTCTTGGGGTGAAGTGAGTTTCCAGGGAAAGATCAGGAGAGTCAGGAGTATAGCCTAGAAAGGAATGGAAAGACTAAAACTTAACCTGGTCCTTCTCTGGCCTAGATTGATCCTACCTCTATAATGTCTTACGTTTGTTCCTTCTATCAATTCATTCCACAGTTACCCTCATTCAAGAGCTCATCACATTTTTTCCCTTGGACTATGGCAATCCCTTGCTAATTTTTTGACTTCCTCCAAATCCCTACTCTCTCTCATATGTTCTCTACAAAGCTGCCTAAGCGATATTTCTAAATTATAGCAGATTTGATCATGTCACTCCTCTGCTCCAACCTTCCCATCATACCTCCCCCCAGTCCCTTTTGATGGTTCCCTTTTCCCAAGGATAAAATAAAAATCCTCCCCTTTTTTGGCATTAAAGTCCTTCACAATTTTACCCTAACTTGTCTATTCAGATATATTACACAGTCTTCACCTTCATGAACTCTGTAATGTAGATAAGCAGCCTTCCTGTTGTCATCCCATACATTTCATCTTCCATCTCTGTACCTTTAACAGGCTACCCGTCATGCTTAGAATGCACTAACTACAAACTTCCACAATTTAAACTCCTTAGCTTGCTTCAAAGCTTAGTTTAAGGGGTGGCTAGGTGGCACAGTGAATAGAGCACTGGCCCTGGAGTCAGGGATGACCTGAGTTCAAATTTGGCCTCAGACACTTGATACTAACTGTTTGACCTTGGGCAAGTGACTTAACCTCAATTGCCCTGCCTTCCTGCCTCCAAAAAGACAAAAAAAAAAAAAAGTAACCCAACAAAGCTTAGCTTAAGCATCATCTACCACATGAAGCCTTTCCTGATCCCCCCCCCATTTGCATGTACCTTCCTCTTCTTCATTACATTGCCTTTACTATATCTATATAGCTATATCTTATATTTATATGTGCATGTTCCACATATTTCTTAAGCACGGTGCCTGTTTAATTTTTGTTTTTACCTCCCCATCACCTAGCACAGTGTCTGACTGTAGCAGACACTTAACAAATGTTAATTTATTAGTCCAGTAATTGATTTCTTGTCACATTTTTCCTTTTGGTTTAGCATTTCATTACCTAGAATAGCTTCGTGTCTTCTGCAAACCTGAAATGTTGACCTTGTATTTCTTTTCCTAGATAATTTGTGAAAATGTTGTACAAGACCAGTAGCCATACTTTAAGCGAGTTCACTGTTTAAATTCCTCCGCCTCAAAAGGTATCTGTTTATTTTTCTCCTTCACCCTTTGTCCTTAATTCTTCTTATCTGTGAAAAAGTCATTCTAACCCATGATGACTATTTTTTTTTAATGGTCTTTCATTTGAAATCTTGTAGAAAACATCTTGAAAGTCATATTTGTTTAGTTATTTAGTCACCCTACCAGGTACTTTAGATTCAGGCTCTCTAGTGGAGAAAGGAATGAGATTAACCAGCCTATAATTCTCAGTTACCTCCTGAATCCTTCTTATTCCTGAAAGTTATGCTGGCTATCTGCCAGTCTTCTGGCATGATGGCTATATGTAATATTAGGTTACTCATTTTGGCTAATAGTTCCATAACTTAACCTTCACATTCTTTCAAACCTATCAGATAGATCGCTGTGCCCCCTCCTCCGCTGGGAGGCAGGGCACTGTAGTGAATTATCTATCTCTGATTGGTCTTTTATAGGAAGTCTAGCGTATTTGGGATTTTTGTCACCTGTTTCAAAAGATAATTTGAGAGTGCATGTTTGTTAGATGTAAATTTGAACAATAAGAATCTATTATTCTGCTTAGACTCAGAGGCTTTGTAATAATGGTCTTGAGATTTATGATTAAAATTAGTTATTTCTCCTAACCAGAGAGCTTACAGTCTTTCTAACTTTGTCCTGTGTGAATTTAATGTGTGTGAGGGAGGTCTAGGCCCTGCCAGATTTAGCTATATTCCAAAGTTTGAATAAAAAAAATTCTTAAAAAAAGATATAAAATGTTTTGTTTTACTTTTTATAAGCAAAAAAACCCCCAAACCCCTAAGGTTTAAGGAGACTCAATTATACTGATGCATTGCAGGGCACATTGAGAGATTTCCTCCTTTGCTATTTTTTAAAGCCTCTTTTAGTCATAAAATATTCCCCCAGCACCACTCACACCACTGCCTTCACCACTTCTCAGTTGGAGTCTATCTTTGGTTGTGAATTGTCTTGGGGACTCTTTTCAGTGTTTCAGATTACTTGTGTGGAGGCTGAAAGTAGTCAGCTCACCACATTTGTGATTTGAGTAACATCAGAATATATGTTTAGAAGGGTGAAAGTTAGTTTTCAGCTGAATTGCAGTAATGTTCATAGCAGGAGCATAATGTGGCTATCAGCATGACACTATGAACTATATATCTTCTGTTCTCTCTCCAAACTCCCCAACTCAGCTCATGGTCCTTGCATTGACATTTTCTTTTGTTCTGTTTACAAAGGATATTCATGTGGGTGTGAGGAGATGTGTAGTGTGTGTACAGACATACACTTATGTGAAATTTTTGAACAAAAGAGTCTCATACATTTTTGAATTACCCAGAGGTGAAAAATATACTTTACCCACTTAGGAAAAACAATTTAGTTTTTCTTTTTGCTTGCATAAGTGAAAAAAAAATTGGCTATCTTTTGTGAACTTTAAACTTGACAGCTTTGTAGTCTGTATACAGGGAAGAAAAACAAGCCAAATTTGAAGAAGATTGGTTAAGGATCTTCAGAGTTACAGACTTTTAAAATCACATGGCCAAACGTGTACGCTAGAACATTTTCTGCTTGATTTTTCAGGCCATATCACTCAGAGCTGCCAGACGTAAAGATTCCACCCTGTGAAGGTTATATTAGAGGATGAGGGCGGGGAAGTATTTCGATTAAGAGCAATTACAGCTAACACTATTACTTCCATGATGTTATAATATTTTATTTTAATTAGCTAATGCAGTATTTTTAGAAATATCAGATATACTTTAAAATATATTTTACTGCTGCCTTTTATCTTTGTAGCACAGTAATTTCCCACCCCATTAACTGAACCTTACCTAGGGAAAAAAAAAAAAACCATTAAAGGCACTATAGTACAGTGCAGAGAGAACCTTCCTAGTAACCAAGAAGACCTGAGTTGCAGATATTTGTTATATGACCTGAATAAGTCACTTGATCTCTTAGGGCTCTAGGTAACTCTCTAAGGCAATAATTGGCAGAGAAGCTCACAGTGTCCAGTCCACCTTAAATCCTTCATAGTCTGTATTCCTGGGAAGTCAAGGCTTAACAAAGCCACAAACAACATACCAACACCATCGTCATGCCTCCTCTAATAGCTCCAGCTGGCCCTTGGAAGTCCTCAGCAGCTTGGCTGGCCCTCAGAAGAAGCTCTGCCACCACAAGTTCCCAGGAAATTCTGACTTTCCCAGCTGGGGTTTTTCCTTATATACAGTATTGCTCCTCCCTGTTCAGCCCCTTCCTGCCATGTCAGCAACAGGGGTTCATACTTTCTGTTTCTTTAACAGAGGCTTAATTTGATACGAGGTGCTAAGTACCTCTTAGCTTAGCAATACAAAGGGATCTTCAAATTTTATTACACAGGCCTATTGACTTAACTCATACTGACTTCCTTGGCCAGGCCTCTTTTCAAGCACTTGTCGGCTGGATCCTGGAGCCCACTGTTGCTTTTCTTTTAATTTCTTGATTCTTACTTGATCTGGCACTTTTTTAAGTTTTTACTAGAGTATATGTGTGAGAACTGTGGAAGTGATCTCTCACCATTCTTTACTGAAAAATTTGATGCTATTCATAGAAAACTACCTTTTTCTCCCTGCATCATCTCACCAGCCCTTGACATTATTCCCCACCATTTTCTCCTTTGTGTAGATCTCTGTTGAAGAGGTGGCCAACTTCTCTGCATTTATTACCTTTGATCCCATCCCCTTCCTTCTTCTCCAAAAGATTGCCCTCCCTATTGTCCTGTTTTTTATCTTTAATATTTCTCTATTTACTGGTTTCTTTTCTGCTGCTTACAAATATGCTAGTCTCTTCTATCCTTAAAAACACCCACATTGTATCCTGCCACTCCTGCTAACTTTATCTTGCATCTTACCTCCCTTTTCCAGCCAAATGCCTTGAAACAAGCTCAGTCTATGCTTTGTGCCTTCATCTTCTTCCCCTTCACTCTCAGTTCCATGAATTTTGACTTCCAACTTCATCATTCTTTTAAAACTACTTTCTACCCACGACGTCTCAATTGCCGATCTAATTCTTTCCAATTTTCATTGTTTCTGACTTCTCTGTTGCCTTTGATACAATTGACCACCTCCTCCTTCTGGATGTTTTCTCCTCTGGGTTTTTATAATACTTCTCTCTCTTGATTCTTAGCTGATCTGATGGCTTCTCCTTAATCTCCTTTGTTGATTTATTCACATCACACTCATGAATTGTGGGTATGTCCTATGGCTCTGTCCTTGGCCCCTTCTCTTTTCTTTCAATACTCTCTCACTTTGGCCTCATCAGTTCACATTTGTTCGATGACAATCTATATGCAGATGATTCCCAGATCTAGCCGCTGAATCCTAGTCTCTCTTGAGCTCCAATCCCACACCACCAGCTGCCTATCTTACATTTCAAACTGTATGTCCTGTGGGCACCTAAAACTCAACAAATGCAAAACAAAACACACGTTACATTTTCTCCAAATTCATTCCTCTTCTCAGCTTTCCTATTATTATCAAAGGCATCAAGGTCTTTCCAGTTACTTACCTTCATAACTTTGATATCATCATTGATTTCTCATATTACTCCATCCAATATATCCAATCTATTGCCAGATCTTATCATTTCTATCCTTGCAACATCTCTCTCACAAATCCCCTCCTCTCTATTCATGCAGTCATATGCCTGATTCAGGCCCTTATCAACTCTTGCCTGCCTTATTGCTATAACCTCTTCATTGATCCCTTTCAATTGCCTTAACTCATCTCCACTCAAATACATCCTTCACATAGTCACCAAAACAATTTTCCTAAAGCACAGGTCTGATCATATTACTTTCCTCATTCTATAAACACAAGTGACTCTTTATTACTTCTAGGATAAAATATAAGTTTTTTGACATTTAAATCTCTTTACAAACTATCCTCTTCCTACTTTTCCAGTATTCTTATGGATCACTCCCCTTGCCATATTCTCTGATCAAATTATACTTGACTGTGTGATGTTCTACATATGTAATATTTCATCTCTTGCCTTTGCACCTTTGCAAATATAGTGAGACAGTTACTCTGTTCTCTCTAAGTTTACTTTCCAGGCCATGCGTTCCTAGTCCTTCCAAGCATTCCTCACAAAGTACGATTTCAATGTTCTTTACAATCTTGGTTTTCTCACCTGGTTGTACTTTAGCTCATCAATGTTATTCCTAAAATAAGGTGCTAAATGTTATCCCTACACTATTGTGCACAAGACCCAAGCACAATGCTCCATATTAGCCTGTCTGGAGTAGAATACAATGGGACTTTAACTTCCATTGTCCTGAATATCATGTCTCTCTTCATACAGTTCAAGATCATGTTAATCTTTTTAACTTTCATCTATCTTACATTCATTAACTTATATTAAGCTTGCAATTTTACAAACAGAGAAGCAGGAGGGAACTGAGGATAGAGCTCTGGCTTTGGGGTCAGGAAGACCGAGGATGAATCCTGACTTTGACATGGATTGGCTGTTATGACCACGTGAGGTTATGCCTGACTTTCTTCTCTTTCAACTGTCACAGATTTTAAGATTAGTTGCCACTTCCCCAAAGTGTTCTCATTGTTTTTATCTCAGTAACTAGTTTCAACTTCGTGGTGATATTCAGATCCAGAATAAAAAGTTCCCCTTGCTGGTTCTTCATGGCACAATGGGAAACATGCTGGATTTGAAATCAGAAGATCAGGGTTTGAAACTTACCTCTACCACTTATGGCATCAAGATCACTTCACGACCTTAGTCAAGTTACTTCCCTTCTCTGGGCTTCAATTGCCTCATCAATAAGATAGATGGGGTAGGGTAAATTGGATAATTGCTAAAGGCCCTCTCAGCTTCAAGCCTATGATCCTTTTGAAGAATAAATTGTCAAGAACTTATTAACTACTCCACTTCGGGTGGGGAGAGACAGAAAGACATAGAGATAGAGAGGTTTAGAGAGAGACATATAGGCATACAGAGGACAGACAGAGGACAGAGTCAGAGAGATGGATGGAGACAGAGACATAGAAAGAGACAGAGACAGAGAGAGATATACACACAGGACAGATAGAGGAGAGAAGAAACAGAGAAGGGATTCAGTTCTAATTCAAGATATCTTTAAGTAGACATATCAGATGTCTAATGTATTCTGTCATTACTTTTGCATACTTCTTTGTTGGGCTTATTATATTTCCTAAGCTCTTTCTCTATTTCTTCTTAATAGCCCAGGTAACCTGTAGTATATACTATGATGACAATATTGCTTTTGTTTCTTCCACTTTGATCTTCAACCAAATATTCTTGCCTATGATTTTCTGTTCTTGTCCCTGCATTTCTTCACATGTGCAGATCTTTTTAAAGTACAGTACGAATTTGCTATTCTTTTTTACTGGTCCTATACCTTTTGAATGAATTATACCCTTTTATGGCCATTATTTCAATCAGCTAGGTAGCACATTGGATAGAGTGCGGGCCTGGAGTCAGGAAGACCTGAATTCAGATCTGGGCCTTTGACACTAGCTGTGCAACTCTGAGCAAGTCACTTAAAAAAAAAAAAATTTCCATTTGCCTCAGTTTCCCTATCTGTAAAATGGGAATAATAATAGCACCTATCTTCCAAGGTTGTTGTGAAGATCAAATGAGATAATAATTGTAAGTTCCTGGCACATAGTCAAAGCTATGTAAAGTGTTAACTAAAAGAAAAAAAAAATCTCAGTCATGCATAGGAGGTCAGATTGGCCACTTGGCATTCATATTTCTAATTAGAGTCCAATTCATCTTATTTGTGACTCATACTCAGTACACTGTGTGGCTAGGTATCTGAAGCCATGGGTTTCATTACTATTTCCTTTCTTGTATTTTGTAGCCACTGGCTTTGACAGTGTATGAATGATTCAGGGCAGAATGTCATGACTGCTTTATCACTAATTCTGTTCTCTGTCTTTAAACTATTCTCCTTCCCTAGTCCCCAAGTCCCAAATAGTAGAATTATATAGTGAGGATAAAAGGTGAAGAGTAGAACATATACTGGTTCCTTTGTTCCTCATGTCAAACCCTGCATTTAGACATCTGGAAGATAATGGCGCCTCTCTATTATATGGACATAAGATCCATGTCCACCATTGTTTTCAATTTCTGGACACATTTCAAATATAGTTGGTGATACTTGCTTTACTTACCATTATACTACTGTATCCTATATCTAACTTCCCAAGGGCAAGAAGGATCTTTTACCTAAAACATTCATCTGACCTAGCATCCGGCAGAGTATTCCTCATACAAGTAAGCTCTTAATAATTTTTTTATTGCTTGGTAGATTTTCTTGTAGTTTCTCCTCCTCTCCCCTCCTCCTCTCCTATCTTCTTTCCTCCTTCTCCTCTCCTGTCTTCTCCTCTCTTGTCCTCTACCCTCTCCATCAGTTTCCCTCCTCTTCTTTTTTTCCTTTTTTTTTTTTAACTAGTAGAACTTCCAAAAGGGTCAATTCCCATTGCTTCAAACTAAACCCCATTGCCTTAAAGTATGAACATTTTATTCTGTCATTTAAAACCTTCCACAATCTGGCTTCATTTATTGATCTGACAAACATTTTTTAAGTGCCTATTGTGGACAGATAAGTCTGCTAAGTGCTGAGGGAGATTCAGAGATTCAGAGTATAGACAAGACACAAGCCTTACCCTACAGGGTCTACAGCCTAGTACAGGGAGAAAGCAGAAACAGAGACAACAACAATAAAAATAACAGCTACAAAAATAATTTGGAAGTTAGGAAGAGGTTGAGGAGTTGGAAAAGAGAATGTAATCATAGGTGAGATGCAGTTTACAATACATCTATGCCTGTTTATCCTGTGTGACTGCCTCTGTTCTACCCAAAATGAAAAAGGGTGAGGTGGGACTAAGTAAAGTAATCTAACAGAAACCAGTTTAATATTAACAAAACCCAAGGCCACCATCCTAATGCAGTTTTAGAAAGATGAACACTTGATGAACATTTCCTTGCCAAAAATGAGAAATAGGGCTGACATTCTCAGACCACATGATAAACTGGTCAACAAACCTACAGAAATACTTTAGGAAAAAGCAGACATCACTTTACTGAGCAAGAATAAAGGCTGATAACAGGTAAACATCATTAAATTTGTTGAATGTAACAAAAAAAATGGATTAACTCCAGATGGAGCCTTCCCAATAGCCAGGATCCAAGAGCAAAATCAAAAGACCCTCCGTGGGTGACACCTACATGAACTCCACCAAAAATATGTAGGCGATGAAGAGCCAAACCAATGACTGAGTCATGTGGATTTGTTTGTGGAAATGAAAGGGTTTATGTTGGCAATTCATAACCAGATCATTGCTACCAGAAATTACATAAGGATCATCTATAAGGAAACCAAGAAATCACTGTAGAAACTGTGCCACACATTGCGGCAGACTGCAAAAGTTTAACACCTACTGAATACTTAAAAAGATATGACCTGATGGTTAACATTTTTATGTCAGAAGCTTGCTATCTTGAATGAACTGACAGACAACAAAATCTTTTATTACAAATAGAGATCATAAAATATCCTGGAGAAATTAACCTTATAAACTACTGAAACCAGGTTGTTGTCACTGACTAAAGTGTTACCCGCAATAGTCTACAAAACATTTAAGCCCATAAAAACTTAGGAAAAGTTTTTTTTTTAATAGAAGTTGACATTGCTAAATGCTCACAGTTTCTATGCTACATGGAATGAAAAGTTTTCAATTTATAGTGACCTAGCAGAGGAAAGAAAAATCAAATGGAAATTGGATGAGGCACATATTATTTCCATTATCCTGTCTGCTACTTCCAAATGATATAATATTTGCAAAACTTCAGTGCAACATGTTGGTGCTTAATAAATGCTTTTTCCTTCCCTTCCCTTTCCCCTTTCTAACAGAGTTGTACCAAAAATGCTTTCAGTGAGTCTACAGGAAATGAACTTAAATCACAATACTCTTATTCAATTACAAAAAGCAACCATTTTATCCATTTGCACAAGAGTCTATGGAATATTAAATAGAATAATAGTAGGATAGCAACTTGTCCTTGGAACAATTCTATATGAACTTTATTAAAATAAGGTAAAAATGAAATAACAGCAATATGATGGATAATAAGAGCTGGCATTTTTGTAGTGCTTTACCATTTACAGAAACACTTTACATAGTCTCATTTGATTGTGTAACATTACAAATTCTCATATAACATAATAAATTTGTTAAAGAAGGACTGTCTCAGTCCTTTATGACAAGGACAAGACTAGAGTGTTCAACAGGAGGAGGGCAGATTGGTCTTTAGAGTATGATTGGAGGAAGATGGTCAGCAAATCTTGGAAGAGATGGCCCTCAGGCTAGAAACAGCAAGTTTGACTGAACTTTTCATGATTTCTCGTAGTTAGTTTGAAGTATCTAGTTCTCAGTCACCTTCAGACTGAAGGAGCTTACTAGAACTTAGCCAAGCTCTCACTCAGGCGCATTGGGTTAGTTTCCAATTACTGAGGTTCCAGAGAAGAATATACTAGCTAAAGCAAAAAGCCCTGGCTAAACAAGATAAGGAGTCCAAGCCTAAATTTTTGGAAGTTTCCAGAAAATGAAATGTTGTGAATGTTAGGCAAGAAGACAAAGTACGACTAGCATTCAGGTTTTTCAGTCTATCACAGTACAAAGCTAGGTGGATAGGTAAAAGTTATTACTGAGGGGCGGCTAGGTGGCACAGTGAATAGAGCACTGGCCCTGGAGTCAGGAGGACCTGAGTTCAAATCCAGCCTCAGACACTTAACACTTACTAGCCATGTGACCTTGGGCAAGTCACTTAACCCCAAATGCCCTGTCTTCCCCCCTCCAAAAAAAAAAAACAAAAAAAAAGTATTACTGAAGGAAGACTATGGCCTCATGAAAGAGGTAATGTTTGAGATGGACAAATTTGTAAGGATTTGTCAGGTGGAAACAGAAAGGGAAGAAATTCAAGGCATGAAGAATAAATGAGTCTAAGCAATGAAGTAAGAAAGCATAAGGCCAGTTCAAGGGGATAGTGTATTCAAGATTGATTGGAACATAGAGAATGTGGAGTGAAGATGTGAAAGATGTTGCCCAAGTGAAGTTGACAAGATTTGGTAACTGGTTGAATAAGAGAGGTTAGGGAAAGGAAAGAGTTAAGAGAAGCCAAAGGTTGCGAACATAGAAGAGAGGGTGAATGGTGGCTCCACAGGCAGAAATAGTGAAGTCAGAAGGAAGAGCAGGTTTAGAGAGAAAGATAAACAGTTTGCTTTTGTAAATTGGGTTTGAGGAATTGGTGGCATTCCTATAGGGACCTATTGATGCAAATATGGGGTTTAGATAAAAAGTCAGGGCTAGAAATAAGGGTTTGGGCTTCATTTGCATAGAGGTAGTACTTGAAATAAGATTGTCAAGGAAGAAAGTCTAGACAGAGAAGAAAAGATGGCCAAGGGCAAATCATCGGAGAATATCCATATAAAAGTGGTGAGAAGAGAATGAAAATCAGGAAGGACAATGTCTAGTATCTAGGGAAGAAGAATTGTTATTGAGAGATCAGCAGCAAGATTTTAAAAAAAAGAGTATCTCTCATTGAGAAATTAGATTTCAACTTGTGTCATATCCTCCTTGAGAATGGAGAGTCTCCAGGGCTTGTTGGGGACATCCAACAACATGCAAACAGGGTTAACCACAGGTGCTTATAAGAAATAATACTAAATTTGGCAAACGTATTCTTAAACAGAGAAAATTATGAAAAACAGAAATGGAAGTAAAGCTGGGGCAGGATAGGCCTTGCCTCTTCATTCCCCTCTTGGCTGGCTTGTTTCTCTCTGTGCGTCTGCTATGGGGATGAGCACCTGTGATAAAAAGCACAGCCGCAAAGGCTTCCTAACTTACCCATTTAGATGGTGGTCATCCCTCATGATATTAGAGGAGGGTTTTATATATATCATATACTTATGTATATATATATTATATATTATACTCATGTATTATAGAAGGAAACTAAAGACAAAGCAGGCACCAGTTGCTGCCCTGATCATGCAGCTGCCATGGGATGACTGCCACCTCTCCCTTGATTTCCTACTTTTCCTTGAGAATCTCTCCCAACTCCTGTCATTTCTGTGAGTGAACCCCACCCCCAGCCTTCATCTTGTCTGAAGGCTGATCTCCCTTTAGGGAAGAACTACAAGTCCCAGAGGTTTTTGTGACCAGCTAGCTGATTGCCAGGGGTTGTCACACAATGAATATTAAAGACAACCAAAATTTGTAGTGTTTTTTTTTTAAAGCACAACTATGTTGAGTAGAAGAGAAAGACCAAAGAAAGGGTGGGATGTTTGCTTGGGATGGATGGGATAGTGATAATGAATTTTAGTGAGAAGACTGAGTTATTTTTCTAATTTTTTTTTTACTGTTTTTTCTTCTTAGGAAGAATAACCTTTGAACTGGGAAAGATAAAGCAAAAATCACTAGTAGAGTAGAAACTAAAAATAAATGGGGAGAAAGACATCATTTAGCTATGTTCAATGTGTTCAAGTCATTAGTTCTCAATAAACTATATATCACAGTACTGAAAAAGCTGGCAGATATGATTGCTGAACCACTGTCACTAATCTTTGGAAGATCTTGGAGAATAGGAGAGGTGTTACAGGACTGGAAGAGGGAAAATTTTGGCCTGATTTTCATAAAAAAGAGAGAATAATGAATTTTCCGAACAGTGAGCTTGATTTCTAATCCTGGAAAAATTCAAGAACACATTATTAAAGGGAATGGTTAATGAGTACTTAACAAGAAGAGCAGTGATCACTAGAAGTCAAAATGGTTCCATCAAATCTTAACAAGTCCTCTTCCTTCTCTTTTACCTTTTCTTCCTCTTCTTCCCCCTCCTCCTTTTCCTCCTCCTCTTCCTTCTCCTTTTTCTTCTTGTTAGATCAGAAAATACTATAGAAATAATATAGTTAGATCTCAGTAAAACATTTTGTGACTCTTGTTTTAGCTAGCTATGTGGACAAAATGGAGGAAATGGACTATGTGATAACCCAGTCAGGTAGCTTTAGAATTAGTTAAACAGCTGGACCCAAAGGGTATTCATTAATTGGTTCATATCAACTTGAAAGGAAGTCTCTAGTAGATTGACCCTGGCATCTACGTTTGGCTTTATGCTATTCAACGTATTATAATTTACTTAGCTGTAGATATACATGGCATGCTTTTCAAAGTTGCAGATGACATGAAGCTTGGAGAAGTGGGTGACATGATGACAGAGTCAGGATTTAAAAAATCCCCAAATACTAGAACTATCAGTTGCATTGAATGAAATGAAACTTAATAGGGATAAATATAAAGTCATGCCCCTTGGTTTTTGTAAAAAAGCAACTTCTTAAGTACAGGGTGGGGAGGATGTGGCTAGTTGTTGAGTAGTTATTTAAAAGAGGGGGTGGGGGTTGGTAGACTCCAAGCTCAAAATGAGTCAACAATATGACATGGCAACCAATAAAGCTAATGCTGTCCTGGAAGAGATGGTATACAGAATGAAGGATGTAGTATTTCACAATAACTTTCAAAAGTGAGACCACATCTGAAATATTGTGTTCAGTTTAGTACAGATAGAGGCAAGTTGGATCACATCTTGATGAGGATTATGGTTCTAGGATTCAGGATAGAACTCTGTGTAGATGATGTCATAGAGGTTTCACTGGATAATCTAGAAAAGTTTAAAATGGAGAAGAAAAGATTTAGGAAGATGATACCAGTGTTTAAATCTTTATAATACTGGTACATGGATTAGTCTTCTGTTTGGTGCGGAAGGCAGGATGAGGAATAATATACTTAAGTTGTTGGGAGGCTTAATGTAAGGGTTTAAAACTGCCTTGCAATGAGAGTTGTCCAAAAAGTTGAATATAGTACCTCAGAAGTAAGTGGGTTCCTTCTTACTGAAGGTCTTCATGTAGAGACTGGATGACTATTCGTTGGAGATGTTGTAGAAAGAATTCTTGGACAACTTTTACAGTTGCTACCATAGTTCAGGCTCTTATCATGTCTTGCCTGAACTATTACAAATGTGATTGCCTCCAAATTCTTTTCTCAGGTTTCGGTCTCTGCTCTCTATAATCCAGGGGTGGGGAACTTTCAGCCTCATGGCCACAATGTGACCTTCTATGTCCTTAGGTTCAGTCTTTTGACTGAGACCAAGTTTTATAGAACAAGGGGGGATTTATTAAGGGGATTTGTTCTGTAAAATTTGGATTCAGTCAAAGGGCAGCACATGAGGACCTAGAAGGCCATATGTGGCCTCGAGGCCACAAGTTCCCCATCCCTGCTTAATCCATTTTCCAAAAACTGGCCATTACATGGTGATGTGGGTAGAGTTCTGGACTAGAAGGTAGGAAGAATGGAGTTTAAATTCTGCCTCAGCTTTGTGGCCTTGGACAACTCATTTAACCTCAGTTTACTCATCTGTAAAATAGGTATATGTAGAGCACTTTGCACCTAATGCACTACAAAAGGGCTAGTTTTTGTGGCTCATTGTTTATATTTTGATGATTTTGAATAAGTGTAAATTGCAATTGTTTTCTGTTCTGGACAGAAACTTTGAAGGTCTCGCTGATCAAGACTGGTATCTTTATGATGGTAAATTGAACCATCATTTGTCTCAAGTTCACCTTGCCCTTAGTTATTGAATGGATGTGGCCTCAGACAAACTGAGACCTGAGACCTTAATTTAGAAGGCCAAGCTCACCCACTTGATCCTAGGCCATGGTCAGTCATCTTGACCTTTGTCTTGCCACTGGACTTTGATGCCTCTGTACTTTGCACAACTCTGCCTCATGTATAACCAATTCACAAGCAAGACACTGGTCTTTTTTGAGAAGGAAGGATGAACAACAAGACTAGCTTTATTATAATAAATTGCCAAGTTGATTTCCCTAATACACAGATCTTACCATGTTTCCTTCTTCAAAATTCTTCAGTGGATTCCTATTGCTTCTAGGATAAGATATAGAATACTCAGTCTGGCATTCAAAGTCTTTCATAATTTAGCTTCCCCTTACCTTCTCAGTCATATTTGATATAATTCCCCCTATATACACTCTCTGCTTCAGTCAAACTAGCCTGCCAGTTACCTGCCCTCTGTATGCTATATTCCCTCTCTGGTCTTTATGCTTTTTGCACAAGTAGTCTCCCATGTCTGGAAGACATTTCTTCCTTACCTTCACCTTGCAGAATCCATTTTTTTTTCCAAAACAAAGCTTAGGTGATTCCTCTCCCTATATAAGGGCTTTCCTAGACCTTCTCACTACCATTGATTAGATATTTTCTCTGCCTTGAAGTTACTTTGGACTATTTTCTACATATCTTCTATTTATTTGTATTCATGTTGTCTTTCAGCAGAATATAAACTTCCAGAAAGCAAGGACTATTTCATCTTTGTATCTCAGGTGATTTATTACAGCACTTTTCTGTTGAATTGCTATATTGTTCAGGTACGAGTTGGACTAGATGGTCTTTGAAGGCCTTTCTTAACTCTTAAATTTGGAGGATTCTATGAAAACATGATGGTGGTTCTTGTGCCATGAAAGAAGAAAGTATCTAGGAAGAGGGTGGTGGTCAATGGGGCCAAAAAGTTAGAGAAGTTGAGTAGGATGAGGATTGAAAAAGACCATTGGGTTAGTAGCCCACAGGTGACCCTTGGAGAGAGTATTTTCAGTTGCGTGTTTGGGTCAGAAACCAGATTTCAAGAGGCCAATGAGAGAGCAGGTAGTAACAAAGTGGAGTATAGACCACTTTTCTCTTGTCCTGATGTCTCAGTCTTTGATGGCAGCGTTGGGTTAGACCTTGATGTTCATTTATTTCAGTTCCTTGGCTGTATCAGGAGCTACTGGAGGCCTGGACATCTCATCACTGGGATGGACAGTTTGAGCTTCCAAACTCTACTTGTTGAAATCTTTCCAGGTCCAGCTGAGGTGCCACCTCTTCCATTTAGCTTTTGCTAGTCCCTCCAAATCTAAGTAACCTTCTGAAAGGACTTGATAGGGCTGAAAGTCTGAAAGGACCTTTCCAATTCAAGTATCACATTTTAATGGGGTAGCTAGGTGAGTCAGTGGATAGAATATTGGACTTGGACACCTGAGTTCAAATCCTGCCTCAGACACTTATAAACGTTTTGTCACTGTGCAAATCACCTAACCTCTCTCAGCTTCAGTTTTCCCACCTGTAGTATGGGCATAATAAGGCCTACCTCACAGGGTTGCTATGAAGATCAACCAGGATAATGAATATAAAGTACTACAACCCGAAAGCAGTAAATAAATGCTAGCTGTTATCATTCTTCTTATTTTTAATTAGTATGATAGTTTTTTGGGTACTTTGCTACTAGATTGTAAACTCCTTCAGTATTTTGTCTTATTTCACTGAATTCCCATCAACCAGCACTGTGTCTTGATATAGAAGTTTTTTTTTAATAATCACGTGTTAAACTTAGTTAAATTGAAATCATTGAGGAATGGTGTGTGTTCTGTTTAACTAGACATTCTGACTGACTTAGTTACCATATGTGCCATATAGTATCATATATGGTTTATGAAGTTTTCAAAGAATTAAGACACAATAAGATAAAACTAGACTGACCAGAGAAGTTTGCCTTTCTCTGATGATTCATGTCTGTTAGTGCCTGCAAAAACACAGCTGTGGCTCAGGAACAGAATGGGGAAGCTTGGCCAGGGCTGAGTGCTCCGGATCATGGGGGCAAGCCGAATGAAATGTATTGTCTGAGACTACTGAGCTCAGTAATTCCTGCCTTTGATCCTGTACTCTGCATAGTTTTTTCTTTGTTGACCTGTTTCTTTGGATCTAGTTCCTCATTTAGCTTTAGCCCCAGTGATTGAACTCTCTGTTATAGACAGCAGACAAGCCCCTCTCTCTTACTCCTTTGAATATTGGTTGATCTCTGGCTTTTTGACCCAGGACACAAATATCTGTTTGGTCAGATATTTGCCACTCTCCCTTTTATATTGTTGAAAGACTCTTGCTTTCTTCTTCACACTCCAGGTGGATTCCCACTTTGGAATCATGGTGGGGCCAGGTGGGTCAGAACAATACAGAGAACACTTTAATCACTTGAATTTATTATTATAAATATCAGTTATCAGTGTGAAATTTTATAGATGGGAAAATGTATGTTTACCATAACATAGAATTTTTGTTTTTACTAAAGCTCCATAGTAATGTGTTTCCTTGTTACTTGTTTCTGACTCACAAAAACAGTGTGGAATATGTAAATATCTGTGCCTACACATTTCTGGTTATTTTGATACTTCATAATCAGAAGCATACCTTACCTTAGATCACAGGATCATAGATTTAGAACCAGAAGCAGTTTTAGGCACCATGGAGTCCAATCCTCCCTTTTCTTTCTTTCTTTTTTTCTTTCTTTCTTTCTTTCTTTCTTTCTTTCTTTCTTTCTTTTTTAACAAATAAGAAAACTGAGTGTGAAAGTAGTTAAGTGACTTACCAGGGTCACACAAGTAGTAAGTGTCTGAGACAGAATTTGAACTGATGTCCAGTTAGTCAATAAACATTTTAAAATTGCCTACTGTGTGCCAGGCACTGTATTGAACTCTGAGGACACAAAATAAGGGGGAGAAAGATAATTCCTACTCTCAAGGAAGTCACAGGCTAATGGGGGAGACAAACAACTATGTACAAACAAATTATATAAAGAGTAACTTTGAAATAGCCAATGGAGAGAAGGCACTAGAATTAAGAGGGATTGGGAAAGGCTTCATGTAGAAGGAGGGATTTTAGCTGGGACCTGAAGGAATCCAGGAAAAACCAAGGGGTGGAGGTGAAGAGGGAGAACAGAGAACAACAGGGAGGCCAGTGTCAGTAGATTGAAGAGTATGTGGGTCGGGGGAAGGGTGGTATAAGATTTTTATTGTTTGTCCTTTGTTCTGGAAAAGGACCATCAGAAAGGTGATGTGTGGCTTGGAAGTGAATTGGATTTAAGTGAGGCAGAGCCTTGCAAAGTCACCAGCCTCACTTTCTCCTTTGCAGCCATCTGGGTTCAGTGGCAACATATAGATCAGGATGACTGAAGATGGCCCTCGGTATAAGGTATAAGAAAATTGGGAAGACAGGGAGAGGGGCAGGTTATGAAAAGCTTTGAAGCCAAACTAAAAATTTGTATAAATAATCATGGAGGTGAGAAGAAGCCATGGTTTTAGGAAGATCACTTTGACAGCTGAGTGGAAGTTGGCTTGGAGTGAGAAGAGACTTGTGGCAAGGAGTCCAACAGCAGGCTATTGCCATAGCCCAGGTGTGAGGTGTTGAGGGCTTGCACCAGGGCAGTGGCAGGGTCAGAGGAGAGAACAGGACACATGTCAGAGATATCAGGAAGGTAAAATTGACAAGCCTTGGCCATAGAGTGGATGTGGGTCTCATCACTACTCTACACGGCTGCCTTAGTCCTAATTTTCCAAGTGATGTCAACTTGGAAATTAACCATTAAGAAATTTCAGGAGTGAGACTGTGACACTGACTTTGTGGGAAACAATAGAGGAAAACATTCTTCCATTTAATATTGGAAGTAGAAAACAATGGAATCATGTGGTCCCTACCAGGTGCTCTGTCCTGTAACCTATGTTGTCTGTTTGGAGTCTTCCATTTAGATCAGCGATTCTCAACCTGTGGGTTATGTTCAGTTAGTAACAATGAAAATACATCCTGCATATCATATATTTACATTACAACTCAGAATAGTAGCAAAATTACAGTTATGAAGTAGCGACAAAAATAATTTTATGGTTGGGGGTCACCACAACATAAGGAACTATATTAAAGGGTCGCGGCATTAGGAAGGTTGAGAACCACTGATTTAGATAGAAATACAACTTTATTTCTAAATCTGACCAAGAGAAAAAATTGAAAGGGAGGAAAAAGGAAATAAATGTATCAAAAATGTGTCCTAATATGTCAGTCTTCCATGAGTTTTGGCTAGGTATGCTGATAAATGTGTGGAACTTACATTTGTATCCATCTCATAGTATGTCAAGATACTCCCTGGCAAAGAATAAGATTACGTGAAGAGCAAAAGAAGTTTGAGAACCTCTGACCTATGAAGTGGCTGGAGAACCAGAAAAGTGAGAGAACTAGCCTCTTCTATTTGTGTCTAACCATTGCCATTCACTGGGTAAATCTGATCTTTTGGGTGTAGTCAATGCATGTGGAAACCCATTCTGTGGTAATGACCTGAGAGGTGGTCAGCAGCTTGTGGTTACCATTGGAGGCTTTATTTTATCTCTACTGTTGTTAAGCTTGACATATTAATGTTTTGGTTTTTTGAAAGCATGCCCCTAGGACACTCGTGGGAAAATTGCGATTCTGTCAAGGAGGAAAGAAGAAAGGGAAAAAAGAGGAAAGAATAAGTATAATAAGATGTATTTTAAAATATTAGATTTATTTAAATATTTTAGCCCTGCACTTAATTTACAAATCCAATATGGCAGATCCTGCACAGCATAATGTCACAGGACCATGATTAAGGTACTTGGTAAAAACAAAGCCAACACTTTTATTTAAGTTGTGACATATCATACTACCAAAAAAAAAATCAAACTTCTGTGTCTTTATAGACAACACATTCAAAGCTTTCCCTTATTAAACAGATTCATTCAATAGACATTCAGCATATATTATGTGCAAGGTATTGTTCTAGGTGTTACAGGGGATGAGGTGAAGAAAATTTAGTTCTTGCCTTCTAGAATCTTGCTGTTTAGTAAGAGAGCTAAAACATGTACAGAGATAACTACAATGTAAAGGCTTAAGAGAAGAAAAAAATTCAGTGAAGAGTGCGAGACAGGTACATTGAATAGGCAGCTTCCTGCACAGAGTGATCAGGTTTGTGTGGGAGGGAAGTGTTTTGTAAATTTTAAAGTGGTGTAGAGGTCTTGACTGATGCATCTATTTCAGGAGGATAATGAAAGCTTCCTTACTTCCAGAGATAGCTCTTGTCACTTTTGATGGATGCCAATCATAGATGCATTCCATTCATTTATTTAAGGTACTTTCCTCCTGAAATGGTAGCAGCATTAAGATTCTATTTATCCTTTACCTTGTAGTACAAATGAATGAGTCTTCTATGAGGGCAGATTTTCATAGGAAAATGGGATGAGACAGCATTAAGTTATTGGGAGGCCAGAAGGGATGTCCTCTGAGGCGACATAAAGGGTTCTGGGAAACAACCTTTTCCCCAGTTTTGTAGACGGCTGGCTCTACAATACACCAGTCTACCAAAACTGTGACCAACACCACTGGGACTAAAAATGTGAAGATTCAAAACTGTAAATAACAGTAGCAATATCTGTTCTAACAAAACTTTATGTTGATATAAAATTTATGTATTTATTGATTAATATAACATAGCACTTTGATCCATATGTCTATAGTTAATTACAGTTCCTAAAAGAAAATTCATTTTCTCCTGCTCTTTGATAAAAAGGCATGCTTAACCAGTGATTAATTTTAGTTAATGAGCTTTTCGAATATTGTAGACCTGGAAAAGTCAAAAATATTTTTTCATGTATATTTTTATAACCAATTCTTTTAATCTTTTCTAGTGGGATTGTAGTCTGTGACCCTGGGGCAAATGAAAACTAACAGGTCACAAGGAAAAGGAATCTATGATATGGTAGAGAGTATTCTCTCGTTAGTTCATGGTCAGGAGCTGGGAGGTCTGAGTTCTATTTCTGATAATGAATAGACCTAGGTTACTTTGGGCAATTAATTAAGGTCAAGTTTGTGTGTGCAGCCAAACAAATGGATTGCATTTTGGTGGATTGGTTCAAATACGGCTGTGAAGGTTCCTTCCAGTTCTCCACATGCCCAATTTGGCTATAACTGTCCTAGAAAGCCAGAGTAAATGGAGAGCAGTGAATTGAATTCTTACTATGCTTTCCATTATTTGGATTTGCCCTTTATTGATCCCTGTCTTAATTTTTCTCTCTCTAACAACATGTAGATACTGATATAGGACGGGTTTCCAGTGATGAGTTGGCACTTGGAAAAGTTTGCATCCTCACCAGAGTGGGATTGGGACTATGAGAGGCAGGGCTGGAGAACCCACACAAAATGAGTCATCCATGGACCGTGGGGCCCTGAATTCAGTGTTCTACCCAAATGTGGAGGATGCAGGATGTCTGAAACCTCCTTGTTTGTTGCCGACCACATAACAGTGAGTAATAAGGGCATAGTTACACCATTATTGTTAGCAGAAAGAACACTTTACTTTTCTTAGATGAAGACCTGATGTTGAAACCTCACAAATTTGTGTTACGTATTTTGCCTGAATGCTAAATACTTTCCACACGTTGATCTCAACACATTGTATTCTGTATTGTAAATAATCTTTAAGCTGTTATGCTATAGCTAGCAGCACATTTTTCCTAAAACAGTTTTTAATTGACATATTTTGTTGGCATTGTTGGCAAATTCTTCTAATGGGTCTCTCTTAAGCCACCATCTAAAGAGACTAAGTGATTCACAAATCAGAATGACAAGCCATATAGACATGTTAAATACATACATGCACTCATACATGCACATGCCTATATATGTATATACATATATGTATGTATGCATGTATGTGTTGATACACATATATACCCACACATGCATATATATCTTCCTCAAGGGAATCCCAGTGGCAATTGGGATATTTATTAATTTGCAACTGTTTATGTGGACCAAACCTCTGGGGCTACTTCTCACTAAACCCACTCAAATTGTTGGTAAAATTCTCAGTAGGCAGCTTTTTCTATTTCTCTCAAGAATTACCCCTAGATCTCTGAAGGGGTTAAGGGTTTTTCTAGTATGGTTGCTCATAAATCCTCATCTAACATGCTCTTCAATATCAATTAATCAACTGATATGGTCTCAATATCAATTAATCGATTAATATCAATTCAGTTGAACAAAGCAATATTTACTGAGAAAGTATAGCAAGGACCAAAATACAAAATATCACCCTCTTCTCCCCCAAATCAAAGGTACAATCTTTTTCCCTACACTCCCACTCAGTCCCTGGGGAGAGACAACTCAAAGTGTTTGCTACAAGAAACTTCCTTTCTCCCTCTTCCAGAGCATGAGTGGGAGGGAGAGAAATGTTTCCTAGTTCTGGGAATCCATTTCTACCTTCATGGAGTCATCACCAAGTTTACTTCTGAATGTATAATGAATGGTTTTTTTTTTTTTTCCCATCACTTAGTTGGTCTGTCTCCTTTTCTAGGCTAGGTCAAGCAGATCAAACAGGGACCCAATGGAGAGATTGTCCATTTGAGACTTTAGCTCTTAGATATCTTAGTTTCTAGAATCCAGTAGAAGAAAATAAGCATTTTTTTTCTCCTTTTGTTTTAGGCTTCAGTTGTATAATAGAGAGCTTTCCTGTGTGTTTCCCTTGAAGTTAGACTAGTTTCTTTGAGATAATTTTTTGCTCATACAAATGCTTATGTACCCATTATATCAATGTAATCAGTATGGGCATTGTAGCCAATGTGAGTATAGATTTTATATGCCTAAAATTTTGGTGTCTCCTTCCTAAAATGCTCCTTCCTCCTTCCCCCCCTCCCTTCCTTCTTTCCTTCTTTTCTTCCTTTTTTCTTTTCTTTTAAAAAAAAAAGTAGTTCTAGACTGCTTGCCTTATTTGTGACATGAGCCCAGGCAGCTTATCTGGAATCTTTGTGGTCTATAGGGATAAAATTTGCCTGTTGTCCTAGAAACCCTGAACAATCAACCCTAAATGAACTTTGAGAATTCTATATTTCATTGAAGGGTGTGTGTATGTGTGTGTGTGTGTGTGTGTGTGTGTGTGTGTGTGTATTATTTGTTTTTCGTTTATGTTAACCTGCTTGTCCTAGGGAGAGGTGGGTTAAAAACTCCATTTGCACTATCCTTGCAGTGTCAGGAATTCATTGAGAAAATTTCAAGTGTCTATGGGGGCCCAGAAGAAATTTGCCTCGAACTCCAAGGGATTTGCCTATATATAGGAACTCTGATAAATTTTGGTTTATCTTATATGTAAAGGGATGTGTAGTGATTTTATGTGGACCACGGTTGGGTGGCCTTATATCCTAAGGGAATCATTGAATGATCATACCTAGGGCAGTTTGGTTTCTTACTTAAGGATGAAAAGATGACTTTCAGTTGGTCCTAGGTCCTGAAACCCTGTAAGGAGAGTTTCATGTGTTCTAGGAAGCCCTGTAGGGACTGGGCTTTCACTCTGAGGAGGGAGACTTGACTATCTTTTTCTTGTATTTATTGTTTTAGGGTTGGAAAGGTCTTTTGCAAGGAATAACACAGATAGTAACATAGGGATTTTATAAAATAATATGTTTGTTAAATTATTTTGACATGTATTTGGAAATATAGAAGAATTTAAATTTCCAGATTTGATTATGGACTATTCTATGGAGACTTTTCCTTAAACTCTTTAGTACAAGGTGCTGGGGAAGGAATTAAAAAAAAAACATATGCTCAACCTACTTAAATCACTAGCCTGTTCCAGGTATGGAAGTATAGACTTTGCCACAGCTTTCCAGTAGATTTACTGAAGACAGAAAATGTTAAAAGAGCAGGGGTGCAGGATGGGGAGGGAGTGTAAGAGGACGAATTTCATTATTATTTTTATAACTTGTTGGGAACTGCTCAGAGTCCAGCACTAAGCATGATTGGAGATATGAGAAAGAAGTGACCAGGCCATGTGGGTAGTTCAAGGAAGAACCATTAACTCCATTTATTGATGCTTAGAACAAAATTTTTAAAGATCCAAATGACAAAAATTCAAGTATTCTTATCTTAATCATATCCTGGAATATTATTACTAATAGAATAGTCTGCCATACCTGGGAAGTAGCTTGGATAAGACAAGGCTTGTTATCAAGGACCCAGGAAGTCATGGGGAAGATCATTTGTCTCTTATCTACAGGACAAAGGATGCTCCCTGAGAGCAGGACACAATCTCAAAGACATCTGCATAGAAAGCTGATCCCGAGAATCAAGTATTTTGACTTGCAATAGTCTTTAGTATAATATGATAAGGAACATGTCCTTTTTGATGCCTGAAGTTTGGGGGCAAAGGTTTTGATGTCAGGATAGCAAACAAAAGTCCTGTACCCCTGAGGTTCTTTCAGGGGAGCTAGCCTTTGCCAGCTGCATCACCTTGAAAGGAATTAAGGTACATTATTAAGGTCTCTATCTGAGTCCTGGCTTGCAGACCTCTTTGGCTCCCCTCAATAACTCCACAAAATAATACTTTGGTAGTTTTATTGGTAAGAAACTGAATAAGTAAATTAATTTAGGTGGTATTGTCTTTTTTTTTTTTTAATTTTAGCATGACCTACCCAGGAGCAATAACTATTTCTCCACTTAATTGGGTCTGTATTTCTGCAATGAATGTTTTATAGTTATATTCATGTATTTCCTATGTATGTCTTGGAAGACAGGCTCTCAAATATCTTATAAATCTGGTTGTTAATCTGAATGGAATTTCTCTTTCTATCTCTTCCAACTGGATTTTGTTGATGATGTATAGAAATTCTGATGCTTTATATTAGAATAATTTTACATTCTTCAACTTTGCTGGTTATTGTTTTTAATTATTCAGATGATTCTTTAGGGTTCTCTAATTTAACCATCTTTATCATACGCAAAAATGTGAAATTTTGTTTCTTCTTTGCCTATACTTATTCTCTCAATTTCTCTTTCTTATGTTATTGCTAGAACTAGCATTTCTAACACAGTGTTAAATAGCAAAGACCATAATGGATATCCTTGCTTTACCACTGATCTCATTGGAAAGTCCTTTAGCCTTTCTCGAGTAAATATAATTGTGGTTTCAGGTCTTGGATAGACACTACTTACCATATTAATGAAAGGTACATTTATTCCAGTTTTTTGTTATTTTTATTATTTTTAAAAGAAAAGGGTATTGGATTTTGCCATTAAAAAAAACTTTTTCAACATCTATTGATATGAGTCATGTGGTTTTTATTTTTGCTATTCACATAGCCTATTTATATTTTTGGTTTTCCTTATACCGAACTGACCCTGAATTCCTTCTATAAATACAATCTGTAGTGTATATATAATATTTTAAATACATTATTATAGCCTCTTTGTTAATATTTTATTTGAATTTTTTTGTGCTGATGTTCATTTTGGATATCAGTCCAATTGTTTTCTTTCTATGCTTCATTTTTTCCTGGTTTGGTTGTCAAAACCTTATTTGTATCATAGAAGTAATTTGGAAAGATCCCTTATTTTCTTATTTTTGCAAACAATCGTCTTTTTTTTCTATCTATTTCCCCTGTAATTAGATGAACTTTTCCTTTAAGTATTTAGATACTATACATTACAATGTAATATGTTAAATTTTCATATTGATTCATCATCTACAATGTCTTTAAACATAACCACAAATGTATTTGTATGTATCTCTCTCTCTCTCTCTCTCTCTCTCTCTCTCTCTCTATATATATATATATATATATATATATATATATTTAATGAGTAAAAATATACTTTTTTGGTCCAGATATGTGATTTTATTTTTGCACACTATTTTTGGTGAAGAAATACTGAAACTTCCTCTACCAGTAGAGATTCATAACTGCTCTGTAACTTATAGTGTTACTTATAAGTACAGATAGATAGATACTTGTTAGTAACTTATGGCATTATAGAGGCACTGAGAAATGAAGTAATTTGTCCAATGTCACATAGCCAGTGTATGTTAGATTTGAGACTTAAATATAGGTTTCTCTGACTCTGAGACATACTCTCTTATCTATTATGCCATATTATCTATCATATGATTGACTTACTGAGGGGTTATTCTTCAGTATTTCATAATAATGATAATAATAATGCTATGAGCTCATATTTATATAGCACTTTAAAGTTTGCAAAAGTGTTTTATATATCTTATCTTATCTGATCTTCACAACAATTCTGTGAGGTAGGCACCTTTAGTCTTTACATTATGGGAAGGGGGTGAAATTCTGAGAAATTAAGTGACTTGACCAGGGCTACATAGCTAGTAAGTGTCTGACTAGAATTTGACCTACACATGGGTGCTGAAAAGCATGTGAAATCCCTACTATTCCCATTCATTGTATTAAAAAATATGAATTGTTCCATAAAATACAATGTCAATTTTTGGTGGCAGAATTGTAGCTCTTTAAGCAATGAGAAGTTATAAAATGCCATACTCTAGCTCAGTGGTTCTCAACCTTCCTAATGCTGCAACCCTTTAATACTTGTATGTGGGTGTATCTGCATGTGGGCGGACCCTCCTGGAGACAGATAGAGGAGCAGTGTCTTGGTTCCTAAGACCATCAGAAATATGTATTTTTCAATGGTCTTAGGCAACCCCGTTCCATCCCCAAAGGGGTCGCAACCCACAGGTTGAGAACCACTGCTCTAGCTTTTTCTATGTAATATAGATGACATTTTGTAGTTTAGTGAGCTGAGTCTTACCTATCTTTAACCTAATCCAGGCCACAAATTTGTTTCTTTTCTTAACCTTCATGAGCCATTTTCATTTCTTTGGCATCTTGTTATCTTGCATATTGAAAAGAACATATTTTAACTTGCTGGGTAGGCTTGAACTCAATTATTCTTGGAGTACTTATTTGGTTTAAAAATCTATTTTGTATTAGACTGGTAAAAACCTCCTTTGTAGGGTGGGAAGTGCTTTGGTTCAAATAAGCATGGGACATTTAAAAAACTCTTCCACTTTTTATGATACTCATTAGTACTGGATTTGAATCAAAATGACTTATCACCTTATGAAAAAGGGTGTTCTTTACATTTGCTGATAATATTTCCCATGAGAAATATTAAGGATAGTTGGGATTTCTGTGAATGTGCAATAGACTGACTGTAACTTTTATTATTCGTTTCTAGCTTTATTAAATTACTGATGAGCTACAGGATTCAGACAGCTCCTTGACTCTCCTCCAAGTCAGAGAGTGTCACATATCCATTAGTCTGCTGTCTCAAATTGCACCAAAAGTGCCTTGGAGGATGTACTTTCCAAGAACTGGGAAAGACTAAAATTCCAAGTCCACCTGATGAATGTTAGCCCTTAAGCCAACACAGTCCCTGAACCCTGTGCTTTGTTTTATTCTGTGAGATATTTACATCAAGCTTATGGCAGTCCCTGATCTTGGATCTCCCGGGCCCACATCAAATTTGTCAGATGAAGTAGTTAGACTCTGAGTTGCTTGACAGCAGATTTTGGGGGGTCCTTTCTTTGTATCCCCAACACTTAGTACAATGCCTGACACATAGTAGGTGCTTAATAAATGGTAATTGATTGAAAATAAAATTTTCTTTGGTTTTGCTTTTTTGCTCCATCACTTATCTGATTTTGCCACTCTGACCCCATTTTGTCTGTATATCTTCAGACCTGCTCAGGACTCTGTTAATGTTTCCACACCTCAGGTTTCACTCTCAGTTGTGTAGGACTGTTGTATGATTGGGAGTCTAAAAACTGGGAAGAGCATGCTCTATTTTACTTAGTGTCAGGTTGTATTTTTTATTGTTGGAGTACAATGTCTAGTTTTGGACCAGACAATTGAGGACTAATGCAGATAAATAAAATGAAGATAACTTAGAGGAAAGAAACAAAAATGAACAAAGGATTAGGAAATCAGCCTTTTGAGGAAAGTTTAACAGAGCTATGATTATCCTGGAGAACAGAAAAGTGAAGATGGTGGTACATTTTTGAGGATATGAAGGGTTATGATATAGAGGATGATTGATGATCAGTGGTTTTCTACCGCGGTTGAGGAGAGAGGGAAGGAAAGGGGAATAGCATCTTTTAAGGTCCTACTGAGTTGTCACTGTGCTAAGCACTTTTCAGATATTATCTCCTTTGATTCTTATAATAGCCCTGAGAAATAGGTACCCTTATTATCCCTATTTTTACAGTTAAAGAACCTAAGGCAAACAGAGGTGGACTTCTTTAGGGTCACACAGCTATTATACTTCTGAATTTAGATCTGAACTCAGATCTTCCTGACTATAGGCCCAACCTTCTTGCCCAGGGTCACACAGCTACTACGTGTCTGAGGTCAGATTTGAACTCAGGAAGATGAGTCTCCATGACTCCAGGTCCAGCACTCTATCCAATGTGCCACTTAGCTGCCATTTATTTATAATATTAATATACTTAAATGTATTTTTACCACTTTACTTGAATACTTTTCTAAAATTATGACTCTGATGAGGGGAATACAATGAGATATAGTTGAAGGGCAAAGCTGGAGCAGCTGACTGAGTATAATGGGGACCTGTACTAAAGGATCTGATTGGTGGTCACATTCACATAGAAACAAACTCCTGCATATGGCCATATCTAGGCACTATGAAAGCAGGGGTTTCTAGGTCCAGTACCATTGAACTGCTTCTAGCAGGCTGAGTCCTTTGGAGTGTAGATGTTACTTACTTAATTTGGTGTAGAGTCATGACTAGAGAGTAAGGGAGGGAGGAGTTAAATAATACAGTCATAAAATAGAATTGATAGTCCTAGAACTTGTTTCAAAGATTGCTCAGTAGATGAGGAAGTATTCTAGAGAATGTGAGACTGTTTAAGGTTTCTCTTTGTATTGGGAATAATTCTTAATATCTTGTTATGTCTGTTTGCTGGGGGCAGGTGTTTTAATGTTAGTGCTTTTCTTCTCTTTGAGTTTCCGCTTAGTTTTTGTACTCCTTGAGGTTCTGTAGTTGTATATTGCAGAGTTTTCTAAGATTTTTTTGAGGAGGGATTGCCCAGAGACCATTTGCAATTATTAAAACACTGCCATATAAAGAGTAGTTTGTGACATTCCTAAATCAAAATGGCAGTATATGTTGATTACCTTAAGCAAAACAATTTTTTAAAATTTTATTTTTGCCAGCATAGAATAGTTTCTCACAGTTCTCTGCGTTCTTTCACTGACTACTTTGAGTCAGAGGTCTATGGATTTGGATTTATGTCTAAAAAAGAAGTCAGGAACACATCTTTTCCATCAGAATCACATCATGGAATTAGAACTAGAAGGGAACTTGGGGTGGGATCATCTGGTTCAACATAAACATAATGGATTTGATTAATTCAATTCAACAAACATTTTATTGAGTCTATTCAAGGTATTATAATAGACTTTGCAAATAAAAAGATACAAATGAAAAACAATCCCTATTCTTAAGGTGCTTACAGTCTATTGGAGGGATACAATAGGTATTTGATTGAGTACTATATAAGAAAAATAGAGAAAAAGAATACTGACACTTGGAGGTGGGTGGGAGGAGGGATTATGGACTTCATAGGGAAGGTGGCATTGGAGAACTTTGACAAAGATTCTGAGTATGGAGAGTGAGGTGGGAATGTAGGAATCCAGGCATAGGGAATATAGTTCCTAATTCAGGGAATAACTACTAGTAAAGGGAAGTAGTATAGAATTAGTCTAGAAAGTAGGTAGGAACCAAATTGTGGAGGACCTTAAATGCCAGGGCACAGAGTTTGCATTTTATGATTAGGGGAATCATTAGGGTCAGATTTATGCCTTGGGAAGGTCATTTTGGCAGCTATGTGGAGAGAAAGGGAGAGACTATATGTGGGGAGAAAATTAGGGGGTTATTATAGTAATTCAACAGAAGGATAATGAGGGTCTAACCCAAGGTGGTGCCTCTGAGAGTGGAGAGAAAAGGACAGGTGTGAGAAATTTTGCGAAAGTGAAATCAAGCATTCAGCATCTTCTTGTTGTTGTTGCTGTTCCTCCTTTGTTTTTGACCAAAGACATCATGGGTGATGTCTTACTTTTATGTGAATTGGATTTAAGTGAGGCATAGTTGCACAAAATCATCAGCCCCACCACCCTCTCTTCCAGAGTCACTGAAGTCCAGTGGCAAGACAAAAGTCAGAACAACTGGCAATGGCCCAGTATGTAGTGGATGACCTTGGTGTCTTCGATGTCTGACCAAACTCTAAGTGCTCCACAACGTCTGCTTCAGATACCTTCATGGCTGTCAGAAGAAATTGTTCTCTTCTGCCCATTCCACCAGGAAAAGTCTTCATTTGCTTGGATAGACACCCCCATAATTCAGTGCTGCATTTGAGACTTCTTGGTTGCTCTCAATGTGGTTTAGCCAAGATGGTTTTACCAGGGTCTGGCCATTGTACATGCTACAGCTTCCTGGAGCCTCTGGTGAGAGTTGGGTGAGAGGTGAACACCAAAGGTGGATGAGCAACCCCAAATAGGGCTCAGCAAGTCCTCACATCAGAGGTGCTAGTTCTTTCTGAACACCCCATCTGATTGGACATAGGCAATGAGGGAAAAAGAAAAGTCAAGGATAAATCCAAGGTTACTAATCTGGGTGATTGGGATGATGATGCTCTCCTCAACAGTAAGAGGGGATATTAGAAAAGGAGCAGTTTGGGGGAGAAAATAATGAATTCCACTTTGGATAAATTGAGTTGTAATTTCTTCTGTAAATCCAAGAAGGGATATCCAATGATCAATTGATGATGCATGGTTAGAATTTAGGAAAGCGATTATAGCTAAACGTGTAGATCTGAGATTCATATCTATAGAGATGATGCTCAAACCCCTGAGAGCTGATGAGATTCCCCAAAAGAGTTTATGTAGAAAGAGAATAAGGTCCAGGACAAAGCTTTGGGTAAAACTCATTTTAGTAGGTCAAGAGAGAGATGATGATCCAGCAAAGGACACTGAAAAGGAGGAGTAGTGACCACTTAGGTATGAGGAGAAGCAGGAGAGAGCAGGTTCACGGAAGCTGAAGGAAGAGAGCATGTCCGTGAAGAAGGAGTGGTCAACAATATAAAAAATTGTAGAGAGGCCAAGGAGATGAGGAATTAAAAAAAAGGTCGTTTGATTGAGAGTTAAGATATTGTTGGCAGTCTTGGAGTAGTTTCAGTAGAACGGTGGGGCTGGAAGTCAGATATCAAGGGAGTGAAAATAATAATGAAGAAGAGTGTCATTAATTATTTCTGCATTTGTCAGTAAGAGGGAGAAGTGAATGAACAGCAGGAATTTGTATTATTGTAATAGCCCTGATCCCATTATCATACAAATAGCCGTATGGGGGCAGCAAGATAGACAAAATGCTGGATTTGTATTTAAAAGAATACAAGCTCTGTTTTCTGCTACCTGTGACACTTCTTAAGCCTCAACTTCTTAGTCTGTAAAATGAGGATTTTGGACCAATGCCTTTTAAGAGCCTTTGCTAGCTCTACTAAGATTGAGAGGTTGGTCGGATTTTAAGGGTTTCTAAAGTGTAATAACAACTCCCACACCAGAGACACTGTGGGTGTCAGCCAAGCCAACCTGCCTGTTCCTCTGTCAAAATGTCTGGGCAGATGACTGTCAATTGGCTCTGCCCCCTGCATTCACAGTGCCTAGATATGGCTATATCCAGGGTTTTGTCTCTGTGAGTGTGACCACCGATTGAATCCTTTAGTATAAGTCCACATTGCACTCAGTTAGCTACTCCCACTTTCACCCTTTGAGCTATAATTGTACTGCCCTTATCAGGGTAATAATTTTAGAAAAGTGTTCAATTGAAGTGGTAAAAATGAATATATTAATATTAAATCATTAATATTGGATATCATAAAAGGGCAGCTAGGTGGTGCAGTGGTTAGAGTGGCAGGACTAGAGTCAGGAAGACTCATCTTCTTGAGTTCAAATCTGGCCTAAGACACTTATTAGCTGTGTGGCCCTGGGCAAGTCATTTAACCCTGTTTTCCTCAGTTCCCTCATCTATAAAATAGTTCATTTTATAGAGGAGGTGGAAATGGCAAACTGCTCCAGTATCTTTGCCAAGAAAACCCCAGATGGGATCACAGTCAGACACAGCTGAAAAATGACTGAACGACAGCAAATCAAAAACCTGTGACTTTTGTTTAAGCCCTGCTTTGGAGTCCTCTGAGCAAAAACTCCCACACTACTGAGGTTCGTTTTCCTGCTCTTAAATGGTGCTTCCTGTGCTGAGGTCTATTAGGATGGCAAGGAATTAGTTAGTATATGGTGAGAACCATCTTGGCTCCCAGTAGAAGTGATGAATGAGATCATGGAGAAAATGGATATGAAATTAACTCATGGGTGCCTCTCCTGGTTGAAGACATATGGACAAACATGACAGCAGAGTCTGGGTCCAAGGCTGTTGTTCTTTAGGATCTAGAACTTCTTTCGTATTTGCCCTGTATGTATTCTGAAATGGGGTACTGATAAAATACGAAAGAGACTATGCCCAACCAATGGCAAAGACTGACAGTCATAAAATCTAACGTGCATAATGGCCTTGGATATTATCAAGTTTCCCCTTACATCACTCCACCTTCCTTCACTTTCAAAAATTTGTGCCATTAATGCCTTCTGTTTGTCATTTTTTTTTCAACAACTATGAATCTCAGTAGGGAAAGTGGGCAGAAGCAATGCCAGAATCCTAATACTGATGCCCTGAAACATGAGAATGGATTAAGTGCTAGCATGCTGGTAGGTGGCAGGGAAAGAGTCAATAGATTGACAAAGACTGAGGATGGGAGAGAGATAATGTCCAATTGGACAGTCTCCTCTTGGAAGCAGGAGAGGATGCGATTATGGCCACAGACAGAAACGTTGGCTTTGGCAAGGAAAAAGGCTGCTCATTTCTTAAGGATGGGAATAAAAAAAGAAACAATAGGTGAAGATAGCAGAAAAGTTTTGAGACATGAAGTGGGGGGTGGGGGAGGAAGAAGTAGCTCATAGTAGTTGGCTGCTGATTGCCGGTGTCAGAAGGATGACCTTTGTTTTCTCAGCAAGTAGGAGGTGACATCTGCTGAGTGATGTGATGTTGGAGGCTTGAGGAAAAGTTGGCTACTCAGCAGACTGAAAGTAAATTAAGGAAAAATAGAAGGATTGTCCTGTAGTAATGAAGACCTAGTTGAAACTAGAAAATGTGAATTTGTAGGGAGCCAATTTGGCATTGTTGTGATTCCTTCCCAATTGCCCTGCCCTTCCCCACTCCAAAAAGCAAAAAAAAAAAAAAAAAAAAAGTGAGGTCACATTTGAACTCAGGTCTTCCTGACTCCAGACACTCTATTCACTGTACCACCTAGCCACCCCTGCTAATTTGATTTCTAAAAGAGGAAAACCAAATTATTTGTAGTAAAAATGAAAAAGAAGAATTCACAACAATTGAAGATGCAAGAAAAGATAAGAAATTATTTTTCCCAATTATAGGCTTACAAAACTGATATATATATTCACAAAAATCCAAAATTCCCAAATTTAACAAGAAGAAATTGATTACTAAGATAATTAGACATTGAACAACCCAGAATGAATTCCCACATCAAAAGATTTCTACGACCAGATAGACAAACATTCTATTAAACATTCAAAGCATAATTAGTTCAAATAACATGTAAAGTTTTCAAAAATAGGAAATGATGGGACCCTTCCAAACCTCTTTCTATGACGTAAATTTGACTTTGATTCCTAAACCACGGAGAGACAAAGCAAAGAAAGTAAACAAGTAGACCAATAATCCTAGTGAACATTGACCAAAAAAGTAAAAATAGAGAAGTTATGTCTGAGACAAATAAAAAATTAATTCAAAATTATAAGAATAAGAACTGTTCCCCAATAGATCAATATCAAAAGCTTGAACAAATTAATTAACCTCTCTAGGATGTCCTTATCTGAAAAATGGGGAGGTTTGAAAAGGCAGCAGGGTAGCATTTTGGAGAGAGTGCTGACCTTGGAACTATGAAGATTCGAGTTGACATCCTGCCTCAAACTAGTGTGATCCTGGTCAAGTCACTTAATGCTGTCTCACAGCATTGTTGTGGGAATCCAGCGAGATAATATATGTAAGGTACTTTGTAAACCTTAAAGTGCTATATATAGATACTGGCTATTAGATAACTGCTAAGTTCTCTTCCAGATAGAAATCTCTCATCCTAGAACTAATCTAGTCTAAAATGATTTTTGTATCTTAGAGCATAGGACCAGTTGTTGTGGTGGGGTTTGGGGGCATGAAATAACAGAATATAAAGGACTAATAACAGAAACAATAAGGTTTTAAGGATTTTCCCTTCCTGATTTATAGTAATCATGTTTATATTTTGTAAAGGATATAAGACCATGAGTGGCTTATACTCTGAGTGGTATATTTCAAAGACTTGTAAAAAGCATAAACCTGGTAACAGCCTATGCACAATAAATAAGTGGAGAAGGGGAATTTTGGAGGTGTGTGGTTGACATTGAGAATGGGTAGGGGGAGGGGATGGGGGAATTCTTGGAAGAGTGGGTGAAGTGTAGGGAGAAGATAAGGAAACAGGGATAGGGTAAAAAGAGAGGGTGAAAAAAAATAGTGAGTAAAAATAAGATGGAAGGAAATTCACAAATAGTAATTATAACTTTGAATGTGAATGGGATGTTTATGGCAGCTCTCTTTGTGGTGGCAAAGAACTGGAAACTGCAGGGATCCCCATCAACTGGTGAATGACTGAACAAGTTGTGGTCTATGGTTGTGAAGGAATACTACTGTGCTGTAAGAAATGACAAACTCAGTGATCTTGGAAAGGCATAGAAAAGCTTCCATGAAATGATAAAGAGCAAAGTAAGCAGAACCAAGAGAGCATTGTATACAGTAATAGCAATATTGTTTTAAGAATGATCAAACAATTAAGTCATTTGACTATTATAGATGCACAAATTAAAAATAAAGGACATATAAAGAAAGATGATATGTTTCCAGAGAAATAACTGATAAATAGATATATAGAATAATTTTACATATGTATATACCTATTTGTAGCTAATCGTAGCCATCTCTAGAGTGGGGTGGGGGAGAGGAAAAAAAAGAAATTCATATGATAACTTTGTTGCTTATTTGGAGGGAATAACAAATTGTACATGGTAGATTTGCAGTTTCATGTGCAATAATCTTTTTTGTTGTATTGTCACAGAAATGCTTGTTTTGTTCCATGAATTGAAAATAAAAATGCATTTAAAAATATTTATACTTTCTTGCTCCTTTATGGGGTAGAAGTTCTTCAATCAACTTGAAAGAATTGTTTCAGCCATGTTCTTAGTAGACAGTTAGATGGGGAAGTAGATATAACATTGTGCCTGGAGTTGGGAAGACCTGAATTCAACCATAGCCTCAAACATTAACTGTATGTCCCTGGGCAAGTTGTTTAACCTTTGTTTGAATCAGTTTCCTCATCTATAAAATAAGGTTAATAATAACACCTACCTCCTTAGGGTTGTTAGGAGGATCAAATAAGATAACAATTGTAAAGCACTTAATATATTGCCTGCTATATAAATGTTAACTATTCTTATTCTTCTTACTAGCTATGTGACCCAAATCACTTAAGCTCTTCTCTATCTCAGTTTCTTTATGAAATGGGGCATAATAACAGCGAGTTGTTGCAAGGATCTAATGAAATAATATTTGTAAAGTGTTTAGCACAGTGCTTGGCCCATAATAGTCATTATATAAATGCTTTTCCCCTTCCCCTTCTTTAAAAAGCAAGGGTGAGCCTGGATTGACACACTCTTTAAGGAATCACCCCAGTCAGTCTGAAGAAATGTCACTGGCAGTTAAGAAGAGAACCAGTTATGGAGCTCTGGCTCTTGAGAGGGCATTACTTGTCAATTTTTCCTTTGATCCTCTTCTGAAGTCTAGCAAGGGAGGAGGATTGCTTTCTCCTTAGCCCCACCTCTGCTTCTATTAACCAATGCATCTTACAGCCGAGCAACTCACAGAGTAGGAGCTCCACAACCTGCAGAAAGCAGACCTATTGAGTCCAGCTGTGGGATCCAAGTTAAGCTGGGGAGAGGGGTAGACCCAAGGAGCCCAGAGGAGTGATCTGACCAGAAGAGACTCTGCACCCCAGGACAATAGCAGAAGGACTTTACAAGAAGAGAAATGACATCAGAAATTCGCAGTGCTAGAAGTGTGAATTGCTGTGGCCACATGTGTTTACTATGTGGGGGGCATCTCTATTAGTATATGGCACATGTGTGCCCACTCTTCCCACTGGCATGGATATATTTTTGTGAGAGTAGGCACACATGTATGGTGTACTCCCTAGGTTTATGTAGAGGATGATTTGTGGCTACTGTTTTTAATAATACCACTTTAGCAAATAACTTTGCCTTGAGCTAATTATGTCCTCTGGCTGACTATTAAAAGTAAATACATCAGTGGGGGCTTGTGAACTATAATTTTTGGAGTGTGGACTCACAAAATATATTGAATTTAAGGTAATCCTCTTCCAGAGGAGTCAACCTGTGAATATGAATTGGGAAGAGGGAGAGCTATAGAGTTAATGCTACATTATTACATTAATAGAGAATATTCATAATGGAAAAAAAAAGTGCTGGATCTAAAAGCAAAGGATCTGTGTTAGAATCCCTTTTCTGTCACTTGCTACCCATGACCTTGGGCAAGGGCTTTTTTTCTGTCATGTATAAGGTGAGTGAATTTGACTATATGACCTCCCAGGTCCCTACCATTTCTAAATCTATGATTATGTAATTTCTTGGATAATTAGTAAATATTATAAAAATACTAAACCAGTAATACTAACTAAAAAATTAATTTAATAAAAGAAGAAAATCTGTTAGACTTTTTTTCCTTCTTCACTGACTTGATTAGTTGTTAGACTGAATTCACTGTCTAGACACTGCCTAATAACTTTGCAAAATAATTGCTTTGATTGAAGGCCATAGAGCTCAGCATTCAAAGTTACAAAGCATTCTTGGTTACTTTACATGCAATCACTGAAAAAGAATCACTGAAAATGAGGTTAATTCAAGACAAATAATGGTGAAGCTACATTTTAAAAAAGGGAATCAAATAAAATGCGAATGCTTTGTTCTTTAACAGTTAAGATGAAAGATTAAATGTCTTCAGGTCCTAGCCTAGTGATTTTTCTCCTCCAAATGACTTTGAAAAGGCCAAAGATTAAAACTGTGTTTTTAAGTCTACTTCTGACATCATTCTACAAAAATGTCATTAAAGAAAATGAAAATGACCTTTGCTTATGCCACGCCAGACTTTTGAACAGGGTGTTTTCTTTCTCTTTTACTCACTTCCTTAATAGTCACTTCACAAAGACACAACGAAGTAAGTTCTACAGAAATGTGTTTTGATAGGCAACAAGGGAGCTTCCGCTCTTTCTCCCGACCAAAGGTTGAACCTTGACTTCTTGATGCAAAGCTTGCAAAATATGAAATAATTTTTCATCCACAAGAGAGAAAATGAAATCAGAATATCCTATTCTCAGTGGATGTTCGAAAGCCCATAGGTTAGTCTGGTACTATTAGTCGAAGGTGAATTAAATTTTTGGATTCTGGTGAAACATCTAGGGTAAAAGAATTGACTTAGTCAAGTCAAATCAACAAGCAGTTGAGTGCTTGCCATGGGTAAGGTACTGCCCTAAGCACTGGGGATATAAAGAAAGGCAAAAGACAGACAGTCCCTGCCCTCAAGGAGCTCACAGTCTGATCAGGAAGACAACAGGGAAATAACAATGTGCAAACAAGATACTTGCAGGATAAATTGGAAGTAGTCTCAGGAGGAAGGCACTAAGATTAAGGAAGAGTGGGAAAGAACTACAGAAGATGGGACTTTAGCTGACATATGAAAAAGCCAGGGGAACCAGGAGATGGATGAGGAAGCAGAGAGTTCCAGCCATGGGGAAGAGTCATCAAAAATACCTGGTGTTGAAACAGTTGAATAGTCAGTTCTGTAGACTATTCTTCAAGGGGCTATAATTTTATCAGTATTGGTATTCCCTCCACCAATGCATATCAGTATCCCTCTATGATTTAGTAAGTGGACTTTGAGAGTTGTTGTGATCAAATATCACCTGGTGGTGTCACCTGGGTTCAGATTCTGCCTTTAGATAGCAGACACATAATTACAGTTAGAATCATAGATTTAGAGCTGGAAAAGACCTTCAAGACCATTAAATTCAACCCCTTTTAAAGATGAGGAAATTTAAAGCCCAGAGAAGTTGAGTGAGTTGTTCATGGTCATACAGGGTAGAAAGTTAATGGTGGAATTTGAGTTCAAGTCTGCCTAATTCCAGGCTCAGAACTCTACTCGGAGCCCACCCAGCAAAGCATTTCCAGCTTTGCAGGATAATCAACAAACATTTATTAAGTGCCTACTGTGTGCCAAGAGCTGTGCAAAGTGCTGGGTTTGCAAAAGAGTTAAAAGACATTCCCTGCCCACAAGCAGCTTACAATCTAAAGGGGAAGACAATATATAAACAAACATAAACAAAGCAAGCTAAGATAAATGGAATATAAGAAGAAATAGGATAAATAGATAATAATCAACACAGGGAAGGCACTGGGATTAAGAGGGGTTAGAGAAAACTTCCTATAGAAGGTGAGATTTTAGTTGAAACATAAAAGAAGCCAGAGAGCTCAAAAGTCAGAGCAGAGGGGGAAGAGCATTCCAGGCTTGGGGGAGAGTCAGAGACAATGCTTGGAGCTGAGGGTCTCATCTGAGAACAACCAGGAGGCCACTGTCTAAGCTTGTACTCTGCGGGCATGCCTCTGAGAATTCATTGTCACCCTCATTCAAGTGAAGCATTAATATAATTGCTTATCTGAAAAATGATTTATTTTCCATCCTAGAGCACTTTACAAAAAAAGTAACAGCAAGGGCTTTAATCTTTCCCTCTTTGAACAGGGACAACTTGGTGGGACTTTGGTGTGTATGTACTGAAATTAGCAACCTAAGGCAGGGATTTGAGGAGCATTCTCTTGAGGTGCCAATTGTCATCAGAATAGTCATTCAGTTTAGAGTTTCTTTCCTCTTAATTTTTTAACTCTAGGAAGCATGTTATACAGACTTAAAAAAACATTAAAAAAGGGAGAAAAGCTAGGGAGTAGATACATTTTATGCATCTAGCTTAGAAGTCTACACATATACATTTCTACGTAGTGAAGAGAACTTGTTCAGAATTTAAAGTTGGACTAATAAAAGACATCAGACTACAGTACTCACTTTGTTTGCCCTATTAGGCTGGTCCAAAATGTCTTGGTTTCATTTTCAATTTTTAATAGTTAAAAAACCCCAACAACATAAAAAACAACTGTAAAAGTGAGCTATTTACTGACTTTGAGTTCATTTTTAAAACCTTGAATGGAGGTGGCATACAGATTTCATAATGCTACCAATTTTGTATGGTTTACACAGTATAAGACAGGAAAATGTGAAGTTACACTGTCTGGGAATTTTCTCTTAATGTATAGAGCTAGTTTAATCCCCTGTCACTCTGCCTTTCCTAGGAGCACAGACTATGTTGGCAAATGAAAGGTCTGATGTGGTTCTGGATTTCTTTTCTTATAGCATCTCTCTCTCTCCCACTGTCTCTCTCTCTCTCCTTTCTCTCTCCCTCACTCTTTCTACCTATCCCACTTTCTCTCTTTTTTTGCCTCTCCTCCTCTGTATATGTAATGTCCCTTTCTCTGTGTGTGTGTGTGTATACCCAGATGCACACATACATATAGAATACCTATTATCCATACAGGTATACACATGTGTATACGTATTGTGTGTATGTGTATATATAATATATACACACGTATATGTGCATATATATAAGTGTGTATATATATATATACATACATGTATACACACATATAATTACTGTAGATGGAGGGAATGTATACTCTTGGCCTATTTTAAAAACTTTATTATGTACCTTCTGTTGACCATTCTGAACTTATGGCAAAAAAAGGAAGTATCGATGGATTAAGATAATGCTATTAACATAGGCTTGAAACTTTAGCTTAGGTAATCATAAGTCAGGTAAAGCAAAGAACATTTTAGGCATTTATTGGAATGTTGATAATATGTGTAAGAACTTAGCGTAGTATCAGGCACATAGTGCCAAGAAATACTTATATTAACTCACACCTTTTCTGGTGGCAAACTGTCGTGGAAGAATAGGGGATGAGGGGAAATGTTTGTGATAGATGGTCCTTTTTCAAAGATTGAAAAAAAAAAATTGGCTTAAAGAAATACAAACTGCCAGAGGACCCACTTTTCAACATGGAATCCAAGTTGTATAGAAACCATGCGTCTGATATGTTTGCTGTTATTAGTTTTTCGGCCCTCAAGTCTTTAGAGGCCTGGCTGACTCGCTTGTACAGTTCAGCAAGATAGATACAGCTGCTTTCTACATCTGTGCTCTATGGGATTCCTCTACTTCATCTCTTACCTCATCTTTGTGGGCAAGGGTCTGCTCTGGCATCTTACTTCATAGAGCTGCAGCTGCTTTCTGGAGTTCTGTGGCTGTCTGGTACTCTTCTCCCTGCACATTAATATGCTTTAATTGTACCAGTGGTTTTCTCGTGAAAGTAATAGCAGGAATCATATTTTTGTCTAGGTGGAGTCGTTCTGTTTTGTTATCCTAAAATCTAGTCTCAGAGTGGAAAAGAAAATTCTCCTCTACTATGTACTTGAGCCAAAGACAGTTCCCCTACTTAGTTTGAGAGAGAAGGTAGATTTGGAAAGTCAGCTCAGTTCCATTAGTTATAGTATCTTTTAGCCTAAGACTAGCTATGGAAGTTTAAGGTGGTTTTTTTTTCTAAATAACTGTGCCAGAGGCTAATTCTTTCTTAACAATGAACAATTGTTCCTTACCACAGTTCTGGCTAGGAAGTGAAGAGGATCACTCTGAATCTATGTAGCTTCCACCAACTGGATAAAAATGGGAAAGTGTGGCTAATTACTTGGAATTCCCCCCCCCCCCCCCACACACATTTGGGGGGTATCATGAAGACCAAATATTCAAATGACAAACTAAATTTTTTTTTAACTTCTCACCTGTTTGGTCCAGTTTCCCTTCAGACATAGACATTGTTGTAATGACACAAGTATGTGGTGATATGGCGGCTTTAACTGGAATAAAGACAGAGCTGCAAAATCTCAATTTTCCTACACCAAAGAAAATGAAATTATGATTTCCTTATTATTGGGGCTGGCATCTATTGATATAGGTTTAAATTCTGGTTCCCTAAGCCAAAATTTTAGAAAAAGACTCCCCTAACCTTGGATTGCTACTAAGCACACAAACTTCCAAGCATAAAGAGGCCTCTATGTTTTGTACCTTTTCTCCATTCTTGCACCTCTAAATGCAAATCCTTCTTGGGCAGTATTGGGCTGTATCCTCTGGCAGAGAGATTGGACCACCCATCATTTTGATGGTTTTGGCACTGATTTGGGATACTAGATCGACAAAAACTTTTCAAAAGGAAAGAAGCATCTTGTACTATTTCTCACAAAAGTGGCTGAATTAGTCCCACTGCTACCTTAAGGAATTTACAGATTATTAATTCCTTGAGGGAGGCAATATAATCACTTTGTATCCCCAAAGTTTTCTAGCACAGTGCAAATAGTGGGCAATTAATAAATGTGTGCTAAAATGAATGAAAGTAATTTATTGCATAACTCAGATTAATCCCATTCTTTGTTAAGGAATTATCTAACAGAGTTCTAACTCTGTCGTTGCTAATATGTTACCTAGTTGGCATAAATTGTGTCAAGAGGGATTTAGGCTAAAAATAAGAAAAATTGCCCAACTACTAGATTTTTAACATCTGAAAGAGATTTCTTAGGGTAGCAATGGGGTGTAGAGGAATGACCAGAGGGCAACTGAGGTTTTGCCCTGAAGGTGGGGTGGTGGTAATTTAAAAGGCCACTGAAAATGATTCTGCCTCTGTAAAAAAGAAGCAGTTTGGGAGGCAAAGGAGGCAAAGTTGGTGAAGAGGAGATGACAGGATAGTGAGAATAGGTGTGTAATAGACTCCCATGTCAGGTAGGGCAGTGATTGGACTTCAATTCTAGGTTATTTGGGTGAGGGGGTAGAGAAGAGACTGAGCTCCGGCCCTGCCTAGGGGTGAGTAGAAGGTCTTGGCCCTGGCCCAATGAGCTGGTTGCCTCAGTAACAACAGTAGTAGCACTTCAGGGCCTGCCTGGGATATGAGCTAACACAAGCAGCCCAGAGACCAGCAGTTGGCAATAGAATGATCCCTTTCCCATCCCTCACTCAACCTCCCTGGATCTCAGATGGTCCAGGGTTAGTGAAGGGAGTCCAAGCCTGGGGCAAGGGGAGAGCCACATGGGGGACCATCTTGTAAACTAAAGCAGGACTTTTCAAGGCCTCCAGGCTTTGAGAAGAACATGGATCAACCTGCTTCCAAGAGAGGAAAATGGCTTCCCCAAATTTAGGAATTTCCAGCTGCTTCTGGGCATGGTCTGCCCTGTAGCAAGGGTGTGTCCTTCACCACAGGAAAGGTTGGGGTAGGGGGCCAGCCCATCAACTATAGGGACCTTTCCTGCTTTCTTTTCCCTCTAAGTGTGACCTCTGCGTATTCTAAAACTTGTCCACCTATTGACTTCCTGGTTTCCTTTAAATTCCAACCCAAATCCCATCATCAACAGGAAGCCTTTCCTCTTGTAATTCTAGTGCTTTCCCTCTATTATTTCCTATTTATCTGGTATATAGCTTGCTTCATATGCTTGCATTTTGTTTCTCCTATTAGATTTTAAGCTGCTTAAAAAAAAAAGAGGCAAATATTTAAAAGGGTGGAATTGCATGAGAGTCAGAGAGGAAGCTGTTTGTGCCCATAGTTGGTAATGCTGATGTGGCAGAGTAAAGAGACTATGGCAAGCTTGCCACTTCCTTGGAAGAATACTTTGGGTCAGGGGCAGCTAGGTGGTGCAGTGAATAGAGCACTGGCCTGGAGTCAGGAGGACCTGAGTTCAAATGTGGCCTCAGACACATAACACTTACTAGCCATGTGACCTTGGGCAAGTCACTTAACCCCAACTGCCTTGCCTTCCCTTCTCCAAAAAGCAAAAAACAAACAAACAAACAAAAGATTGTAAGCTTCTTGAGGCCTTTTACCTCCCTTTATATCCTCAGCACTTAGCACAGTGCCTAGTACACCGTAGGCATTTAATATATACTGACTGATTAATTCCTGCCATTCCAAATAGGAGTGGGTGAGCATGGGATCAAGCTGTCATTAGAAACACTGAGAGGCCCAACTCCTTGCTCAGCTGCTCATCCTGAATCCATAGAGTAGGGATTGCTGCTCAGAAAGTACTTGGCAGCCCTGGCAAGGCAGATATCAACAGCCCAGTGGAGAGTCCTCTAGGCTAGAAATTGAGGACCTGCTCTGCCACTTAACTCTATCCCCCACTTCTACTCAGGAGCCAAGACAAGCACCTTTGCTGGGATCAGCTGCTGTTAGGCTGAGTCTCCTAGCTGTTGCTCTATAATCTCTCTAAGCCTTCAAATGCCCGCAAGTTTGCTGCCTGAGTGTGGTCATCTCAAGATTGCTACTTGGGCACCTCCTGGTTTTTGTGGTGCTGCTATTAGTTCCAGTGAACTCTGCTACCTACTCTGGGCACTGGTGAGATCTCTGATAGGACCTCAGGATCTCCTGAACCCAGATGGTTATTTGGTCACTCTTCTCTTGGACTACTCATTTATCTAAGATAAGAAAAAGAACAGGGGCGGCTAAATGGCACAGTAAATAGAGTACTGGCCCTGGAATTCAAATCCAGCCTCAGACATTTAACACTTACTAGCTGTGTGACCTTGGACAAGTCACTTAACCCCAATTGCCCTGCCCTTCCCCCCTCAAGAAACAAACAAAAAAAAAGAAAACACAGAAAAATCCAGAGTTATTTTATGTCAAAGATATCAGCAATACAATTCCCTAATGGAGTAACATGGTCAGCTTCCCCACCCCTACTCAGCAGCTTAAAGCTGCCCTGCCCCATTCATTGTCAGCAAAGAAAGGAGCCTGAGAGATGGACAGGTGGCATCTTTTATATCTGTATACAGTCAGTATCTTCTGAATTATTGGTTCTTTGAGTTCTGACCCAATTTGGAAAACTTTTCAGCATCATACACTACCAACCTCCCAGTTACTCAGGGTTGGAAACAGGCTCACCAAACCTTCCACATGTTGTATTGGAACCCAGGAAGACAATGTCTGTTCATACTTCAAGAACTGGCCCTCACCAACCAGTCTGCCCATGCTACAGACCTACACATCTCAGTCATTTAGCTACTCCCTTAGGCAATGGGGTGCCACATTTTCCTTAGCAGCCTTGTGTTATCCTAGGAACTCTGCCTCTGAGGCTAATATTCTCCTCTGATAGAGCAGCATTAGATGTGAAGTCTCTATCCCTAACTTCTGCGCCTTTTAGTACCTGTTCCAGGTGAAAAAAATTCCTGGTTATATTTCTGACAGAATTTCTTTTCTTAGAGAATTTTAAGAAAAGGCTGTCTGGCAAAGCTTAGATGTATTCTGCCTAGATTCAGGGGTTGAACCAAATGACTGTTTATAATCTTCTATAGACCTACAACCATTTCTCCAAAAGATACTTGATTTTATTTATGTGGATTTTTTTTATTCAAAAATCATTTATTAGATAATAAAATGTATGCACACTTATTGCATCTTAATTCTTGACCTCAATGCCTGACATGTATGATCTTGTCAGTGATTAGGACTATCTAAAGAGGCAGAGGAGGGGAAACAGGCCCTAAGGTTACCCTGGGAAATCCATGAAATGGATGATTTACCCTATATGATAACAGAGCTGGCAGGAGATACAGCTGCTTTTCCCCATTTGATTTCAGACAATTTCAAGCCCAACATTCAGTTTAAGAATATAATAGACTCATGGGATTTTAGAGCCATGAAGGATCATCTATTACAGATCTTTCATTTAAAACAGGAAAATGAGACCCAAGAAGCTTGTGACTTGCCCCTGCTCATAGAGCTAGACAGAGTAGGAACCTGAAACTGAGTCTTCAGATGTCATGATAGACAACATGTAGGAATGCCTTAGTTGGCATTCTTTATCAATGGCTCTGACCAAAGGAATTCATCATCTTGGAGAATAGATTATAGATAGACATGGCAATCAATCAGCTGGTGACAAGCCTTCCCAAACTTGGCTAGACTGATGCTTGGATGGCAGACATGCATTCTGGTTCTGGGCCCAATCTTGAAACCATATTAGTGGAATAGCTTGTGTGCCCCTGGCAGAGCCTTTGAAAACCAAGGGTCATCTTCCAATGATGATCATCTGAATAGGGTCTTTAGAATATGATTGCATATATTCTTAAAATGTATTTTAGTTCCATAGTTCCAAATAGCTTTTATATTAAATATATAATATTAGAAAATATATATTACACTACGTTATTATTTTTGTCATTATATTAAATATATGTTGTTACTATTATACTAAAGGTATACCCTAAACACTAAAGACTCTTTCCTCCTTCTCCAAAATCTATATACTCAAGAAACTATAGGAATGTTTTTATTATGCAAAACAACCCCACAAACCCTGATATTAATCAACTGCACAGAGAACTTCAAAGATTTAAAAAATAAGCTACACAAAACTCAGCTGACTACCCCATTCAATGCAGAGTGTCGAAGGAGAGACTGAACTTGATTCTGTTATGTCCATATGTACAACAGTCCCATTAACTTTAATGGGGAATTAAGTGCATGAAAGAATTCAGTATTGAAAGGTTAGCTAGCTCCACAGGCAGCTGTTTCTGGCTCCAGTAATCAATCCCCCTTTTCCCCCATCTCTCCATTGACAGTGAAAATGTTCTTAGTCCCCTTCCTACCTCCTCCCCAGTAGGTTTCTTAAACTTTCCAAAATAAAGACACACAACTCACTTTTTGTGAAAAAGAGAAAGACAAAGCAACAACACCTGAACCATTACTAGTAAGAGACAATGGCAAGGACCCACAGGGGGGAAATAATTCCCAAATCACAGTGACATTGGGACAATTTATCATTTTGAAATGTTAAAATATAGAATTTTGTGTCAGAGAGATAGAAATTTTCTCAGAAGGTTGTCACTGAGTGCCTGTACAGGCAGAGCAGTGGAATGGGTAAAGCTATAAATTGTCAGTGGATTTTTGCAACTAACGATTCATTCTTGAAGACTTTACTCTCATTGTGCTTCCTGTGGTAAGAGTAATCTCTGTTGCTCATTTTTGTGTCCATGTTCAACCAATATTATCTGACGGCTCATGAAGTAATCATTTCAAAATACACTGAAAAGAGGAATTGCCTTAGGAAGAATGACAAACTTCTGAGTGAAGCTTCAAATATGAGAAAAATAGTTCGTAGCTTCTTTCTTGAATATCAGAAGTAGTTTTGCAAATGAGTTTTAAAGCTCTTACATAGCCTTTCCCTTTCCTGAGAATTTGTATGTAGCAGTTTTAGATTGTCTGTTAAACAAGTAACTAATGAGTTACTTGCTATATAGAATAGCATCCCTTCCTGGGGATGGCGTGGGATGAGGAATGGGGAGCATGGGGTATTTTTCCTGTCTCAAATAGAAAGTTACTAGTATGTCTACAGTAGTAGGAGTTCAGCTTAACCTGAAACCTGGCAATTTTGATTAGGCAAGTAGCTTGTGGTGATGTGCATATTAACTATTCTGTTATGTATCACCAGTTACATACCATTGTTCATTCCTGTGTTAAGCAATCAAGTGCAGCTTATTTTATAATCAGAAAACTGATTTTAAATAGTGCCATTAACGGTTTTGATTTTAAACATCTCTTATTATATGAAGGCTTGGTGAGCAAGCTGTCTTTATCATTCTCTTGTATTTTCCCAACATCGGTCTTAACTGAGTTCTTGGAATCAGACAGAGTAGCTGCAGGCCATAGGATAAATGTTTTCACTTAAGGACCATTGAATTATATTAGCAACTTTCCACCACACTATTGTAATCCTATAAGTCATTTTCTTGATGTATTATTGAAAGTGAATGATAATGTACCACAAGAAAATATTACTCATGCAGCTAAAGCTTTTTTGTATTAGTTTTAGAAACAACCAGTCCACAGAGATTGGTGCTCCTCAGTCATTCACAAGCAGTGAAAGAAAATTAAAATCCACACCTCCCCCACTCATTTCTTATTGTCTGGGCCTATTCAAGTCTGGTGAAAGCATTAGTCATTTAACTATCTGCAGAGTTGTTTTGCTAATTACTTAAGCTTCTCGAGGTGCTAGGTTAGTGTTGTTGCAGGCTGATTGCCTTTATTTACTTTCAGAACAAGCCTGCCCTGCAAATTAGCATGAGTCCACATGCCCAGGACTAACAGAAATCATGTGGTGAAAAGTTATGGGACAGGCCTTGCTTCCTCATGAGAATTGTTAGTTCTTTATGGGAGAACTCAGAGCATATTCAGGTTGGCACTGATTAAAAAACACCAGGGTGCAGGGGGCTGCCATAATATTAACACTGAAAGGTCCACCTGGGTAGCAGGACTTTTGTCTAGAGAAAATCTGCACAGGCAGGAAGGGACCAATATCCGTGACTGACCAGTCAGTCAAAAAACATTTATTAAATGCCTACTGTGTTCCAGACTCTGTGCTATTTGCTGGGAAGACCAGAAAAGGGCAAAAGATAATCCCTGCCCTTTTGGAGCTCATGGTGTTATGAGGGAGACAACATTCAAACTATGTATAAACCAACTACATGCAGGAGTACTTCTGGGGTCACTCTCTGTTTGCCCTAGGCTCACATGGTTATTTCTGTCAACTCTTTCCACTTTGACTTTCTTCATAAGCATAACTCATTTTACTATGGTTGTTCCTAGGATTGCCTAGTCTCTGTCTTCTGGTAATAGACCAGTCACCCCTTGTCCTAGTGGGCTATATCCCATCACAAGTAAATCTATAAACAGCTACAACTTTTCCCGACCCATCCTTTCCTACAGTGGAGGTTTGACCATGTTACTCCCCTACTGCAGAAGCTTCAAGGGCTCCCTATTGCATTTACTACAAAAATACAAACTCCTTTGTTTGGCATTTAAATCTCTTGTAGTTTGGCCTCCAGTCCATCTTTCCAGACTGATTACACATTATCTCACCTCATACACTCTATGCTTTAGCTAAACTTGCTTTTCCTCATATGTAACATAGAAGACATTTAGCTCAGTTAGGAGGTAATAATCATGTTAAGAGATATGAGACCCTGAACCAGGGTAGTTAAAATAGGAATTTAAAGCAGAGGATTAGTGTGAGAAAAGTTACATATGTAAATTTAACAGGACTTTTCATCTATTTATCATGTATTGAATCTACATGGCTGGTAACATAGTAGTGCCATTTACAGAAATGGAAAAGTTGAGAGAGGAGGTGGTATTCTAGAACTAGGAACTACTATTCTTTCCCTATAAGAAAAAAGGGAGGGCAAATGATAAAAAAAGGAGGGAAGATTTAGGTCATAAGCAAGACAGACTTTTCAGGAAGGATAGGAGAGAGATTGAGAGACACAGAGAGAGAGAGAGAGAGAGAAGAAGAAGAATAAACAGAAAGAAAATGGGAGGGAAGGAAAAACACTGTAATCATAACTGTGAATGTGAATGGGATGAGCTCACCCATAAAATGGAAATGGATAGCAGAATGTATTAGAGATTAGAATCCAACAATATGTTGTTTATAAGAAGCACGCAAAATAGAAAGACACACACAGAGTTAAAATAAAGGCCTGGAGGAGAATCTAATATGCTTGAGCTGAAGCGAAAAAGCCAGGGATATTAATCATGATCTCAGATAAAGCAAAAGCAAAAATAGACCTAATTAAAAGAGATAATTATGGAAACTACATTTTGCCAAAATGTATCATAAATAACGAAACAATATAAAAAATTTTTATAGCAAGTTTTCCTGATAAAGACCTCATTTCTCAAGTATATAGAGAAGTGAGTCAAATTTATAAGAATACAAGTCATTCACCAATTGATAAAGGGTCACAGGATATAACAAGCCATTTTCAGAAGAGGAAATCAAAGCTATCTATAGTCATATGAAAAATGCTCTAACTCACTTTTGATTAGAGAAATGCAAATTAGAATAACTCTGAGGTACCACTTCACAGTGATCAGAAATGACAAAAATAGGTATATTAATGTATTGTTGATAGAGTTATGAATTGATCCAGCCATTTGTAAAACCAATCACAAACAGCTCTCCTGAGGACTGCTGCTATGAATAACTTTAAGGATCTAATTGCATAGTATAGCGAACTCTCTATTTATTCTGCAATAAACTAAAACAAAACATTTAAGAAACTAAAGCACAACATTCAAAACAATTTAACATAACAACTTATTACTAAGGTGGTCACATAGTCGTAAACAAAACATATCATTCAGTAAGTCACAATCCCATTGGTCAATATAGAGGACCCAAGTAAAGTCTTCTTGCATCTTGATTTGAGGCTAGCTTCCAATCATCCTTAAGTCAATCATCCTTAAGGGGTAGTGGAAAGTACAAAGATCATTCACCTAGATCCCAGTAAGTTACAATATCATTAGTCACTACTGAGTACCCAAGTAAAGTTCTCCTTGATCTTGACTAGAGGCTGGCTTCCAAACCCCTCCTCCATGGGTTGACTACTCCCAGCTCTTGCCTGAATTTATCCCACCCTTACCTGGATTCACAGGTAGGCAGCTCTCCCAGCTCTTGCCTGGACTGAGGCAGCTTTCTGCTTCTGTTTCATATGGACTACTCCACTCTAAGCCCTTTGCAGTTTCTGTTTTTAGGAAGACAAAGCTTAACAGAACTACAATATTTACACACATTGTTGGCACTATCATCTCAATTCGCTTTTTGTCTGACAAAGTAACACAAACCAACAGACAAAGCTTCTTTCTGAGAAATCAAACACAAATCAACAGTAAAGTCCCATGACTTCTGTAAACAGCAGTAGAGCCCTCTTTCAGGACTTTCATAAACAGTAGTAAAGTTTTCTTCCATGGCATCTGGTAAAGTCCTCTTTCAACAGACAGAATCCTTTGGTTCTGACAAAGTAACATCAACACAGACAGAACAGACAGACAGAATGCCTAAATCACAAGCATTCTCACTCTCAGTTCTGCTTGGTCCCAGCACATGCTCGAGCTTTTATCTGCTCTGCTTCTTCCTCTTTTGCCCTTCCTGTTTTGCTCTTTTGGCAAACTCCTCCCAAGGTGGGCTCCATGTGATGACATTAGGCCTATTAAAGGCAGAGAAGGTCTCCAAATTCCCTTAGGCCTATTAAGGGCAACACAACTATATACTGTTTCCAACAAAGACTTGACACAATCAAAGGTGAGACTCAAAGGCACTTGAATAACTGAAACAAGCAGCAGAGTACTACTTTGCTTGCCATTACACCATTTTAGATAACAATTTAGAGTTATACTCAAAGGGCTATAGAACTGTGCATACTCTTTGACATAGCAATAACACTACTAGGTCTATACCCCAAAGAGATCAAAGAGAAAAGGAAAAGAACCTATGCATATAAAAATATTTATAGTAGCTTTTTTTGTGGTGGCAAAGAATTGGAAATTGAGGGGATGCTCATCAATTGGGGAATGGCTAAATAAGTTGTGGCATATGATTGTGATGAAGTACAATAGTACTATGATAATATGATAAGATTGATTAATAAAATAAAATATAAAAATAATAGTGCTATAAGAAATGATGGGAGGGTGATTTCAGAAAAACATGGAGATACGTATATGAACTGATGCAAAGTGAAGTGAGAAGAACCAGGAGCTCACTGTACACAGTAAGAGCAATGTTGCAGTGATGATCAGCTGTGAAAGACTTGGTTACTTTGATCAATACAATGATCCAAGATAATTTCAGAGAACTCATAATGAAAGAATGCTATTCGCCTCCAGAGAGAAAATGGATGAACTCTCAGTGCAAACTGAAATATAATTTTCTCACTTTCTTTAATTTTCTTGCTTTTTTGCAATATGGCTAACATAGAAAAATATTTTTCATGATTTCATGTGTATAACTGATATCATATAATTTACTTTCTCAAGGGGTGGGAGAGGGCCGAGAGGGAGAGAATTTGGAACACAAAATTTAAAAAGAAAAAAATGTTAAAATGAAGAAATGATACATTTATAAAACCTGTCATATGGGGGAAAAAGTTTGGCATTATTTTGGATTGTATTTGTGATGTCACTGTTGTAATAAAAATAATAGCTGGCATTTTATATAGTGCCTTAAAGTTTACAATTGTAAGGAACTCTCAATGAGGAAACTCCCTCTGCCCATGAAGATTGAGTGGCACCCCTTCTCTGAAATTTATTGTCTTAATGAGTTGCTTAAGGCACTGAGACATTAAGTGACTTGACCAGGGTCAGATAGACAGTAAATGTCAGGATTTGAACCTAGTTCTTCCTGACTCTTAGACCAGTTTTCTATCCATTATGCTACATTTCCTCTTAAAAAAAAAGGGTTTAACAAAAAAAGAAGCTTAACTTTGAAAGATGAGTAGAGAATGGATTGGAGTGGGGAAGAGATTTCAGGTAGAGAGACCAATTGCAATGGTCTAGGCATGAGATGATGAGAACCTAGACTAGGGTGGTGACTGTGTTGGAGGAGAGAAGGGTGTGTGTGTGTGTGTATATATAAATATATACATATGTATGTATGCATATGTGTATATACACATACATACTCAAATACATACAAGAGAAGCTCTAATATTGAATCTACGGGACTTCCCAACAGATTGGATATAGGTGGGGGAAGGTCAGAGAGAAGAATCAAAGATGACACCTAGGCTGCAAGACTGGGAAGATGATAGTATCCTTGACGTGAGAGGAAAGTTAGGGTGAGGGGAAGTTTGTGGCAGGGGGGAAGATAACGAGTTCAGTTTTGGATATTCGTAGTTTAAAACGTCTATAGGACATTTAGTTTGGGATGTTCAATAGACAATTGGAGATCTGAGACTGGAGGTCAGGAGAGAGGTCAGGGCTGGAAAAAATAGATCTGAGAATCATCTACAGAGAGTTGATAGTAGAATTCATGGGAGCTGATGAAATCACCAAGTAGTGTGGAAGGAGAAGAGAAGAAGGCCCAGGACAGAATCTTGGGGGATACCCAACAGTTAGAGGGTCTGATGTAAATAGAGGGCTGAGTCTGGGGTCAGGAAGACCTGAGTTCAAATCTAGCCTCAAACACTTACTAACTTTGTGACCCTGGACAAGTCACTTAACTCTCTTTGCCTCTGTTTCCTCTACTGTAAAATGGAGATAACAACTTGCACTTACCTCCCAGTGTTGTTGTGAAGGTCAAATGAGCTTATATTTGTAAAGCATTAAGCAAAGTGGTTAGCCCATTAAGATTCTATATAAAAGCTAGGATGATGGTGATGAAGATGATGATGATGACTTGGATGAAGATCTAGTAAAATAGATCAATAAGTATTAAATGGTTTGTCATTTTTGTTTTCATTTGGGGGTTTTGGAGATATGGGGCCAGACTAAATTGTTTAGGGGTGACAGGTGCTGAAGGAAAATGATGTCTGATTCATAGCGTGTCCTGAAGCTTGCCCTTTATTGACAGAATAATTTATGGTGCAACAGGGGCCCCAGGATTGTAGACTTTAAATCCTATGGTCATAGATTCAGAGCTAGAAAGGCCATAAAAGGCCATTAAGTCCATATTTCTCATTTTACAGATGAGGAAACTGAGGCTAAGTGTCTAGGGATCACACAGTCATTAAGTGTCTGAGTCCAGATCTGAACTGGAGTTGTCCCAATATCATCACTCTATCCGCTAGCTGCCTCTGAGGTCAGGAAAGAAAATTCCCTGATTCTGCTTTATGTCTCCTGTTCTTCCCTGATGAAGCGTTTTCTTTCTTCGCACGTTTTCCTGTCTGAATGTCTCTCCTTTACCTCCACTCATTCCACAGTGCCTACCTGATACATAGTAGACAGTAAATGTTTGTCGAACGACTCATCTTCCTGCTTGAATTACACATATTAGCTATTTCTCCTCAGTAGAATATAAGCCCCTTGAGAGTAGGAACAACATCATTAAAAAAAAATCTTTGTATACCATTGTATCTTGTAGAATGGTACCTTTATGACTCTAACTGCTTAATAAATATTTATCGAGTAGATAAATTAATAACAAGTGAAGGCAGATTGCTAAATCTGTCCCTTTGTCTTTGCAGTCCAGTACAGGAGGAAGTTGAGAGTGGGTCAAAGAAATCTCCAGAGAGACTGGAAGCAATTTTGTTATCCTACTTTTCCTTCCTTTCATTTGTTGTTAACCATTCCAAGTAGTGTCCTTGGTGCTTTACAACCTGACTATTGCTAATGTGAGTATTGACCGCAGGACCTTGGTAGTTGAATGTATTTCTGTGTGGGGAACTTATTCCATTATTCAGATGAGGGATTCAGTAGCTTTGTGGTTTTTGACAAGTAATTTTAACTTTTGCTTTTCCTGGATTTCTCTCCTTTCATATCAGGACACCAACACTGCCATCCTCGACAGGAATTAATTAAGGATAAATGATGAGCATAAATTTCAATGAAAAAATATTTGTTGAATAGCTCAAATGTGCCTGGAACTATGGGAGATGCCAAAGAAATAAATGATGCCATCACTTGTTGAAGTGATATAGTCATTGTCAGAGGAGCATATTAATACAATTGGAAATGGCTTTAGAGATCATTTAGTCTAATCACTTTATTTTATAGCTGAGGGAACTGCAGCCCACAGAAGTGAGGGGACGTGCTCAAGGAATCATGGGTAATAAGTGTCAAAACCAGGATCTGAACCCAGGGCCTCTGATTCCAAATTCAGTTTGGGGGAGGGAGGAGAGGGAATAAGCATTTTACAGCATCTGCTATGTGTCAGGAACTATTCTAAGCACATTTTATGAATATTATCTCATTTGATCCTCTCAACAACTTTGGGAGATGGGTGCTATTATTATTTCCATTTTATAGTTGGGGAAACTGAGGCTGAAAGGGTTAAGTGATTTGCCCAGGATCACACAGCTAGTAAAAGTCTGAGGTAGGATTTGGACTCAGGCCTTCCTGACTCCCAATTCCGCTGCTTCACACAGCAATGTGGTATGTTGTGGGTGTCAGTCTGAGCAGCTCACTAATGAGCAATTACACAGGAAAAATGGCATCCTGGATATTGACAGAGAGATGTTTAAGTGGAAAGGAAGGTGGCCTGGTTATACGGCAAGAGAAATGAACAAATCATGGGCAGCTAGTACTCTCTAGTGGTAGCCACACAGTGCCAAGATACACAGACAGATGTGTGTTTGGCAGAGGATCCCTGGTATGACTCAAACAAGTTCTGCAGTCAGTCATTAAACCTTTATTAAGTGCCTACTATGTGCCAGGCACTGGGCTAAGCTCTGAGATACAAAGAAAGACAAAAGACAGTTCCCACCCTCAAGGAGCTCACGGTCTACTGGGGGAGATTCTGGGCAACCGACCATGTACTAACAAGCAATATAAACTAGAGTTAATAGAGAGAAGGTTCTACCATTTAGAGGGATTGAAAAAGCTGGGAATTTATCCGAGACTTGAAGGAAGCCAAGAGGTAGAGATGAGGAAGGAGAGTATATAGGTATGGGATACAGATGGGGAAAATGGTCAGAGTCTGGAGATGGAGAGTCTTGATGGAGGAACCATAAAGAGGCTAACATTGCTGGATCAAAGAAGATGGGGAGGAGTAAGGTGAAAGAAGATTGGAAAGGGCAGGGGGACAGGTTACAGAGGGATCTGAATGCCCACTGGGGGGTTTTATATTTGATCCTGGAGATTTTTTAAAAAGCCACTGGAGTTTATGAAATAGGGAGTGTGTGTGACATGGTCAGATGTATTTTTTAAAGGGGTTGAACTTGACAGGTGAGCAGGGGAATGGGGAAAGACTTGGGGCAGGGAGGCCAGAGGATTTAGACACTGTGATCTGCACTATGGAAAGGATAATCACATTAATAAGGCAACAGAATCCATTCAAATTGAAATATCGTAAGTAAGAGGAAAGAGCAGTGGGTGTAGGTAGTATGACTGAGAACAGGACACAGACCTTCTACCCCTGCTTAAAAAAAATCCACCTTAAAACAGGACCATAAATCTAGAGTTGGAAACTACCTCAGAGGCCAATGAGTCCCACCTCCTCACTGTACAGTTGAGGAAATTGGGGCCCAAGAAAGGTGAATGGTGTGTTACTCTGATACATGGGTAGCATTTGAAGGTCCTCTGACACCAAAACTGGTCTCTTTTCATTATATCACAATGTCCTCTTGCCAGGGGAGGCATGCTCATGTAGTACTACCATAGCATATAGATTTTTCATAAACTATCACTGGATGAAAGGCAGCTTGATATAATGGATAGAGGAGACTTGAGTTCAAATTCTACCTCTGACATATATTAATTGTGACCATTGGCAAGTTACCCAGCTACTCAATGCCCTACGCAACACTTCAACTATCAGATCTTCCATTTTAGTGTAGTAGTATATACTAGAAGTTCCTTCTACTGATGAAATTTAAGTTACCCTCCTTGCCCCACCTGCAGTCCCCCAAATCTCTGACTACTTAAACGCAGACCTCAACTTCTGGGCTGCCTGGGTGAACATTAGACAAATGGCAACTCTAAGAAACAATAAATTGGAGATGGTAGACTTGTGTGTTGGTTCTATACTATAGAACCTATAGTTTTATATACTATATACACAGTTCTATGTACTATAGAATCTATAGGATATTTCCTAGTTCCCGCTTTATTGTCCAGTCTTGTCTAACATTCCTTTCTAGTTCTCTCCCCCCCCCACCTTCTTTATCTTTTTGCCTATTTCCTTCCCTTCTTCTTGATAGTTGCTCCCTTGTCCCTTCTCTTTAATCACTTTTTATATGGTTCCTTGCGTAGCCTTGTCTCCTTCTGACTCTACAGGAGTGCAGTGAGAAAAGCAAGCATTATAAATGTTGGAAAACAAAATCTTTTCCTTCCTTTCGTGTTTGGAAAAACAACTATTTGTCATCTCCTTTGGGAATGCAGACTCCTTGAAGAGAGGAAGAGAATCTTTTCACATATTTTGTACACAGCCCAGCATGCCATGGATACTTTCAGAAATGTCTAATAACAACAATAGCAGTTTCTTACAGTAGGGGTTGTGTCAGGGGTGCGTGGGGGGAGGGTGTCCTATGTTATATAACCAATATAGCATGCAAACCCTGGTCCCAAGACTACCTGGAATCATCTCATTGAAATAGATGTAACCTATTGGGCCATTACGATAGGTAACATATATACACACATACATACATACATACACACACACACATATATATATATATATATACATATATACATATATATACATATATATATATATATAGTGCTTTAAGGTTTGCCAAGTATTGTATGAGTTATCTCATTTGATGAGTTGCTACTAGCCTGCAATCTTTCTTTGAATATAAATTGACATTATTTTAGCTTAAAAAGTATTTTATTTAAAGGGCAGGGTTATATATTTCCCTTTTAATCAGTCACCTAACCAATTCACCAATCAAAGAATAAATCAGTAAACATTTATTAAACACCTACTATATTGGCAGTAGCATGCTATTCACTGAGGGTTTAAAATAAAAAATGAGATATTATTCCCTCAAGGAACATGCATACTGTTCAGGCAGACAATATATATGCATATACATACATGCCAAATATAGACAGTATAAACAGAGACTATGGCTTGAAACCTTTCAACAACACACCCATTTCTTGTGACCTTTGGGGAAAAAATTAAAGTAGGTTTCATCTTTGAAGGATAAGCTTTGCAGGCAAACTGCATCAAAATGAGGCAAAAGAAAAAAAAAAATAAAATGAGGCAAAAGGTTCCACACTGTGTGTGTGTGTGTGTGTGTGTGTGTGTGTGCGCCCGCGTGTGCTCGCATGCACATGCGTGGCTATAGAATTGTATGTAATTTCAATCCTTAATGAGAACTAATTTGCCTTCACTGAAATGAGGTATTTAAGCTTTGAGGAACTGCAAGGAAAAAAAAACCCTCCTAAGTTAGACAGCCTACTTTTGCTCTTAGAAATGAGGCATAGAGTGATTACATTGTTAGGTTTTTTTTTTTTAATCTTTTAAACAAAACATTATTTGAAGCACATGACAGGAAAGAACCAGGCCAGGAGGAATAAAACAATACAGTAGGCTTGGTTCCAAGTAGCCTATCTTAATTGCTGAATTGCATTGTATTCTGGAAAAGGTTTCCAGAAATGAGTTTTAGAGGCTATGTAAAGAAACAATTCATGCAGGAAGAGGTCTGAGAAATACCCTGGGCAGAAAGAGGGCCAGAGCGCCATGCTGAATCCCAGACTTCTGCTTGAGGGTTTAAAAAAATATTATTAATAGGCCCATACTCTTCCACCGTTGGGGCTTGTGGATTTTCTCTCTGTTTCCACCACCGATTCTGGCCTGGCCTTTAGGGCACTCCAACGTGTTATCCTGCCTTTGCCCCAAACTCTTTACCCATTTGGACCTCAGTTTACACATCTGTGAAATGAGGGTGTGGGATCTGATGATCTCTAAAGTCCTTTCTGGGCTAAATCTATGACCCTATTATCCAATGTGCTAGGCATGCCTCCCTCACTTGAAAGAAGGTCGATCTTATATTTTCCCCTCAGGGAGACTCATTTGGAAGTGTTGTGTGTCTCTCTACCTTCACAAGTTAGTACTGGATTCAAAGCTCTGTATACCCAGGACTTTTGGCAAAAAGGGATGAAGGAAGAACACAGACATTAATTAAATGCTAGATGCTGTGCTAGGTTATTTACAAATAATATCTCAATTGATTCTTATATCAACCTTGGGAGATAGGTACTCTTATTAGTCTCATTTTACAGTTGAGGAAACTGAGGCAAATTGAGATTAATTGACTTGCCCAGGGTCACTGCTATTAAGAGTCTGAGGCAGGATTTAAACTCAGGGCTTTCTTACCACAGACCCAGTACTCTATCCAGTGTATCACCTTGCTGCCTAACACGTAATTGTATGACCAGGCCAATGATATATGTACCTGGGCCAAGTCCGCCCAAAGAAGCTACTAAGTTTATTATAATTTTCTCCAGCTATATACGCTGGACTTCCTTACGGACTTCCTCCAGTCTTAAGGGTATGATGACATGGTAGACCCCCTGACCTAGATACTTTACTTTCTGTCCTGTGCTGGATTTCTCACCACCTCTGAATCTTCCTAACTGTCCTTGGAACAATTTTTTCAATTCTAGTCTCCACTCTCCAGTTACCACTGATTAAAAAAAAATTTTAGGGATATACTGTCCAAACTCATTTGTCAATTTTTGCCCTGTACTTCTTTAAAAAAATTTCCTTATTTATTTATAACATTAATCTTTTAAAAATGTGAGTTCAAATTCTCTCCTTCCCTCTTGCCCTTGCCTTCCCCACTGAGAAGCAAATAATTTGATACTTATTATACATGTGAAGTCATGAAAAACATACTTCCATATTACCTATGTTGCAAAGAAAGCAAGAAAAATAAAGAAAGTGAAGAAATGCTCCAAACCGTACTTAGAGTTCATCAGTCCTTTCTCTCGAGGTGGAGAGCATTTTTCATCATGAGTCCTTAGAAACTGTTTTGCATCATTGTATTGATCAGAGCAGCCAAATCTTTTACAGTTGATCATCGTATAATATTATTATCACTGTGTACAATGTTCTCCTGGTTCTACTCACTTCACTTTGCATCAGTTCATATGAGTCTTCCTAGGTTTTCCCCAAACCATCCCCCTTGTCATGTCTTACTAGCACAATAGTACTTCATCACAATTATATACCATAATTTGTTTAGCTATTATCCAATTGATGGGCATCCCCTTAATTTCCAATTCTTTGCCACCACAAAAAAACTGCTGTAAGTATTTTAGTACAAATACTGTAGGTTCTTTCTCCTTTTCTTTCATCTCTTTGAGGGTACACACCTAGTAGTGATATTGCTGGTCAGTTTTATAGACCCTTGGGAATAGTTCCAAATTATTCTCCAGAATGTTTGAATGAGTTCACAACTCCACCAGCAGTACATGAATGTATTTATTTTTTTTTTCCACATACCCCCAGCATTTGTCATTTTCTGTCATGCTAACCAATCTGATAGGTATGAGATGGTACCTCAAAGTTTTCATCATCATACCTGTAGGAGCCCTTATGAATGAATGAATAAATGAAAAAGCATACATGCTTACACTGTACCAGACAGTATACTAAGTTATAGGAATACAAATTCAGAATGTAAGACAAACCCTCCTCTTCAGACACTTTCATTTTAGCAGGGGAAGACAGCACAAATAGTGATTAGGGAGGGTGTTTTGGTCTGGTAAGTCACAAGGATGGTGAGTGGAGCTATGAGGAAATTGATTAAGATGTAGCTTACAGAAATGATAACTTTAATTTGATGACTAAAGTTTAGAGATGGAAAACCAGGGAAGAGGGACAGTATGTGTATGTGTGGTGGCATGGTATATACATGACCTGTTACGTGTAGCAGATTGGGTCCAGTTGTCTACCTGGAACTTGAATCTCAATAAATCTTCTGAGGAACCAGAAGGCGAGGTGAGGAGTCCCTTTCCTATTGCTGATGTGGCAAGTCTTGTGGACTACCAGTTAGAATCACTTTCCTCCTTCCTAATCCACTCTATGTGCCACCATTCCTCACTTTGACCTTGACCTATATCCATTGAATCCTTATCTACCTTCATTAATTGTGGATGGGCAAGAGGAATACATTATCTAAGAAATGTATGATTTTTTGATACATAGGGGCCACCTCCAGAGCCAAATGGACTGTCAGGATTATAGGCTCAAGAAGGAGAACCAGTGTGTAATGAAGTCTTTCATCAATTCTTTTTTAAAAATATTTTTATTTATTTATTTTGGAGGGCAGAAGGCAAGGCAATTGGGGTAAGTGACTTTCCCAAGGTCACACAGTTAATAAGTATGTCAAGTGTCTGAGGTCAAATTTGAACTCAGGTCCTCCTCATCCCAGGGCCGGTGATCTATTCACTGCACTACCCAGCTGTCCCCATCAATTCTCTTTCATTCAACCATGCCCTTATGCTTTGGGGTGGAATTGCATGAGACTCAGAGAGGAAGCTGTTCGTGCCCATAGCTGGTAGTGCTGTTGTGGCAGAGTAAAAAGATTATGGCAAGCTTGCCACTACCTTGGAAGAATACTTTGGGTTGGGGGCAGCTAGGTGGTGCAGTAAATAGAGCACCAGCCCTGGAGTCAGGAGGACCTGAGTTCAAATTTGACTTCAGACACTTAACACTTACTAGCTGTGTGACCTTCGGCAAGTTACTTAACCCCAATTGCCTTGCCTTCCCCCTCCAAACAGCAAAAAAAAAAAAAAAAATTAGAATATTCTGGGTATATGTGTTAGGGGGAAGGGACCCATTGTATGAGACCAGTTACCGTCCTCTTGCTAGTATCTATTGCTTGCCTTTGTAGAACATTCTCTTGGACCTATTTGGTGCTAACTGTATGCCTTTGGAATCATTGTTATGTAATCCTTTCCTACATCCAGTTTAGACCTTTGGCCTTCTTTTATTGGGCTTGGCTAATGGTCTTCCATCCTCAGACTCTGATGTAAATCCTTTTCAGTCCTTGATCTAGTACCACACCCTCTTTTCCCCCTTATAATCTAAGATCTCCTAGACTTCTTGGTCTTCCTGTGTCCCAAGTTTGATGGGTTCGGTTTGTTCCTGTCTTTCTTTCCAAATCTCTGATGTGCACATGGGTTACTTGTTCCCTTGGCTTCCATAAAACCACTCATTCTTATTTCTCCTTCTGTTGGACTGATCTTTCTCAGTTCCCTCTATTGGTTTTTCATCTTCCTCTTGGCTTGTTCCTGACACTAAACCCTCCATTTCTAGGCTCCAGGAATTTTCACTTGCTGTTCCCCATACTTGGAATGCTCTCCCTCCTACCTTATGCAAAAACCTTTTTTGGTCTCCCTTGATGTGAGTGCCTTCCTTCTGTTGATTGTCTCCAATTTATCTTGTTTGTACATGGTGGTTTGCGTTGTTGTCTCCTCCACTATACTGTGAGCTCCTTGAGGGCAGAGACTCCTTGCTTTTCTTTGTATAACCCACACTAAGCAGAGGACTCAGCACATAGCAGGCCTTTAATAAATGCTTGACTTGACTGGTTGACCTCCTATGGGATGTCCTGAGTAATGGCCTTTTCTCTTTTTTTGTTGATTTCATCCATACTCAAGGCTTCAAAGATCAACTCTGTGGAGAGTTCCCATTCCCAAATCTCTATATATCCAGCTATAATCTTGCTCCCCTGAATTTTAGTCTTGTATCCCTCACTGCTTGGTATATATCTCCATCTGAGTAGCCCTCAGGCACCTCAAAATCAATGTGTCTAAAAGCATGTCATCATCTTCCCACCCACAGAACCAGGTCCTCTCCCCCACTTTCCTGTTTCAATTGATGGCCTCACCAGCCTCCCAGGCACGTAGGCTTAAAACCTGAGAGTTATCTTTAGCTCTTCACTCTCCTTCATGATCCACATTCAATTTGCCAAGTCCTGTGGCTTCCACCTTCACAAGATCTTTTGTACCTCTTCCCTTTTATCTACTCACTCTGCCACCACCTTACTTAGTTCAGGCCCTCCAGTTCTGTTCTCATAATCCATCTTTCACATAGATGTCACAATAATTTTCCTGATGTAAGTTACTCCCTTACTCAAAAAACCAAAAACAAAACAGAACCTTCGGTGGTTCTGTTACCTGTAAGATATGCAAACTCCTTCCTCTGTCAGTTCAGGCCTTCCACAGTCTGGCTCCCATCTCCCTTTCCAGCCTTTGCTCATTCAAGTCACTCCCTCTCACACACTTCCTACTCATCTCTGGCTGCTAGGAGCCCTTGCTATCTTCAAAGCTTAGTTCAGGGGCCAAACTTGTTGAAATTTTCCTTTACATCAGGCAAACTCTCTATTCTTGCAAGTTTCATCTATTGCTTCTAATTCTGCCTTCCAGGGCTAAGAAAAAAAAAAGCCTCATTATTCTTCCACAGGATAGTGCCTTTAATACTTGAAGACAGCTCTTGGGTCTTTCCTAAGTCTTCTCTTCTTCAGGTTAAATACTCCCAGTTCCTTTAACCTAACCAGTCTTTGTATGGCAAGGTTTCTGGTCTCCTCATCGTCCTGTTCATTCTCTTTTGTATTCTTAGTCTATGTTCTTCCTAGAATCAAATACAACAGTTCAGACATGGTCTTTTACAATTGCGCCTGACTCTTTATGACCCAATTTGGGGTTTTCTTGGCAGACACTGGAGTGATTGGCCATTTCCTTCTCCTGCTCATTTTACAGAGGAGAAAACTTGAGCAAATAGGGTTAAGTGACTTGCTGAGGGTCACATAGCTAATAAGTATCTGAGGCCAGATCAGGAAGATGAGTCTTCCTGATTCCAGGCCCAGGACTCTGTGCACTGTGCAACCTAGCTGCCCCAGATGTGGTCTAACAAGGTAAAATTATGATGCCACTGTTGCCTCCTTATTCTTAGACATTAGTCCTATCTTATGGCAGCTAGATGGCTCAGTGGATGGAATGCCAGGCCTGGAGTCAGGAAGACCCAAGTTTTAGTACAACATTCTAGCCTTTCTGATTGTCATCCAGGGATGACAATCCCGTGGTCATCTGGGAATTTAATCAGCATTTGGCTAAAGTGAATTGACTTTAGGAAAGATGCAAAACCTAAGCGTATCTTCCAACCTACAGGCAGGACTACCTCATATATTACTTAGTGGGGAATCTCTGATCATTATGAATAGACTTGAACATCTATCATCCAGAAACCAGGAGGGTGTACACTCTGGTCAAAGTGTATGTGCCAGCCATACTTGGTCCGGCCCCCAAGGATTTCTCCTCATTGTCTCTTCCCTTGAGATCTTCTCTGCCCTTGGGTTGAGGTTTGCCAGATAACTTATGTCACCATTGAAGATATTTTTCCCAGTTTTGGTATTTAAAGCCCTTCTCAATTTTCCGAGGAGGCGAATAAGTATTTATATGGCTTCTGCTATGTGCCAAGCACTGTGCTAAGTGTTTTACAGATGTTATCTCATTTAATCCTTACAATAACTTTGGGAGGTAGGTAGGCTATTAATAACCCCATTTTATAGTTGAAGAAACTAAGGCAAACAGTGGTTGAGTGACTTGCCCAAGGTCACACAACTAATAAAGTATCTGAGGCTGGACTTGAACTCAGATATTCTGGACTCCAGGTACAACATTTTATCTACTGGGCCACCTAATTGCCTCAGCCTTTTCCTTTCCTATCTTTCTGGTCTTACACTTTACTCCCCTTCCACATCCTTCAGGATCCAGTAGTACCTCCTTGCTATCTCTCACACACCACACTCCATCTCTTGACTCTGTGTATTTTCCACTGGCTGTCCTATATCCAGAGTTGCATTGGCAAATATTTAACAACCTGCTCTCAGAAAAAAAAGAAGCACATATGACAAAAGTCTAGGCCCTAACATCTTCTCTATCACTGTCTTAAGTCTAGACAATCCACAGAATAATGATTCACACCCTGCTTTGTAGTGTTTCCTTACTTCTGGGACGTAAACATGCATGCTGATAGTTTGACAATGGCTCTGGGCAGCCAGGTGGAGCTAGTGGCAGCTCACCCTTGGCTGGAATGCATTCTTCTTCTCTGCTGCTTGGCTTACCTGTCTTCCTTCAAGGCTCTGCTCACATTCTACCTGCTATGAGCAGCCTTTCTGGGTTCTAGCAACAGCCAGGGGCTCCCTTCTAAGCCTCTCTTCCACATTCCCCATGCATGTCTGGTATGAGCACAGTCATCCACATGTTGCCTCTCCCATTATGACTCCTTGAAGGTAGGGACTTCCCGTTATTCTTCTTTTTATCCTCAGCCATTAACCCATGCACATCCACTCAGTGCTTAATAAATGCTTGCTGACTAACTGGTTGTATTCAAGCAGGTACCTGCTCATTCTCTGGGTAGAGATAACAAAGGTAACCCTCGATAGCTGCAAGTTGTGAACTCTCCAGTGCTTTGTATAGTGCGTTGTTTAAAAAACAAAAGCATTGGCCACAGGCAGGTAGAAAGTCCAGCTGTGATTCAGATGGAAGGTATGGAACTGGTTGGACCATTTAATGTTTCTTTGGTGGTAGGGAGTAAGCAACAGGTGGTCCCTCCTTGCTTCTCATTTTACAGACCAGGAAACTGAGAATTATAGAGGGGAGGTGACTTTACTAGGTCACAAGCTGATAAGTAGAGAGTCAGAGTTCAAACATAAAAGTCTTCTGACTCCAAGTTCAGTCCTTTTTCTACCACACCACATATATATCAGCAAATCTATTATAAATTTCCTGCTAATGGGTCCCTGTGCTTTATAGGAGGAATAAGGGAGCAGAGACTTTTGTGAACTGGACTCTAGGGGCAGTTAATGAGAGAGAGAGAGAGACAGAGAGAGAGAGACAGACAGAGAGAGAGAGACAGAGAGAGAGAGGTGTGTACTTATCAGGGGTAGGGCTAAAGTTGAAGGACAAACAGATCGAAGTGAGTACATAGAAAATTGGGCTGAGGTCAAAGACAGGTATTCACCAGAGGGTCACACAGGAAGTTGTGACTTGAGTTTGAAGGTAAAAGAAGGTCCAGAACCCAAGTGTGGGCCACATGGAACAAAATCAGGAAAATATGGAGGGGGAAAGGCATGGAGCCCTGGCAACATTTTGTTTCACACAAAGAATCAGCCTGGGACAGTGTTCTTTCATGGGAGTGGTGTGCTAGCAATGTGCCCTCCTCACTGTGAGTCTGAACACTATTGCTCCTCTTTGAACAGAATCCATGAGCCTAAGGTTACAGCTTAGTGAAATATTATTGGTAGAAGGCCTCCATCATATCTTGGACATTCAAATTGCACCCTGGTTCTCAGGTTCTCCCATTTAGTCCATGGCCTTCAATATCTTTTCAAGCATTTGAGGTGGGCCTGTCATCTTTTGGGGACAGAATCTCTGAAACTTCTTGGCTATTCATGATTAGTGGGGATAAGTGGGAATGTGTTGGCCCTACATTGGAGTTGAGGCAGATCCAATGCAGCAAGGAGTGGCTGAAGTTGGAATACATGCATAGAGAAGAAGGTAATCCTAGCCAATAAGTCATTCAACTCATAACCTGTGTAATTAGGAAAGGGTCAATCATCCAATCCAGCAGTTTCCTGAAGGGTGTATTGTTGTGTAGTTTTCTGTGGCCAGGCCAACTTGTTCTCCTGTACACCTAAGAGCTCCTCAGGGGTATAATTTTGGCTTGGGTCCTATTTATACACAATTTTGGCTGCTCATGGAGTGCGTTGAAAATCTGCCTAGGTAGCTTCTCACAGATAGTCACTGATGACAGAAGTTTCAGTTCACAGGGTGAATGGAGGTAGAAATCAATTTACAAACTGATTAATAGGGTGTGTTTTGGAATGCAGAAAGAATACCTTTGTTGCTATAAAGAGTTCAGCTAAGAGTGAAGGGCAATCTGGTTAACATGTTGGTAGGCAACACAATGTAATATTGGTACAGAATCTAGTTGATATGTTGTCTGTTAGACTGGGGTGAAATGCTGAACAAAGGTGACTTTTTGTATGAATAATATAGCCCAGAAATGAGAGAAAAACTAAATGAAGGTGATGTGTAAGGCATCTGCAGATTCAGAAAATTTCTTTCAGGAGCTGGCAGGTGGCTTTAGAGAAGTCTAGGGTAGGAATGAAAATGAACTGTTCTTCATAAATGGCATTCCACAAGAGTGGTGAAATATCCCTAGGATGGGAGCAGGTTTACGACAAAGTCCAGCCTCACTGAAGCCTTGGTGATGGTGAGGAGTTTACAGAGCTTTCAATAAGACCGCTGGCTTCCTTATGGGAAGCCATATTTTGCAAGTCTAGACATCTTCGTCTTTACTGTACTGAAACCATTCCAAGATTCCTGGTGCTGGGAAGGAATATGGCTTGGGGTACGATGGGAGCCACAGCTGGATTCAGCATACATCTAACTGCTTCAGCAATTCTTTCATCAGTACAATAAATATCATCTTACTTTCTCTTCCTAGGCCTGGAAGGCAGCATGCAGAACAGGAGCTGAGTTTTATCCCCCTGAGAAACTCAATGGAGAATTGCAGCAGCCTGGTCACTGAAGCTCTATTTCTGACTTCCTGTACTTCAATACTATGCCTTGTGTGTAGTCTCACCATGGATCATCCATCAGTCCCTGCCTCTCTCTCACTTCTGTACATCCCTTTGCTATTCTGGTCCCTTTCTTCCACTCCTCTTGGAACCTCCATTTTGTGGAGGTGCCCAGGCTGACCAACCTTCATTTCTCCTCTTCGTTGTCTTTCTTTTTGGACTTTGACATCATGCCCTGTGTTGGATACCTCCTCCTCTTCACCTCCACCCCCTTCCACCTCTCTTTGTTTTTGTTTATTATATATCTCCATTAGATTGGAAGCTCCTTGAGGGGAGGGCCTAACTTTCTTTTCACTTCTTTTTGTATCCCTAATGCTTAGCATAGCACAGTGCCTGGCATATTGTTAGTGCTTAATAAATGCTTGTTGGCTTGGCTTAGCTTGCCTCTCAATATGCAGACTGTGCAAAGCTAACCAAGGGCTCTCAAAAACACTAGAAATGAATGAATGAAAAAGCATTTATTAAGCCTTCACTATAGGGATACGAACAAAAATAAGACAGTCCTCTCTTGAGAAGCTCACATCCTAATGGAGAAATCAGTAATTTATATGTATCGTTCCAGTTACAAATCAGATGGAAAAGTCCCACAGTTCTTAGGGTGCCATAGCAAATCAAATGGTGAGTCATTTTCTTTATTGTCATTTTCACTTATAAAATCACATCATTTTTCTAAAAAGTTGGACCATTTGATGTTACCAAGGACTTTGGTGTCAAGAACATTCATTTCTGGGTCTTCAGGAGCTGTGGCTGCAGTCCCCACAGAAGCAGTGTCCAGGCCAAATCTCCATATGGGTTACCTCCTGGGATGATGACTATGGGGTATGGACTAGAAGCAGGGTGGGTGGTCTGGGACAGGGGGTGCTGCCATTCCCAGGGCTCTTCAATTTATCTGCTTATGCATGGCACTTGGTTTAGAAGTTGGTGTTGTTGGGGGTCAGGGAGGTGGACCCCTTCTCCACAGTGATTACTCCCTTAGATGGTGGCTATGGTGCAGTGAAGATCTTCAAATTCCCATTATCATTACAGGGCCTTACACTCCTAATTGGTGAAAGAGTCCATAACCAGCTGACCTAGACCCACCATGGCTATGTTCTTCAACAGCCTCCATGGCATACCTTCTTACTTCTCACGTGGTTTTCCAGCTTTTGTCTTGGGGCCCTGTGTTCCTTGTTGGTGAGAGTTCTCTATAATTAGCCTACCCAAACCCATCCACTACTATTCTCTAGCTCTTTTTATTCCATTCCACTTTGCCTGTACCCTTTCTTTCTTCTCTATCAGACTAAAAATCCTGAATTATTATTTTGGCAACGAAATGCTGTCCAAGTTTCAGCTTAGCCAAATATGGGGCAACTCTTCACCAGCAGGGTAACCACTTAGTTATGAATCTATGCTGTGGCAACTCAGAGAACAAAGAAAAATTCAAGATGGTTTCCATTCCATGTAGCTCTTTTCCACTTTTTCAGTAATGGTGGCAGAGTAGATGAAAAGAAAACAGAAGGCTCTAAGACTCAACTAGTTTTTTTTTATCTATAAACATTAACTTATATGATGGTGGAGTACATTTAAATTGTGAGATCTTTGTCTAATACCCAATGAATTGATACATTACTGGAAGGAACAGAACCATATTAATATTGTCATTTTCAATGTAAATGGAATCAGAAGATATTAGGAAGTTGGACCTGTGTGAGATAATGCCTTGAAAGTTCTCCTTGAAGGGATGAATAAAGGAATTGGCAGAATTGGTTTCACCTTTGAACTGTGTTCAAAGGCAATAAAAACCCCTGTTTTAATGTGAAATTTGGGCATATTACCTTGTAGGTAGGCTCATGATGAACATAAGTAAAAAAGATCACTTTGAAGATGACCGCAACTTATGTACCATCATCTGATGTAGAGGATGAATAATTAAAGAAATTCTATGCAGAACTTGACAAGATCCTTTGAACTAAATCAAAATATACCTTGATATTTAGTGCCTCTGACAAAAGATAGTGAAAAAGATATTGGGAAATATGGTTTGGGCTTAAGAATGAGACAAGAACTATGACCATGGGCAAGTCACTTAGCTTCTTGTTGGTTAAATCCTACCAAGGCTTGTACACTATTCAAAAGTTTCATGCTTTTCTATAATAAATACTCTTTTTTCCAGAAGATAGTCAGAAGGTCCCGAATATGGTGATCATTGAACATTATTAAATAAAATTAAATTGGCTATATCTTAATAGACAGGAAATGATTACTTTTTGATGTGTCTCTTTATTTGATATTTATATGCAGAAAGACCAGAGATTAAAGGTAAAAAAAAAACAAATTGCAAGAAAAGTTAAGGATGAGAAGACACTGTATGCAATGGCCACATCTTCAACTTGACCTATTCAAACAAACATGCTGATGCTGAAAAATCGGTAGTACATAAAAGTAAAGACTCATTGATCCAGATTATAACCTTTTTTTTAAAAAATAAAAACAGACATTCAACTGACATAAAGAAATTTCCATACCAAGGAGGCCAAAAGGCTCTAGGATCCTTCTCAGTTGGAATACACTTGCTCTTCTTGCCAAGCATAGAGCTATGGGTTATCAAAGGCAATATCAACTCAGGATAAAAACTCATTTGCAAAGAGAAAATGTAGAAATGATAAGTGGAGTCACCTCACAAGGCAGTGAAAAGCAGCAGGGGGTCAAAATTGATCTTTGTAAAGCTTGATTCGAGGCCCAACTAGTTTATTCTTAGGGCATTTATAAAGGAAACCAGAAAGTAGGACAATAAAAATAAAAAGGTGGACTAGATTTGCCAAGATTTCAATAGCAATCTTTTTAGATCAGTGATAACAGTAGAACTATCATATTTGGATTCTACCATCTCGTTGCTCAATAAAGAAGTAGAAATGTCATATAAAAAGAGGAAAACAGGAAGATTAGCTTTACAAATACAAAAACTCCCCAATATTGGAGATTACATAATTTTGAAAGTACCAAGATTCATGTTCCAGATAGCTCAGAAAGAGGGAATTACCGGATAATTGCCAGGAATGTTATTGCTACCCAAAAAAGGTGACCAAGAAAACATCAGCAACTATTGACCCATATGTCTACTTTCTCCTCTATAAAACTATTTCCCTAAATATTGAGGGTATGCATGATGAAAATATTGAAAAGTGAATAGTCAAGGTTTTGAAGATGATTTTCTATAGCAGACATAGCTTTAGTCATACAATTGACTAAAAGGTGCATAGAATATGTATTTTTATTTATTTTTTTTATCTTTTGTTAATTGTAAAAAGGTATTTGATTTGGTAGAGCAAAATGCCATCTTAAAACTTCTTTTAAAAGGTATCTTATACATTTAAGCAAAAATACCCTTTATGTGCCTGTATGAATTTCCCAAAAGTCAAAATTCTGGGGTTACTCAAGGTAATGTGTGTATGTGTATGTACACACACATGTACATACATACATACATACACACACATAAAGAAGAGGTGACATAGAAGATTTTATCCAAGAAATGTATGCGCTATGAAGGTAGGGTCTCTCATGTAGTAAAAGTAGACTTCCTGAGTGTTGCACTAATGAACATGTAATTTTCAAAGACCGAGTTAATCCCCTTTGTAGAATTTATGGACTCACATGGACAAAAATTGCGCAGGATAAGCTAGATTTTGGTTTGCATTGCTGTGAGGAATACTCACCTATGTGAAGTAAAGGATAAAATAAAATATTGACACAATGGGCTATCCAGTGAGATATGACTGGAACTGGGAGACAAGTGGCATGGGTGGACAATGAAGGGGCTTTGTTAAACTATTGGTTCAAGTTGGGGCATTGCCAGCATTAAAGTCACTTGAAGGTAATATGCCTGTTGCCATGCCAAGACCTCAGTACTTGACTGTATCTCCAGGGATTACACTTCCTCATGCTGAACTACTCTCATTTGTCCTTCCAAGGAAATGGAAGGAAATTTCTCCATGGAGATGCCAATGACTTTTGGGAGCAGGATGCTTTTCTAGAGGGAGGGAAATATCTGTTTGTGCTTACATAGCCATATTTATATACTCCTGGTCCCTGGAGATTCCAATTCTCATTTCTTGGCCCTAAATTATCTTGTTCTTGGAATGGAAATCCTCTTTCCTCAAATAGAGAAGTAAGGTTGAGATCCTAGCTAAATGGGACTAGTTGTGCTTTGTAATTGGATAATTCTGTAGGTTGTAAGGCTATCATATTTTTCCATTTTTCCCTTAGCTACTAGCAAAGTTCTTGAAAAATCTAATTTCTGTCAGTGAACTAAAGGGAAGAAATGAAATGTTCTGGACAATTTGGGACACTGAAGTCAGGCAAATTTGAGGTTGAGGAAGAGCATCTGGGTCCCTTAGAAGCTAGGCACTGACTGTAGTATAATAGTGGTAGAAAATAGAAAGTCATCAGCAGATTGAGGTATAGGTAGTAAAGATTAATTAAGGAAAGATAAAGAAAAAACAACTCCAGTGGAGCTAGATACCCTTCTTCCTTAAGGTCAAGGAGGACTAGCACCTCTGGTGTGTTGGTTTGCCAAGCCCTTTGCACAACTGCTCATCCACCCTTGGTGTCCACCTGGCACTCAACTCTCACCTGTGGCTCTAAAAGCTGTAGGATGTGAGTGGCCACACCCTGGTAAAACCCTCTTGGCAGAAGGGCTAAACAGGTTGAAGGTAATCTACAGGCCTCAAACCTGTTGGTGAGTTAGGGGGGTGTCTACTTAAGCATGTAAAAACTTTTCCCAATGGAATGGGCAGATGAGAACAATTTGTTCCAACAGCTAGGAAGGTAGCTAAAGCAGGAATTGGGGAGCATTTAGAACTTGGTCAGATATGAAAAACATTTCATCCACTATATCCTGGGTCACCTGCCACTGGACTTCAATGACTCTGGAAGAGAGGGTGAGGCTGATGATTTTGTGCAACTCTGCCTCTTTAATTCATGCATGAGTCAAGATGTCACCCATAATCTCATTGGTCCTCTTGGAAAACAAAGGACAAACAAAATCCTATAGGAGTCTAGATATAAGAATACTTAAGATATTTCCAGTGATTACCTTTCAAACTATCTTAGGTAGGTTGAATAACTTTAGGCTTTGTCTCTAGAGATAAAGTCATAGAAGAAGTAACTTAAAAAAATGTTTTTTTTCTATCTTTGTAGCAAACTCTGCTGAAAGTCTGGTCTAAATGCTCTGGTTATATACACACATACATGCCAATCTGCCATCTAGAGACTGGGTTGCTCTGATTCACTGCAATGTATTTACGTAGCCTCGCTGATCAATTATTTGATCAACAAATACTGAATTCCTACTGTGTTTCAAGTACTATGTATTACACCCTTGTAGGGTATAGGCTACGACATAGACATAATGGTTCTGCTGCTCATAATGATATCCTAGAATTAACCTTGGTGAATCAGAAGAATAGGACCTTTTAGCATTGTTTGATTTAACTACATTATATATGTGTGTGATTATAACTTCATATCTGTTTCTAAATCCATCCATCCATCCATCCATCCATCCATCCATCCATCCGTCTATTCATCCATCCATCCATCTGTCTATCTCACCAGCCTAAGAGCTGTGGTCAAAGGAGTGGGAGAAATACACACTGTTTTCTTCTCTATTAGAAAGCAAATTCATTGCAAGAAAAAACTGTTTCATTTTTTGTCTGCTTATCCTCAGCAAACAGCAGAGTATTTAGCAAATGAGATCATATCTTGCTGGTGGGGCAAGTGACAGTCACACCTGGGCAAATTCCTATGATGCTTAGCTCTTAGATAGCATTTCCAGAGGTAGCAAGGATCATGATGTTCAATACCTCCGTCTTTTTATGGTATTACGTTGTGGGGACAGATCAACCCAACTTATTGATAAAGTCAAATTTGGATCCAATAACCCAAAGTCATAATTTTAAAGGATGGAAATATTTCAGACATCCATATATAACATATAAGAGCTCCCCAAAGGGAGGCCATCTAGTGCAAATGAAATGGTCATTTGGAGATCTTCAATCTAGACATTCATTTGCAAAAGTCAAGATTGACCTTAGTGGGAGGCTTGGTGTCAGGACCATTCCTTTAGAAATAGGCAATCATTGCAATTAGAAAAGGATATTGCAACCTAATTCCTTATTTTTCTTTCTTTCCCGTCCCTTTCCTTGCCTTTCCAATTGGTCTCTCTATTTTGCCTAGGCTAGAAGTATAGTGGCTACCATGATTCCTGTGGTGTTTGGAAGTTTCAACCTGTTCTATTTCTTGCCAGGGCCAATTTGGCCCTCCTTAGGCCCCTAATCAGCCTAAAAATATTCCTCACTCCTACTGCTTCACTATATTGGTGATGGATTTATTGTGGACTCCCAATCAGCCTAGCCCTACTGAAGCTCAGAACACCTGAGCTCAAATAGTTCATCAACCTCAGCCTCCCTAGAAGCAGGCACCATAGGCATAAGCTACCATGCCTGGTTCCAGGTTGCATTTTCAAGACTCAGATGTCTTTGGTCATTGAGATTTAATCTCCTTATATACAAGAACATTGCCTTTATCAGTGCATGTCCTTGTCTCTGACTAGAGTGTGTAGCTGTAGCTGATCATGTAAAATTTCTGCAGTTCATCCATTCTTCTCCCACCAGCAGGTGTCATTATGGAAATATAAAAATACTGTGAATTTCTAAATCCTCAAAACTAGCTGTGACCAGGAAGAAGTGCACATTTGGTAGAAAATTAGGAAAAATAAGGTCAACCCATCAAGAGAGACATGCTAATTCTTTATTTGGCAAGGTTGTTTAATCTATAGCAATGGGCACATGCCTTCAGGGTACAAACTCTTTTTAATTCAGTTTTACCTAAGGAGTATTCATTGAAGACTTATCACAGGCTCAACATTCTTCCATAACTATATATTATAGGGTGAATGTGTTTCCTGTCTTCAAGAAGCTTACAATCCACCCAGAGAAGCAACATGTATACAGTGAATTGATTGAATAATGAAATGAGAGAGTCTATAATTTAATGCCAAAAAAAGTTGTAAAGACATCAAGTGTTGTAGAAATTCCAAAGGGGGAGAGTAGTGGAAATTGAAGCAGATTGGGTCTAATCAAGGAATCATTTTATGTCATCAATTAATTCAGAGCCTTAATTGACTTAGTAGTCTATTCTTCTCTATAAGGGGAATCCAACCCTTTTCTACCACTCACATGTGCTTTCATAATTTGTAATAGTTACATAACAATTATGGTAGTTCTTCATTTTTCAAGCAAAAAATATCTTTTATAATAAAAATATAACATTTGAAAGACTGATATTGGTTGAATGGCAAGGGTGTACACTGTGAATTGAGAAGAAGGATGCTTCCTTTATAATGTGAATTAGTCTGAGGAATATAATGTTGAGCCTGAATAAGGCTCTATCTAGCCTAATATCCTGTCTCAGAAGGGAATGTCCAAAGAACATTTTGGGAATAATTTCCTCTAAAATAGGTTATGGTTTTAAGCCATATCATTCCATCTCTGTGCTTTTGTATGGGTAATGCCCATTCTTTGTATGGGATACATTACCACTTCACCTTAACTTGGAAGAAATCTCTGGTTACCTTTGAAATATAGATCAGCCTCCAAATCAAATTGCTTGCCTTCTCAAGGAGCAGGGAGGAACAAGAGAGAAAGAGAAAAATTGGAAACTCAAAATTTTAAAAAATGATTGTTAAAACTTTTTTACACGCAATTGGGAAATATTTAATGAAGTAAATAAAAGTAATTTTAAAAAAAGAACAGATCAGGCATCACCTGGGACTATTTCTGTTTTGTGCTTTTTCCTTTAGAGTCTGGCACAGTACTTGACATACAGTAGGTGCTTAATAAATGTTTGTTGCATTGAACTGATATTCTCCAGCCCTCTCTGGATCTCTTGGACAGTTATTAGAACTCTTGCCTTCTTAAAATTACTTTGTATTTCCTTTTTTGTGTATGTGTGGCATACCTTCTATCACCACCCCATCTCAAGTTGCTTGAGGGCAAGGACTTTATCTTCTCCCCTTTGTATCCATGGTACCAGTAATTTCATGATGGTGTTCTTGCCTGGGGTTCTGGATAAAGGACAATGCTGTTGAACTTTCCCAGTCCCTACTGGAGTGAAGCAGGGCAGTGTGCTTGCTCCTGTGCTTTGTAGCATGATGTTTTCTGCAATGTTGTTGGACACCTTTAACTAGGAAGAAAACAATGAAGAGGTCTGCTACTGCACTGATAGTAAATTATTTAACTTGAGAAGGCTACAAGCCAAGATCAAAGTGGAGGGAGAGTTGGTAGGCAACTTTTTGTTCACAGATGACTCTGTGCACTCAATGCAGTCTCTGAGGCTGGGATGCAACAAAGTATGGATCTACTTGTACTAATTTTGGCCTAACAAAAACAAGAGAATACAGGTGCTCCATCAGCCAGTAGCGCCACACTATCCATACATGACACCATTGTTTACAGCAAAAGAATACATTTTGAATGTTGTGGATAAGTTCACTTACCTTGGCAATATACTTTCCAGGGATATACACATAGATGATGAGGTTTACATATACATTGCCAGAGCTAGCTCAATGTTTGGGAGGCTCCGAGAAAAAAGTGTAGGAGAGAAAAGGTATTAGATTGACTACTAAACTGAAGATCTACAGAGTTGTTATACTGACCTCATTGCTGTATGTCGATGAGACCTGAATTGTATACCACTATCATGCCAAGAAATGGAATCGTTTCCTTCTGAATTGTCTTAGGAATATTCTGAAGATCACCTGGCAAGATAAGGTAGCCGATACTGAACTCCTCTCTTGAACTGAACTGCCAGGTATTCAAACTCTACTGCAGAGAGTGCAACTCCAATAGGCTGATCACATTATTTGAATGCCAAAAGTATGTTTGCCTAAAAGACTATTTGTGGAGAACTCACACAAGGCAAGTACTCACATGGAGGTCAGAAGAAGCTATACAAGTACACTTTCAAGATCTCTCTGAAGAACTTTGGAATCAATTGTGAGACATGGGAGACACTGGCACAGGTGTATGCATGGTGTGTTCTCATCAAACAAGGCACAGTGCTCTACGAGCAAAGCAGAATTACGGTAGCTCAAATGAAATGTGAGAAGGGCAAATATAGAGACATCTCCACTGCAAATGCTCATATGGACTATTTGTGCCCCACCTGTGGTAGAGCCTTCTGAGCTCATATTGGTCTGATCAGCTATAGTTGGACACACTATACCTTGACCCCAACACAGTGATGTAATTTTGTTATTTTCATTCTGAGAAGGAATAACAACAATCATCCCTAGGACCTAGCCCAGTGATTTACACATAATGGGTGCTTTTTTTTTAAACAAAGAGTTAGTGTTTCACCTTGTCTGGGGCTGCTATTGTCTGCTCCACTACTGATTGGCACAGGAGTATTGATCCATTTCCAATTTGGGCTACTTTGTTCTTCTTTAGGCAACCTGGAGGCCCATCATATTTATGTCCGACTTAGTGTGGATACCTGATCAGTTTAGCTCACTGCTGCTCAGAACTCAATCTCAAAGAAATTCACTGGCCTCAGCCGGTGAGATTATAGGTATGTGTCACCACATCTGACTATAGTTGGTGTTTAATAAATGTTTATTGAATTAAATTACAACAATAGGCAGTAGAGTAAGTTCTAAACTTATGCTCAGAGGGCAGTACCAGCTCAGGAATCAAGGAACAGATGAATAGACATTTTAAAAAAATCTCATAATCATAAAGACAAGGCAGAAAATGTTCTTTTACACACATCTGTGTTTCTGCCTTGAAAGTCCCTCCCAAATTCAAAACTGAAAAAGATAGCTTGTGTGTGTGTGTGTGGGGTGGTGGTGGTGGTTTTTGTGATGGAGATCAGTAGGTGACTAGAAGTCTTCCTTAAAAACTTCTGGAAAGGGGTGGATCTAGAAGAGCTGGAATAAAGGCTCTAGTTTAGGCCATCTGTTCCACGAGGAAGAAATGTAAAAAAGAGTTGGGGAGTAAAACTAGTAATTTTTCCTCTGGCTTTAAAAATGCTTCCAGACTGTACCAGCATTTAAAAATGTCAGCAGGGGAGGCCTCCTGAGAATGGCCTGAGGCTGTGGTTTCAGAACGTTCAGTTTAGTTCTTTCCAGGATGGGCCATCTTGCTGCCTCCCTCTTTTTCTGCTTCCTTTTGAGGTCAGTTGTTGGGTCAGTTCCCGCCTAAGAGCTCCCGGTGAGCCGGAGGATAATTCTCTGTGTCCCTGCACTCTGGGGAATGCTATTTGGCCAAACAGCAAAATCCTTTGCCCTGTGGTGCTCATGTGGGTAAGCAGGACTCAGAAATCTGTTCAGGAGCAGGAATGTCATGTAGCTTTGGAGTCAGATCATTTATGGAGGCAGCCTTTCCCCCACCCAGGCATGTTATTTTATTGGAATGGGCCATTGCTGGTAAAGAAACTCAGTCTGCCAGTGTAGATTGGCAAATGTTCTGCAAGTTATAATCTTGGAGAGTTTGCTGAGGACACTGAAAATTAAGGGACAAGCTTGGGGTCACTGGGCAGTGTATATATGATGTAGAATTGAGCCCAGGCCTGTTTGACCTCCCTCCTATGAGTTACCCTTTCTACCCACTACTGTTTCATAGCTTAGCTAGTGGCTTACCATATATAACATAGCAGGGATAACATAGCAGAAAGAGGGTTTTAGACCTGGGTTCAAATCTCAGCTGTACCACCTATGTCACCTTGAATAAGTCATTTACTTTTTCTGGGCCTCAGCTCTTCATTTATAAAGCAATGGGGTTAGTCAGTTAATAAAAAAATTTTTTTTGAGGGGGCGAGTTCTTTCCAGGATAGGCCATCTTTCTGCCTCCCTCTTTTTCTGCTTCCTTTTGAGGTCAGTTCCCACCTAAGAACTTCTGATGAGCTGGAGGCTAATTCTCAGAGTTAAGTGACTTGGCCAGGGTCACACAGCCTGGGCTGAATTTGAACTCAGGTCCTCCTGACTCCAGGTCCTGTGCTTTTTCCCCTGTGCCACTTAGCTGCCCCAAACCATTTATTAAAACTAAATATGTGGTAGGCATTGTGCTAAGCATGTGTATATATCTGTGTTGATTATTGTACGTCTCTCATTAGCTTCTCAGAATCATCTTCGGTAGTCACAGAACCAGAACAGCAATTGGCTTTGACTCTTTAAGCCATACAGTTATACTTATTATTGTTATTTGACCAGAAACAGCTGATGAACAATGTAGGGAAGAGCCAAAGAAGAAGGTCTTCCCCAAGTGGGAATCCGAGTATGGCTTTTTGAAAACAGTGGCTCTAATTTCCTTGTCTAGGAACTTGTTTTATAAGTGCCTAAATCTGCATTGTCACAGATGAGTAAATTTTTTGCTACATCAGGAAAAAAAAGATGAATTCCATAGCTTTGAAACAGCACTCTTCTTGTTTTGCTTAACCACAGGTGGAATAAGATCTTTCTGTGAAATGGAAACTGGATTGTAGGCATCTTTCTTCCATCAGGAGATGAAATGGAACCTCAATCAGCCTCACCACATTCAACTCTTGCTCTGCGTTAACTTGAGTTGAAATCCTATAGACTCTGTCTTCAATCTCTGAACTCAGTAATCTCTTGTAATACTGTAAATTACCCACAATTGGCTCAGTCCAGTTCAGTCCTAGCCAGCGATCCAAAGCTCTCAAGTTTCTGCTCTTCAAATGGTCCTCTGGGGATCTGCATTGAAAATGGAGTGGTGTTCTACCACTGAACACTGCCTAAACCTGGACCCTGGTTCTTGTCTTGGAGCCAGAAGATATCTGGGGCAGTGAGCCTGGTCCTTTGCTGCTGCCAAAGCCCTACTCCATCATTGTCTCTGGGGACCCGAGAATCTCTTCATTGTATAGTGCCCAAGTTAAAGGAGGGGTATTCTATGGGTAGGTATACTTAGAGGAAAGCCTGGAGTTGTTCAGCAGTGATGCTGTCGGTGACTGGTCTGCTATACTACAGGAAAGGGCAGAGGGCAATTTAGGTAATATCTATTGTAGAACTGAGTGGTTTCTCAAAACTGGGGCCACTAAAGGCAAATAGTGGAGAGTGGGGTTGTCATGATGATTGGTAACAGGCTTCTGTTGTTCCTGCTCCTTTTCCCTCCCCCAATTCCCTTTCCTACTTTCCCCAATTTTCTTTCCACTCTCACTTCTGAACCTCAATCTATAATGCTCTTCCTTCCTAGCCAGAGATCAGGGGTGAAGATTCAAGGTTTAATTGGATATTGCCTCTTCCCTGCCTATCCCTGCCTATATTGAGAGAGTGGTGATAAGAATAATGGTTAACATTTATATAATGCTTATTTGCATGTTCATTGAAATATGGAATTGGGATGATTAATTGTGATGATATGAAAGAATGGGGGAAAAAGCATTTATCAAGTAGTACCTATGTGTTAAACCTAGGGAATACAAATAGAAAATTTACTATGTGTGAATTTATCAACAAATTAATTAACTAGCATTTATTACGTGCCTACATATTGCAGTTTAAGGTTGCTTGTGATACACTGTTAGTGGGGCTCACAAATTGTGAGAATTAATTTATCAAAATCAAAACCCACAGGGTTTGTATAGCCTGACATTTTTTATGCTGTTTGCTCATCTTTCCAGCCAAATACTTGACTTTCTAGTTCTTTGTCAGGGTAGGACTCTGCTTCCAGTGAGGATAGGGGTGGGGATGGGTATACTGTTCCAGGCTTCAGGGGTTTTATATCAGCCCCTCCATCCCCCACTGTTTGTGGGCCCAGAGCTCTGGAAGCAGCAACTGTTGCTGCTGCCACCACTACCACCTCCGCATCCCTGGTGCTGGACTCCATGTGGACCATGCTCCTCTTTCACCGAGGTCCCACAGAGTTTTCCCACTGACCTCCTTTGACCTTGGAGTTTGTGGATTGAGAAGCCTGGAAACCACCACAGTTGCCAGTGATTCAGGCCCTGAGGCCTGCTCAGGCCCTGTCTGTGCCAGCGTGGCCCATACCAGCCTGTGCTCAGCTCCCAGTCTGGTGCAACAGACCCTTCCTGTCAACCTCCCAGGTTGTCTTGGACTGGAGATTTGCTTCACTCTGTCATTTTGTGGGTTCTGTGGTTCTAGAATTTGTTTAGAGTCATTTTTTAGAGGTATTTGGGGAGGTTTGGGGGAGAGTGAAAGCAAGTCCCTGCTCTTACTCTGCCATCTTGGCACTACCCCCTCAAGGTGTTTCCCATAGGGTTTATAGTTAGAAGGGACCTTAGGAGTTATTTAATCTCATACCTAATTTTATAGATGAAGAAACTGAGGCCCAAAGGATTGAAGTGACTAACCCAATGTAACAGGTGACAGGGTGTCCCAAAAGTTTTAGGGCAGCTTTTAAGATTAAATAGCTTACAACTGCACTAAGACTTTTGGGACACTTCCTAGAAGGCCCATATCAAAACACCTATGGTCCCATAACTTACTCTACTACAACATGCTCTTTATTTCGTTTTTCATTTGTTCTTTTCTTTGATACCATTTATGATGGGTCACTAGGGTTAAGAACCATAAGCTTTCCAAATCCAAATGGAAGAAAAGTCTTTTGATCAAAAGAACCAGCAGAGAAGATGGAGGTCAGTGATTGCCAGTGCGGATATATTCTTTGTTACATGTCTTCTAAGAAGGATCTACTGCATGGGAAGCTTCTTCCTAGAGCAGTGGTTCTCAACCTTTGTAATGCTGCAACTCTTTAATACACGCATGTGGGCATTTCTGCATGTGGGTGGACCTGCCTGGAGACAGAGGAGCGGTGTCTCGGTTACTAAGACCATGTGAAATATATGTTTTCCTATGGTCTTAGGCGACCCTTGTGAAAAGGTCGTTTGACCCCCAAAGGGGTCGTGACCCACAGGTTGAGAACTGCTGTTCTAGAGAGAATAGTGGAAGGTAGCAGGGAAAGCAAAGATAAGACCTACACTAGGTCCTCTTTCCTCCCTCCCCTTTCAATTACAGCAAAGAGAGCCCTAATGTGTTGGGTTAGCTCTGTGCCAATTGGTTGACTAACATCTTCCCAGAACTGTTAGACCCAATTGCCTATTAATAATAGCTCACAGTTATGTAGCACTTTCATATCATCCTTATAGCAACCTTGTGAGGTGACTGCTTCTATTATCCCATCTTACAGGTGAGGAAATTGAGGCTCAGTGAAAATAAGTGATTTATAAAAGATCATATAACTAGTCATTATCTGAGGTGAGATTCAGACCCAACGGCCTTAATTCCTACTTTGCTCTTGCTTCTCTCTGTTCTTCAGCCCAAAGGAACTGGCTTAAAAGTCCTTCAGAGCCAGATTAGAGAAAATGTCTGGATGGAAGGCTTATGATAATTTTGTTGCCTGCCTGATTAAAAGTTAGTTGTTAAAAAAAAAAAAAGATCAATTTTGCATGCAGCTGGTGGCTGAAGTGGTACGCTTTCCTTTAAGTGATTTTGTAAAATGACATATCATTTTCATAAGAAATCTTGGATTGTTTTGCTCCTGTTTTTCTGCTTTATTGAATAGGAATTTTGGTTCTCTATGGTGAATTTTTAAGGAAATACAAATTTGCCTATAATAAAAAATGTCTTTGAATAAGTAATCGATCCATTGATGAACATTTAACGCCTACTATGCCAGTCACTGTGCTTGACTCTGGGGCTACAAAAGGAGGCAAAAGATAAACTCTGCCTTCAGGGAGCTTACAATCTAATGAAAGAGATGACAAGCAAACCCCTAGGTAAAAAAAAACAAACTACATTCAGGAAATAAGGAAAGCACTAGAATTAAGAGGGGTTGGGAAAGACTTCCTCTAAAAGAAGGGAAGGAGTCAAGGGCTAAAGTGAAGATAAAGGAAATGGAAAAATTGAGAAATAAAAGTAACATTTTCTGGTAGCTGTTACTTCTTAGATTATATTTCTAGTGGACTCCCCAAAACTTGAATAACAAACAAGTTTTCTTTTTTTTTTTTTAAACAAAATATTAAGTTATCAAAACTTTTAGGAGGGCCAGCCCCTAGTGAGGAATCCTAACAGTCAGCAATGTTCAAATTTAGTCATATCATTTTACTGAGTAATCCAAGCAAGAATTTAGAGTCTTTCCATTCAAATCTTATTTCAAAATGAGAAAATATTCTATTAGAATATAGTGAAAATTTTCTATTTCAGGAGAACACCTTTCATCACAAGGAATTACAGAATTAATTATCTTCATCTGTTTGAACAAGACTTTTTGGATAATTCAATAAAAATCTCATTCAACTACTACTTTCATTGCTTTTAACCTGAGACCAATACATTATTGTCATTAATGGATATGAAGCATTATTAAAACAAATCCAATTTGTACAGTTTATTTTGACAAGAAATAAACACAAAAGTAGAGCATGATTTTCATAGTGTTGATAACATAGCACTTGGGTTATAATTTCTATATAAAGAAAAATGTTCAAACATGCATAACTTGCAAGCTGTTTGCTGGTAAGAGACTTAATTGAAAACAGTTTCTGTCATTTAGAAATAATTTACTTTAAATGTGCTTAAGAAAAAAAAACAACATTCTGCTTGATAACTAGTTTAGGTATATAATATTATCTCAATGTGGGATTTAAGTAAAAGGTCAGATGTTGTAGGAGTATTTTCAATATAACTCAGTTCTGATCATAGATAAACTTTATCAAGGAAATGAAATTAGTTAACCTTTTCAAGACTGAACATCTGTTTAAAGAGGCAATGGCTGTATCTTTCATAAATATGGAAGTTCAAAGGGAGAATTTTGGTTCATACACATAAAGAGGAGATTGGAAATGTTGCTATGTTATTTTTCTTTGAGGACTAGAACTGACTATTACCTGCAATGCACAATTGGACTGCTACCAGCATAATGGATTTCCCTAGAAGACTATACAGCAGAAAACAACTCATGGCAAGTATTATTTTCATAAGGTCTTTGCCAGGAACCTGCTAATTACTGATCAAATGCAGCTGGGCATGTAAGCATTTCATGGTCTAAGAATAAAATTAGGAAACTCTCCTAGAGATAAAGTTTTAATTCAAAATATCCCAGCCCCAGCCACCAGAAAACAGATATTGCAAACAGATAGTTTAAAATGATAATTAAGCCACAAGAATTGTCTACAAAACTGGTGGAGAACTAAGTCTCTTATTTCCAGCAGCTATGGAGGGAAGAGAAAATGTTTGAATGGTCTTTGAGAGTCTTATGTCTGTGTTACCGCCAGGGTCAAGAAATGTCTGTATTTGCACAGTATATAGGTTGGTCTCCCTATTAGAGGAATGAATGAAAAATCTGAAGAGGCTTCAAGGAGAAAGGAAAGAATGGAAGAAAACAAAAGGAAAGCAAAGAAGAAAAATAATCTGAAAAGGCAGAGAGGAATCCTACTTGTGCCAGTAGGTTGGTATATTGAAAATTGTGACAAAGAAAAGGAAAGAAGGACCTGTAAACAACTGGGGGTGGGTTTTCTCACAGAAGGGGGAGTTGGAGCCTATGAACTGGCCTCAGTTCTTCCCTGAGAAGTGATGATGAGGATCTACAAGTGTACCAGGAGAGAGACCACCTAAGTGCTAGTCAGAGAAGAGATGAGAGAATCATGATGATTGGTGACTCCATGCTAGGAGGCACTGATGTGGCCATCTATCCAAATGAATTGAATGGTAGGAAGGTATGCTATCTTTTTGTGGAGAAGCATTTAGTCTGGGTAATTGACTTACCCACTTCTGGTGATTGATGTGAGAACAAATAATTCCACCAGAAGAAATCTGGAAAGCGTTGCTAATTCTAAGCAAAAAATTAAAGACATTTGTAATATATATATATAAAATCTCTACTACTAATAAAAGATCATGGTTTCAGGAAAGAGTGTTGGATTTGGGGATCAAATAGTTAAGAAGATGGGGGACCATATTTATGGACCATAATGAGAGATATAGAAATTATGGGCTTTGGGGAAGGGATAGACTACAGCTAATCAGGCTCAGTAAAATGTATATTTAATCAGAGACTTAGAGATTTTATCAAGAGCATCTTATTTATTTATTTATTTCTGTTTTCAACATTTACTTTTATAAGATTTTGAATTCCAAATTTTTTTTCTCCCTCTCTTCCCAGTAATCTAATATAGGTCAAGAGCATCTTAAATGGAAAGTGAAGGGCAGAAAACTCCCCATACTTTTGTTGGATACCACAGAGAGAAGACATTATGTCATATGAAGAAGACAATATTCAAGCACTTTACAATTCTTATCTCACTTGATCCTCACAACAATCTTGGCAAGTAGGTGTTATTTTTGTCTCCAGTCTATAGATGAGGAAACCGAAGAAAATAAGAGTTAAATGACTTGCCCAGGGTCACACAGTTAACAAGTAATCGAGTTCAGATTTGAACTTAGATCCATCTGATAAGATTTTGAAGAGATGATAGTGTGCTAGTTTGGAAATAAGGAACAGTAAATTTGGTATCAAAGGGCTTGTGCTCAAATCTGGGATTTTCTATTTACTATCTGTATGATCTTGGGTAAATTTACCCTTTATGCCCTTCAGTTTCCTTAGATATAAAAGGAAGGGTTTGTTAGACCATCTCAGAGGTCCCTTCCACCTCTAAAGTTAATACAAAGGGAAAGTTTTCAAAGAGATGAATGCACAGAAAACTCATCTAACAACATGTATTTTTAAATTTTTTTCTTTTTTTACATTGTTTCTTTTTATCTGTAAACTTAACAGTCATAAATAAACACAAACATTTCATTTTACAAAGAACCACAATAAAGAGGCTAAAATCTTTTCTTCTTCAATGAGGAAAAAAATGACCTTTTCTCAGAAAACAGATTTTGATAAAAATTAAGATCTATATATCTCAGTGCATAAAGAATTATTCCCAAATGCTAGCTAGCTCATTGAAATTGCAAAGGGTAGTGATGAAAGTTGGTCATTTACTCTGATAATCAGGAAAGATTACATTATAAAATACAAAGAGTTGCTTAAACTGGATTAACGGAGGCTAGGTGACCCAGCTGATAGAGCACTAGGGTGGGAGTCAGAAAGACTCATGTTCCTGAATTCAAATCTGGCCTTAGACACTTAACCAGCTGTGCAACCCTGGGTAAGTCACTCAACCCTGTTTGCCTCAGCTTCCTCATCTGTAAAATGAGTTAGAGAAAAAAAGTGGCAAACCACACCATTATCTTTGTCAAGAAAACCATCAGCATACATTTTAAAAAGACATCTACAGAGTATGAAATTCGCAAGAGCAGATTATTTAGGATGGATATTGTTGTTCAGTTATTTCAGTTGTGTGACTCTTTGCAACCCTGTTTTGGAGTTTTCTTGGCAAAAATCCTAGAGTTATTTGCCATTTTCTTCTCCGGCTAATTTTACAGATGAAGAAACTGAAGCAAAGAGGCTTAAGTACTTGCCCAGGGTCACACAGCAAGTAAATGTCTGAGGCCGGATTTGAACTCACAAAGAGCTCTATACACGTATATAAATCTCTTTAGATAACTTCTTTTCTCTTTAAGTGTAATTATTTGTGTTTATGTCATTGGAATTTTGTTCTTTCTAATACTCCTTTTGAGTCAACCTACCTCTTAGAATTTTAGATACATCATATTGTCATAACTTACCAATCTTTTTTTTTTTTCTGAACTCTTTGAAATATGATCTTTTCAAATCTGGGTGTACATCATACTTGTCCTTTCCAAGTTTTGCTCCTGACTCTTCACATTTCTTTCTCTACCATAACCTAGCAGCCCTCTCACCCTGGAAAATCCCTCCACCCTGTAGCTCTTTCCTCTGATTGACCAATTCCTTTTGGAGCCTCCATTGTAAGGAAAGTGCCCAAGCTTGCTAGATTTACCCTTTCATTCCTCTCTAGCCTCCTCCCATGATGCCCTGGATTTCCTTCTCCAGCATAACGAGTACTACTACAGACCCTCCCCCCCACAGCCATTTTCAAATTCCTCTTATATGTTGTGCTTTCCCATTAGAATGTAAGCTATTTGGGGACAGGGACTACTTTTCCTTTTGCTTATATCCCCAGTGCTTAGTACAGAGCCTGTTACTACAGAATTTGTTGAGTAATTAGTACTTAACAAATGCTTATTTACTTGACTGTTTTACTAATGAAGAACACAAGGTCCAGAGAGATTAAGTGATTGAACGAAATTTGAACTTAAGTCTTCTGGCTCCAAATTCAGCTTTATTTCTACTTCATAAAAAGCTTGAACTCAAATTGTGTTTCTGACATTTAGTGGCTATGTGGTCATGGACAAGCCTCTCTGAACTTCCCTCCAAGTCACTGAACTCTCTGAAAGGAATGGGTGAAGACTGAGACCTTAAGATCTTATTTCTTCCCTAAAATTTGACTTCCTTCTCTGTTGACTCTCCAGCTGGATTGCTGGCAGTGTTGGCTGCTCTTTTTTGAAACTCTTGGTCCCTCAGGTTCACTCATGTCAGTGAATTGGTCAGCAAAAAAAGCGTTATGGAGGCCCATTATCTTTGCCAGTTCTCTGTCAGGTTTTCTGTCACTTTCAGATGCAAATGGACCATTCAAGTTCTAAAAGGAATATACTCTTACAACTTGCAAATTCAACCATTCAGAGTCCCAAAGGTACAACCTTATTTCTCATTGTCATAGCTACTTGCCCCTTAACATCCTAAAATTTCACCAAGTGGATTGGATTCAGTCAATCACTCAAGTAATCGAGGCTGTAAGGGCCTTAGAAATCATCTATTCTTTTTTTAATGTTCATTTTTATCATTATGACCTTGACAAACATCAACCGAATATAAAAAAAAGAACAGAAGAGGATTGTGTATGAAATCATGAATTTCTATGACATAACTTTTTAAAAGAAATAATAAATTTCACATTGTAGTTCCAAAATCATCCTGCTCTTTCTGAACTTCTTGAACTTATTTTTAAAATTTTTATTGATTCTCTTTCCCCACCTCTTTTTTTTAGCATTAATATTATTACCCCTTGTAATTACCCCTCCAATAGAAAAGCCTCTTGTAACAAATAAATGTAGGCAAGCAAAGCAAAATCCCACTTCAGTTGCATCCAAAAATGTCTGTCTCATTCTATGCCTCTAGTCCCTTTTCTCTCTGTCAAGAAGTGCTTTATTTTCTGGAATAGTGATTGTTTATGACATTAATCAGAGTTAATAAGTCTTTCAAACTTGTTTTCTTTCATAACATTTTGGTAATTGATCATTCTCCTGATTCTACTCACTTCACTCTGCAGCAGTTCATACAATACTTCCCAGGTTTTTCTGAATCAATCCCTTTTGTAATTTCTCACAATAATTATAATGCAACACTATTCCGTTATTTCACATACCAGATTTGTTCAGTCATTCCCCAGTTGTTTCTCCAATTCCCCTTTGTTTCTAGTTTTTTGTTGCAATAAAAAGTGCTTTCCTAAATATTTTGGACGTGCTAGTCCTTTCCTTCTCTTTTTGAGCTCTGAAAGATGTTGTAGTGGTATTATTAATTCAAAGGCTCAGAGTTCAGTAATTTTTTTGTGGAGTATATTCTGAATTTTGTTTCAGGATGAGTAAGCCACTTCACAGCTCCACCAGCAGAGCATCAGTGTTCCTGTCCTCTCATGAAACCTCTAATAAAAGTCATTTTTAATTTTTTGGTCATTTTGGCCAATCTAATAGGAATGTAAGATAGAATCTCAGAGTTACTTTAATTTGCATTTCTTCTTCATTTGTAACATTTTTCTGCTGTAAATTTTAATTATTTTCCCTTGAGAATTTGTTCATATTTTTTGACTTGTAATTATACAGTGGACATGCAATTATATATTAGGATGACTTGTAATTATATATTTAAATCAATGTCTATATATCTTGAATTTTAGACAATAGTCAAAGAAGTTTGTTTTTAAGATTACCACCTGTGAGGGATAATTTTTATAGTGAAATTTCCCCACTCTGAAAAATCAAATCTAGAATGGCTTCAGTATTCACTAGGCCTAGGGTTAGGTCACCTGACCTTCAAGCAATCTGGGCCTTAGAGCAATGGAGACCCTCCCCCAGAGACACCTCAGCAGAAGATATGCCAAATAAGGTTAAGATGGCTTTCATTGGACACCCACGTGTTTCCAGGTCCTTTGTTTCAGAGAGATTCCCGCGCTTAGGTTGTGGGACAGCCCCCCTACCAATAAGAGTGAAGGCCAGTTGAGGGGATTGGGTTTCTGCCTTAGAAGATTATATAACCATGGGCGGCTTCTACCTGTTGCTCTCTCCCTGCCTCCATGTGGGTGACAGGGACAGGGTCCTTTCTCATGAGAAAGAATAAAGACCTTTTCTGACCTTAGATTCAGACTCTGAACTCTTTCATCTCACACACACTCCTACCACTTCATCATTTCCTTTCTAATTTTAATTGCATTGATTTTGTACGTGCAACAACTTTTCAATTTCATGTAATCATAATTGTTCATTTTATTTCGTGTTATTTGCTTTATCCTTTGTTTGGCCAAGAATCCTTCCCTACCTGTAGCTGCTCCTTAATTTATGATCAAACATTTTTATATCTACTTCTCATATCCACTTGGATCTTATATATGGTGAGAAATATTGGTCTAAATGGAATTTCTGCCAGATTGACTTTTATTTTCCCAGCGGCTTAAAAAAATCAAATAGTGAGTCCTTAATCCAGTAGCTGATGCTCTTGGGTTTATTGAACAGATCATGTATTCTTTTTTTTGGAGGGGGGAGGGCAGGGCAATTGGGGTTAAGTGACTTGCCTAAGGTCACACGGCTACTAAGTGTTAAGTGTCTGAGGCCAGATTTGAACTCAGGTCCTCCTGACTCCAGGGCTGGTGCTCTATTCACTATACCACCTAGCTATCCCCTCCAGATCATGTATTCTTTCATCCTCATTCCACAGATAAGGAAACTGAGGACCAGTGGGATTAGGTCAATCAATAAACATTTATTAAATTCCTATTATATGCCAGGCTCTGCATTAAGTTCTGGAGATACAAAGAAAAGCAAAAGACAATCCCTCCTCTTAAGTGGCTCACAGTCAAATGTGACTTGTCCATGGTCACAGAGGCAATAGATGGCATGGTTAGGCTTCCAATTTAGCTCCTCTGACTTCAAATCTAGTATTCCTTCCAATGTATCCTGCTGCCTTGTTTATCAAATGAAATAATGTATGTAAAGCATTTTGTAAACCTTAAAGGACTCTTTAAACATTGGCTATTGTTGTTGCTTATCATCATCATCATCATCATCATCACCACAATCACCATCATCATCATCATCATCACCATCATCATCATCATCATCATCATCACCATCATCATCATCATCATCATCACCATCATCATCATCATCATCATCATCATCATCATCATCATCACTATCATCAATCATCATTTACATTCTCAACCCTACTTTCTTCTTCAGCTTTCACAATGATAGCTCCTCTTAGTTGGTATCACCGAGGATCATTTTCCGTACTGTTTATGTGGTTGTAAAAGGGAAGTGTCTTGAACACCCTAGGCTTTGTTACTTGGTTCAAGCCCTGACCACCATAACCTCAATACAAGCCTTAAGAATCAGTCAGTGATCCCCTGTTTGTACTGATCAGGGCTCTTTATAACATCTGACTCATGACCTCTTCTGTTTTCTGTGTTGTTCAATGGTTAACTTAGAATGACGTTCTAAAGGACTTACTGGATTCCTTTTAAATCATATGTAGAATGATGGGACTAGGAGTTCCAGGAGCTACGCTGCTCTTTCGTCATTCCTCTTTTGTTCTTACTCCTGTCGTTGTGTGCCATTTAGAAGGTAACCTGGTATAGCAGAAATAATTCTGAACTTAGAGACAGGAGAAGTGAGTTCAAATTCTTCCTCAGCTGATACTTCAGGATGTCTTTGGCTGTGATTTTCCTTGTAGCTGATACTTTGCAAATAAAAATTTATGTCTTTGTTGTATTCTTAATAAAATTGTTTAACCAGTAACCTTGACATTTATTCAAACCTAGGAAATTAGGGGGTTTGGGATATCCATATTATGTGCATATCTATAGATAAATATACCGATCAAATAATCAATAAGCATGTATTAAGCACTGCATAAGTTCCAGGCACTGTGCTACATGTGTCACACACGTACACACATGGAGACAGAGTATGTATACACACATATACATATATGTTACATATAACATATGTATGCATATAGAGTTGAGCAGAAACATATGGGAACATTGATTTATATAGTTTAATTAATAACAATCAATAAACTAGAATGGGGGCTCAGAGCTAACAGATTGACTGAGAGATATTGCAATTGCTAAAATTAGTTATATGACCAGGGATACTTTGCTTTAGTTTCCTTTTTTGTAAGGAAATGGGATATAATACTTGCAATACCTTCCTTAGAGGGCTATTGTGAAAGAAGTGTCTTATGTCTTAAAGTACTACGTGATTATATATTATTATTCATCCTTTTCCAGATCCCTGTTCTTCTCTTTGAGGATGAATTCCAGTCCTAGCTCCTTTCTCATGGGAAGAGTCTCTTCATTTTTGTTTTCTCTCCCTGTAGGGGATTTCAATACTAATCTTTCTGGCCTCAGGACTATATCAACATCCTTAGGGCTTCAATACTTAAATGTTCAAATCGACTTGTTATTTCATTAATTTGGAAATTCCCTCGAATGATGCAGATCATACATTCCTATCCATCCTACATGAATCTTGTCCTTTCTCGAGTTCACTAACAGGGAGCCCACCCAGTGTCCTAGAGGTCTTCCTTGTGAGAAAGGAAGACTTTAACACATCCCTGAACCCAGGTGCAAGTAATCAGGACTATGACCAGGAATTTCCTGGGGGAGGCTTGGGAGTGCTGAAACAGTGTTATGCCCTTAATTGCTGCCATTTTGTGCATCATTACCCAAACAGATCAGTACTTAACGCACACAAATGGGAATACTCTAATTAATGGCATAATTAACTTTTTTGAAATTAAAAATGTATCCATTGCTTGAGGGATGGCTTTGGACAAATTATGAAGTCAGAAGTTTGTCTGTATGCCACTCTCCCCTCCCTTACTTGTATTTCTGAGTTCTTGGCTTACTTTGCTCTCAAATGGCTGCCAACTTGCTGATAATTGCATATTGTATTACCTTTTCTGAGGGAAATGTGCATTTTACTAGGAGGTTCCTGAAGATAGGAACTGGCTTCAAAATACTAATAGGGAGATTTGGGGCATTGGCAGACCCTGGGGCTGTTATTTTGAGCAGGAAGGGATTCTCAGAATTTTTTTTAAGTACTTCAAGTTTTTGCTCATGCCTTTTCTTCAACCTGGAATGTCCTTTCCACATCTCTCTGTCTCTCTCTGTCTCTATCTCTCTATGTCTCTATCGCTCTCTATGTTCTCTCTTCTCTTTCTGTCTCTCTGTCTCTGGCTTTCTCCTCTCTCTCTGTCTCTGTCTCTCTCCTCTCTCTCTTTTCTCTCTGTCTGTCTCTCTCCTTTCTCTGTCTCTCTCTCTCTCTGTCTTTCTCTCCATCCTTCAGGGCCTTCTCTTCTGTAAAGCCTCCAACTCCCCCAGGACCAGATCCTCATTGGCTCTCTTTCTAAATTCCTCATTATCTGAGCCTTTCATTCTGTCATTTAGTCACCAACTTATTGCCTTCAGCTTATTGTTTCAACTTTATTAGTCTTGGCTGCCCAGCTATATTGCAGCCTGCTAGGGATTGGGTCTTGGTTTTATACATCTCTCGTATCCTTCGGGTCACAGAACCCTGCTCGGTTAATGCTTGCTGAATGGATGAATGAAATCAGAGTGTGTAAGTGGGCTGCTCTTTCCTTTAGTAAAATCCCTGTGCTGCCCTGAAAGTTAAACTGACATAAAGCGAATATGGAACAAGGAGAGTAATATACCTACTGACCACAGTCATCTAAGCAGTAAAGTCCAACAAGTCCAGTTTACGTGCTACCGTGTTCCAAAATAGTAAATAACGTAAGCTATGCTCATGTGTAGAGAGCAGCATCATGGAAGGAATGCTGTACTTGGGAGCCTGAGGACATGGGTGTAAACACAGGCTCTGCCACTTAGCGCCAGGGAGACCTCGTTCCTCAGCTTCTTCAGCTATAAAAAGAAAGTGTTGTACTAGACGGCTTTTAGGTTCCTCGTGTGTGCTCCCTCTCTGTGGTCCTGTGAAATTCATCTCCCTTCTGTTTCAACTTGCATACCTGTTTACTTTACTTTCTCTTCTCCTGTATTTATGATGTCAGTAGAAGTAAAAATAAAAATCATGCATTTTTTAAAGAAGAAAGTAAATGCAAAAAAACGATAATAGCCAGCATTTATGTAGCACTTTGAGGTCTGCAAAACGCTTTACAAATGTTATCTCATTTTATCCTCATGACAACCTTGGGAGGGAGTTCTTATTATTCCCATTCTACAGATGAGGAAACTGACGCAGCCAGAAGTGGTTCGGACTTGCTCAGTCATGCAGCTAATAAGTATCTGAGGCCAGATTTACACTTAGATCTTCTTGATGGCAAGCCTCGTGTTCTATCTACCACACCATGCAACTGCCTTTGAAAATCACAAGTGAAGAGTTGCATCTAAAACCATAGTCTACCTGAGAGACAAATTCCTTAGGATGAAATATATCTTTTCTCTTCCATACTGTAGTACAATGGAAAGAGGACTGAATTTGGAGTCTGAGGGCTGGGGTTCCGATCCTGGTTTGGCACTTACTACTGATGTCACGGTGTTGTGTTCAGGGGTGGAGCTCTAATATTGGAGTCAGGAAGACCTGAGTTCAAATCTAGACTTTTATTAGCTGTGTGTTTTTGGCCAAGTCACTTAACTTTCGTTTTCCCCAGTTTCCTCAAGTATAAAACAGGTATAATAATGGGACCTACCTCCTAGGAATTTTGTAAGTATCAAATGAGATGATAACCACAAGTGCTATATTAATGTTATTGTTACTTCCTCATCTGTTAAAAAGAGGGTATTAGACTAAAGTAATTCCTAGGACTCCTTCCATATATAAATCTTACGGCTTTGAAATTTGCGAGTGCTGGTAGGGGTGGCTAGGTGGCACAATGAGCAGAGCACCGGCCCGGAAGGACCTGAGTTCAAATCTGACCTCAGACACTTAACACACACTAAAAAAAAAAAAGTCGTGTGACCTTGGGCAAGTCACAATCCCAATTGCCCTCCGATAAGCAAAAAAAAAAAAAAAAAAGAAATGTGCGACTGCCAAAATTGCTACTTAAACAAAATCTTTGACTTAGCTAGCATTCGTGGGCTCCTGTTGAGATGAGTCAGAGAATTTATAGGTTGAATATAGGCATTATGAAAGAGGAGAAGACAGAGTAAGTAGTACAGTGGATAATACATTCGGTCTGGAGTCAGATGAGCAGAGTTCAATTTCTGCCTCAGCCTCTTCTAAACTGTGTGACCTTGGGCAAATCACTTAACTTTCTTGGGCCTCAGTTTACTTCTCTGGAAAATGAAGAGGTTAGATTAGGCAGCCTCTAATGTCCCTTCTGGCACTAAATCTATGATCCTATGCCTTTCAACAAATACAAAATTCACAGTTGGAATTATCGAAGGCATGAAATCCCCTTGTATGAATCTTTCTCTTTGTATCAGGCCTTTTATGTCAATAGAACAATAGCAGTCACAATAATTTTTTTTTTTAGTTCTGTTTAGATTTTTTAAAAAGTTCTGTTTAGAATTAAATTTCCCTTAGCATGAGGGGTCAACAAAGCTGTATGGGCTGACACTGTGGGAATATTTCCCATGCGGGCAGAGAGGATGCCTCTTTATTCTGAGTGAGTGAAGGATGTCTTCATCAGAGTTGGGCCAAGTCATCCTCAGAGAATGAAACAAAAAAGTCAATTTGCTGTTCTTACACACACACACACACACACACACACACACACACACACACACACACACACTCTGCACACACTCTGGAATATTGTGCTTCCACTGGGCCAGACTTGTCTCCAAATTTAGCTTCTATTGTCAGAGTCGCTGGCAGCTAGTCCCACGGCCCTTAAGGGAGAATTGAGTAGGTGGCCTCAGCAAGTGTGGGTGGTGGGTCTGGAGTGCTGGCCAGTCACAATTACTGTGTCTGCTTTGGGCAGAGATGTGATATAAGTGGAAATGTTTACTGTATCTCAAATAAGGCAGTAGATGCTTTAATTTGTCAGTGCACATAGGTTATTTTTTTACTGAAATAATGTTATTTGAAGTTATATTGCGTTTTCCTCTGTAGGACTAAAAGCATTCAGAGTCTAGCATCTTACTAAACCCTTCTGAATTTCACCCTGCTTAACCCTATGCCCTTGTATTTCCAGCTAGATCTAGGGAAAAAAAAAAAAACTGTGTCAGGTTCCTTAAGATAGGATAGTACGGTGGAGAGAGAACTGCTTGTAGAGTCAGACAATCTAGGTTCAAATCCTACCTCTGAATCTTATTGTGTGACTTGAGGTAAGTCACTTAACATTTCTAAGCTTCAGTTTTTCATCTGTAAAACTGGGAGGGGTTGCTGATTCAGTGGCCCGGAAGGTCCTCTCAGCTGTAAAGCTATGATCCTATATGATCTTCTTTCTTCTGCAACAGCAGTATCTTCCCCTTTCTAACCACGCTCCAAGTGTCTTCATGCTTTATTCCTGTTGCCTCCTATCAAAATCTGCTTCTCTGGAAATTATCCAAGTTTATTCCTAGTACAGTAAATTGTCTTCTGGGGCAGGAGGGCTTCTCTGGGTTTCTGGGTCCATTAAACTGCATATATTCTTGAAATCTGGCTATAGATGATCTATAAAATAATAGAATAGAATCATAGATACAGATAGAAGGGGGCCTTAGAAGTATTCTGGTCTACTTCATATCTGAGCAGGAATTGCCTCTACGACATTTTACAAAGCAGTCACCCAATCTCCATTCAAAGTCCTCTAGCAATGAAGAATTCATTCTTTTTTAAAAAATGTTTAATTGATGTGTTTTTTTAAAAAATTATCATCATCACTTCCCAATAGCTCCCCATTCTACCTGCACGTAGAATTCAACATTGTAACAAATGAATCCAGTTAAATAAAATAAACAGCACTTGGCCATGTCTGAATATATTTCTCATTCTGTGTATATAGACCAGTACCTCTCTGCTGAGAAGTGGGAGAAATGTTTCATTGTCATTTCTATGAAGTCATGACTGGTCACTATTAATTAGAGTGTCTAGAGCAGCAGTTCTCAACCTGTGGGTCGTGACCCCTTTGGGGGTCTAACGACCCTTTCACAGGAGTTGCCTAAGACCATTGGAAAACACATATTTCTGATGGTCTTAGGAACCAAGACACAGCTTCTCTGTCCATCTCCAGGCGGGTCCGCCCACATGCAGATACACCCACATACGAGTATTAAAGGGTCGTGGCATTAGGAAGGTTGAGAACCACTGGTGTAGAGGAACAAGTCATAATTCTTTCCTATTGCAACTCCTATTTCCCTGAAACGTTACACAGACCTATTCCTCCACTGAGAGGAATTATAGCATAGTAGATAATAGACTTCTTTTGACTTTGCTCTAACATTTTATGTTGTCTCATGGAGTCATTTAAGTTCTGTTATTTCTTTTCTATTGTTTCAGAAAGTTCACTCCTTCATTAAGTTTTTTACTTCCTGTTCTAAGCTACTTATTCTCCTTTCATTTTTTCCCTTCTAAACTCATATTTCATTTATAATTTTCCTTTTAAAACCTCTCTATTGCTTCCAGTCATTTTTGGAGACTGTGGCAACACAATTTTTTCCTCTGAGGCACTGCTTGGAGTTGTGGGACTGCTCTTTTCTTCTGGGTTTCTCTTAGCCCATAATATTTCTTTATTGTGTTCGGTATTTTCTTCTGTTTTAGTCATATTTTCAGCCTCAGTTCTTGGTTTGAGATTTTGTGTTCAGGTTAGTCTTCTCTGAGACTCTTGAATGGGTTGGGTAGGTCTTGTTTGGACCTGTCCTCTCTGTAGTTTGTGAGCTGATGACAGCTTAGATAAGGTGGCTGGTGTAAGGTTCCACTCTCTTCCATTATTCCTTGCATTTGTTTTTATCTGTTGACTTCAGACATCGTCACTGGCTGTCTCCTGTGTCTGGAATGCTTTGTCTTCTCTTTACCACCTTCTGGCTTTCTTAGCTTCCTTTAAGGCTTTGTCTAAATTTCACCTTCTGCAGATAGCCTTTCCTGATCCCCTTTAATTCTAATGCTTTTTTTTCTATTGATTTTTTACTATTTATCCTATGTATAACTTGTTTGTACATATTTGTCTGCATTTCTCTCCTCCATGCTAGTTCCTTGAGAACTGGGAATATCTTATGTTTTTCTTTGTATCCCCCTTAGCACAGTGCCTTTCACATAGTAGACACTTAACAAATACCTCCTCCTTTCTGGAGGCTGCCTTCCTTTTGGGCTTCTCCATCATAGCCCCAGGACCCTCATTATCTGGTAAGATCAAATCAGCCTTGGTACTCAGACCTCATCAGAACTCTCTGCTCCTCTGATTGGGGAGTGGAGTCAGGAGCTCCAAAACTTCCGTTGTAGGAGGGGGCCTGGGACGGCTATTTTTTCATTTTTTACCTTGCTAGGTTGCAGGTTCCTTCTTTGTATTCATATCCTTGGCACAATGCCTAGCACAGATAAGTCAGCGGTTCTCAACCTGTGGGTTATATTCAATTTGTAGCAATGAAAATACATCCTGTATATCAGATAGATTCATAACGGTAGCAAAATTACAGTTATGAAGTAGCAACGAAAATAATTTTATGGTTGGGGGTCAAGACAACATGAGGAACTGTATTAAAGGGTCGCGGCATCAAGGAAGGTTAAGAACCACTGGAATAAGTAATTAATAAATAGTTATTCACTGACTACTGACTGACTATATCACTATTAACATCAATTATTGTCTATGGCACCTTTTAGTAAAATGTAGTTTCCCTATTTATATCTCCTAATCATGTCTATTTTTGCCGTTACTTTGTCTGAGATCATGATTGCTACTCCTATCTTTTTTTACTTCAGCTGAAGCATAATAGATTTTACTCTGGCCCCTTATTTTAACTATGGGTAAATCTTTACATCTCAAGTATGTTTCTTGTAAACTACGTATTGTTCTTGTTTCTAATCCATTCTGTTATCCTTTTCCATTTTTTTCAGTGAGTTCCTCTCATTCCCATTCATAGGTATGATCATTAATTGTGTATTTCCTCCATTCAGTAATCTTAAACCTTTTCCTCTTTTTGCTCCTTAACACCTCTTTACATATACAAAGGTGTGTGCTCAGCATTAGCTCTCTAGGCTTGATGTGTCTGTTTCCGTACTCTCTGTCTTTTTGCTCAGACCTCAAATCATACATTCTTGCTCTTTCTTTCTCTTCTTTTAAATCTCTCTTCACATTTCCAAGGTTAGATTTTGATTTACTCTTGACTAATTCCTCCCTGAATTTGCCTTTTCTCTTACACTCCCCTCTTCTCTTCCTCGTTCCCTCCCATTTTTCAGTTGAATGAAAAATATTTCTGTACCCCTCCCCTCCCCCACATTGCTCCCTCTTTCGACCAATTCAGATGAAAGTGTGGTTTAAGTGATGCCTCCTCTCCTGTTTGTTATACTTTATCTGTACAGTTTTTTTTACTAGTGCATCTTGATCATGTGAAATAATCACTCTTCTCATTTTTTCCCCACAGTTCCTACCTTCCCTTCCCTTTCTTTGAGATCATCAAAGTACAAGAAAAGCGCTCTTCAGCTTATCAACTTTCTATGTAACTTCTTTTTTTTT
>CM053588.1:88312835-88357205 GCA_028646515.1 Pseudochirops corinnae | reverse complement strand
TCTTTCTTCCTTTCTCAATTTGATGGTAGGGTGTAAATTGTTCTGATGCTACTCACTTCACTTTGAATTGGTTCATACAAGTTTTCCTGTTTCTCTGAAATCATCCATTTTATCATTTTTACTACAAAATAATATTCTTTTATGTTCATACATCAAAATTTGTTCAGGAACCTTCCAACTGATGAGCACCTTATCAGTTTCCAGTTCTTTGTGACCACAAAAGAGCTGCTATAAACATTTTTGAACTTGTAGGACTTTTTTCTCTTTCTTTGATCTCTTTGGGGAATAATGATAATGATATTGCTGGGTCAAAAAGATGCATAATTTAATAGTTTTAGGGGACATAGCTTCAAATTCCTTTCCAGAATGGCTGGACTAATTAACAACTCTACCAACACTGTATTAATGTGTTTGTTTTCCTGGAGCTCCTTCAATATTTGTCATTTTTCTTTTTTGTTAGTTTTGCCTTTATGCTGGGTGTGAGATAAAATCTCAGAGGTGCTTTAATTTATATTTCTGTAATTGCTAGTGATTTAAAACACTTTTATATGGTTGTTGATAATTTGTATTTCTTCTCCTGAGAATTTTCTATTCATATCATTTGACCATTTATTATTGGTGAATAGCTCTTATTATTTATTTTTTTTTATAAATTTGAATCAGTTCCTTGGAGAAATTTGCTACAAAGATTTTTTTCCAGTTAATTCTAATATTAGCTATATTGAATTTTCTTGTGTAAAAACTTTAATTTTGTGTAACCAAAATTGTTTATTTTGTCTTCCGTGATCCTCTTTCTCCTTTGTTTGGTCATGAGCTCTTCCCCATAGACCTGATCTTTCCTGCTTTTCTATTTTGTTTATGATGTCACCCATTATGTGTGAGTTATTATCTATTTGGAATTTATGTTGGTATAAGGTGTGAGATGTTGGTCTAGCCCTAGTTTCTGCCAGACTGCTTTCCAGTTTTCCCAGTAGTTCTTGTCAAATAGTGAGTTCTTACCCCAATAGCTGAGGTCTTCAGGTTTATCAAATACTAGGCTACTGTACTCAGTTGCTTCTTTATGTTGTGTATTTAATTTGTTCCACTGACCTAATATAATTCCTAACTATTACCAAATCATTTTGAGATTATTACTTTATAGTATAGTTTGATATCTGGTACTGCTAGGCCCCTTTCCTCCTCATTTTTTTTCATTGTTTCCCTTGAGATTCTTGGCCTTTTGTTCTTCCAGATGAATTTTTATTTTGTTCTGGTCTGTAACACAATTCTTTGGTAATTTGATTGATATGGCATAGAATAAATAAATTAATTTAAGTAGTATTGTTATTTTTTTTACCATATTGGTTTAGGCTATCCATGAGCAATGAATATTTCTTCAATTATTTAGATCTTTCTTTTTTGCATAAAGAGTATTTTGTTGTATTTATGTAGTTTCTTTGCATATCTTAGTATGTATTTTGTATACTTTGTAGTTAGTTTAAATGGGTTTTCTCTTTCTATCTTTTCCTGCTGGGTAATATTTAGAAAGAAAGGGAAAAATAGTATGCTTTGGTCTATATTCAGACAATATCATTTCTTTTTCTGGAGACAAATAGCTGTTTCATCATGAGTCATTTGGGATTGTCTTGGATTGTATTGTTGAGAATAGCTAAGTCATCCACTCTTCTTCATTATACAATATTGCTGTTACTATGTACAATGTTCTCCTGGTTCTGTTCACTTCACTTTGTATCAGTTCATGTAAGTCTTTCCAAGTTTTTCTGAAAGCACCCGGCATGTCACAATCATATTCCACACAATCATATACCACAGTTTGTTTAGCCATTCCCCAATTTATGGGTATCCTCTCAATTTGCAATTCTTAGCTACTACAAAAAGAGCTGCTGTAAATATTTTTGTACAAATAGGTCCTTTTCTCTTTTTAAAAATTTTTGAATTTCTTTGGGATGCCGACCTAGAAGTATTGTTGTCAGATCAAAGGGTATATGCATAATTTTATAGCTCTTTGGGCATAGATCCAGATTGCTCTCCAGAATGATTGAATCAGTTCACAACTCCACCAACAATGCATTAGTGTTCTCATTGAATTTATAGCATCCTTTAAAGACTGAAACAACAACAACAACGAACTCTCTTGCATAATTTCATCTAGTAGTTCTAATAAATTTTGTAGAGAGGTGTGTTTTTCTTTGAGGTTTACTTTTAAATTTTTTAGTCAATCTCATTATTGGGGTTTGTGTTTTGGCCATCCGTTACATCATAATTGTTCTTTATTTACTTTTGTTTGTTTAATCATTCTTCCCACCTTATTTTCTGGATTGGGACTTTATGTTATATTTGGGCGAGACTTCCTGCACTTCTGGTAGGACTTGAGAGGCTTTATATGATTCTGGACTGTTTTATCTATTGATCTACTGCTAAGGTCAGAGTGATAGTACTGAGATCCTCTTCTGTTCCCAAGACTTTGAGATTCTTCTCATTTGGAGGGATACTACTGAGGCCCTTTTCCACTGTTGGGGGACTTTTTCTGAGTTCCCAGATTAATTCTGTTCCACAGTTACTGTCTTAGTCATTTGCCTTTGCATAGAATTTGTGATCTTATGATGGAGAGATAACCCACTATAGTTTCTCCTTTGATTTCTGATCACTATTCAGTCTGGTGCTCATTTGAGATATTTCTTTATGGAGAGGGTGGGGGGAAGTAATCTGGGCTGCATTGCTTCTTCCTATTCAGTCATCTTAGCTTATATCCCCCTCAGTAGTGAACTTTTTTTTCAGAGTAGCCTACTTTTGCCCAGTTGGTTGTGGTGAAAGTATATAATTTTTGACATGTAGACCTTTTCTTGTGGTCTGTAAGTTATCTTGTCCATCCAATATATTGTATTTCAAAGGTTTATTTAAAAAAATGAAAATCACTGAATTATAGCCTCTCAGAATTAGAAATGACCTCAGTGACCATGTAGACCAACATATAACCGGAAAGAAATGTCTGCAAGGGATTGTGTGGTTCCTTTTTTAGGATCTCTAGTGAATGGGTGAATCCACTAACTTGGAATCAATGGACATTAGATGCTTGTTCAATGTGGGGACCATTACATCGAACTGAATTGACAGATTAATCATAAGAAATGCTAAGAAAAGTATCTAAAACTTCACATTTCCTTTCAAAGTTTGGCTTTCTTCCATTGTTGTTTTTGTAGCTTTTATTTAAAAAATATGCATTTCCATAATCCAAAAGTTGTAAAACTACTAATGTTTTAGTGATTTGAACCACATTTAAAATGGAAATAAAGTTAGAATTTGTATAGTATGGAATTAGGTTCCAGTATCTATTTGTTCTATATTAAGGATTAAAATACTACAATTTTGTGACAAAAAAAGAAAAAAGGATTTATTAAACACTTAAAATGTTTAAAGGATTATGCTAACTGCTAGGGATATAAACAGAAAAGCAAGATAGTTCCTTCTCTCAAGGAACCTCCTAAGGCAGCCCATTTCACTTTTGAACAACTTTAATTGTTGGGATGCTTTCCCTTGTATTAAGCCCAAATCTATCTCCATCCAACTTTTGCTCATTGTTCCTGGTTATGTTGTCTAATTTAGGCAACCTGACACAAGTTTAACCCCTCTTGCATGTAGCAATTCTTCACATATTTCTGAATGTCCCTATTCAGTTTTCTCTTCTTTGGGTTAAACACTCTCTATTCCTGCAACTGATTCTCATTATGCCATGTTCTTCAGTCTTCTCTCCCTTTTGATCATGCTTCTTTGGATGCTTACTGGGTATAATACTCCAGATGGTATCCTCAAGGGCAGAGTAATGCAGAACTACCATCTTCCTCATACTAATCTAGATGATATGTCAATACAGAATTAGATTAAAAATTTTTTGATACCTAATCTTCATTCCTATTGAGTTTGCAATGTACCTTCTAATCTTTTCCATGGGAATTATTGTCTAGCCATTCTTTCCCCATTTTGTACTTGTGAAGTTGATTTTTTTGAATTTAAGAGCACATTTATTCTTATTAAACTTTATCTTCCTAAATTTAGACCATTGCAATATCCTGTAGATGATGGATGCATTGATTTAGAGAGGGGAGGTGCTGAGAGGAAGTGGGATGGAGCTGTGCTAGCAGAAGCTGAGGCAGAGAGAACCACTATAAGGATGGTAGGACTCTGGGAAGAAGGATGGTAGACTTCTTGGGCACAAGAAGTGTTGGGATAGATACTGTCTTGCTGAAACCACCCAGACTGCAGACACCCAACATCATCATTCTGTATATCTTTTCTCCCTTTGGACTCTATCTCAGAAGCCCAAAGCCTTTTCCTCTGGTAACAGGGAAAAGTCTTTTTCTCTTTTTCTTTCTTTCTTTTTTTAAAGCTCCCATTAGTTTGTTGTTCTTTGTGGTTCTTTGAGGGCAGGGACTATGGTTCTTTTTCTTTGTATGTGTAGTACCTGACATATAGTAGGTGTTTACTAAATGCTTGTTTCCTCCTTTCCTTCCTTTCTTCCCTCCCTCCTTCCTTCCCTCCTTCCTTCCCTCCTCCCTTCTTTCCTTTCCTCCTCCCTTCTTTCCTTCCTTCCTTCTCTCCTCACTCCCTTCCTTCCTTCCTTCCTTCCTTCCTTCCTTCCTTCCTTCCCTCCCTCCTTCCTTCCCTCCCTCTTTATAAACTGTGTCAGACAAAGGCATTTGCTAGCTTGATATTTACTATTGAGGCTGCAATTGGGATAAGACAGTTTATGGGGTGCATCCAAGGAAAGGAAGTGAGAAATCTGATTTTCAAACAGAGTATCATTGCTGACTAGGAACTCAGAGTTAAAAAGTTAGATGATTAGAAATTTTTTTTTTTTTACAGTTTCCCCAGTAAGGAGAAAATTTTTATACCCTAATATCCATTCAGAGAATGAATCAGTAGCAGAGTGGAGGGGCAAATAGGATTGACTGGACAATTCTCTTTGCAGCCTTGTCTCACTGCTGCTACATGTATTATAAAAGCAAAGTTTAGAGGTCTTTTTTTTTTTTTTGTGCTGTTCTATGTCACAAACTACTCCGGGGACACTAAAGTTCCATGACACAGATGGTTGGCATGAGACCCAATCTATACACTCAAAGCATGACTTAACTCTTCTTAGAAGTACCTAGAAGGAAAATCCCTAGTGCCTGTGCTTTTGATCCTTTTTCAAAAGCCTTAGCTGGCTGTAAACAAGTCCTTCAGCAAATATTGCTGGGACAGATACATCTTGCATGTGGGATACCTTTCATTTCTCTGGTGTGTTGGCAAACTCACTATGCTGCTGTTCTTTTAGAGAACACGTGCTACTAAATGGTGAGGGACAAACAGGAGAAACCAAACACATTTTTAAAATCTGATACTTAATTCCCCTAAATAAATTGCTAGCTAGCATTTCTATGGCACTTAATATGTATGAAGAACTGTACTAAGTCCTTTACAAATATTTTCTCATTTGATTTTCATCACAATTCTAAGAGGTAGGTGGTATTATTATACCCATTTTAAAGATGAAGAAACTGAGGCAAACAGAAGGCAAGTGACTTGCCCCGGTTCATACAGCTAGTAAGCATCTGAGGTTAGATTTGAACTCAGGTTTTCTTGACTCTAGGCCCAGTGTTTTATCTGCTTTGCCACCAGCTGCTTAGGCTCTCTGCATCATACCTATACAGTTATTCTTTCCATATCACAAGGAAGTTTGGGGTACCTTCATGATCTGGAAATTTCACATAAAATTTTTTGGCCTTTCTTTGTAACAGAGAGAAAGTGTGAATTATTAATTTTTCTTGAGAGGCAATTGAGGTTAAATGACTTGCCCAAGGTCACATGGCTAGTTTTTTATGTTAGGTGTCTGAGGCCGGATTTGAACTCAGGTCCTCCTGACTCCAGGGCCAGTGCTCTATTCACTGTGCCACCTAGCCGCCCCAAGTCTGAATTATTTTGGTGTTAAAAGAGAAAATATGTTGATATTATATAGTACTATACATATATTTTATGCATTTCTGAATTTCCACACCTTTTTTGTGTCATCTGCTGGCCTTTGTGTGTCATCTACAGTTTTACAAAACTCCCCCCAAATTCCCATTTGATTTCTTATGCCAACCTGCGATAGATTGGAGCTGCAATGGGGAAAGTTGTTATGTGGAAGAAGTCACTTCATTCTATTGCCTGAAGTCATGTCTTCAGATGTTTTGCTTTTTAACAGCCTCATAGAGATAGATGTCTGCTCTTCTTATCCTATTTCTTGTCTTTCAGGACTCCTTTAACTTCCAGCTCATTCACAGAAAAGTGGTGACTAAGCAACAAAAATTCAATTGAACCTTTAATAATATGACTGCAGGCCTCTTAGAGCTCTTGTGGGAATATGTGTATAATTTTAGGAGCTCCAAATAATTTCCTTAGGACTCGTGATATCAAAGCTACAGCGTAAGGTGGGTCAAGCTAAGATGTTTAAACATGGGTGAGTAAATGGAAGATTAAATAAGCCATATGAGCTAGGGAGGTGGAAGAGAGAGATACGTGGAGGTTATTGACTCATGCATTTAGTCTAGACACTTGGTTAGCACGTGTAATGCTATAATAGATAATGCCCAGTGAACATAATGTGAAGCAGGCTCCTTCCTTCTCAGGACGATGTGGTAGCCTGAGGTTTATGGAAGGCCACGACAATTCTACAGAAAAGGGGACCTTCAGAGCTCTTGCTTTAAGCTGATTCCACAGTGCTGTGGAAATGAAGCTGTGATTTCAAAGTGTCTTTGTATTTACCAATTAAACTTTACACAACTTAGGTAACTTTGAGGATCAAGTTAGGTAACTTTGAGAAAGTAATTTACTATCTCTGTCCTTCAGTCTCCTCACTTGTGAAATAAAGATGATAGGATTTTCTCTATCTGCTTCACAAGGTTACTATGAGGAAAGTGATTCATGGACCTTAAAGCACCATATAAATCTGGGCTATGATTATTATTAATAATAATTTTCATTATTATTAATTTTAATTATTCTCGTATCTCTTCAACCTGAAACTTGGACTTTGCCCTGCACTTTGGGAGGTGAATTCTTGTCTTATCTTTCTCAGAAGGGTGGAAGGAAGGAAGGAAGAAGAAAGTAAAATAAATGTTTATTAACTAAAAAAATTATATGAATTTTTGATAGCTGCTACCAGAGAAATAAAGTTCAGTGATTCCTGCACAGGAATGATTTTCACACAGGAAAACATCAAGCGGATGAAGGAGACGTATTGCTCAAATTATGCGTGCAGTTGGATGACTTAATCGAATTACTGAATTAATTCCTAAGCACAGGTGTTTTACATATACGAGGCATGTAGTCAGTGGTGTATCAGTGAATGCCTCTTCCCCCCCAAAAATGTAGGAGGGACACACTTTTAGGTTTAATCTGTATTATTAACACTTTCTTAAGTCTAGAGTTTAGACAACCAACAAAACACTAAGTCAAACACTGATTTGTAGAATTTGTGATTTCCAAGGTGTAAATGCTCACACTGAAAATTTAACAATGGGTACTCAAAGATTCAAGTTGGCTCCATCAAAGTTGCTGAAAGTAGGGTACGGTATATTAACGATGATGATTTGTGCGTATGTAGGGGTGTAACAGAAATAATCAAGGACATATGTGACTAGAAAAGGAGGTGGGCCAGCAACGTTGTAAGAACAAGGGATGGTAGATATGGAGTCCACATGTTATGTTGGGACGAGTGGTCGAAAAGAAGCATTTCTTAGGCATTTGCTATGTGCACATAGCAAATGCCTAAGAAGTGCTGGGGCTTTGGGCTCAAACTTGGGGAGATTATATTATATATAGAGACAATATTATGTATTGCATGTACATTATATATAAGATACAATATTATACACATATATGCATGCATACATACATGTACAATATATAGGGCATATACACACGTGTATATATGTTCATATATGCATATACAATACACACATGCACATACTCACATACACATACACATAGATATAGATATAGATACGCAATTATAAAATAGTCTTTGCTTTCAAGGAAGTCACATTTTAATAGTGGAGAGAAAACACAGATAGGAGGTTGGTTGCATCAGTGAGTCCGCTGAGTACCACAGCTAAACAGAAGGTACTGTAAGCAATTCAAAGTTATTTCTACTGATAAAGCCATGTCTGCTTCTGATGTTCAGCCATTTAACAATGTCAAGGACTTGGGTGGTGACTTTCTTTTATTCCTTTTCCAGGTCTGCCCGGGCAGTGGCTCTTGAGGAGGCAAAGGCCTCAGTCACCAGAAAGCAATAGTGCTTTCTCCATGGGATGGCTTCTCGGGACCACGACTTAGAGTCTTAGTCTGGGACTTTAGGGCTAGTGGTCTAGGGATGGGCTCTTTAGGCTCAAGGTCTGCACTATTTCTGCTGAGTTCTGAAAGGAGGCTGTGGTCAAGGCTGGGGCTTGCTGACTTCTGCCTCTTGCGTCTTCCTAAGGCATCTTTGCTACTTCAGGTAGGCCAGCTTGCCTTCCCTGTGTGGAGAGATGGTAGTTGGTCTGTTGGTTGTTTTGGCTGGCCTCTTCTGTGAAGAGTCTATTCCTGGATTTTGGCTACAGGGGCTGGGTCAGAAGCAGGGTCAGTAGTCTCAGAGACATCACTATTCTCAGGGTTTACCTGCTGATTGTTGGCAATGAGCCAGTGGCAGTGAGGATGGTGAGTTCAGTGACCATTATAGGGTCAGGCTGAATCCATGAAATATGAAATATCAAAGGAACCAGTGGAAGGCCTCTGGGCATCGTGAGGAAGTAGTCAATGGAGAATTTATGGGAATTCATGGACAAGAAGTTTAGAGGTTAAGAAGGCATGAATGAATTTCAATGATAATAATTAATTAATATTAACAATATTTATTATAATATAATGATATATAATTATTAAAATATTAATAATTAATAAAGCCAACATTTTTGTAGTGCTTATTATGTGTCGGTCATTGTGCAAAGAGCTTTACAATTATCATTTCATTTGATCCTTACAACTCTGGGTGGTAGGTGCTATTAGTAACCCCATTTTACAGATGAGGAAACTGGGGTTAAATGACTTGCCCAGGGTCATACAACTTGTAAGTGTCTGAGGCTGGATTTGAGCTCAGATCTTTCTGACTCCAGGCCTAGGCCCTCTTTCCACTGTGCTGCTGCATACTAGTGATTGAAAGAGTGACCGCATTTATATGATCCACTGAAATGTTAGAATAAAATACAAGGTATCCCAAAAGTCTGAGGGCAGCCATTTGTTATCAAAAAAGGCTCACTAAGACTTTTTGGGTCACTCTTTTTAATAATGATAATAGTAATAGGTAAGGGAGGCGGGGCACTGATCCAACCGTTTTGGAGAGCAATCTGGAATTACGCCAAAGAGTTATTAATTGCCTATATCATATATAATAATATATTATTATATATATTATATATATATACATATATATATACATATATATATATATATATACATATATATATACATATATATATATATAATCCTTTGACCTAGCAATACCACTATTAGGTCTATTTCCAAAGAGCTTGTTTTATTCCATAAATTAAAAAATAAATGAATTTTTATAAAAGAATAAAAAAGGAAGAATAGAGAAAAAGGGGCCACGTTAAACTTTTGAAAAAGAGGGTAAATTAAAAAGCATTATTTAATTTGCCATATGATTTTTGTGGTTGAGAAATACTCTCTCCAGGATTAATTTTTAAGGCTATCTTTGGTGAACGGGTGAAAAAAGTATTTCTTAAACATTTACCATGGGCTTTTTTCTCTGAAGTGAGGTGATTGGACGTGATTATCTTCCTGGTTTCTTCCAGCTCTCATATTCTCTTAGTCTCAGATTCTCAGAGGATCTCAAAGCTCTTGGCTCTGTAGGAGATTGTGTGAATTATTGTTATTTTCTGAGCAAGACTGGGGGGGGGGGGCAGGAAAACTGAAAGCAAAACCAACACACGTCTAAAGCCGGGAAGCAAAAACATCAACAGGAGTAATATTAATTTCATACAGTAATTCATCCATGTCACTTGGGCAACGGGTGGAATAGTGTGTTTCATAACAAAAAATGAGAAGTGCAATGTTTGACCTTTGATATCTCCAAACTCACTGAGATGACTATTTTCAAGTTGCTAAATGAGTGCCCTGAAAGCCAACACGTTGCAGCAGCTGAGCAAGAAATGTATATCAGGACAATTGCCCGTTGATAGCATAATGTTCAGCTAATTGTTTCTGTATTTGGCACATCTGTTATTGACCCAGTGTTTTGTTTATTCAACTTCTGACTGTTATCTTCTTTACGGGCTTTTAAACATAACCAAATAGTGTTGGTTTAGCTTAGCAAAAGGGATATATTATACTTGTGTTTATTCTCTTATTTCTAAAACTAATTGTTTTTAAAATCTCTCTTGATGATGACCCTGAATAAGCCCAGGAATGTGGTTGGGGGTGAAATGGATGAATTTGTTCCTTGTTAATGGACTCTGGCCCTCAGTTTCCTTATTTGAAAAAAAATGATTAAATGATTCCCATGGCCCCTTCCAGCTTCAGATCTATGACATTAGTTACTGACAGTGAAAAACAGAATTAGGTTTTGTTGCAACACAGGAAAAATGATTTGTATTTATAATAATAACAATAACAGCTAGTATTTAAGTAGCACCTCAAGATTTCCAAAGTGTTTTACAAATATTATTTTATCTTCACAACAACATTGGCAAGTATTTGTATCTCCATTTTACAGACAGTAGGTAAGTGACTTGCCCAGGTTCACACAGCCAGTAAATGTCCAAGGCCAGATTTTAACTCCACTCTTCCTGATTCTGGCTATTCACCATGCCACACAACTTAGCTGAAGCAAATTATTATGAACAAGTGGTAGATGCAGTATTTTCTGAAATTTGATTCTTTGTCACAAAAGTATAAGCTTGATGAAAATAGCAAAGTAGTTTGTCTTAATATTATTCTCATATTTCCATAAAGCGTTGGTCAACACTGACATTATGAAATAGAATTACAAAGCACAAAAGACCACTTTTCTTTTTAATCAGACTGAGCTCACAAACTTAATTTAAAAAAAAATCTCGTTTTCAAATGAAGTACTTCAAGTGCAGACAGGAACAAAAATGCTGAAAATATATTGCCTGAAGGACCAGTTAAATGTGTTAATGATGGTACACATGTAGTATATATGTATGCTTCACATGTGCTTAAATTTTTTGAACTAAATAGGAAAATCTTACTCATCTCAGTAGAAAAACAGGGTTGAGATTTTACAACTGCTGCCATTTGGTTTCTGTGCAGTTTGTCAAGAGGCAATTTATCTAGACTGGGAAAGGATATGGTTTTGGTTGACTAAACTGTAGACTGATATGCAATGATAAAAGTGCTCAGGGGAATTTTGGGGGCTCTTGGGCCAAACTTATGGGGCTGTGTAGGTGTAAAGAGCTGATCAACCTCCCTTTTTTGTACATTTTTTTTAAACCTGTGAATCTTGCTGACATTTTATATCTCATGCTGGAAAGATAAACCATCACTGGTGAGTTTGTGTTGTGGAGGCCAGACTGAACGAGAGGTGTTGGATGGCACATTTTGGTCTTGGTACTTGGTCAGAGAGGAATTTAAACATGAGCTATGGATGAGAACTTCTAATTCTGTACCTAGCTTGGTGTATGTCTCCAGGGCCAGCCCCTATCCTGTTGATGGCAGGAGAGGACGAGACCCTGTTCTTGCTCTGGGTAGAAAGTGTCTTTTTTTATTATTGCATAGGTCAATTTGCTTTTTGAGATTGTAAAATTGTAATGTTAGTTTTCTGAAGGCACCTTGGCAGTAGCTGAATCAGTCAGGATACCTGTTGAAGTATGTGAAGATGAGAATTTGAATTGGAAAAACATGATCATTCCCTGGGCTAAGAGAGTATAGAAGTCATTTCTGCCCTGCAAATGGAACTGAAAGTTGGAAGAGTTCTGAAGAGAGGGGGAAAAAGGATAACAATAGATATTTATGTAGGACTTGAAGTTTTGTAGAACATACAGATTATTTCATGTTAGAGCACAACCTATGAGGAACTACTGTTATTCCCATTTCACAGAAGAGAAAACTGAGTAATTTGCCATGATCATGCAACTCGTAGAAGCTGGAGGTAGGAGTTGAACCCAGGTCTGCCTGACTTAAACTGAAAGCCACTTTCTACTACACCATACAGTTGGAGATCTAAACCCAAGGAGATGGTACTCTTCTATTTAAATGCAGATAGGTTCCAGGAGCAATGATGCTGGCTACCAAAGGAACCTGATTACTAGAAAAACTTGGTCACCTAACATAGAATAACAGGTCATAGTATCACAGGATTATAGATTTAGAGTGGAAAGGAACATTTGGGAAGGACAATTCAACCTTCTAATTTCTCATCAGATGAGAAAAGTCATGCTTGGAGTGATTAAGTGATTTGGCCAAAGTCACATCGGTAGTAGGTATAGGAGCAGGAATTTACATTTAAGTGTCTCCAAATTCAGCACTCTTTTCATTTTAGTTATTTTAGACCCATGGGAACCAAACAGGGGTGTGCTGGTAAAGTTTAATAATTGGCTTCTTGGAAAAAACGTACTCACCTCTCACTTTTAATTTGCATTACTAATATGACTTTTTTTTTTAATTAGGCAATCAACAAAACAATAAATCCAGTTTTGTTTTTATAATATTTACTGACTTTAAGGTATAAATGCCCATTCTGAAAATTTAACAATCTGCCCTTCAATGTCTGTTTGAACAAGGCTTCATCATACCCCTGGAACCAAGCCTCACCAAAAAAACCCCCAGTATTAACAGTAGACCAATGAACATAGTAGATCAGTGAATTCAGGCAAACTGACCCAGAGTAGAACTGGACAGGGACAAGCATAGGACTTCCAGGATCTCTGACTTTTAGGTTCCTCTAGGAAGGGTAAGATAAGAAACTATAAAGGAAGCAGAAAAGAAGATTGGGGAGGAGTGTGGAAGAACCATATAGAATAGTGCCTTCCTTTCCCCTTTTAACAGGGTAAAAGGTCCCCAGAAGTAACAACATATTGAGACAGGATGAACCATTACATTAGGTAAAATAATGCCAAATGTGAGGAAGTGTAAAGACCAAAGAATTTAAAGATGAAAGATGTAGGCTCAGGTCTAGCTGTACCCCTTACTGTGTGACAGAAGGTGAGTTACTTAACGTCTTTGAGTCCCAGTTTTCCTATCTGTAAAATGACAGTAATTGGTTGATTGTAGTCCTTCTTGCTCACAGAGGACCAAAATGGCATCACCATGTTGGGGTCAAGGTACAGTGTGTCCAACTGTGGCTGATCAGACCAATATGAGCTCAGATACTCTACCACAGGTCGGGCACAAATAGTTCATATGATCATTTGGAGAGGAGAGGGTTTCTAAAATTGTGCATCTCATGTTTCTTTTGAGCTACCGCCCTTAGTCCTTGGGGCACTGTTTTATAAAACTTCTGCCCAGGTGCACGGGACTTGATGCAAACACAATTTTTATTTTAGGCATAAAGAGAAACGAAATTTGAGGTATGTCAAGATGTAAAACTTTTAACGGTAGGCAAATATAATCACAAGACCATAGGATTTTAGGATTTATAGCTGAAACGAACCTTGAAGATCACCCAATAGATTAATCAACATTTATTAAGTACCTATTATGTATCAGATACAACTGTGAGGTGCTGAGTAAATGAAGACAAAAATAAAACAGTCCCTGTCCTCAAGGTGCTTACATTCTAGCTAGAGACAATGTATACACATATGAGCATAGTGCCCCCTCTGGGGTATTTCACCAACCTGGCCCTCATAGGCTACAGGTTGAATCTCTAGAGAGTTACTGCTATCTCATATTCAATAATAATAATAAGAACAGTAATAATAATAATGATAATAACTAACATGTAAATGGTTCTTTATAACTTGTAAAGTGCTTTACATATATAATCTCATTGAGCCTCACTTTGAGGTAGGTACTATGATTATCCCCATTTTACAGTTAAAGAAACCAAGGCTGAAGGGTTAAATGATTTTTTTCCACTAGGGTCACAAAGCTAGCAGGTGTCTGAGGCTAGATTTAAACTCTAGTCTTCCAAATTTAGGGTCCAGAGCTCCACTTACTATACCTAGCAAAGAATTCTATAGATATGCTCTTTTAAAACTACAATCCTTGTGCTCCAACTGGTGTTCTTATCTTTAATAGTCAGTAGATGTAATTAGGGCAAAGTAAAAATATTCATTAAAATGACATAGTAAGAGCAATAGCTACCAAACATTCCTCCCCCAAACCTCGGAACACAGCATTAGTGGAAAGAATGGGTACATACATGGTGTACAATCATATGAGGCATACCTATAGGAATGATAGGTGGACGAAACAACTCCTGCCTCTGTTGTTGCAAGGTTCCAACATTCTCTATCTTCTCCTGGTGCTCATATACTACCCTCCCTTCTGAGCTGGATGCTCTGAGACTGCTCTTCTCTATAGCTTGATGGTAAATGATAGAGTTAATTCCATCTGGATTCCAGGGCTATCTCTTTTCTCTGCTGCTAGGGGTCATACTCCTCAGAACTTTCTCCATGAACTCTCTGTGAATAGCATCTACTATTAGGTAAGTAGCTGAAATGTGAAGTGCCACAGAAGATGAAGAAAGGGGGAGGAGGAAAGAGAAATCCGCTCCTCTCCTGCTGCCCTCTGGGAGATGTACAAGGGAAAAGGCCAAGAGCAATATCCTTTCAGGAGATGATTTCCTCCTCCATAGATGCTGTCCTGTAGATTGCCAAGGGTCACGTTGCTTGAAGCTTCTTCTTCCCTCAACTTTCTTCAGTGTTGGCAAGCTAGCTTTTAAAAGGCCACCTGAGGTGTGTTCACTCTTGTGCTAGCTAATGTCAAGTTTCCTTTTTAATTCCATCCAAGACAAAATTCTTTATACCTCATAAAGGGTTCACAAAGAGGAAATCTTTCCCACTTTATGGCATTAACACCTTGTTGTTTTTGATATCTGTCCCTTCTGTGATTTCATCAACTGGTGGTGGGTTGTCCTGATCAACTTCCAAACTACATATACATATTCATATACACACAAAAGTAATTATAAGAACATCTAGTCCACTTCCCAAAGTGGTCTCCTTGCTGTTTCCCATAAATGGCACCCCATCTCCTACCTCTGTGCTTTGTGTAATCTGTTGCCAGGAATGTTGTCTCCCCTTTCTTCTACCTCTTGGTAAAAGTAGGTAGAAACTTGGTCCCTTTCCTCATAGAGGAGGGAAGTACAACCTCCTATACGAGGCTATTTGGTTCCCCTTGTTCTAAATTCTTTTCCCTCTTCCCTGAAATTACTTCATATATATATTTTGAATTCATTTACCTACAAACATTCTTCGAAGTAGAATGTTAACTCTTTGGGAGCAGGAATCACTTTGTTTTTGTATTTATTTACATCTCTAACCCCTATCCCAATGTTTGAAACATAGTGGGTCCTTAGCAAATGCTCTTTGAACTGGATTGAATTCTTTACTTTTTGGATGAGGAAATTAATTGAAGATAGTTATATTTACTAGATTCCAGAGTAAATATTTAGATTTCTACCCTTGTAGGGAAATTGACAAAAATCTAGACTATCATCTATCTATCTATCTATCTATCTATCTATCTATCTATCTATCTATCTATCAGGCTAAGAATACTGTACCTTGACTTTTCTTATGCATAGAAAGTCTAATTAATCTTTTTTTAGAACTACTGGCTAGGTAAATCGGGACCCTTGTGAATAGTGCTAGATTAATGATGAATATAGTATTGAGGGTAATACATTTTTTTTACTAACCCCCACTCCAATAATAGGTAATTGCCTATTTTCAAAGGGTGAAGCCCAAATGTATAGAGTAGCCCATGGATTTGAATTAGAACCCAGCTTGTTCTATTTGTTTGCAAAAGAAGAACACTATTCAGTTCTGTCTTGGAAAGAGATTGGAAATTGATGACCTTTGAATATCTTCCTAGATATGTTATTTCCACTCTGGTCCTAATTCCTGCTGTTTTCACTGTTAAATAACTTTAGTGGTAAGAACTTGGGTAAGTCATGAAAAAATGACTCTTGAGGACAAAGTAGAATGAGAATAATTAATAAGAATATTAATGTTTACAGGGCTCTTGGGAGAATTAATTCATGTTTATAATAAAGGTTGAGGTACTAAATGGAAAGGCATGAAAGTGAAGAATAAAGGTGGAGGAGAGAAGACTTAGGGAGTGATGGTTGCAGTGTTTACATACTTAGAACATCCTTATGTGGAAGAGATAGATCGTATCCCCCCCTGTTCTGACCTAAGACCATAGTCAGGAGGGGTGGGGAGCAAGGCTCAGGGTATTTGAATGTTTTCTTGATTAGTGGATGGATATTGGACTGAGTGTTCATTGGTGGTAGGAGATAAGTTGGGGAAAAGTTCATGCTGAGCTTCTTTAGTGTACCATGCCTGGGGCCTAGGATAATTGATGACTTTCATGGGCAGAAGCATGGGCAGGTTGTCTAAGACAAATTAACAAAGACATATGAGTTTGTCAGGGACAAAACCCAAAGTACCTATCTGTGTAGCACAGGGCGGGTCAAAAAGGCATTGTAGCAGCCAGCATTCATGGAGTAATGATAAAACCAGAGCAGAAGGCCAAAGCAATTTCAGCCAAAGGCAAGCCCAGAGGATGGAAGGCAAGAGTTCAGGGAATAGCAAAGAAATGGAGACATTTTGCCTCACTCAACTCATCTGATACCTCCCAGCTTTTGAATTAGGACAGATGAACCTCTCTCACCCATACAACCTATATAATGGGTGGCAAATTCTTCCAAATGGGAAGCAGCTGTGTTAAGGTTAACGGCAGATATTAGAGCTAGTCTGTGGGAATTGGGTCAGAAGTAGGATTAAGGAAGGTATGTCAAGGCAGATTTTGGATCAATAGCAGGCAGATCTTCCTAACTATTGAAGATGACTTAGAATAGAATGGGAGTTGTCAGGAGGTAATGAGTTCCTCGTCCCTGGAAATATTTTGGACCTATACCAGAAATTCCCTACAGTTGTGATTTGGCTTTGAGTGGGGTGGAGTAGGGAAGGGAAGTGGACTAGCATAGAGGCTGATCTCTCAGTCACTCAATTAGTCAGTGAGCATTTATTAAGTGCCTACTGTGTGCCAGGCTCTGGAGACACAAAGAAAGGCAAAAGATAGTCTCTACCTTTGAGGAATTCACAATCTAATAGATATCACAGTATTCAGGAGAGGCAGCTGGTAGGATAGGGCTACTCAATATTTGATCAGACCCAGGGGTGGGCTACATGTGGGCCTCTAGGTCCTCAAGTATGGCCCTTTGACTGAGTCAGGGCTTGAGGACCTAGAGGGCCACATGTAGCCTTGAGGCCACAGACTCCACGCCCCCTACCTCTAAACAGTGAGTGTATCAGTGTGTCAAGATTGGAAGGCCCCAGTGGTGCTGTGGCCTGGGCTTTCCCTGCTCGTGTCTTCATTATGAAAATGTTCATCAGCATCTGCATTTGCCTTAAGGGTCAAGGCTTATGCTGTTCTGCGAATTAGAGAGCTCATTCTTTCTGCATACCAAGGCTAAAGAAACAGGCCATGATGAAGCCTGGTTTTAGATTAGACCTAGAGCTGCTGCTTGTCTGAATCAGACTGAGTTTATTTCCAATTTCCCATTTCCATTGGAAGGATGGTACATGTTGAGACTGGACGTTGTGATTACTTGCAGACGCTATAAGGGGATTCATATTTCTGTTTAGAAGTTGTGTTATACGGATGCTAAGATGTTACATGTCTGCGTAGTGATCACAACTCATGTTGGCTTTTCTTTTTTTCTTTGTAGCTGCATCGCTTGGCACATAGTAGGTACTTAAATGCCCATTAAATTGAATTACCTAGGACTCCAGGATTAGTAAAATAGTTTCCTTATATCTCTGAATAGTAACTCAAGTATCATTAGCCATTTATAGTTGAAGTAACCAAGCATTATTAAATAATTAAGAATCATTAACAACTCAGAGCTTGAAGGAATCTCAGACATAGCCTTTAACACCCTCATTTTAACAAGGAGGAAACTCTCCTCCAGAAAGAAAGCAGAAGAATTGGAATTCAAACTTCTGCCTCTAAATCCAGAACTTTTCCCAAAATGCCATGCTACTCCAGATGAGAGTGATGTTAACAGAGCATCCAAAGTCATAAAATGAGTAAGCAAGGGAGTCAAGAATTGAATTCAGGTCCCCCGACTCCAAATTCAGGATATTTTTCACCACACCACCCTGTCTTATTTCGAAAGATAGTTGGTATTTTATATAACACATATAAAACACTTTCTGCTGGACACCAAAATGAGTTCTGGGTTTCTTATACACAGCATTCTTTAACAAAGAAATAAAGAAAGGGGGGAAAAAAGAAATTTAGAGCAAAGGAAGTTTTTTGTTTTTTTACAGAAATTATCTATTATTTTGAATTGGGAGCCAAGTAGAGAGGCCTCATCTAGAAGTAACAAAGTCTACAATCTTGGCTTTTGAATCTTAGGATTCAACAGTCAGTCTGAGTGAAAGACAAAATGGTTCAACAATGCATTATTGCTATTCCTTTTCTGATCATTATGATAACAATGATAATGGTTAGTATTTAGTCATCATTATTATTTTGCTTAAAACTTTCATGGTTTTAGTATCAGGTAAACTAAAGAGATGCAAACTTACCAAAAATCAAATGTGCTGAAACTGTTCTAATGAATGGATATTTCCACACACTCACTCACAGACAGTTTTAGGTGTGACTTGAGGAAGGAGCTGTGTGAATATATATTGCTTAATACTGCTTTGGCATATAAGGGGGTAATATAGTCATGTTCCTAAAAAAGCTCACTTAAGCTTTCAAGAAATCATATAGCTAGTATGAAACTTAGTAAAACTTGAAGAAAGAGTCATGCATGCTAATAGCACTATGCCTTTAAAATAATTATCATTATGGCAGAGCCATCTAGAGTGAAATTCCTGCTTCTGATACATACTAATTGTATAACTTTGGACAAGTAATTTAAGTCCTTGTTGCCCAAAGCAATTTTTTTTTCTAAGATGATAAATTATAGACAAGCTGCTGGTCTGCGTGTGTGAAGGGAACTTCCATAATGGAAGCTCCTTAGATTGGTGAAACCACAAGTTCACTGCTTTCTTCCCCATGTCCCCCCAAAAATCATATCACAAAATTCCAGTTTTTACAATCTCTCTCTATTTTTTTTCAGAGAATAATGAATCAAGACATTAAAATGCTAATATTATGAGGTCAGACTTGCCTAGATTGATACATTCCTGAAGTGGAAAAACTACCTATTCCAAGGCCAGTCACCAGATGGAACAGATTCCTAATAGACTTCTGAGGAGTTAATATAATCAGTATATTTTAGAAAGGACTCTAGATTTCTAGAGTATAGAAGGATAAAAGAGTAGGTTAAGGACACGGGGATGATAAAAGGGAAAGCAGTTTCGTCTTTTGATTCCTCAACCAAAACATTTTTCCCTCCCCAAATCTTTGCAAGGTTTGATTCTTCCCATAGACTTTCTAAAGGGAGACTAGATCCTAGATACTGCCTAATTTAAAAAGTGAAAAAGGTGAATCTAACTCCACATACCAGTAACTTCTCTCAATTAGGAGAGAAGACAAATCATGGAATGACTTCAGCTGGTAGTTCCTTGACTTGTGGAACTCAGATCCCTGGGGAGCAGTTATTGCTTGTTATCTGTGAATCCATATGTATAATAGACTTCCAATCTCTGATAGCTACAAAATGTTATGATTAATAAAATGCAAGTTGACTTAAAAGATTACTGAATTCATGGGTAGTTCTTTGTCATCATGGCTTTTCTCAGGCAATTGTGGCTAATATCATGTGGAACTCAGAGATTTTTGATGTAAAAAAAAGACTTGTGTTCAAAAAAGTTGGAAATCTCTGATTTAGACATTTTCATCTGAGTCTGGAACTAGGAAGATTATTTATTTAAGGGATTCACTATTGCTTGGTACCAGGGTAGGTGCTATAAATTAATGGCTTCAACTTAAATAGAAATGAATCCCTATTGACTTAGAAAACTACAAATGAACATTTTCTGTGTTGTTTTGCATTTTTATTGATTTTGTTAAACTTTTCCCAATTATATTTTAGTCTGGTTCAAGTCCTTGGGAGTTTTGTAGGTGTTTGTGGCCCACAGGCTACATGTTCGAACTTCTACTATACAGGAATAATAATAATAGTATTCATCTAATACCTATATAAAAATTAATGTCATTTGATCTTCATGACAACCCTGGGAGGTAAATGCTATTATCATCTCCATTTTACCAATGAGAACACTGAGGTAGACAAAGGTTAAGTGACTTGTCCGGGCTCCCACAGTTAGTAAATAACAGATAGGATCTGAACTCAGGTCTTCTTGACTCCAGTTTCAATATCCTTATCCATTGTGACACCTAGCTGCCTAAGGAAAGATGTCTAATTGGAGCAATCCATGATCCTGGCTGTTGGAAGCTTAGACTATAACAACACAGACAAGACAAATCCAGGATCAGGTCTTTCTCCACTCCATAGGGAGGATTTTGGGAGGAGTGATGTTAATAAACTCACAGACTGTATAGCAGCTACCAAGAAAATCTTATGTGGAGGGGATAAGGGTATGGTATTCCTTTCTCCCATGCCCCTGGGAGATTCATTATTTTATTTTCTAATAGTTAGAATTGTATGTTTTCCTATTGAAATACATTGATTTTTGACACTTTGGTTATAGCTAGTAGTAGAAGAAAGGCAATATGGGATAATGAATGTATGTGAAGTCATGGAAGCTTGGGTTGAAGTGCCCCATTTGACATAAAATAATTATATAACCATGGGCAAGGTACTTAACCTAACAGTTTCCTCAGGAGACTATCAGTTATGTCAGAGTTGCATCTGTGGAGAGAAGTCTCCATTTTGGGAGTTCCCTATTTTAATTAAATCACAGTTCAGGACCAAAAAAAGTAATAATCAATAAAGAAACAGTTAACAACTTGGAAAACATGAAGGAAAGCGAGGCATTTCCCCAAGTATTGTATCATTGTATATATCTTTGTACATATCATTACAAGATGAAGAAACAGGAAGTATTTCAAGGGAGAGGATAAAAGAGAGAGACTGAGAAGAAAGGGGGGGTTGAACTTGAAAGACCGATTTGTCCTCTTTGAAGTCATTTGGCCACCTTGAACATTAATCACAAAACACAGAACACAGCATTTCTCATTGACTTGCTATGTCCATTAAACATCAGGACTTGGACCCTGGTTCCTTCAGCTGTAAATTCTCTCAGTCTCAAGCCTGGTAGAAGCTCAGCTTTTAAAAATACATAAAAATGACCTCCCTCTTTTACACTTGAAAGCCTTTTCTGTATGAGTGTTTTCTCTTGATATTCTCAAAGTGGATTGACTTTTTGAGTTTTGTTTTGCTTAAAATTCCATCTTGTGTTAAAAACTTTAAAATCTTGAAAGGAGTCCATTGCTTTTTTTTTTCTCTTCAAGGGAATCAGGAAGACCTGAATTAAAATCTGGCATCAGACACATACTAGCTGTCATTTAATGTTTGTCTACCTTGGTTTCCTCATCTGCAAAATTGGGATGATAATAGAACCAGTTCTCAGGGTTGTTATGAGATAAAATAAGATTTGTAAACTGCTTTGCAAACTTAAGATGTTACACAAATGCTGCTACTGCTGTTGCTGCTGCTGCTGTTGGCCCAAGACTCTGGTTTGGAAGGCTTTAGGTTCTGTTAGGTGATGGTGGAAATACTGTGAGGAATCCTCTCCTGAGACGTAGAATCCATATCTTCTTGCAATTATCCAAGCTATCCTATTCTGTCTTTTTTTTGGATCCAATTATGGTTTCAGTGTTGAGTTATTGGTCACATTATTAAGGAACTTCCCAAGAGGAAATTCCCCTTCCCATACAGATCCAAGCACTTCTTGAGCACCTTTAAACCTTAAAGAGATCTCTGGAGTACTTAGAGAGTTAAATGACTTGGTATCAGAGATGATTTGAACACAGGATTTCCTGACCTGACTCTGGCCCTCCCTATCCACTAAACCGTACTCCCTCTCAGGCTTTCTATAGCAGGAAGAGGCTTTAGAACCTCACTTTTTTCTAAGAAATAATGTAAGGTGTCTAGCATTCTAAACTTTATACTCTGAATCTGTTTGGTGCTCAAGGATATGCCTTGCCTGATCCCTATTCAACTTCAGCAATTGCCACCACATCTTGGTAGCTAGTTTTTGCATGTCTTTCTCTTCTTATCTCTGCTGCCTTCTTACCTGCCTCCAGACCAGAGTTCTTAATCATTTTTATGTCATGAAGCCCTTTGGCAGTCTAGTGAAGCTTATGGACCCCTTCTCAGATTTGTGTTTTTAAACGTATGAAATAAAATGCACAAGAAGACAAAGAAAACAAAAGTGACTGAAAATAAAGATGTTATTTTTTCCCCCATCCAAGTTTATGGACTCCTTTTGTTTCTGTGGTCCCCTTCTCTAGAAGCTAAATCTAGATTTTTGAAGGTTTGTTCCAAAGGCAAAAGAGAAATTCACTGAAATATGACTGTAAAGTTTGCAGGAAATCAAGAAAAATGAAATTTAATTAAATAAATTAACATGGAAATGTATAAATATAAAATTAATACAATTTAATTTAAAAATTAGCCAATACAGACAGGGGGTACCCAAACTTGTTACCTGAAGTTCCCCAGGATCTGCTAGATCTCTATGATTCTCACTAGACCTGGAGTCTAAGGCATGCTGTTCTGACCTCTTCTTTTGGTCCCATAGAGATAGTAGTTACTCTTCTGACCAATGACCGTAGGTATTTCTGCAATATACCTACATGGTTTTTCTGGGCTGAGCATATTTGCCCATGTGAAAAAGTCCAAGTTTACTCAATCAAGAAAATATCTTGGTAGCTATTGACCTTGTGCTCCACCCACATTCCTACCTAACTGCTTCACTAGGTGCTTCCCCTTTCTCTTGGGGAGGAAAAGAACCTTCACTTATAGAACAGCTTGAATTTTTCAGATTGCCCAGAAAGCAGAATGATTACATCCAACACTTTCTTCTTCCACAAATCAGTTAGTCAGTCAGTAGATTATTTATGCAGAATTTACTCTGTGCTGGGCTCCATGCTGAGGCAAGAACAAAACAAAACAAAAAACAAACCAAAAAAACCCAATTCTGGTTCTCAAGGAGTTCATGTTCTAATGACCTAGATAATATGTAAACAACTAACTAATTTCTCCCTCAATCTCTCTCTCTCTCTCTCTCTCTCTCTCTCTCTCTCTCTCTCTCTCTCTCTCTCCAAACAGAAGATTTTCTGTTTGTTCCTGGAGGGAACAGACAAGTACTAGAGTTCATTCAGAGGGATAATGGGAGAGGGGATTGACTTAGATCCACATTTTAGAAAAATTACTTTGACAATTGAGTGGATGATGGTTTGGAGTCAAGAGAGACTTGGGGGGCAACCAGTTAGAAAGCTACTGCAATAATAGTCCAGTCAATATATGATGAGGGCCTGAATTAGGGTGATGGCTATGTAAATAGACAGAAAAGGACATACACAAAACATGTTGTGAAATGAAGAATGGATTGGAGATGTGGAGCTGGTGCAAATGAGGAGTCAATTATGACATCACAATTGTGAGTCTGGGTGACTAGGAAGACCAAGGTGGGAAGTTCAGAAGGTAGAGAGGATTCGAGTTGAAAGATAAATGAGTTCTCTTTGGGAGATGTTGAGTTTGAGATTCTTTGTGGACATCCAGTTTGAGATGTCTAAGAGGCATCAGAGAAAGGCATGACTGTCGATCAACAGAGAGACCAGATACACACACACACACAGACACACACACAGAAACACATACACACACACACACACACTAATCATCTGAATAGAAATGATCATTGAACATGTGGGACCTAATGAGATCATCAAGTAAGTAGTATATAGCAAAAAGAGAAAAGGGCCAAGACCAAGGCACTTGAGGACACCCTCGAGGTTAGTGGAGGTATCATCTGGAGTGATTAGAAGAGTAGGAGGAGAACCGAGAGAGAGAGAGAGAGAGAGAGAGAGAGAGAGAGAGAGAGAGAGAGAGAGAGAGAAGGAGAAGAAAAGTTGACAACAACAATCTTTTTTGTTCTTGGTCACATCATTATTTAAAATGGATAGTCACTTCCTGCTCTTTTCACTTAAATTCCTGTTGACCGTGAAACAAGATTAGATTAATTTTAAAGAAGGCATCATTTAAAGAAAGTGGATCCAGTAAGGAGTGGCAGGGTAAGGGGAGAAGATCAGGTAACAAAAACGGGGTAAAAAGAGAGGCTGAGAAGGAAAATAGTGAGAAAAAATAAGATGGAGTGAAATTCAGAAATAGTAATTATAACTTTGAATGTGAATGGATTGAACTAGTATTTGACAAGAGAATATTGTATATAGCAACAACAATATTGTTTTAAGAACAACTTTGGGTTAATGTCACTATTATAAGTGACAAATTAACTATAAAGGACATAAGAAAAAATGTGGCCTCATGGCCACAGATTCCCCACCACTGATTTATCAGTACACCAGTGAGCGAAAGGATTTTGAAAGAGAATTCCCCCTAGTTGGTTCTGGCTGGAAAGTGAATGGGGAACTAGAAGAGTCTCAAGTAGAAATATGGTCCAGAATGCCCTGAATTTCCCCAGGTTACAAATGAAGTGGTTCTAGGATGCTGGGATCAGAATTTCTTTCCTCTTTACGTTGGGTCACTTAATTCAGAGTGTTCTTCCAAGCGGTCCTGGTGTAGTCTGGATGTTTGGAACATCGGATTACCTCCTTGGATAACAGTAGGCACGAGGACGTCATTTAAATGTAGGCAAGAGAACGTGCTCTTTTTACAAAGACTTTGGGTGATGACGCTGCTCTCATATACAAAGTGCTTTGTCATCCTCAGGGATAAGACAGGAGCTCAAATTCTGAGCTCGGGATCACTATGATTGTACTTTTTCTGCCCTCTCCTTTCCTCGTCAGGCTGAGTTTCCAGCAGACAGGCCTCTTTGCCGTTTATAGCAGAAGCTTTTGTTTTTGAAGTGGATTTACTAGTAACCCTTTGTATTTACATCACACCTTTCATCTAGAGATTTCAAAGAGGCTTACCAACCATCTGTCATTAAGTGTCATTATTTCTAAAGAAAAAGGCAAAGGAAAGAATGACTTGCTTGAAGTCATTGAGTCAGAATTGCCAGGAGTTTTAAGCCCTGGCCCAGTGATGGTGCGACATTTTATATGGTTTCCAAATATTTTATTTGATATAATTATTTTCACATTAGGCTTCCATGGATTTGGTTACCTTTGGGATATGTCAGTCTCAGTAATAGTAATAGTTATAATAACAATAATAAGGACTGACATTTTTACCAGGCTTTGAAGTTTATAAAGTGTTTCAATGTATATTACCTCACTCAAATCTCTGAGTCACAATTGCACATAGTATTTCTCCAATTATTGAAATCTGATTTTACTTGTAAAAAAAAGTGTTTTTTAAAAATCTTATTTTGTTCATACAGTTCCTGGGTTTGTTTTGGCAGGTATGCGTTCAGGTTTGTTTTTTTTTTAATACTGTCTACAGTTATTTTAAATAGAATATCTCTTACTCTCTCTTCTTTGTGATATGTAGGAATGCTGATGATTTGTGTGAATTCACTTTATATCCTGCTACTTTGCTAAAATTATTGCTTCAACTAACTTTTTAGTTATCTTCATCTGGAGAAAGGACTGAGAAATAGAAGTGCATATGGAATAATTTTATATATGCATACATATTTGTGTCTAAAGGTAGCCATCTCTAGGGCAGGAGAGGGGGATGGGGGAGGGAAGAAAAAAAGAAAAAAAAAGAAAGTTATACAATAACTTTATTAAATATTTAAAAGAAATAACAAGTTATGCATAGTAGACTTGCAGTTTCATGTACAATCATCTTTTTTTCTATCCCCACTATGTTATGGAAATGCTTGCTTTATTTCTTAAATTCAGAATAAAATAAATTAAATTAAAAAAAAGAATTACACATGGTAAATGTTTGATATAGGGCAGTTAGGTAGTGAGGAGGCTAGAAAGTAGGATATCTGGGGTCAGGAAGACCTGAGTTGAGTTCAAATCCAGTGTCAGACTGGATTTACTAACTGTGTGACCCAGGGCAAAGTCACTTAACCCTGTTTGCCTCAGTTTCTTATCTAAAAAAAGAGCTGGAGAAGAAAATGTCAAACCATTCTAGTATCTCTATTAAGAGAACTTCAGATGGAGTCCCAAAGAATATGAAAAATGAATGAATGAATGCTTGGCATAATGCCATCCATTTATATCATTTTTTTCCTTGTATCCTCACAACAGCCCTGTGAGTTTGGTCAGACACTATAAATTTCCTTATTTTATAGAGCACGAAATGGAGACACAATAAGTGAAATGGTTTATCTAAGATCATGTGGCAGACAAGTAGTAAAGCTTAGACTTGAAATGAGGCCTTCCAATTCCACTTCCAAGGCCAGCATACCATACCATGCTGCTGCCTCTGCTATATTAGTCCATAAAGGAGGTGTTAGTCCTATTTCCTGGCACCAAAATTTTAAAATGATTCCATTGTCTTTGTGTATATGTGTATTTTCCTTTTCTTTGTATTGCACAGTGGGCGTCATGGGAGAGTGGAAAGAACATGGTCTCTAGAGCCATTGGACTTAGATTCAAATCCCACTGCTGAGATTTGCTACCTGTATAACCTTTGGCAAATCACTTAACTTCTCTGGACCCCAGTATATTCATTTGCAAAATGAGAGAGTTGAATTAGATGATCTCTGAAATCATCTCCTGGTGAGGGGTTGTATCCTTACCCCCAATTAATATAAATGTAGAAAGCCCAGACTTCTGATTCAGCCAATCAAAGGTTTGAATTAGGCATGAAATAAGTCATTTTGGGAGGAATAAAGTTCATTTTTGGATGAAAGTAGATGTTTCACAGGAAATCATTTTGAGAAGGACTAAAAGAATCAGATGTACCTTTGGGCCAGTTAGAAGGCAATGAATGAGCCCAACATTGAAGCCATCAAACTTCAGGCTTAGGAGCAACTTAAGGAGGCAGATCCTTTCACCCATGCAGGAAGGCAGCAAGTAGGAGGTGGGGCATTGAGCCCAGAAGATCGTAGACTAAAGGAGACAATTCATCTCTTGTTGAGAGACATCCCAAGAACCAACTAGATAAACTGAAGACAGGCAGCTTCAAGATTCTATAACGGTTTGGGCATTTGGAGACTAGCAGAGAGTTATATCTAAGGGAAACTTTATGAAAACTCTACAAAGGAAAGAAAGAGCTCTTTCCCCCTATGCCTTTCTCCTTTGTGGAATAGCTCCATGTCACATGCAACTCATAGCTCCAAGTTATTTGGAGTTCCTTTCTCCTTTGATGAAGTCTTCATGAATGCTCCTTAGGTGTAATTATTCTTATACTATACAAATATTCCCCATGTTTGCCTTACTACCATTGTACTCTAAATTTCAACTTGCTTTTCCCATAGACATATGCGTACTTATGCAAAAGTATGCCTTAGACTTTTGGGAGAATGTTTTATGTACCAATTGCACTGACCATCCCACTTTAATAACCATTCCTATGCAAATGTTAATCTAAGCAGATTAATATCCAACAGGGACACACCAAATGAGGTTCTATGAGCAATGGTAGTAGAAATCTCCCAAGCACTCAGGGTTACCCTTAGACTCCTGGGGAGGGGGAGAAGTAGTCAACCACCCTTTGGGAACCTATCCTGTTTGCCTGTGTAGGTTGAGAGAGTGAGTCGAAGGGGGATACACTAATATCATAGGGCCTAGAAATGTAAGGAACAAATTCCACATCCTTTATAGAGGATGTCATTTTGTAAAACACTTCACCATGTACAGTTGCTTCTTAAATGAAATGAATATAATTGATTTTAGAGAGGTTTTACAATCAGTCAGCAATAAAAAAAGGAATTAAAAATAGAATCGAAGTTTCTTATTTCCACATTTTCATAGAATGGATGGGTAGGGAAGTTACCTAGTCACAAATGAGTGGACTGATGGGTTATGTTTTGTTTTTAATCAGAAGTTTTACAGGTGAGGTTTTTTTAAAACTATTATCAGTGAGCAGAACCAGGAGAACATTATACACAGTAATAGCCACATTGTGCGATGGCTGACTTTGAAAGACTTAGCTCTTCTCAGCAATGCAAGGACCTAAAACAACTCCAAAAGACTCAAGATGGAAAATGCCATCCACATCCAGAGAAAGAAGCATAGAATCTGAATGCAGATCGAAGCATACTTTTTGCTCTCTTTTTTTGTTTTATTTTGCTTTGTTTAGCTTTTTCTTTCTCATGGTTCCTTCCATTTGTTCTAATTCTTCTATATAACATGACTAATGTGAAAATCTGTTTAATAAGAATGCATATGTAGAGCCTATATCATCTTGGGGAGGGAGCAGGGGAGAGAGGTGGAAAAAATTTAAAACTTATGGAAGTGAATGTTGAAAACTAAAAATAAATAAATTAAAAAAAGAAAAAAAACTATTATCCTTTACATTTTAAAAACCATTCCTTTTAGTAAGCTATAATGAAGTTCATAAGAATTATCAGCCTAGAGAAGAACAGCACTGGGGCTGAAGATTATATTTTCTTCGAGTCCTTGTACAAACAGACATGCACCATGGATATTAACCTCAACAAAAACATATTAGGAAACCAAGTCAGAAAAAAGCAAACAAGCTAATTCAATTGATACTTCACTTTTGGTTATTCTGCTATTTCTTATTGCTGGTACCAAAGAATTCCCCTAATCCTGAATAATTGACAGTGCGTCAAATTTCAAAGATGTTTTTAATGCTCATTTTGAACAGGAGGGGAATACTACAATCAATAATTGGCTTAACTCATAACCTATTGCAGCTCATGTGAATCCTGCCCAGTGTGATCAGGAAGAAGCTGTTTACTTGCTGTCTTTAGCCTACTTTCACATCTGTAGTGATGTAGAGGAAGTGAGGAATGATTGGTGACCTAGTTAAGCAACCACCCTCTCAAGAGTACATCATGCCTAAGTTCTCGAGCACCCACTTTTTTGTGTGTTTGAGACTCATCAAAAGGAATGTTCTGAATGGGAGACGCGTAGGCAGAACTTTAGGATGCCCAACTTTTGTTTGGGTGTCTACCATTGGCATGCAGTCATGGTGGAATGTGTTTCTTCGAGAAGACTTAGGAAGTTCCCATGATGCCAAGCATCTAGACAGAGTTTCCAGGGAAGACTTTTTTGTTCTCCTCACAGGACTTCAAATATACAGAAACTACAGGAGTTTTCCCACAGGCCATTGGATAAATGGCCTGGCCTTGGTTTCTTCAGCTATAAGATGAGGGATTTGAACTATGTTTGTTATCTCTAAGATCCCTCCCAACTTGAAAACCTTTGGGTTTGTCTGACTGTATTTTAGGGGCACAACTTCGTTCAAACATTTGTCATCTCTGGGTTTCTTTACATCGTGAATATTGATATCTGTTATTAGACTGGGTTTTCTAACGTCCACACATATCATGGATGACCAAAGTCACACAACTGCTTTATAGCAAAGTTTTCCTTCAGAGAAATGTTGGAAAGAATGTGAACGTAATAGGAGCAGTCCTTAGAAACACTGAAGGAAAAGTCCTGGGCCTATCTGAGTGTCAACGGTGAGAAGTACTTTTTACTGGGTCCTCCTGAGACATTGCTCCTACCATTACCCAGAGTTGGCCATCAGGCTTCCAGACTGACAGGGTCATCTGAATCATTATTTACTACTCAATCTCTGAATCTTCCCATTTTTTCCTGTTCAGCCTTCCTGGGCAAGAATGAATAGATGTATAACCATTTTTCTCTTTTAGGGTCCAGAAATGCAAGAAAGCAGTATGACTTTGAAATCAGAGGACCAGTTCAAATCCTAGCTCTTAGACTGACTGTGTAAACTTGGATAAATTATATAACTTTTTGGTGTCTCAGTTTCTTCATGTTTAAAATGAGTTGGGCTAGACAGCCTCTCAGGGACTTTCTAACTCTAGGTCTATAAGCCTAATAAAATTCAATCCTGGAAGCATCATGAGACAGTGAATGAGAAACACTCAGAAAATGGAGCCTGGAAATGAATGCAGGAGCCATCAGAAGTGGGATTGTTCACAGTGCAACCATTTGTTCAATGCATAGAATTAAGAACCTTGAAACAGTCTCTTGAAAGTGGCATAGTGTGCCACGCTCAATTTTACAGATGATTAAACTGAGGCCTAGAAAGGGGAAGGGACTTTCCTCCAGATCACACAGTTAGTAAAGCAGGAAACACAGGACCTATGCTCAGTTTGTCTAATTTGTAATATATGGAATTCAGAGTTGGAAGAGACCAGAGTGATCATGTATTCCTATGCCTTCCTCTTGTAAATGAGAAAAATGGTTATCTAGAGAGGAAATGATTTGCCCAAAGTCACAGGTAATAAATAGCAGATCTGGTATTCCAACCCAAGTTATCTGACTCCCAGTGTAGTATTCTTTCCACTCCCACCACTGTCCTCTCCTCTCCCTTCCCCTCCCCTCCCTTCCTCTCTTCTGTCTTCTCCTCCCCTCCCCTCCCCTATCTTCTCCTCTCCTCCACCCACTGCCTCTCTACCATTCTGAGTGTGCTTTTCAAAATTCAACCACTATTTAATTATTTATTGTTCTAGGTGCTGAGGTAGATTCAAAGTTCAGATAAGAAAGTTTCTTGGAGATAAAACTCAGACATAGAACACTGTAATATACACACACTGCTATGCTTGGTGCATTAGAGAGGGACGAAGCAAAGTGACATCTAAGAAACAAATGGTTTACTTTGGGGGTAGAGAACAAGGAAAGTTTCATGGTGGGGATAAGAGTGGGGGTGGGAAATATATACAGGGGGAAGGAATGAGGCAGTCGACACCTGGTGAGGAAATTATCTTCATGTAGCTGAGGCTCAGGCTCAACGCTGATTGACACTGCAGTCCTCTGAGTCAATCTTCGTCCCATTTGTAACAGCCATACTTCTAAAAATATTTACATAGAGCGTGAACTTAATTTTGAAAGCCTTGCATTTCGATTGAATATAAAAGAAGCCTATCTTTTTAAAAAAATCAGAAAGAAGCTTAGAAAAAGACTCATCAGAGAACCCTTTATGGATTATAGATTGGAAAATGATTTGTGATATTATTTTACCATATTTTTATTATATAACAAAGTTGTTGAAGTTACCAAAGTTTAAAGTGGAGGATGATGAAGTCTAGGGAAGTGGTAAACAGCTTAGCTTCCATATTTCACATGAATAAGTTAATTTCATTTTCATTTTCAGAATGGGGAAATTCCAGAATTGATATGTTTGTAGCTTGAGGTTAACCCAAGCAACATTCTAGATGAGATGATTAAACATATGGTTTGTGAACGTTTTGAAAAGTTCATACAAGATGTTAGCAAGGGTTCGTTAAGGACAAATTCTTCCATCTTACCCTCATTTTTCTTTTCGGTTAAGGCTGCTACACTTGAATTCTGTCTTGGGTTCTGTTTTAGCTAACTTTTTATCAATGCCTCGGATAAAGACAAAGATGACAAACTTATTCAATTTGTAACTCAGAAGAAAGGAATCAGTGCAAAGTGATCCTGTCAGACTAGACCCCTGGACCATCTCGAAGGTGATTAAATTTAATATAGCTCAATATAAAAGACTTTTTTTTTGTGGTTAAAGCAATAACAACAACTTAAGTACAGGATGGTAGATATTTCTAGGCAACAGTTAATATTTAAGATCTGAGGTTTTAGTGGACTACAGGCTCAATATAAATTACCAATGTGACATAATTATTGGCAAAACTAATTTCATCTTAGGCTGCACTATAAGAGGAATAGCATCCAGAGTGAGGAAGGTAATAGGCTCTGAACTACCCTGCCCTGCTCAGATGATGAATTAAAATGAGGCCACGAAATGGGACTGGAAAGGTTTAGCCTCAAGGAAGAAGTGGACAAGTTTAGGGTGAACAAGTTTGCTGTTCAAGTTTTTCAATGTCTGTCCTATGGAAGGGGGATGTCAGAGGAAAGGATTAGGACTGCTGTTGGAGGGCATGTGGTGGTGTGAGGAACTGAGGAGAAATGGACTTTGGCTCAGCATAAAGGAAATCATAACAAGCCGAGTTCTGCAGAAAGGGAAGTATCTGCCTTAGAAGGTGGGGAGTTCCCTGTCAATGGAGTTCGCCAAGTGAAGATTGGCTGACCACTTTTTTGGTGATGCTGTAGAGGAAATTCATACTTCAGGTATTCCTTAGATTAGATAGTTTCTGAGGTCTCGTCCAACTCTAGGATTCTATGATTTTGTGGTAGATCAGGGGACTGCCTTAAAAATCACATGGTTTGATTTTAGCATGGGATTTCATTTGGTCTCTGGGTATATTTGTAGATAAGACAGAAAAAATTATATGGATCATAATAAAATCTATTACCAAATCCTTTCATTTCTTTCTTTGAAATCTCTTCTATGACCACTTCTCTCCTCAGACACTGCCATCACCCTTGAAGAAGCATGTATTAAGAGAGCATACTTTGATAAGCCCTTCAAAAATCAAGGATCTCATTTGATCCTTACAGCAAGGCTGCAAGCTAAGTGCTATTATTTCACCCACTTTGTAATTGAGTAAACTGAGGCAGACAGAAGTTAAGTGCAGAGGACTCAAGCTGAAGGCCAAAAGGTGGTAGCAGTGAGAAGCTTTGTAGCCACGTGCTCTGTGAAGCCCCGCCTGATAGAGACTCCATGCAATGCTCAGGAAGAAGGTTCAATGGAACCAGTGACTCCAAGAAGGTTGGGAGTAACAGATGGGCTTCAAATTATGGATGAGTTAGGAGGGTGTCTACCCCAAGCGTGTGAAGATTTCCCCTGTGGAATAGGAAAAGTATGAACATTTTGTTTCAATGGCCATGAAGGTAGCTGAAGCAGAACTGTGGAGCACTTAGAGCTTAGTCAGACATTGAAGACATCAAGTTATTCACTGCATCCTAGGCTATCACTAGTCATCTGACTTTTGTCTAGTCACTGGATGTTGAAGACTCTGGAAGAGAGTGAGGCTGACGACTTTGGATAACTTTGCCTCACTTAAATCCGGTTTACACAGTGTTGGGAGCCTAGGAGGCCAAATCCAGGACTCAGATAAAGATCTTGATGGTATACCTCTCCAGGTGACTGTGGCTTGAAAAGGCTGGCACCCTGGGAATATACTTAAAAGGACTTTTGTTTGAGGTCCTGACATTGAGGCCTTTGCCCCCAGGCTTCAGACACCTAAAAGACTTGTCCCTTATTGAATTATCCATTCTGTGTTGGTTCCAGGATATAACAGACTAAAGACAATGATTGCACCTAGGTAACATATTCCTTATCAAATTCTGTTACTTCCAAGAACTAACAGGCTTAAGGCAATGAATCCTTTCATCCTTCTGTATAAAAATCTTGCTCAAAGCATCATTAAATGGAGTTCTTTCCTACGAACTACCCGCCTGGTTAATTCTCTCTCACGTCTCTGCTCACACTTGGGGCTGGTACCCAATTGGCCCACGACAACACAGGAGTCAAAAAGGCTGTGTATCTTGGAGCATGCACATGCAGGTTTTGCTTGTGTTGGCAAGATTGGCCTTATGTATAGGCAGAGTAAAAGGTCCTCTCTGTTGCTATGAATTGAGGCATATGAGGTTCTCCTTTCACCTCAAAAGACCTCTCTTATTGGTGCCTGAAATTCAACTATTAGTCATTTGTTTACATTAGGCAACATACCACCAAAAGTGATATTTTAAAAAATGTATATACTTCTACATGGTGATCAATACTAAGTTCCTAAGTATGATATAGTAGAAAGAGCATTAGAACAACAAAATAACACTGTACTATCTTCTCAGGGAAACTCATATGGGAAGAACTGCATAGTTCAGTGGTTTTAGGACATCTTGGGGTTTGAATAATAAATCACAAATGATTGAAGACTGTCTACAAGGTTTACACTCTTCTTGCCTGTACCTCTCAGGGCAGAGCTTTTGTTCTTTATATTAACCTAGCTTTGGTTATGAGGCTTCTGGTTAGAGGTTGCCAAGGTATAAATTCCTGGACCTTCTGGTTGAACCTCTCAACCAAGGGCCTTTCAGTGGTCTTGGCTCCCCAGATGTGGTATTGTAGGACCAACGCAATATTCACAGCACTGCCTGTGACTATGAATATGCTGGCACAGTTCTGAATCACAAAAAGTAACTGACTTTCTATATAAAAGACAGAAGCAAAACATTTATTCAGAAACCAGAAAGCCAAATCCCAACACTAGTCCTTTTATCATTACAGGTGTCCTTCTGTGGGTTTGTACCTATGTCCTCAGCCCACATCTAAAAATGGGCCCCAGATTGGAAGAGTTTTCCAAGCAAGATCCCAAGCTTTTTCATGTTCACTTTCCAGATACATTTTCAACATATCATATATGTGTCTCCCTGTTCCCTTGTCTTCTATGAACAGCAAATACATCTCTGTCATAGCATCAAAAGAATGGTACTGAATTCAGCAGCATTGACCTTAACCTTGGAAGTAGCCTGTAGCATAATAAGTTCAGAAAATGCAACCTTTTAATTTCCTGGAGCTCAGCATTTCAAGCAAAGGGCCTGGTACTAATTACTATCATTTTAATGCCTTTGTCCATCAAACTTCAACGATTTCCAAAATTATTCAGCACAGGCGTGTGGTGCCAAATAGCCTCTCATTCACAGGAAGCAGCAGGATGCAGGAAGTCTGGCATGATTTATCTCACAAGTTTTATACAACTTTAGGAGCAGACATAGCACTGAAATGAAACCAAAACCTTTTTTGCCCTAAGGAGGAGGGGAGGATTATTATTCTGATCATAAGGCTCTCTGCTGGATTTATCCTCACCTTCACATGGTCTTGTGTTGCCAAACTCAAATTCTCAGTTCCATTTAGGAAACAAGGCACACAGCATTCTCACTACTCTCTACAAAGCCTCCGTTGGGAGAGGTGTAGTGGACCAGATCCCAGGTCAGATAGCTATCAAAACCATGTGCAGGTCAGTTGTATTTCTGTTTGATGGAAGCATTCATACATTTATACCATGATAACAGTAATGTACTATTATTAATATCAACAATATAGAAACAGTGTGGTGTAATGAATAGAGAGCTGGTCTCCAAGCCAGGAAGACAAAGGGGTTATCTCACCCAGGATACATACCGATCTGATGACTGAGAAAGTCACTGAATCTCTCAGTGCCCTAGGCATCCTGCTAAGACTAGAAATTGCAAGAGAAGGTGCTAACCAACTTTGGCAGAGAGAGTTTCCTCCCCAGATAGTTTTCTATATCAATGAAATCATAGATTCTATGCCAATCCCTAATATTTACAATAATAATAGCATTTAGATAAGAGTTTTGCATTTAAAAAGCAGTTTCTTCATAACATCTCAGTAGAGTTGGTAAAATGACAATCCCTTTTTATATAGCCCTTTAAAGTTTACAAAGCATTTTACTTACAATAGCCTTATGAAGTGGGTAATAAAAATGTAGGATATGTGTCCTCCAGTCTGTGGTCCTGGATTCTTAAGTTGGTATTTCTCCAGGGACTGTAGGTACAGTGACATTTCTAGTTGGCTTCAGTGTCAGGGTAGTCCTGATTGGTTAGTCAGTGTAGGTTGACAAAGGATGTAGGAGGAAGAGTGTGGGGAGTTTAGAAGGAATAAGAGAATATGGAATAAGAGGAATGACAGCTGACTTTGAAGGTGGATTTCATTAGGGATGTTATTAACTTCTGCCTAGATAGAAGAGTTTTTGATACTTTATGTAGCTAGCCAGCATGGGTAGGAGTTCTTTGTTCCTATCCCTAGGCAAGGACTTCATACATTGGATGGTGATGTATATCTGCAACTACAGTAATGGTTTGGTCTTTGACTCTCCATGAAAGTTTTTGTAGTCATGGTTTCTGAGTTTTCTCTGTCACTTTTGAGTCAATAGCATCAGTGATCAGGAGTTCAGACAAATTGCTTGTGACCAGTAATTGTGGCAAATCTTAACCCTGATAAATTCTCTGTTCACAGCACCATATGGGTTAAGGGAGTACCAGGGAAAGACTGTAGGGGCTCACTCCTTTGAAATGCCAATGGGAGGGAATGGTTTTTTGCTTGGTGGATAAAAGCTTGCAGTTTATGTGAGTTGATAATTAGAGAGTTTATGTAAACTTGTGTCAATTTTTTTTTACATTCCTATACATCTTTCTTTCTTTTTTTTAAATATTATTTACTTTTAACATTCTTTCTTTTTTAAATGTTGAGTTCCAGATTTTCTCCTTCCTTCCTACCCCTCCCCCACCTACTGAGAAAACAAACAATATATCAGTTATACATGTGAAGTCATGCAAAATGCATTTTCATATTAGCTATATTGTGAAAAAAAAAAGCAAAAAAAATGGTGAGAAAACCATACTTCAATTTGCACTCAGAGGTCATAAGTTTTCTCTCTGGAAGTGAATAGCATTTTTTCATCAGCAGTACTTTGGAATTGTCTTGGATTACTGTATTGATTAGAGTAGCCAAATCTTTCACAAGTTGATCATCATTATAGCATTGCTATTACTGTGTACAATAGTCTCCTGGTTCTTTGCACTTCATTTTGCATAAAAAAAAGTATTAAGTACTTACTGTGTACCAAGTACTAGAATTACAAATAGAAAGCAAGGCAGTCCTGGTGCTTAAGGAGCAATCTAAAGGGGGAGATAACACACAAACGGGTTTTATCTTATAGAGATTGGTTGAACCCAGAGCACCTATTATATTAAGTTATGGCTTTACTGTTTTCATCTCTATAAAATGAGACCAATGTGCCAAGGTTGCTCGTAAATGGGATATTAGTTATTGAAACCAGTCAGCCAAGTTTGTGAGACCTAACCTTCTGCAGTTAGGATACCTTTGGTGTGGGCACATGTACAAATCTCGATGCATTTTTGATAAGCCATCATCCATACACACACACACACACACACACACACATACACACACACACAACACAGAAAGAGAGAGACAGAGAGACAGAGAGAGAGACAGACAGACAGACAGAGACACAGAGAGAGAGAGAGAGAGAGAGAGAGAGAGAGAGAGAAAGAGAGAGAGAGAGAGATTACCTAGAGAAACAAAGAAGAAAACCCATTTCTTCTTAAAGGACTCTTTTCTGCAAGTTATGTTTTTAGTCATTTTTATAGTCTTGAAGGACAATTTCATATCAACATATGACACGAAATATCGCACAACAGTGCTCTACTGTCCCTCTGCTTTGTAGCTCTGTGACTTTCTTCCTTTCAGAATATGATCAGAAAACCACATGTTATTTGTGTGGTCAAAAGGAAATCTCACCAAAAACACAAAAGGAGCCCAAGGGTAATAACAGAAACAAACTTGACATATTTTTTCTTTATTCTCTGATGTATTCAAAATTTCCCCATTAGCGAGCCTGAAAAGGCAGACGTAAAGTATCACAATTTCTCTTCTTTTCGGTCTTCACCATGCACCATGTTTTTATCTGAGTAAACTTGTACAGTGAATATATGTATCAGGCAATTCTACTTAATGACTTTCCCAGTTGCTTTTCTAAAATGGGAATGGACTCACCCATGACATAATCATATCCTCCTGACTGAAGGGATGTAAAGAGAGGCTGGATATTGTGGCAAAATGAAAAAAGTCCTGGGATTATATCAGATAGCAAACCTTCAAGTGCTATATAAATGGTAATGATTATTATTATTGTTAGAACATTTGGTTTCAAATCCTGCCTCTGACTAGGTAATATGACCTTGGACAAGTCATTTTGCCTTTCTAAGATGTGTTTCTTTATCTTTAAAATGGGTACAATATATGTGTTACCTGCGCAGCTCTCCTGGGGAAATAATTTTCCAAATCTTAAAGCTCTACAGAAAGGTGAGTTACTATTATGATGATCAGTGTTGGGGATGTTGGAGAGGTGAACCACCCATGGAGTGATGGATTGGATTAGATCAGGAGTTCTCCAACTGGGATCCACGGACCCCTTATGATTAATTAACCAATCAGTCAAAAAGCATTTAGTGAGTACCCACCATGATTCAGTCACTGTGTGTTGGGTGATGTGGATAGATCTCAGGGGAGTCTATCAATCTGAATGGGAAAAAAATTTACCCTTTTATTTTAATCTAATTGATGTCCTTTGTAGTCCTATGTATTTTGTTTTATACATTTAAAAACATCTTTCTTCTATGCCTAATCTTGCGCTTCCATTGCTCTCCCTTTCTTCACTCTCCCAACAACTAGTTATACCTCTGGGTATAACTGGGATTTAGCTTTCCTTTTAGTTGAAACCCAGAAGAATTTTAACAGTACATGTGCCTGGACCTTGTAGGTTTCTAGTGAATCAGGATCATTTGTCTCATAGCCCCCTGGAGCTGAATCAAGGGAAATGGTGGGAATACAGCAGGGGTTGACACAATTGACTAAAAACATCTTAATTGACCCATAATCATACAATCATACAAAGAACCTGCTGCTGATTGCCTGGTTTTCCACACTCATATGTGACTGTATATTGCCTTTTTTCCTGCCACTGTCCTTCCCTTTTTTGGAGGACTAGGTCTCCTTATCTCATCCAGGTTGGAATTACAGTTGTCACTCACCATTAATTGGCACAGGAACTTTGACATGCTCTATTTCCAACCTGGGCTGGTTTGACTCTCCTTAGACAGCTTTGTGATCCCCTATTGCCAAAGGTCCACCATATTGGTGCTGGACTTAGTACAAAAACCTGATCAATTTAGCCCACCATACCTCAGAACTCTTGGATTCAAGAAATCCATGAACCTGAGACTCTCCCTGTAACAGGGATTACAGGCCTCTGCTACCACACTGGGCCATCCTCTTTTAATGCTGCCTATCATGTAAATCTTAAAGTTTTCTATTAAAGAGATTGATTTTTATTATTGCATTATAATCAGATTATAATTCTGTAAAATGGGGGAAATTTTACATGGATGACCTAACTCAGAACTGTGAGAAAACATTTTTGTAAATAATTAAACAGTGGTGAATCTGTACAGAAAAAGGCTTTGATAGAGAAGATTTCTAGTGGTGTTCTGGGAGAGGTGATTCTCTGACATGAATGGTGACTTGCTGATATAGTGTAAAATTTTGGTGTCAAATGACATCATTTAATTAAAAAAGTTACTTGAAAAATTAAAAGATAAACACACCACATATCAGGGCAATTAGCTGTGAGATGGGAGCCTCCCACCTAGGGACACTCTCATAGAAGAGTAAAAAAGACAATAATTTCTAAGGACACTTTTTCCAGCTCTGACTCTCCTCTGCCCTGACACAAGCCACCTGTCCTCATAGGAGATGTGTGCTTGGAGACACTGGGGCAGTTGGGGCTCTGAATTTTCCCTCTCTTACCACCTTCATATGTGCTGGCTAGTACAGGACACTGCTTATGCCAGCCTGCTCTCCCAAGCTGTTTTCATGAACTAATTAATGCTGTTAGGTGAAAGTATGCAAGTATTTAAAAATCAGGTTAATTTTTTTTTGGTTTTAGTTTTTCCACCCATAAAATGGAGCTAGCTAGTCCCATGGACTAGCATTAGAAAGCAATGACAAGAATATTCACATTTAGAGTGGTCTATGGGAAGAATAATAGAACTGGAATCAAAGGATCAGGGTTCAAATAGTCACTTTAATTCCTACCTTGTTTGAATTTGGACCTATGTGACCTCTCTGGCTCTTAGAAGGAGTTAGTTTTCTAAGATTTCTTCTAGTTGTAAATCTTGTATATGGATTTGTTGTTGTTGTAGTACCATGGGAGTAATGTGCATTTTCTACTCTGCAAAGCCTGCTGTACACTGTGTCCTCTCCTGCCTAAACAGCTGTTTCATAGATTCAGAATTTTACAATTGGAGGGAAATATGGCATGTTTGGAGTTCTCAAATTTGTTTCTACACTACTAGGGTAGAATTTAGCTTGCTTTTCCAGATATCCAACCTGGGCTACATCAAAATCTGTGTTATCCCAGACTTTTCTTTCCATCTAATTGGTCTCCACTAACTCAAGCACAACCAAAGTGCATGAAACAGTCTAGAGAGTGGGGGAGACATGGATATGCCACAAATATACTCTTAGTTGCTTTTCCAATGGGTCCACAAAAAAAGCACACAGCATTTTTAAGAAAATGAAGATTCTGATTTACTTTGAGATTGTTAGAGATTCAAAATATCCATCCCTCTTCTGAGAATCTTTTTTTCCTTAAGAACCCATACAATCCTCCAACCTATACTGTTGTTGAGAACCTGCTACAAGGGCAAAGGATTTGGGATCTGTAGAGAACTGACCTGTCTCTCTGGACCACCATCTACATTGCTCCTTCACATGATAACCTCTGTTCTTTACAACTTTTTAGCTACAGCTCTTCCTTGGGCCAGAAACTCTTCCTCTGGGTTCAAGAAGTTTGGTTCAGAAATGCCATACTGTTCTATTGCTATTGCCAAGTGGTCTTTGGATCCAGTGTTATGGATATGCAGGATTTCCCTTCAGAGATCCAAGTCCTAGTGTTTATAAGTAACCTCTTTTCTCTCTGTCTCTCTTCATTTTTCACATCTTTCTTTTAAAAATTAAGTTCAAGGGTAGGTGACTAGCCATGCAATCTTATCAAATGTCATTAATCACCTGGATGATAAACTCATTGCTGCTATAACTCACCACCTGTAAACTTCATGTCATATTAAAGGACCAACAAAGATGAGGTAATTAGGTGAATTCACTCTTTATCAAAGAGTTAACCTTGTCAAGAGAGTTTCATTTTTCATTAAAGAGATATGAGATATTCTGGAAGACTTTTTAGCCTCTCAATTGTTTCAAGATTGGAGGAGGTCATAGTTGCATTGTATTTTATCCTAGTTATATGCAGAGTATATTCTGGGTACCACATTTTAGGTGCAATCTGAAGGAGTACACACTTCAGTGAGATCACAAGTTGTTTCCAATCTTTTCTATCACAGAGAGTGTTGCCATAAAATGTCTTGGTGTATTATAGGGTTTTTAATTTTTAATTTTCCTGTTTCTCTCTCTCTCTCTCTCTCTCTCCTTTCCTTTCCTTCCTTCCTTTCTTTTTGTTATTGTGTTGAATGGCTAGTAGTGGAATGTCTGAGTCAAAAGATGTGGAGATTTTCGATTATTGGCATGTCATAATTATCAATGACAATAATGGCATTGTAATATATGACTTGTAATGGAATCTCTGAGTCAAAGGATATGGGGATTTTATTTTTGCATAATTCCTGATTGCATTCCAGAATGCTTTTACTATTCATAACTCCACCCAAAAATGCATTAATGTGTCTATTTTTTGAGAACCTTCTCTGACAACCCATTTGCTGTTGTCTTTCATAGCTTTGTGGTGCAGTGGATAGAGCACTGGACCTGGAGTGAGGAAAACCTGAGATCAAATCCAGTCTCAGGTACTTGCTGGATGTATAACCTTGGGCTAGTCACTCAATCTTTTTCAGCCTCAGTTTCACAAACTGTAAAAGGATTATAATAGTACTGACTTCTCTGGGTAGTTGTGAAGACTAAATGACATGGTATTTGCAAAATGCTTTAAAAAGTGATGTAAATGCTAGCTATTACTATTATCATTGTCAACTTGCTGAGATCAAGTGTGTGTGAACCTCAGGATTGTCTTTATTTGCATTTCTCTTTTTGTTAGTGATTTAGAGTGTTCATATGTATGGTTATTAATTTATAATTCTTTTGAGAACAGTTTGCTCATAGCTTTTGTCAACTTTTCTATTGGGGAATAGTGTTTGACCTTATATGTTTTAGCTTATCTTATATATTATAACTTAACTTATATATTATATATATTATTTTATTTATTATGTATAATTATATTATATATAATATTGTGTCATACATATATCTGAGAAATTTAGTATAAAAATTTTCCCCAGTTGATTGCTTCCTTTTTTATTCTGCTGTATTAATTTTGTTTCATACAAAGGCTTTTCTTTTTTTAAAAAATCATACAAAGATTTTTCAATTTAATGTAATAATAATGATCTATTTTATCTCTTTGCAATTGTTTTTATCCCTTGTTTGTTTAAGAATCCATCCCCTACTCACAGCTACAAAAGGTATATGATCATCTTCTCTTCAAATTTTTTTAATGGTATGATCTTTACTATTCATGTTCCATGTCCATTTTGAATATATTGTGTCTTATGGTGTAAGATATTTGTCTAATTTCTTTCCCATTTTTCTAGAAGTTGTCATCAAATACAGAATTCTTTTTTAGTTAATGTATGCTTTGGGGTTTAGTGAAGACTGTTGTATTAAATTCAATTGTTTCTGATTCTTTCTTATTTGGTCTGTTCTATTGCTCTTTTCTATTTTTTTAGCTAGTGCCAAATGATGGTCAAGACTTCTGCTTTATAATAAAATTTGAGATCTGGAAGGGCTGTTTTCCCTCCATTTTTACCCTTTTCCCTTTGATATTCTAGATTTTTTTTCTTCCTCCAAATGCATTCATTATTATTTTCTCTATTTCTGTAGAGAATCCCTTGGTAATGGTATAAATACTAAGTCTGCAAATTAACTTTGATAGTATTGTCATTTTATCATATGGACACAACCTAGCCATGAACACTGAATATCTTTCCAGGTATTTAAGTTGTTCTTTATTTCTTCAAGGAACATTTTATGCCACTGCTTCTTTTTCTAGATGTTCATCCTTTTGATGATACATTATAGAATTTTGCTAGGATTTGAAATCGAGCTCACCATTTTTTAGTTTGCAGATGGATTCTCTTCCTTTTTCTGAAAATTTGGGCATTTGCTTATCACCAGTGGTGTGGTACCTCTCTCATTCTCCGTGGTGGTTTAAAGATAACTGACAGTGGAAAAGATGTGGAAATGTGGGCTCAAAAATAGTATATTTAGGAGGATTTGGAGTTGGTTTAGTGGCTAGACTTAAGAAGTATTCATGAATAGTTTAGTATTAATTTAGAAGGAAGTTTTTCAGTAGGGTGCTGTAAGTGGTATTTCTACGTAAGGGTACTTCTATGCTTGAACCTCTGCTTTTGTGTCTACCATGTGCCAGGCACTAAGGATATGAATAAAATGAATGAAACTGTCCCACTGGAAAGGATCTCTCCCTCTAATTGGGGAAACAACAAATAAATATGTAAATATAGACAGCATAAAGATTAAATGAATAAATAATGTATTCAAAGTAGTTAGATACAAAATAGTTTGGAAGGGAGAGCACTTGCAATTGTAGGGACTGGGAAAGGCTTTATATAGAAGGTAATACTTAAGCTGTATCTGGAAGAAGAGAGGAATTCTACAAAATGGAAGTGAAGAGGGAGTGTATTCTAGGTATAGGAGATGGATGGTCCAAAGTCATGGAGATTGGAAAAGGAGTGCTATGATTTAGTGTAGCCCAACTCTGAAAATCCTTATCTCAACTTTCACTTTCACTGGCAAGCAGAGGCTCTAGGGGGGAACCTCCTTCAGAGAGGTAATCCTGAGGGGTCAGGAGTTACTCTTCTAGTGCATTTTTCCAACTCCTCATTCTGGTGTCGTTCACCCAAATATCAATCTCCAGTGTCCAATATCCTTTGCCATTGTTAGTATCTCCCTACTATAATTTAACCAGTTGATACCTTCTCAGTATCATCATTTAGCAACAAACAACCATTCACTTTATGAAGGGATATATTTTGAGAATATTGCTTTGGCTGGATCCCACAAAGTTTGGAATGTTGTCTAATTGTTTCATTGTTAAAATTTCTATTTTCTCCTCTGGTTTTAGGATATTGGGGCATTTTTTCCTTGATAATTTCTTGAAATATAGTGTCTAGACTCTTTTTTTGATTATAACTTTCAGATAATTTCATAATTTCTAAATTATCTCTCCTCAATCCATTTTCTAGGTCAGTTGTTTTTTCAATTAGACATCTTACATCTTTTTTTTTTTCCATTCTTTTGTCCATGTTTCATTGTTTCTTATTTTTTTTCTTTTTTTTTTTAAATTTTATTATAGTTTGCATCATTCATTTCCACAAGACTTTGAGTTACATATTTTCTCCCCCTCTTTCCCCCAC
>CM053588.1:88275719-88312335 GCA_028646515.1 Pseudochirops corinnae | reverse complement strand
CCAGAGTTAGTAATTATCTGAAGTCAGATTTGAACCCAGATCTTCCTGACTCCAGACCCAGCACTTTATCTACTGTGCCACTTAGTTGTTCCATAATTATACATATTCATATATAAATGTGCATATATGTATGTTTGCATATATTTTATGCTTTGTTTATATTGCTATCAGGAACTCCCTATGAGAAAAGTTCCTTTACCACAGCAGATCTGCATATGGTCTGAAATTTATAGTCTTAGAGTACTGGGAAGGGTGAAGTTATGAACCTTGTCTGGGATCACGCAGCCAAAATGTGTTAGAGCCACATTTTCCTGACTTGGAGACACTGTTTATCCACTAAGCCACTTTGCCCCTCAAATTCAATATTAACATTAAGGAATGACTCCTGTGAGATCTCTATAGAAAGTCAAGAATATCTGTTCCATTTCTTATAGAGGAATCCAGGTCCTGCCTTTGACATTCCTCCCTGGACAGACTGCCAGGAGGTGATACTTCAGCGTTTTCACATGTATGGCGGAGAATGAAGTTACTTTCAAGATGTTGGGCTGCTTTATGGAATTTCACAGCAATGTAGCCTGGTCCAGGAAAACAACAACGGGCTTGTATGGACACACTGAGTGGAATGCTATCAGGGGCTCACACTGTAAACCACTAATCATGGCTCAAGCATTCACGCCCACCCTTCAAGTTTTGCTTCTATAGGGTAATAACCTAGCTGGCACCCCAGATCATGTTGCAGCTTCCTCTCTCCGCATGATATGAGGCCAGACATCTTACAGCTACATAGAACAGCACTGTCCGTTTAATTGGTAACTGGAGAGTATAGTTCAACAAACTGCCAAGGCCTGAGGCTCTAGTGTTTATTACAAGAGTAGTAAAGCTCAGAGTACATAGTTAACACTGGTCTATCCAGACTAAGCTCTGAGTTAGAAGGAATCGAACAGGGTTTATAGCCAAGGACCATGGGATTGCAGGACTGGGAACTTGGAGATCATCCAATTTGAGTCCTTTCCCTTTTGTTTTCTTTTAGACAAAAAGAGGAAACTGAGATCCAGAAAGGAGAAATGACTTGCCAACAGTCTCGCAGCTATTAAGAAGTCCATGGTTGTGCTGGCACAATGCAAAATGATACGATCATAGCATTTAAAGCCAGAAGAAACCTCAAAGTCCATCCAGAACAACTCTAACATTTTAGAAACGAGCAATTTGAGGCTCAGAGAGATTGTCACTTATTCAGATTCACTTAAGTAGATACTATTGAGGCAAATTGGCAGTGATTTAGGTAAGTTGATTAGTGTAGAAAGAGCATTGAATGCTATTACTCTTTAATTGGAGATGACATTTAATATGGCAAACCACGTGGAACTGGGCTCCTAGATTTTCTATAAGGCTAAAAATTGGATAATTGGATAAATGAGCAAAAGTTTGGTGTATGTGGACAGCTTGTGAATTAGTAGTAATGTTAAATTATACAATAATTTTGTATGAGTGATTCTTTTCTTCTTTCTCATTGGAAGTCCAAACCTATGAAATTAAAATAGAATTATGCACCCCAGAGAGGGTAAAGTGAGTACATTTTTGCAAGTGCTTCAGGATCTTTGTATCAAAGGGGGTAGAAATATTAATTCTAAATGTGAAATCTTCTCTGAGAGCATAATAGGAATCTGTTTTTCAAGTGTTGATAACAGATGATAACTCATGATTTATGATAACTCATGATAACAGATGATTTGCTCATTATTTAAAAAAATCCTATCTTGAATCTGAACCAATTATTTTGTAGAAGTACAATTAATTTTGTTAAAAGCAAAACAAAACAAGAGAAAACTCAACAAGCATTTCAATATCTGACCAATGACCAGTTTTCTTTTTGTGTGCTCAGATAATAATTGTAGACTCTGTTAAATATTGAGGTCTGCTATGGACATAATGTCTAATAATTCTACTGTAGACAACCTCTGAAACACTTAGAGAAAAACTTTGCAAACCCAACAGTGCAAACACTGAGTTCTCTATAATTTTTAGCAGTTCTAGAGAGTGCATACCAAGAAAACAAGCCCATTGAATTTGCAAACTAGTCCTTGGATGTGCAATTAGAATGCCCTGGGTTCTGTGAGCAGTGACAGGGTTACAGGCACACTCCACTGAGGAATGTATGTAAAACACTTCATAATCCTAAAATGCTTTATAGATGCAAGCTTTTATGATCATATCCATGCATAGATGGTATAGTATGTACATTTTTATACTTAGTCTGTCTACGTTGAGCTTTCTTCTTCTTCCTGTTTCCAAAGAGACAGAAAGACAAATGAAGAGGAGTTTCCCAAGGATTTAAAAGGACAGCATGAAAGAAGCCATTGTAACAGACAATTCAGAAGACATATCATATGAGGACTGTGGAGAATGAGGAGAGGGGAGCTCAGTTTATATTCTCATATCTGTAACTCTTAATAAGTAGCAAAACCTTTATGGTGCAATCTTAGTGGGGAGGGGTATGGCCAAGTTCTTACCTGGCCTTAGTTTTCTTTCTTTCAGTACAGTACTTCTCTGAAAATCTGGGATCTGTGTGCTTTTGAATGAGGAGGCAAGACCAGTCTTCTGGGCTATCTGGTGGGGAGGCTTTCTCAGGGACATATGTCATCCACCATATGGGAACTGGGCCTTCCATGCCCTAAAAGTCTCCGAGGCAAGGTTTCTATCACCTCTAGGTTATATTACGTTATTTCCTCCTAGAATCAAATGAAAACTCCTCTGTTTGACATTTGAAGCCCTTTAGTACCTGTTGTCATCCTTTTTCAGCCTTCTTACACATTCCCCTACATACTTATGCATGTGCTCACACCCACACCCACCCACACCCACACCCACACCCCCCCCCCCACACCCCCCCACAGGGTTTTTGCTTTTATTCCCATCTCCAGTCTCTATTCCTTTGTATTGGCTATTCCTTATGCCTGGAATTCTTTCCATCCTCCATGCCTCTTCTGGAAATTCCTGATTTCCTTCAAGATCTAGCTCACCTTCCATCTCCTGCATGAGGGCTTTCCTGCCTTCCAGCCCCCAGGCCCCAGCCCCCAGCTTCAGTCTTGCATCCCTTCATCGCTGATCACCTACCAGGCATTTAAAGGCAAACGAGAAAATAATCCCTTCCTTCAAGGAGCTACATTCTATTGGGGTCACTCATAAAATATAATACTGGAACCTTTTCTTAAGGGTGTTTTACATTTTACATATGGATAATAAATACTTAAAATGAGGAAAATTGCCTCAATAATCTTTGACCCTCCTGAATCTCTCCTCAGATGACTCCAGTTGTCTTGATCTCTATCTTGTCACTGGACCTTGATGGCTCAGGAGGAGAGAGTGAGGCTGGTGACTTTGCACAGCCTCCCTCACTTAAATCCAAAGAATTTAAATCACTTTAAATCACTTTAAATCACTTTAAATCACTTGCACATCATGGCAACACCTCTCCGAGGTCACAGTTCTCTTTGAGAATGAAGGACAAGGGGGCAACTAGGTGGTGCAGTGAAAAGAGCACCGGCCCTTACTTTCTGTGTGACTTTGGGCAAGTCACTTAACTGCAACTGCCCTGCCTACCCCCCTCCAAAAAAAAAAAAAAAAGACAGACAATGAAGGACAAACAACAACAGCTTAGACTTGAAAACTCTCAGGTCATCTTGCTTGATGCTCATCTAACTAAGAATTCCCCCTACAGTACATCCCATATGGGGTCACTCAGCCATAATTGTAATCTTTCACTGAGAAGGTCCTGCTACCTCCTGAGGCAAGCCATTCCAATTTGAGTTAACTCTAATTGTTATGAAGGTTTTTGGTCTTGGGAAGCTAAAATGGACCCATTTGTAATTCCTGTACTCCTGGTTTTGCCTTTGGGTCCCAAGTAGAACAAATTGAATCCCTCTTCAAGGTTGCATCCATCTCCTTGATAGCTATCATTCTCTCTCCTTCCTCCTCCAACACTACCCTTCCCCACTTCTCCCTCGGCCCCAAGCCTTATTTTCTCCAGGATAAACATTCCAAGTTTCTTCAATCAGTCCTCATGTGACATGAGCACCAGATCCTTGACCCTCCTTGCTGCCTTCCTCTAGAAGAGAAGGTTTAAAAAAGTACTATTACTATGGGCGATGGAATAGTCAGTAAGAGGGGCAATGAAAGGATAACTCCCTACAATCAGGCTGCAGTCAAAAGTAAATCAAATAAATTTGAAGTGAATCCAGTCAGTGCAATTGTGTTGAGGGCAGCCTTTATCAGGGAGGTATCTACTGAAATTCTGCGACTGGAAGGTATTGGGTCACTTTAGAGACAAATACTGGACTGCTTCCCTTCCAGGACACATTTATGTGCCCTCTCTCTTCTGATGAGACAAGATGTCCATCTTCCATCAGGTGGCAGAGTGGATAGAATATAAGGCTTGGAGGCAGGAAGACCTGAATTCAAATCCAGTCTCGGATACCTGCTGGCTCTGGGCAAGTCACTTAACCACTGTTTCCTTCAGTTTCCTCAACTGTAAAACTATCTTGCCAAATTGTTGTGAGGTTTAAATGAAATATTTCTAAAGCACTTAGCATAGTGCCTGCCCTGAGTGGGTGCTTAATGAATATTCATTCTCCTTAACATCCCCTGTGGGTCACAGCTCTGTTGTGTGGACGTGGGAAAGGGAAGGGAGCGTTGAATAGGATTGGCAGGGAAGCCGCCTAAGTATATTCCAGGACAAACTGACCTACCAGATCAATGATGTCTCTAAACATCTGGAATCTGCAAAGAAGAAGAAAGGGGAGTGAGGGTTATGATTCAACAACACACTAGAGATGAGAGGGCATTTCTGAAAGGAGGAAGGGAAAAGAGGGCTAACGCATCCGCAAAACCAAATCCTCCTAAATATAGAATGGAAAAGCTGGAAGGAACCTTGGAGACCATCTAGTCCAACCCCTTACAGGACCAGGGAACAGAGGGGTTATATAACTTTCCTGAGGTCACACAGCTGCTCAGCATTAAAGACAACTAGAATTTTTGTTGCTTATTTGTTTCAGTCGTGTCTGACTCTCTGTGACCCCATTGGGGGTTTTCTTGGCAAGGATACTACAGTGGTTTGCTATTTCCTTCTCCAGCTTATTTTATAGATGAGGAAACTGAGGCCAACAGGCTTAAGTGACTTGCCCAGGGTTATACAGCTAGGAAGTGTCTGAGCCCGGTTTTGAACCCACATCTTCCTGACTCCAGGCCAGTGCTCTATCTACTGTGCCACCTAGCAGCCTAACTAGAACCATCGTCCCCTCATCATTATAACAGAATTTTTGTCACCAATCGCTGCCTCAAGGATCCCCAATACTGTGAGTGTGTGTGTGTGTGTGTATGTGTGGTAACATCAAAGTCCCTTGGCAGTTAGTGATGAATGATTAAATCATTTGTCAGAACAAAGGATGGAGCACCCTTGTCATCTGAAATCTAATTCCTTAATGAGAACTGTGACAAATCATGGAGAGGGAAGCATAATGGGAGGGAGGATGTGAGATAGATGTTTTGTATTCACTGCTTGGGGACCCCTAGTGTGCATTATTGGGGCCAAGGTGTTTTACTTTCAATCCTGATTGTTCCTAACAGTAAGGGGCACCTAAGATTTCATTTGTTTCTTTTATTTCTCACCATCCCCGCCCCCCATCTCCTCCTAAGACTCATGTCTCTTCCTGGTAGGTTGTGATTTGTGAACAAATACTTCTGGGGGGGGCAGACTTTCTGGTCAAAGGAGTGCTTCCAAGCCATCACAATCAATACCTGTGTGAAGCAGCTGATCGTTTCCTAATGAAAGTAGTTATCTCTTAATTATGATTTTTGTTATTCTTGGTATTTTGGGGATAAAAACATAGTGTAGTGGAAAGTGTGACCGACTGACTTCTTTTGTTGTTGCTCAGTTGTTCAGTGGTGTTTTTGACTCTTCGTGACCCCATGGACCATACTCTACCATCCCTGGGGTTTTCTTGGCAAAGATACTGGAGTGGTTTTCCATTTCCTTCTCCAGCGCCTTCCTTCTTTACATGGGCATGAACCTGGCTTTGAGAGGGGAGCAGTATGTGCTCTGGAGTAAGAAGGGCATCTGAATTCAGAGCCTGGAGCTTTCTACTGATTTCATAATATCATAGAATAGGGTCTGGGAGGGATTGTAGGCACAATTTCAGCTAAACTGAAGCGCAGAAAACAACCTATCTAAACACAGATAGCAAGTGAAAAAAGCCTGAGCTTGAGATCTGTAAGACCTTTGTGAGGTTATCTAATTCAACCTCATTCATTTGACAAATGAGAGAACCAAGGCTAAGGAGCTGAAATGTCTAGCTCATGAAGATACAGGTAGTACATAGCAGAACTGGGTTCTGAACCTATGTCCTCACATGCTAAATTCAATAGCTTGATCATTTTTTTCCTCACTACCCCAAAAGAATTTATTGTGTTTTTTTTTTAAATTACGATAAATTTTACATCAATGAAGTTTTTTTTTTTTTCTGTTTATTTTAAAAAAGATCTGAGGCATAGGAGTCTGGGCATAAATGAAGCTCTGTGGTCTGAGTTGTATTACTTAACCGTTTGTTGCTTTCCTGGGGCCTTTAAGTTGTTCTGAAATAGCATCATGATGTCACTGAGGTTTGTGAACAGGATTCTCCTATCTGCAGGGCTATTGGTCGGGGGGCTCATAAGCTGAGGACGTGAGGATTTCTGACCTGGTATCTGGGATCAGCCTGTTCCAGCAAAGAGCCTGAGGTGTGCTGTCTGGGGAAGCAGCTCTCAGCTTTCACTTTATATCTGCAGCCCTAGAACACATGGTTTGCTGCATGTGGTCAGTCTTTTGAACAGATTTTTCTCCTTTCTTCTCTTGCATTTTCCCACACCCACTCCCATTTGTTGCTGGCTGCCCTCCCAGCCTCTCTCTTCACTAGGGACTCATATTAATAGCTGGATCTCTGTAGGCTCAGAGATGTAGTCCCCTGGTGAATGTGTAGGCATGAACCAGCTGTGCACATATGACCCTCCTTTTTCCTCCATACTGCTCCACAAGTCTATGGTCTACACAAGATAGGGGGAAATCATAATGAGACCTCCGGAAATGGAGTCAGAAGGCCTGAGTTCATATCCTGGTTCTGCCATTGATTACTCCTGTAGCTGTAATGCAACCTCTCTGGACCTCAGTTTACTTACCTGTAAAATGAAGAGGTGAGATTTGAAGACCTCTAAGGTGGCACTGTGAATAGAGCCCTGGGTTGGGAATTAGGAAGACTCATCTTCCTGAGTGTAAATTCAGCCTCAGAGGACACTTACTAGCCATGTGACCCTGGGCAAGTCGCTTAACCCTGTTTGCCTCAGTTTCCTCATATGTAAAATGAATTGGAGAAAGAAATGGAAAATTGCTCCTATTTTTGCCAAGAAAACTTCAAATGGGGTCACGAAGAGTCAGATATGACTGAAATGATTGAATAACCATAAGATTTCTTCTGGGTCTAAGTCTTAAGCAACCCAAGAAGCTAATGTGGAGACACCTTGATGGGAGGGAGAGAGTATTAGATCTGATGTCAGAGAGCTTGGGTTCAAAACCTGGTGATGATGACTTGTACCAGTGGGTGGTACCTGAGTGACTGAGGAGAAAGGGAGGTGTGGGGAAAGGAATAAGCATTTTTACAGCACCTACAATGTGCCAGTTACTGTACACCAAGTGCTTTTTACAAATATTATCTCATCTGATCCTCACATTAACCCTACAAAGGTTAAGTGACTTGCCCAGGGTCACACGGCTAGTAAGTGTTAAGTGTCTGAGGCTGGATTTGAACTCAGGTCCTTCTGACTCCAGAGCTGGTGCTCTATTCACTGTGCCACCTAGCAGCCCCAGTAATGGGAAAGTTTGGAAGAGGGAGGGTTTTTGAGGAAAGATAATGAGTTCTTTTGTAGATAATAATACCTGAATGGAGAAGTAGCATGGAATAGAGGGTAGAGGGCCAGTCTTAGAATTGGGAAGACCTGGAATAAATGGGGTACAGTAGGAAAAGCATTGACTCTGGAGCCAGAGGACTGGAGTTCAAATCCTGCCTCAGTTGCTTACTGTGTGACCTTGGGGAAGTCCCTTAACCTCCATGGGTCTCAGTTTCCTCATCTGTGAAATGAAGGATTGTGTTGGATGCCCTCTGAGATCCCTTATAGCTTTAAGATGCTGCTTCTGACACATACTAGTCATATGACTATGGGCAAGGTACTTCACCTTTCAGTGCTCCAGCGAAGTGTTCTAGACTATAAGTAATAGAGGAGTTGCTAATCTGCATTGGAAGAGGGTGTTTCCATACAAGGAGTTCACCAGTCAGCTGACAGATCTGGAAACTTAACCCTGAAAATATCCTTGCACTACTTGCTTCACAGGTAGTTCTGGTCTTGTGCTGGTGCTGTTCAGGTATGAGTTGGGTGAGATGGTCTTTGGGATCTCTTCCGATGCTGGGATCCTAAACCAGAAGTGTCTACTTGGGTCAAAGCAGGACTTATTAAGATCTGTTGGGTGACATAGCTCATGGCTATGCCCTGGAGCCAGTGACAAGTAAGTAGCATCATCAGTGCATGTGTGTTTTTCATTTCCAAACTGGTTTGAAGTCAGCAGACTCCATGGAGCTTTCTGGGGAAAATGGGAAATAATTGGAGAAATAAAAGTTTGCACGCGACATTCTCCACAGCTTTCCTTTTCTTCTTCATAATCTCCTCAAGAATTGCTTAATATTTTAAATCATGTGGTTAACTGTGCCATCATTTAAATTTTCCATTGTATTACTTAAATTCCATCTGTGATTCTCGCCCACTTAATTTGCTTACTTAAGTAGAGTCACCAATTACTGCAATAGGTTCAAAATTCAGTCACATATATATGTGTGCATATATATATATATATGTATATATATACTAGAAAAAATCATATATCTTTACATAGATTTATCTTTCTTAACCCATACCTGAATCCAAATGGGGACCCCTAGAGGAGAGATGTCAAAGATTTTCTTTATTAAAGATACCACAGCTGCTGGTTGCCACTGCCATCCTAGAGAATTTCTAGAGTCAGCCATGGTGGCATTTGGGGGTAAAGAGAGGGAGAGACAGAGAATTAAGCTTTCCCCACCCCCAACTTCCTCGAAAATGGGCATTTTAGACATCTGGAGTGGGGTGTAAGCCATTTGTGAATTTCCCAGATGCGCCTCCTGACCACATCTCTGGTACTGCCTGCTGCCTGCAGAGTTTTCCTTGGCTTCAAAGGGATTTCTCTCTGGGTGGAGGTAACGATGTTCGCATCCACAGCCTTCTCTGGTTAATGCTCAAAGGCCCGACTGAAGATACTGATTGGCAACCCACATAAAAAGTTCTCATTTGGCAGGCACAAGTTTCATAAGTGCAAAATAACTACACGTAAAATAAGCAGAATTAACCCTCTTTATTTTCCCCCATGTCCGTGGTTTCAGGGTTCAAGGCTTCTTCTTTAGTTATGGCAAGGCCTTGACGTGAAACAGCTAAGGATACCCTAAGAGAACACGGATCTTTCTGAATTGAGTTTTTAGTTTTGGTTGTGAACAATGGCTCCAAAACACACACCAAATCCTAAGCAGAGGCAATGGGAGATTAAAAACACTCCAATTTTCCACTGAGAGACTTAAGGATTAAAAAAAAAAAAAGAATTAGTATCATAAGACCTAGAGGCTAAAGGGACCTTACTGAGTCCAGCCCCTCATTTTATAGATGACAGAACCGAGGTTGGGAGAGTTTCAATGAGTTGCCTAAATGGCAGAGCTAGAGTTCAAACCTAGGCCTTTTGACGCCAAATCCAGTGCTTTTTATAGGAGAATGCTGGTAAATATTTAACAAGCAGCCCCTCTGAGGGGAAAAAAAAAAAGTACACAAGACACACTTTCAAGTTTAATATGCATTATAAACATTTTCTTCATCACTTAAGAACCGACAATCAACAAAACAATAAGCCAAGCCCTTATTTTGTAGCATTGGTCAATTTCTGAGGTATAAATGTTCACACTGAAAATTTAACAATCAGCTCTTGCAGCCCCGTGAGCTGCCTCCAGCACACTTCCAAAAACTTTCTGCTACATCATGCTAAAATGTGTTGTTTTTCAACTGCTGAAGGTAATTTCAGAGTCAATACAGTTTATGGCACACAAGTAGACTCCACTGGAAGGCAAATCACAATATATATTAGAGTAGGACAATGACCTTTTCCACTGTGCCAAAGGATAAAATATTCAAGTGAAGTTTGCAAAAGCTACTAAACCAGAACCACATGTGGGTATTTTTCCCATGTCAGTAAAAGAAGAAATTTAGGGTCAACATCCAGTTAGTCATTCAGCTGGCATTTGTAAAGTGCCCACTACGAGCTGGGTACTGTGCCAAGATCAATGCCTTCTAGAAGCAATAAATAAAAGTGTGGAGTTCTAAAAGGAAATATTTAGGTTAATAGAATTTAGTGCTGGGGGTGGTAGTGGAGGTGGTGGTGACATCTGAGGTCATCCCATCCAAGACCTTCCCATCCCTTCTCATATTATAAAGAGAATTGTGGCCTGGGGAGGTTACCTGGACTGCTTAACACTATATATGGGGAATCGGTAGCAGGATTAAAAACAGAACCCATGTCCTATGAGCTCTGAGTTAGTGGTCTTATGATACCATCCTTTCTCTGGTTTGGACAGGAAGAAGAAAGCTTTAGAGTAAATTTAAAGGATAATCCATGCATGTTTATTGATTAAGTTGCCCCCTAGGAAGTACATTTTCTGGTATGACAATTTGAATTTCAGTCTAGCATTTCCACTACAAAATGTAAATGACTTATCTTGCCAATTACTAATTCCATCTTAGCATAAAGTTGTCATTTTCATTAAAAATATTTGCCTTGTCAATTACTAATAAATAATGTATCTTGCCAATTATTAATTCCATTTTAGCATAAAATTATCATTTTCATTTAGAATATTATTTCAAAAGCTTTTCTGTGCTCTCGATTTTTAAAAAATTTTTATAGCCCTAATATTTTTGTGGGGTATGAATGAAATTCCAGTTTTACAATGAAAATGAATGGGTATAGGCAGTTTAATAACTCTTTGGGCCTATACCCTTTGACCCAACAATACCACTACTAGGTCTGTTTCCCAGTATAATCAGGGAAAAAGGAAAACAACCTATTACATTCTAAAGTATTTTTAGCAGTTCTCTTTGTGGTAGCAAAGAAGTGGAAATTGAGGGGATGCTAGTCAATTGGGGAATAGCTGAGCTAGTTGTGGTATATGATTGTGACGGAATACTACTTTGCTGTGTGAAATAATGAGCTGGTGGATTTTAGAAAAAACATGGAAAGACTTGCATGAAACAATGAAGAGTGAAATGAGCAGAACCAAGAGAATGCTGGATACAGTAACAGCAATATTGTTTTAAGAACAACTTTGAGTAAATAAGTCATTTTGACCATTGTAAATGGCCAAATTAACTGTGAAGGAAGATGAACAATGAAGGCACATTAATTGTGAAGGAAGATGCTATTTGCATCCAGAGAAAGTTAACTGACATAGAAGTATGTATGGAATGGTTTTACATACATATATATATATTTACATATTCTTGTCTAATGGTAGCTATGGGGGAGAGGAAGAAAATCATGTAAAAACTATATAATATATTTAAAAAGAAGAGCAAGTTATATGTAAAATATTTGCAGTTTCATAGGAAATTATCTTTTTTTCTATTCTAATAAGTTATAGAAATGCTTGTTTTGTTTTTTATGATTAAAATAAAATAAAATAAATGGGAAACTGATTTGGTCTGCGTCGACATTTATTACCGAGAAACTTAGAGTAATAATAGCTATCATTTATATAGTACCTGGTATGTACCTGGAACTATGCTAAGAACTTATACAAATATTATCTCATTTGACCCTTACCACCACCCTGGGACCAGGTACTATTATCATCGTTTGCATTTTGCAGCTAAGAAATTGAAATGAACAAAGATGAAATGACTTGCCCAAGGTCACACGACTAGTAAGTCTCTGAGGCTAGGTTTGTCCTCAGGTCTTATCTGGACATTATCTTTGAGTAGTTAAGGATTGAGGAAGAAGGCCTTAGATTTGTCTGTTTAGTCCCAGAGGTCGGTAGATAGACGTTACAAAGAGGCAGACTGAAGCTAGAAGTCTGAAAAAAACTTCCTAATAGAGAGTTTTCTTTTTTTGGGAGGAAGGGGTTAAAAGACTTGCCCAGGGTCAAACAGCTAGTAAGTGTCTGAAAACAGATTAGAACTCAAGACTTCCTGACTAGAGGCCCAATGCTCTATCCACTGTACCACCTAACTATCCTGGAGAGACTTGTCTGAAAGTAACATGAGATGTCTCTGGAAGTGGAAGGTTCCCTTCTTTGGAAGTTCCTCAGCAAAGGATGGATGATTCCTCGTGGGGCAATGCATTGTAGGGGGGATTTTGATTCAGGTATAGATTGCTTTAGTTGGCTCCTGAGGTCCCTTCCATCTCTGAAATGTGTGATTCTGTGATTTGCTTTGGAGACACAATATCTGAGTTCAGATCCTGTCTTTGATGATTATTGGCTACCAGATTTTCCTTGATCAAGTAATTTATTGTCTCTGTGACCTACTTTTCTATCTCTGTAGCAGTGTTATCTTAGTTCTGCCCATAGTCTGTTGCCCAGTACTCTGTCCATCATCGCTATATCAAAAGCTCTTCACCTAGGAGCTTGCTCATGACAGGTCACTACTCTTTTGTCTATACCTTCCATTACACCCCTTCCTCTGAAGTTCTAATGTCTTGCTTTAATTGTTTATCCTTATACAAGATTATATTTGAGCAGCACTTTAAATTAGAGCAATGTATAGCACATTTATCCCTTTCACATCAGGAGCTATATATATATATATATATGTACATATATATATGTATATATATACATATTCATGTCTAATGGTAGCCATAGGAGGGAGGAAAAAAGAAAGTTATATAAAAACTTTATCATATATTTAAAAGGAAGAGCTAGTTGTACATAATATATTTGCAGTTTCATAGGAAGTCATCTTTTTTTCCAGCAATCTGGAAAATTCATGTAAGATTTTTTGGCCCTTTTTCGTACCAGAGAAGAAGGATGTATTGTTGTGGTATTAAAAGATAAAATATGTCGGTATTATACAATACTATGCATATATTTTACACATTTATGAGTTTATTAACTTTTTCTGTATTGTCTGATGTGGAAAAGATCAATGTAAAGTTAAAAACTCTAGACAAATGTATCACAAAGTGTCATATCTCTCTTGTTTCCCATTCCAATCCACAAGGCAAAAACCCCCTCTTAGGGTGGAGTTTGCTATCTCCCTTCTTAGTCTCCATGCTGAAGCATAAAATGAAGAGAGAACCAACCCAAAAATTTAGTATCTCATATTAGAGCTCCTTTTTCCAGTAAAGTGTGAGGGGGATGCAGGAAGCCAACTCACTCTTTGTCTTCACTGGGATTAGAGAGGTTTGAGTTCTTCTCATGGTTACATCATGAGACTAGCATGACAGTTTTCTGGCACCAGAGTCCAAGGAAGTCTGCTTCAGCATCTAGCTACCATTCCAAATTATTTCTGCAATACCAGCACTGAACACGGGCACTGCTACAATGCCCCAGGGGCTAATGCCCACAAGACTCTGCCTGTTGCCATTTGAATGCTGATGATGGCAGGGAAACCAGATGACTGCTACGGCCGCAGTCTTTGCCCTGGCTCCTTCAAAAGCTCCCTTGCAGTTTTGTGTCTGATGTCAGCCCCCTCTGTCTGCAAACCTTCCCTACCCCCCCCCCCCCTCCTATGTGCCATGAATCCTGGGAGGCAAAATCCTGGGAAGCATATGACAGGATGTCAGAGTATTTACTGGCAAAGGGCTAGGATGTCTGCCCCCTTAAATCTATAAAACAGGGATGATAATAATACTTGCATTATCTGTCTCATAGGGTTGTGAGGAGAAGGACTTTGTGAATTTGAAAGCATTATAGAAATGTGTTGTTATTGGGATGATAAAAGGATTCGGCTAGAAATCTGTCCTGAAGCGTTTATCTCCCATAGGAGAAAAAAAAAAAACCCTTTCTAGACAGGCTCCTACTTTACACAGGAAGGCTCTCCTCCTCACCCCAGCCGGAAGGACTCCACTAGGCAAATGCCCTCTGACCTCGCTTCTCCAAGAAACCTTTGTCAGCATTAAAATATCCCTCTGTGGTTCTGCTGTTGGTCTGCATCTGGAATGAGGGCCAGAGGGCACCCTGTCTTGCTTGGCCTGTGTAGTGCACTTTGGACAGATGCCTGGTTAATTAGCTTTAGGAGAGGCGGCAATCTTCTCTGAGCAAAGGAGAAAACTCCCCAGGGGACCCACAGTGTAAACCACAGTCTGGGAGATAAGACTGGACCCCAGAGTGGAAAATAGTCTTCTCACACCATATTATGTCTACAAATCAGAGACCAGAGGAGTCCTGGGACCTGAAAAAGTGAGCAGGAAGGCAATTTTCATCACACTGAGATTTCCAGATGGATCCCAAACTGGCCCAGGTTTCAGAGTTTTGGGGGCTATTATGGCCATTCATCTATTCACTCCGAACTGCACAGTTTAGGAAGTTCAAAGGCAGTGTTAATGATATGCCAGGGGCTCTAACAGTTCCCTCAACAAAGTGTGAATTCCTATAAGCAGTCCAGTGTGAGTGTGTAACACAAGCCTCTTCCTCGAATCCATTAATCTTTTGAGTTTTTTGTGTGGGTGTGTGCATGCACGTATGTGTTCCTTTTAGGTTCCCCTTTTCTTTTGTGCTGTTTGATATCAGAGGGGTCAGGATAGAGGGAGCACAAGCTGAGGTTTGAGAAATGAGGGAAATTGAGAAGCAGGAAGATGAAAGGCATAAGGGGTAAGTACAATCAGAGATTGGGGAAAAACTGGAATCAAAATGATGTCCATGGACTGAGAATGACTATGGATGTGACTGCTGGGCAAGTCACTTACCCTCACTGGGACTCAGTTTCCTCATCTGTAAAATAAAGGAGTTAGACTAGATAACCTCTGAGGCCCTTTTGAATTCTAGATCTATGCTCTTTTGATGAATGGTTGAATGAATTGTGGCATATGAATATCATGTTTTCGTTCTGTAGGAAATTGTGCATATGAAGAATTTAGAGAAACTCGGGAAGATTCGTATGAACTGACACAGTGTGAACCAGGAAACCAATTTACACGGTGACCACAATAATGGAAAGGAGAACAATAATCGGATCTCTGATCAATGCAGTGACTAACTATAACTTGAGAAAACTGATAGTGAAGTCTGCACGCTTCCTGCTCTTGGCAGAGAAATGGTAGGCCAGAAGTGTGGAGTGAGATGTTCATTTCCAGGCATGGCCAATATGTTGATTTGCTTTGCTTGATTATACTTACCTACACAAGGAAGGGTTCTACTGGGGGCTACAGACAGTAAGTAGGAAGCAATAAAGATGTAATGGAAAAAAGGAAAAGAAACATGGATACTACATTTTAAAAAATTAAGGTAAGATTTAATTTTTTAATTTTTAATTTAATTTTAATTTAATTTATTTTAATTTATTAAATTAAATTATTTAATTTAAATTTGAAATTAAAATTTCGGCTTTAACCTGAAACAATATCTCTTTCCTGATTCCTTCAGGTAAAAGTAATCTCCCACTTCTAGTCTCCTAGAGCACTTGGTCTGCATCTGTCTTTTGCCCCAATCGCACTGTACCTCATAGTTCATTTATTTGTATAAGTCTTGAATCCTTCTGTCAGATTGAAAGGCCAGAAAGGTTGGGGCTTTTTTGCTTTTTAATTTTTATCTCCTTAAAGGAAAACAAACAAACAAACCAGGCACAGTGCCTTGTATAAAGTACAAGAAATGTTTGTTGAGGGGTGGCTAGGTAGTGCAGTGAATAGAGCACCCTGGAGTCAGGACTACCTGAGTTCAAATGCGGCCTCAGGCCTTAACATTTACTAGTCGTGTGACCTTGGGCAAGTCACTTAATCCCAACTGCCCTGCAATCCCCCTTCCAAAAAAAAAAGCAAAAAAAAAAAAAAGAAATGTTTGTTGAATTGAAATCAATTAGTTGCATCTTGTCTTTCACATTAGATTGAAAGCTCTCCGAGGACAAGAACTCTTTATTACCTATCTTTGTATTCCCAGCATTTAACATAGTGCGTGGCACATAGTAAGTGCTTAGTAAATATTAATTTCTTGATGTTTCTCTAGTCCTACACATAGGGTTATTGCTCCAGAGAGCTTTACATATTTAAGCTCTTTCTTTGACCCTTCACTTTGGTCATAAACTGTGCCATAATTTCTGGTGAGAGCAGAAATGAGGAATAGAAAGAGGTGGTACCATCAATTACTGAGAAAAACACCTGAAGGGCTCAGGTAACTCTTGGGTCAGACGGTCTCACAGTCTCCCATAACGTGAGGGGTCTGTTTGTTTGCATTCCCATACACCTCTGCTTCATTTCCCCTGCCTGGGAAATCTGGGAACTTTATTAGATGATAGCACTCAGCATGTTGTCACCAATTCCATTTTCATACAGGTGCTTATGCTGGTCTAACTCAGGGCCTGAGCATGAGCAAATACTGTCTTCTTCTCATAGGAGAGAAGTCACTGACCTTTTCTCATTGGAAAATACCAGTTACCTACATGAACCCAGAAGACCTTATTTTTCATAGATGCAGGACCATAGAAAGGCTCCTATAGATTATAAGATGGAAAAGGAATTATAGATTTTAAGGACGGAAGAGACTGTTGAGTCCACGCTCTCAATTTACAGATGCTAAAACTCATACTCAGGGAACTAAAATGACTTTCCTAGGGTTGTGACATGACTGGTAACTGTCTGAGGCTGTACCTGAACTCAAGTCTTTCTGACACCAGTCCACTTCTCAAACCACCAGGCTATCCTGCCTCACATGCTGTCTCTGTCTCTGAAGGCAGCTCAAAATCTCTTTTTCTTACTCTTGCATATAGCTAAGAATTAGGTAGCACCGAGCAAAAGCAACATCGAGAGGAGCAGGGGTGAGGATGTACGTACAGGGTCTGAGGAACCACTGTAGATGCTCATAATGACAGACTGACACAATTATGGTAACCCACATTTATATACCATTACAGGTTTACTTTTCCCCCAAAACAACTTTGTGGGCAGATAGGTGGGTAAGTGGTAACATACTTTAATTCTGATTTTACAAAGGAAAAGAAGTAGAGATTCAGAGACATGAATGAACTAACCCATGGCCTCCCAGCTAGGAAATGGTAGAACTAGAATTTTTAACCAGTAATCATGACTCCAAGTTCAGTTGTATAACCTTATCTCCAATAATTGCAGAATGACCCCCAAATCAAGGGACCTCAAAGTATCATTTTACTTTATAAATTACATAAAACCTCTAGAACTGAAAATAAAAAAAATAGAATTAAAAAATAAATTACATAAAAATATATGACCTGTCATTGAAAGCAAACCCTTGCCCCACCCCTGCCTTAGGATAAGGGGTTCAAGCTTGAGCAGCTGCTCAGGTTTCTAAGGCAGGCTAAGCCACCAGGTGACTTTGTAAGTCCAAGCTTTCCCCTCTCACACAAGTGGCTATGTAGGCTGTCCCAGCCCAGAGCTGCCAGGTAGCACATGAGCAGAAAGCACCAGCTTTTCAAGCCTGCTTCCCTCTTTGTATTTTATCCTTCTGGGGAGTATGGATATCCAAAGGTAACTAATTCATCTCACTGAACTGTTCTTCCTACCTACTGGATGCCAATCTTTTCTCCTTCCTCAATTCCTTGTGCTTCCCCCAAATAAATAACAGTTGGTTAAATAGAATTTTGCACCTTGAAAGAGAAAGAGAACGTAAAGAATTAATCACAGTGACAGGATCATCTCCAGTTGTTTCTGAAGCTGCCTGAATTTTCAGGTCCCATAATGCTCTTCTGCATCGCGCCTTAATGGTCTTTCAGTGAAAGGGGTGCACGAGATATCTGAAGACCTTGGCGAGGAAGTGCTTTCAAGAGTCTCTGTGATTAAAGTCAGTGTGGAGCAGGGAAGGGGTGTTAGGAAATCATCTCACCAGGCTCCAGTAATACCCCTCCCCCCCCCCCCCTCAAGGCTTTGGTGCTAGAAACTGCCTTCAACTGCTACCTGCCCAATAGGTGAAACTTCTAGCTAACACTTGGCCTACAAATTGATGCTTTAACTGCCATAGCCCTAGAAAACCCCATCAGGAAGGGAACTCACGGCCAGACCTAACCCCGGAAGAGTGAGAACCCTCACAAAGAACTAACTGTCTGCTGTTATGAAAGGTCTCTCTGAGTCTGAGAGCCTCACTTCTGACTGCTTTCCTGCAGGACTCCCTGACCCAGCCCTAGACCCTCCTCACTCATCTGACACATTTCTGTAGCCTCTCTTCGGTGCTTAAAGACACGAACGATACAGTGGGAAAGAAGCAGTGGGAAACCATAGAAAGAAGAGTTAAAGGGGCAAAGTCTTGTGGCTTTTGCTTCAGGGCCCAACCTGTTCTTCATTCAGTCTTGTACACAGTAAGAGCTTAATATATGTTTGTTGAAGTGATCAGAACTGAATTGTCCCCAGGCTACCCTCAAACACAATGGATAAACAAGTGATTTTTTTTTTTTTTGCATCTTCCTCCTTCTTTGGCATCCTCTTCCCACTGGCATGCCTCGGTGGAGAGAAGGAAGGGCATCAGGGCTGAGAGTCATGAGAAAGCACCCACTGGCAGGAGGTTAACAGCCCAGTGGCAGGAATAACCCTGTATATTTCTGCTAATGTCTGGATTTTCAGGTCCTATGACACTTTTCTACATCAGACCCTGATGCTCTTTCAGTGAAGGGAGTTCACAAGATATCTGAAGACCTTGGCAGGGAAGTGGTTCCAAGTATCTCTATTTTGGGAGGTTTGAGGTTTTAAGCTGCAGTTTTGATTATCGCCCTGGAGACAGGCTGAGGGGCAGGAGGCTCTTTCCTTGTGTTCTGGTTACTGAGAGTAGCTGCAGGTGACTGGTTGATTGCTTAGAAACTTCTACCTGGGTAGCCAGAGTACTTATGGAAACTTAATTAAAATAAAGGGGCTGGTGTATCTTTTGGCGAAATTGGCAGTTTTGATCTAAGCTGAGAGAGGGATAGAAGGTAGGTAAGACTTGTGGGTATGACTGAGCTGCTCAAACTCAGCCTTTGGGATCCTTGGGTGGATATTAACCTGCTCTACTTTTTTACTTCCCTTTTGTCAGAGGAGCGGTGAGGTCTGAATTCTTAAGGCATTGTGTCCTGGACTTCCACTTGTACAGAAGGGGGAAGGCTACGATGAAGTAGCATAGCCATAGTCATTGGCTGCTGTGCCCCAGCAAACACTCTCTGAGTCACTCTCCTTCTTGCCTACTGCTGGTGTCTCTGGAATTCTTCTTGTGTCCCAGTCATTCTTGTTCTCCTTGGTAGCACTATGTTCTGGATGTTTTATGTTCTTTTCTCCCCTCTTCTCCAACCCCCTAATTCCTGGATGCATTCCCTCCTCATCTCTATCTCTTAGAATCCCTTGTTCCTTCAAAACTTAGCTGAAATGCTCCTGTTAACACAAAGCCTTTCCTCACCCCACTAGCTGCTAGTGGCTTCCCTCCCCCAACAAATTATTTTGTATATATTTTGTTTTTATTTTGCATATAGTAGCATATATACACATTGTCTCTCCAAGAGAATGTTAAATTCTTTGGTTCATTTTTGTATTTCTAAGACCTAGCATTATCCTTGACATATACTTACTGACTAGTAAATAAGAATTCATTGATTAAAAATGTATATGCATAACTAGAGCAGCTGTTCTCAAATTGTGGGTCGTGACCCCTTTGGAGGTTGAACGACCCTTTCACAGGGGTCACAGGGGTCGCCTAAGACCATCGGAAAACACGTATTTCTGATAGTCTTAGGAACTGAGACACTGCTCCTCTATCCGTCTCCAGGTGGGTCCACCCATATGCAGATATCCCCACATACAAGGATTAAAGGGTCGCAGCATTAGGAAGGTTGAGAACCACTGAACTAGAGAGATAATTTCCAGGCATATAGTCAAATAGGTCAATGATAAAAAAGAAAGGTCTTGTATTTCCAAACTATTTATATCAGCATTTTTTTTGTAGGTGGTAAAAAACTGGAAGCAAAGGAAATGCCTATTAATTGGGGGATAGCTAAATAACTTGTGGTACATGAAAGTAATGAAATATTACTACCCTTTAAGAAATTATGAGTATAATGAATACAGAGAAATATGAGAAGACTTATATGAATTGATGCAAAAGGAAGTAAGTGAGCCCAGAAAATTATACAAAACGACTTCAACAATTTAAGTTAAAAAATAACAGCAATATGATCTAAACTGAATGTTGTGAAATAACAATTATCAAGCTTTGCCCTAAAGAAGAGATATAAGATGGCACCACCTCCACTTCTTTAAAGACAGGGATGGAACACTATGGGGGTGGAACACTGAGTATAATGTCAAGATGTGTTGTTATGTTGACTAGTTCTGCTGATTTGTTTCCTTTTTTTTTTTTTAAAGTTTGTTATAAGGAATTGCTCTACAGTGAGTGTAAAAGGATACTTTGTGAAATATAGGTAATATAAAAAGAAAATATCTGTAAGGTACTGTTTCTTTAAGGTTCTTTCCTTTCATATGGAGCAGTTTAGTGATGGAAGGGACAGGAAAAGTACTTTTGCCTTAAAAAAAAAAAAGTGTTAAATCAACTGGTGAAAGATGCAAGGTATTACCTCTTTTATAGATGAACAGTTTCATGTTTGAAAAGAATAGAAAAAGAATTTTGGTTTAATAAAAACTGCTAAAATATGTCTGTGGAATAGCTCAGTTGTTACATATTTGGACAGTTTGGGGCAGAAAATGAATTGTTGCAAAATACAGACTTAACCTTGTAAAAGACATAGGTTGGTGCTTCATTTATATGTCAACAGTTTGATAGTTTAAAGGGGCAAAGAAAAACTTTTTATGTATTTAAAAATGGAAAAATGGGAGTTCGAAGAAACAGTTTTCTAGGACACAAGAAGGAAGGATTGTTTTGAGAAACAATGAATAAGTTGGAGCTGCAGGACACCAAATGGCCTTTCTTCTCATTTGTGTTTAATTGTTTTAAGATTTAAGAGAATAAAACCAAAAAAGAAAAAAAAAATCACATCAGTATTTGGAGAAGGAGGGATGGTTAAATAAGGACTGTTGATTTTATTGGGGGAGATTTGGTGAGTTTTTATCTTTGATTTAAGCCATTAAAAATTACAAGGGGATGAGTTTGGTGTGTGTGTGTTTGTGCGTGTGTGTGTTTGAAGAGATTGAAGAGACTAAAAGAGAGGAAGATTTAGCAAGAAGTGAAAAAGAAGCTTTGTAGGAGTTGTCTAAAGGAACCAGGACCAGAAGGTGACAAGAAGATATGGGCTACTAGTTCTTGATTGGTTAAATAAAGATTTGAGCTCATTGGAAGAGAGCGTTCAATTCAGCTATTATTAATTTTAAGAGAGATGAAGCTTCTCAGAAGTGACTATTGTTCTTTTCTGCCCAATATAGTTTAAGAGAAGAGTAGGAAAGGAAAAGCAGCTGTTTTGCTATGAAGTAAAAGATGTCGAAATCTAATAAGATATTGTAGAATCCTGGTGAGTAAAGAGCTGACTGCACCTGTCTGTAAAAGGGAGAGAGAACTAGACTGATGAGCTTTGCAGTTCTTCAGATTAAGGAGAACTGTTAGAAAATTCAACAGTGTAATCCTTTTCCAGTGTCTTTTTTCTTCTTTTTTTAAAAGACTGATTATAAGTTGAAAGAGGGACAACTAGGTGTCACAATGGATAGAGTGCTAAAGTCAGGAAGACCTGACTTCTAATCTAACTCAGACACTTACTAGCTGTGTGACTTTGGCCAAGTCACTTAATCCTGCTTGTCTCAGTTTCCTCATCTGTAAAATGAGGTTGAGAAGGAAATGGCAAACCTACTCCAGATCTTTGCTAAAAAAACTCCAAATAGGATCACAAAGAGTTGGACATGATTGAAAATGACTGATCTGCAACATAAATTGAAAGAACTTTTGAATACTTCATCAGTTTAAGAATGGGAATGAAAATGATTTGCCAAGCTGGACAGCAGTGAAGACCAATAGATGGGTAAATAGCAAAGAAAAGGCTTCATAGGATGCAGTTCCTGATTGGAGCTATCATATCAAAACCTGTAGTCCAGTTCCCCAGCTTTACCAACAGGTTCCTATAAATGTGTCCACTCTCCCCAGTTGGGGTAGGATAACTCAGGCTTATATGTGGATTGTAATGTATTTATTATTAATGTCTTTGTTTTAATGTATAAATACTTGTGATTGTATTATTGTTATTCCTTTTGCTTTATTGCTAAATAAATGGTTATGTTTAAGATATAAAAGTGTCAACAATCACATGTGGCTGCTTTTTGCAAATGGAAACATACTGGTAGGGGCTCAAGAGGGAAGATGGTGACTAAGGAAAATATATTTTCCCTCAACAGGGTTACCCTAAGGACTAGAAAATTTGAGTGTAACTCCATAGTGGTGTTCTGGGAACCTAGACCTTCTGGTTACAGGATGGCTTGGAGTGAATGAACCAGAATAGAAAGTCAATAGGTATCCATGCACATATGTGAAGGGTGTGATGTGCATAGTAGGTGGGAACTCCCCACCAATCCCACATGTTTCATATCCATACAGTTTTCTTTTAAAAATCAAAGTGTATTTCCTATGTTCTCTTTCCATTTCTAAGTACTTGATAATAGGATAAATGAATCCATGCAAAGTACAAATGGTCACTAGTGGTTTAGTGTTTATTTTAGTAAGCAATGGCTTTGTATTTTTAACTTAGATTTCTGACAGGTCATTCTACTGGTAGAAATTTCCAACACCTTGTTAGTCTGTAAGGGAATAGATTTTAAGGAGCAGTACTCATTTCTGGAGAAATGGGACACCTAGAAAGGCTTTTTGTGCCATCCTGCAACATGTGTGTTCTAGAGCCTTATTTTTCCTGTGTCCAGTCATAGCTTCTTCCACATAAGGAACAGGGAGCAGGGAAGGGGCCTCAGTTCCCTACTCCAAGTCCTTTGCTTCTCTGACACAGAATACCACAGCTTAATAACAGTCTAAGGCATAGTGTTAGTTGGTAAGAAATTAATTGTTCTAGGCATGGGTGAGGAACCTGTAGTGCCAAGGCCACATGTGGCCCTCTAGGTCCTCAAGTGTGACCCTTTGACTGAATCCAAACTTCACAGAACAAATCCCCTTAATAAAAAGATTTGTTCTGTAAAACTTGGACTCAGTCAAAAGGCCACACCCAAATACCTAGAGGGCCACATGTGGCCCCAAGCCTGAAGACCCTACCCCAGCTGAAACTGGTGGTGACAATGAATCTAATGTACAGTATTGAACTGTGGTTAAGTAGGTGTAGACATCCCATTTCAAGAGTGATCTCCCTCCACCCCTAACCTCCCCTTCCTCCCTCCCTCTCCTTCCCCTGCCAGGCTTCATCCTCTCTGCAGTATTCCATATAGCTCTTCTGTCTTCATACCCTTTACTTCCTTGGCTGCCATAACTTTTCTGACTTCCTAAGCTGAAATTCACTGTGTTGTTTGTAATTCTCATCTATACTCATCATTTTCAATTTTGTTTGTACATTTTTTTATCTTCTCTGTCAGACATGGTAGATAATAAGCTCCTTAAGGGCAAAAACAGTCTTTTTTTTTTTTTTTACATCTCTATCCCTCCTTTAGGTCTACCTCCTACTATCTTACAAACAGTAAGCACTTAATAAATGTTTGTGGAATTGAAATGCTTTCTCCCATTTACTACTACCACACTCCCAAGATGGGACTGTCTGGCTTGTCTATTTTCTCTCGGGTTCTCCTTTTCCTCTTCATAGCTCTAGGTGAGAGAAAAATTAAAGTCCAATAGCTGTTAGTAGCCCTGATTTCACAATTATATTTTTCAAACCCTTGATGATCAGGGAAACAGCTTTGATAGCAGTGTAGGGAATTCTGTGAGAAAGACTAAGCTAAAACAGTAAAGAAATAGTTTTATACTGGCCACTGGTCTAATTTGGTTGGAATGGGAATTCCAGTATATTAAAATAGTGAGTCTCAGACAATGCCTACAGGCAACACCCACTCAGTCAAGGAGGAAAGAGGAAAAACTTGGGGGTTGTGTTTCTGGCACCTAACTTTCCTCCAGGGCATGGATAACTTAGTTAGTGAATAGTGTTCAAGGTCTCAATGTTTAAAGATTATGGCAGGGTAGATGTTGAGGCTCAACACTTACCTCATCTATTCTCTTGTGTAAGATTTTCTGTTTTAAGACTTTTCTTCTTCTTCTTTTTTTTGCCAAGCTCCCATGATTTTCTCTGTACTTCTAATTATATTTTAGTTAATGGGGACAGTAACCTTAGCTAGGCTGAATCTACTTAGGGGACATTTTATTTCCTTTGAATTCTCTATCTGCCAATTAAATGTGTTTTACTCCCTTGGGGTACCCCAGTGATTTGTACTTAAAGGTAGCTTTCTCAAGGATAACTCCCTCAGGTTTAAGGTATTCTCTGGGTTAATATTTTCAAAATTGCAGATCAGAAGCCCCTATCAATGTATTTACTTTCAACAGTCAGCCAGTTAACACAATTAGTTCAAAACAAAGGCATTTACAGAAATGGCATAATAAGAGTTGCAACAAAATAGCACCCTCCCAATTTCTCTCCCAAACTTGGGGTATACTTTCTCATAAATATACATCATGTTATTTGGATGTCGCTACATATAAGATTTTTCCTTGTTTAACAAAAATGTAGTATAAAATCCTCATTCACTGCCTCATCAGAACGTGTAAGGAACTCTAGATGTTGAAAAGCTATTTATTACAATTAAATGCAAACTCTGGATAGTTTTACTAAGCTGAAAAGGCTTTGAATATGGCCTTTAGCATAAGCAAGTTTGGAGAGCCTCATCACCAGATTCAGGGCAGGGAGATGAATTTTCTTGGTCATAACAATGGCCCTCAAAGATCATCTACTAAATTACAGAAGGATTGAGATATCTTTCAGTTACTTCTCTACCACCTACAAACATCCTCAGATCTCACTCATAATTTAGAACAAAACAAAACCAAGCCTTTCACTTCTCTAATCACTAAACTCCTAGAAATGATCCACAATGTGGAAATTTCCCAAATTTCTTTCTAGAACCCTCTTTTCTTTTTAAAAAAAGTTTTTAATTGATTTGTTTATTTACTTTTAGTTTACAATATTCAGTTCCAGAATTCCTTGAGTTTCAAATTTTCTTCCCTCCCTCTCTCCCTTTCCCCCCCATGGCAGCATGAAATCAAGTATAGGATCTGCAAATACTTTCACATTGGACATTAGTCTGGTTGTATAGAAAGGTTGTAACTGATGGAGTGAACAGTGGCAAAAAAAACCCAAACAAATCCAAACATGGAAAAGAACAATAGCATGTAGATTTCTTCAGTCTCCATTTAAACTCTGTTCTTTCTAGATTTTTCTCTGAATGTAGATATCTCCTTCCATCTTGAGACTTGTAGAGTTGTCTTATTACTGTGCGTTGCTGAGGAGAGTCCAGTTTATCAAGGTTGGTCGTCACATATATGATGTGTCTGTGATTGTGTACAAATTTTTCCTGAGAATGCTCTTTTCTTTTTTCTGTATACTTCTCTCTTGGTAATCTTTTCAGTTTTCCTGGGTTCAATTATCTTCTTTCTGCCAGCCCTACTCTCTCTTCTGATCTGCTGAACAACTGCCTCATTCCTCTATGTCCAAAATGGAATTCATTACATTTTTACTCAAACCTATTTCTCCTCTAAACTTCTCTATTTCTATTGAGGGTGCCATTGTGACTGCCATCTCCTTCATTTATAGCATTGGAATTATTTTTAACTTTTCCCTCTCCCTTGTCTCCCATACTCAATATTTGTCAAGTCCTGTCAATTCTCCATCCACAAGATCTCTCACATCTGTAGTCTACCCTAGTTTAGACTCATCACATCTTATTCAGGCTATCTTAATAGCTTCCTAACTGATCTTGCTTCTAGACTCTCTCCCCTTTCTAATTCATCTTCAACCCAGCTTTCAAATTCATATCTCTAAAACACAAATCTGACAGTATTTTCCCTACCCCTCCACTCAAAAATCTTCTGTGGTTTTCTATCATCTCTAGAATGAAATCCAAAACGTTGAGCTTGTCATTTAAAAGCTTTCTTGACATGGCTCTCACCTTTCTTTTATTTTATTTTTGAAATTTCATATCACTACATATCACACCCCTCTGTTAAGAGTCAAACTGCTGTGTTAGATGCTCCTCTTACATGACCACCTGTATTTTACTTCTAGACATTTAAAAAGGTAGGCCTTTATGTCTAGAATCTATTCCTTCTTCACCTCTGCCTCTGAGAATCTCTAGCTTCCTTTAATGTAAAGCTGTGATATCACTTCCCAAATAAAGCCTTTCATGATTCTCCACCCTCCCCACCTCCTAATTTTTAGTATTTTCCCTCTCTTGAAATTATTTTGTATATATATAATATTTACTTGTCTGTTCACATGTTATTTACCTACCTGAAGTAAGATGTAATCTCCTTGAGGGCAGGGACAGATTCATTTTTGTCTTTGTATCTCTGGCCCCTAACACAGTGTCTGGCACATAGTAAGCATTTATAATAAATAATAAATAATAAATTAATAAATGTTTGTTGCATTAAGTATTGTCACCTGGACCAAACTGGCCTCTAAACTACTGATGTCCAGTGCTGAACAGAGCAGGCTAGAGACAAGAGAGTCAGGATTCAAACAGAAATTTAATTTCAAAAAGAGGGCAACAGCTTGCAGACAATGAGACAACTTAGACACATATGCCAGGGCCCCACTCCTAGTGGGGGGATTCGAGGCAGTGTGGGACAATCTTAGTAGTTATAACAATGGCTTATGCCAATGGCTACCCAGTGAGCTGTAGTCCTGACAATGATGGGGTCACCGCAAAAATGAGACAAGTTTGATTCATGGCAGGGCTTTGTGATCGGCATATGGGTACTCGTCCAGTGCTTGTCTGAGCTCAGAGGACACCTGGTGCTGGTCAAAGCAATACAGCAATTATATGATTGTGTCAGAAGGTGAGTGCAAAGGATTGTTGTTATGCCAAGTTTGAGGTGCAGTCAGGTTTCTGGGCGTTAGCTCTGGAAAACGGGACGTCTCCTAATATCTTGACAATATTCACTTGGATGGAATTATAGATCCTTAAAGTGTAGTACAAATGTAATATATATATATATATATCATATATTTATGCACATAAACATATATATCATATATGTGAACATATATATGTATATATGTAAATCAGATTCTAGAAATCATAACTTGGTAATACTCCAGAGTCAAATCTTTTCCATAATTTCAAAATTCTAGGGTATTAAGTAGGTTCTGCCTAGAGAATAATTTATTTTTGTATCCCCAAGAACAGTCTCTGGAATGTAATAGGTAGCTAATAGCTCCTGCTGAATTGATTTGAATCCATAATTCCTGGATATTTTCTGGCCTAGGTGAACCAAAGCCTAAATATGGCCCAGAAGGGCTTATGGTAAAACGGGAAGGAGGCTGAAACAAGAGACCTGAATTTTAGTCCTGGATCTTCTATCAATCATCTCTGTGATCCCAGTCAAGTAATGGAATGTCTTTGATACTCAACTGAGAAAGAGATACTTGCCCTGCCTATCACATAAAGTTGTTCTGAAGATCACAGGAGATCATGTAAGGGAGGCGCCAGGGGGTGGCCCAAGGGTTAGAACCCTGCTTTCTAGTCCTGACTCTGCTACTAATTACCTCTGTACTCGGGCAAATAACAACTTCTTTGGGCATTAATTTCCTAATTTGAAAAATGTGATGGTTATGGTAGTTCATTAGGTCCTCAGGTGGTGAGTGAGTCATAGATGCTGGAGGAACAAAGTCAATAGCTACATTTCGGCCTTTGGCATTTCTGGCAGGGAGGAGGTAGGAAGGAGAAAGAAGGCTAGAAGGTTTTTTTTTTTTTAAATAATAGCTTAAAAATCATCATTATCAACAACAATAGCAGTAGTAAGTAATTACTGTATGGGACACTGTGCCGAGCACTGTGGGAGATGTAAAAAGGATCTGGGCCCTCGAGGGGCTTATGGTCTAGCAAGAGGAATGGGATACACTCACAAAAAGGGCAACTAACAAATTAAAGCAGGATATGGCGGCAGCATGGTGCAGTGGATTGAGCACTGGCCCTAGAATCAGTAAGATCTGAGTTCAAATCCAGCATTAGACACACATACTGACCGTGTGACCCTTGGCAGTCACTCAGGCACTCTCTGCCTCAGTTTCATCAACTGTAAAATGGAGATACTAATCCCTAGGGTTTTTATGAGGATCAAGTGAGACATTTGTGAAGCACTTAGCACAGGGCCTGGTATATAGTAGGCACTTAATAAATGCTTGTTTCCTTTCTTCCTTCCCCACTGAAACCTGCTAAGGCAGAAGATACTGCAGTTGAGATGTAGTTGGCTACTGGCACCACCCATCTGCCCAGTCAGAGCTTTCTAAGAGGATTTTCCTGTCAACAATCTGCTCTCTTCAAATTTTCCATCCTGGTATAGAAGATGGAGACATTTCGGGATAGAAGCGCAACACTTTCCTGAAAATAATCTCTGAAATACCTTTTCTAGAGCTTCCTACTTTAAAGATCGATATCGATGAAAGACCTAAAAAGTTTTACAGTGCATCATGTTATAATTTAACTATACTAAGTCGTTTTAGTCTTGAAAACCTTTGCCCCATCTAATTGCCATCTGGCCACAAGGACAGGCCAGCCAGGTGGCACATGGATAGAGTACTGGGCTTAGAATAAGGAGGATCCATCTTCCCGAGTTCAAATCCAGCCTCAGACACTTACTAGCTGTGCGATCCTGGACAAGTCACTTAACCCTGTTTGCCTTAGTTCCTCATCTGTAAAATTGACTGGAGAAGGAAATAGCAAACCACTCCAGCATCTTTGCCAAAAATTTGGACATGACTGAACAGCAACAAAAATTCTTTATGGTCCTCAAAAACTTCTCTGATTGTCAGCTGGTCACAAAGATGTAGTGAATATGACTGCTTATTTAGGTCAGTTTTGTGCTGATCATTTTTCTTTCATTGCCAGTGTGCCTTTGGTAAGTAGCTTGACTCCTCTGGGCCTAAGTTTTCTTATTTACAAAATGAAGAAGATGAATTAGAGAACCCCTAAGGTACCTACCAGGTCTAACTCTAAGATTCCATTGGTCTGTTATCTGTAAGCTGGTTAAGCATATCTTCTATGTCTTCATTCTAAGTAAATGATAAAAATGGCCAGGTCAAGGACTGAGTCCATTCTAACCTTTCTAGAGATTTTTTCTGCAAAGACATTAATCCACGAATCACAACATTTTGATTGTGACCAGTCATCTACTTCTTAATTCTCTGAATAGATTGTTATCAGCTTTACCTGGTTCTGTCAACATTGTATGAGACGCTATTTATACCAGAGTTTATTACTGGAATGAAAGTACTTTGTAAATCTTGACAGCATTGTACACATGTTTATCATTAGTATTGGGATCAGTCAAATACCTTTTAAAAATAATATTTTATTTTCCCCCAGTTGCATGTAAATTTTTAGCATTTATTTGAAAAATATTTTAAGTTCCAAATTTTCTCTCTCCCTCCCTTACCTCTCCACACCCTGTGACAATAAGCAATTTGATACTGGTTATGCATGTTCAATCATGCGAAACATTTTGCTGTATTAGTCATCTTGTGAAAGCAGACACAGACTCAAAGGAAATAAAACCACGAAAAAAATACAGAAAGTGAAAAATAGTATGTTTTGATCTGCATTCAGACTCTATTAGTTCTTTCTCTGGAAGTGGATAGCATTTTTCATCACGAATCCTTTGGAATTGACTTGCAAAGACAACTTTGTCTTTGCTGAATCAAAGGTTATACATAGTTTTATAGCTCTTTGGGCATAGTTCCAAATTTCTCTCCACAATGTTTGGATCAATTCACAACTCCACCAACAGTGCATTAGTGTCCCAATTTTCCCATACCCCATTTAACATTTATTATTTTCCTTTTCTGTCATTGATTCAGCAATATCACTACTAGGTATGTACCCCAAAGAGATTTAAAAGGAGGTAGGGAGATAAGGACATGTTTGTACAAAAATTTCTTTTGCAAGATCTCTTTGAAGTAAATAGTGCTTTGTGAAAACTAAAAGGTGTTAAATGGATATGTATAAATGAGTTACTGGCTACCAAACACAAACAACGGGAAGAACATAGTCAGTTGGGCTTGAGCCAGTGGCAGTAGAGAAAGGACACCTCGATCCCTTAGCATCATTCCCTGTAGTCCTTGGGGGATATGCAGCTGGCTTGACCTTGAGAGAGAAGGGCAGGAGTGTACGAGTTACATAGTCGTAGACTAGTCCAAGTACACGATGTAATTTCACTGCCCAGTTTATCTAATTTGTTCCTTTTATATAAAGTTTACCCTTCCACTGTAGTGTTAGAGGTCATGTTCTACCAAGACTGTGGCCTATGAAGTCACATCCTCCTTCTTGCAATAAAGTCTCTACTTTGTTTTTTCTGTTGTTGTTTTGCTCTCGCTGAGCATTTATAAATGGACATCTGAAGCCAAGAGTATTACTGGCTGTCTTCAGGGATATTGTCTCTTCTGAATAAATGTCTATTTCATTGAATCATTTTACTATATTGGACTTGACTTTTATTTGTCAGGTTGGTTCACTGGAGGAAGGCCTCAGAATGGGAGGTCTTAAATGACAATTTTTATAGGGCTTTCCTGGCTTTTTTTTTTTTTTTTCTGTTAGTGAGTTCTGACTCAGGTGTATTTGATTTTCAAGCATCATACTTCTGCCAGCACCAGGATGAGAATGGAATTCTTCTCAGCTATTAGAGAGAGCAAGGTTTTCTGAAGGAATCAAACTGTGGTCACTTTCTTCCTCTTTTCCTTGATTTTTGCTTTTCTTCATATGACTTATTTTCAACTTTCCTCATTCAATCTACATCTCTCTTGAATCATAGGATTTAGAACTAAAAGGCATTTTATAGATTATCTAGTCCATTTTGCAGTTGAGGAAATAGAGACATATATCTTAGATCTGTTGTTGTTTCCTTCTCTTTCTGACCCGATTTGGGGTTTTCTTGGCAGAGACTCTGGAGTGATTTGCCATTTTCTTCTCCAGTTCATTTTCAGATGAGGAAACTGAAGCAAATAGGGTTAAGTGACTTGCCCAGGGTCACATAGCTAGTGTCTGAGGTTGGATTTGAATTAAGGTCTTCCTTATTCCAGGTCTGGTGCTCCATACACTGCATCACTTAGTTGCCCTTGTCATAGATTTGGAGCTTGAAAAGACCTTAGAGGACGCCCTCTGGTTCAACCCCTTCATTTTTCATTTGTAAAACAGAGGCCAGGTGACTTGCTTAAGGTCTCACAACCAGTAAGTATCAGAGCTGGGGTTCCAATCAGTTGTTATTCCAAATCCAATAGTGTTCTGTTTTGAATTCGTTTTTGGAGGAGGGGAAGGCAGGGCAATTAGGGTTGTTAAGTGACTTGCCCAAGGTCACATAGCTAGTTAAGTGTCAAGTGTCTGAAGTTGGATTTGAACTCAGGTCCTTCTGATTGCAGGGCTGGTGTTCTAATCACTGCACCACCTAGCTGCCCCTGTATTGTATTCTTATTAATTCTTTTGTCTCTGCTGCTTCTCTCTCTCTCTCTCCCTCTCTCCCTCTCCCTCCCTCTCTTTCTCTTTCTCTCTCTCTCTCTCTGTCTCTGTCTCTTTCTCTCTCTCTCTGGATAGAGTAGATAGAACACCATGCCTGGGAGTCAGGAAGACCCTAGTTCAAATTGAACCTCAGACACTCACTACCTTTGTGACCCTGGGCAAGTCACTCAACCTTGTTTGCCTCAGTTCTTCATATGTAAAATGAGCTGAAGAATGAAATGGCAAACCACTTCAGTATGTTTGCCAAGAAAACCCTAAATGGGGTCACAAAGAGTCAGACAGGACTGAAACAACTGAATGACAAGAAGCAAGTATAGCACGTACACTCTTGTTCTATTCTCTCAGGGTCAGGCCAGCTTTCTTCCTCAACCCCCCAATTTCCTTGGTTGGTCTTATAGTGTAAAACCCATTTATTTGCTAAATGATAGTCATTATATTTCCATTTGCCTACCTGATCCTATCCACTCCCTCCTAATTAGTTCCAGTGGTGTTGGCATGAACCTACTCAAGAGAACAAATTGTTAAATTTTCAGTCTAAGCATTTATGCCTCAGAAATGGCCAAATTTATAAATCAAGGCTTGATTTGCTGTTTTGCTGGTTGTCTAAACTCAGGAAAGTGATCAAGAAAATGTTAATAATGCAAGTTCAACTTAAAAGTGCGTTGAGCATTTTCAGATGCCAGTTGTTCAACATTTCCCAGCACGTTCCTGATTGGGTCTGTCCTTTCTGACAGTCCCCACCTTCCTTCTGCTTTCAATCAAATTTTATAGCTTTAAATACGACCCAACCAGTGAGAATTTAGGGAAATATTCTTTCTCCAGTCATTGTGAGAGACAACATGTTTAACTACTGTATAACATTAATTTATCGAAAATCTGGTTCTTTTAAGCAGACACGGCCCATTTATTGCAGGGAAAATGTACTTAATCATTAGTGATTCATAGTAGACAGGTCTTCCCGTCATGCCCAAGAAAAGGAATGGTGTAATACTAACTTTCATCACAGTTATGAAATCTGATCTTTGTGCTGAGAACTATAGACACTGGTGATGTGAGGGGCAAAAAAAGGAGGAAAGCTTCTGCCTTTTATCTGGAAGTCAGTTGGCCAGGATAGTTCTCATCTTATTTAACATGATTCATCCTTGAAATAAACTCTGGTGAAACATGCAAAGGTTTGCAAAACTCCAGAGGTTCCCTGGCAGCTCTCCTGCCGATCCGTATTCCCCATTCTATTTATTTTCTGTGGGTTTGTGGCAGACCTGAAAAGGAGTTGGAGGTGAGTTCTTGCTTTTGGAAAAATTAAAGAACTCATTCCACTCATATGTACCATCATTTTAAGCATTTAACTAGTGTAGAGAACTGGCCTGGGTTAGTCTGTGCTAAATTGCTTAGGCAAAAGAGATGAGTTAGCTAAGCTAGAAGTATGAATCAGGCCCTTTAAAATTACTTAGCTGTGGTGTACTTTGTAGTTAGATGGTACAGTGGGAATGAAAGCTAGATTGGGCAGCTGAGGACCTGGGTTCAAATTCTGACTCTGATTTGTTAACCTGTGTTTAACTTAAGCCTTCTGGGCCGCCATTTTGTCATTTATAAATAAGGGAGTTTGGCTGTTCCATCTTTGAGGTTCTCTGCACTTCATACAATCAACCAATGAACAGGCTTTTATTAAATGTCTACTTTGTTAGCTGTGAGGCTACAAAGACAAAAAGCAAGATCACAACATCTTGGTAGACTGGAATGGAGTCGATATACTAGCTATGGGTCACATTGATCTCAATGAGTAAGTGCTGAATAAATGATTGCTGGCTTTATATGACTACAGGCAAGTTGCCTAAGTTCTACCAGCCTTGGCTCCATTGTACAAAATATGTATGATAATACGAACTACCTACTTAGCAGGATTGTTGGGGAGAAAATCACTGTTTAAATGTAAGCTAGTATTCCCTCCTGGATTTGCCACTACTAACTAGCTGTATGACCATAGGCAAGTAGCTTCTGACTCTGGCCTTCCATTGTCCCATCTGCCAAATGAGGTGGTTGGCTTAGGGTCTCTCCTGGTTCTAAAATTAGCATCTTCTGATCTGCAGAAATAGGGATAACAAATCTGGCAATGTCTCCATCCAAGGATCTGGACCAAATGATCTAATGTACATAAATACTTAAATACTTCTGGGATCTGGAATTGCTTCAGGGTACGTGTATTCCTGTGATCAGTGCCTTTCACTTGCAATCATTTCTGTGAGTTGCTGTGGCTAAAAACTAATCACCCTGCTGCTAACCAGGGGGTAGGCCTTATAATGATGTATATGAAGTGAGGTTTAAATGCAAATTACCTCTCTGTTTAATTGTAGTCTTCACCAGGGTGGAGTGGGGAGGGAGAGAGAAAAAAAAAAGAAAATTTAGAAGGAAGCACAGAAGAGCTGGATAGTTTTGAAAACAACATGTAATATTTATTACATAGCTTTTTTTTTCTAAAGTAAACAGTCTGAAATGGAAATTTATGTATTTATATTGAATTCTCTCTTTATATTCTGCTGTCTACATAGAAATATTCTTTCCTCCCTCATTTTATATTTAAGTTTAAAATTAATAAAAAAAATTTTAAATTCAAATGATCAGGACTTAATTAAGCTATGCCATGTGGTGTACATGTGTATAGAAACGAGTAATTATGTATTGCCTAGTATGTACATGCCACGAACTGTGCTAAGTGCTTTAAAACTATTATGTCATTACAAATAATATCCTTTAGAAGAACTGAAGTGTTATTATTATGCCTATTTTACAGATGAGGAAACTGAGGCAATCAGAGGGTAGGTGACTTGCCCAGGTTCACACAACTCGTTAGTGTTGAGGCTGGATTTGAATTCCAGGTCCTATACCGAGTGCTTTACAAAGATTATCTCCTTTTATCTTCACAAGAACCCCGGGAAGATGCTGTTACTATCCCTATTTTGTTGTTGTTCAGACAGCCAGTCATGTCCAGTTGGGATTTTCTTGGCAAAGACACTGGAGTGGTTTGCCTTTCCTTCTCCAATGCCTTAAGAGGAAGAGAAGTTAAGTGACTTGCCCAGGGTCACATAGCTAGTAAGTGTCAGAGGCTAGATTTGAACTCATGTCTTCCCGACTCCCGGCTCAGAGCTCTATCCACTAGCCATCTGGCTGCCTCAGGTGAGGCCATTTTACAGAAGAGCAAATTGAGATGGGCAGAATTAAAGAGACTTTCCCAGAAGCACAGAAGCTAGTAAGTATCTGAAACCAGCTTTGAATTCTAGGCCCAGTGCTTTATCCTCTACACCACCTAGCTGCCGTGAAACACATAGGATAGAGTCTCCTTTTTAGCCACCTTTTTACTCCTGGTAAAACTGAGGCACAAAACAGTGGGGTCATTCATCACACAGACCTGGAAATAGGAGGTTGTTCCTGTATGTTTCCTCATTACTTTCAGTCTTGCGTTTCTGAAAGTTGGTGTGTCAAGGTGAATGCAGAGCTGTCCTCACAGACAGGGAGAGCTGAGTTCAAGTTCATCTTCTGACATTCAACCTCTCAGGGCCCTAAGTACATCTTTAAGAGGGTTTAAGAGAGTATTTAAAGTCCTTCTCCTCCTGGCTCCTCCCTATGTTTTCTCACCTACTCTAGAAGTCAGTGACATATGAGACTCCATGCCTTCTCCCTGGCCACAACCCACATCTGGAATGTTCTCCCTCCTTACCTCCATCTCCTGGCTTTCCAGGTTTTCTGCTTCCAAGCCCAGTATTCTTTCTGCTCCATGACATTAAAAGCAAAATCTGATTGTCATTTTTCATCATTACCCTACACGTTCCCTAGGGACAGGGGACAGTTACTGCCCCTTAGTTATTCAGGATATTGTTGGGGCTGACTCATTTGGTCCAGGTCTTTCTGATTTTAAATTGGTCTTGGATCAAAAGGAGTCTCCCTTTGCAGTGCTTTGAAAACCCTGCTTTCTCCTTGGTACTCTAGTTCCAGCTTTTCATCATTAAGATGTTAGGGTGGGAATGACATCTGTAAGAAGTTACAGATGCAGAGGGTGTTAGCAGGCCTGCTCCAGTGACACCTTGAGATAGCCTGGGTCTGCTCCAGTCTATTTTCCATCTTGGATGTGAACCAGAAACTGCTCCTGTTACCCTAACAAATGGTTCTTTCAGAGGTGTGCTGATAGGGAAACTTGCTGATATACATCATTCCTTCCCCCCGGCTCTTTTGGACCAATTGAGTAACTTCACAAGTATGTGAACTGAGATAGTCTCTAAGACCTACTTCTTGCCAACCCCAGCAGAGTGAAGGAAGGTTATAGAAATGTACAGAAGAGTTTCTGAATGTATTTCACTAGCTATTTGTCATCCTAAATCACTTTTTTTTTTCTGATTTAAGAAGACCCTTCTATGTCTACTGTTTGTTGATTGTAAAAATGCATTTGACTTGATAGGGTGAAAAGTAGCCTTCAAGCCATGGGTGTGCAGGTAAATGGTTAAAGACTGCTTCTTTGAGAAAAAAAAAGAAGTATTCAAGACACATTTTAAGTTTAATCTATATCATTAGCATTTTTTCCATCACTTTCTTAAGTCTAGATATCAACAAAACATTAAATCAAACTGTGATTTATAGCATTTACTGATTTCCATAATCTAAGTGCTCACACTGAAAATTTCACTATCAAATCTAGTGACC
>CM053588.1:88243016-88258308 GCA_028646515.1 Pseudochirops corinnae | reverse complement strand
ATATATATATATGCAATTTTTATTATTGTTATTGACTATATCCAACTGGAACTTGAGATACACAGGCACTGCAGTTGGGAGATCCATCCTGCCCTACAGAAAAGTGACATAGGAGAGAATAGACTGGGGGAGGGGGGACACACTGGGATGGCTGTTTTGGGGAGGTGGGTGGGAGAAAAAGGGGGAGAAAATATGTAACTCAAAATCTTGTGGAAATGAATGATGCAAACTATAATAAAATTTTAAAAAAAACATTTACTTTTCTTGCTTTTTTTTTTTTGGAGGGGGAAAGGTAAGGCAACTGGGGGTTAAGTGGCTTGCCCAAGGTCACACAGCCAGTTAAGTGTGTCAAGAGTCTGAGACCAAATTGGAACTCATGTCCTCCTGATTCCTGGGACTGTTCTCTGTTCATTGCGCCACCTAGCTGCCCCTAAACAAACATTTATTAAGTACTAGATGCCTGCAAAGCACAACTAGTTGATGAGGTCAAAAAGAAAAAGAAAAAGAATAAACACCTGTAGGACCTTACTTTCTACTAGGGGAGAAATAAGATGCATAGGCAGTTAAGCATGATATGAGCTAATTTGAGGAGGAAGCAAACACCCACTGGGGGAATCAGAGAAGGACATTGAGGCAGAAGTGCCATAAGAGTGAGCCTTAAAGGAGGATGGGATTCTGGGAGGTAGAAGTGAGGAGGGGCTGCATTCCAGGAATGGGAGGAGGGGACCCTGTAGGAATGCCCAGACAGAAGTCAGGAGCAGGGAAAAGCTCCTAGTCCATTTAGGCTCTAATGAAACGTGTGAAGGAGAGAATATGAAATAAAGATGGAAGCATAAATGGGAACCCAATTTCAGAAGGGCCTGAATGTCAGTCCAAGAAGTTTGTGTTTTATCCCGGAAGCAACTGGAACCGTTAAAGATTTTTGAATGGGGGAATAACTTAGTCAGCCTTGTGTTTTAAGATTATTTTGACAGCTTTGTGTGACAAATCAGGAAAGGGAGAGACTAGAAGTACATGGGCCTATTAGGAGGCCCTTACAGTAGTCTGAAGAGGAGGTGATGAAGGCCTGGATTAGTGCGAGAGTCACGTGCATAGAGGTCAAGGGACAGATGTGAGATTCTGTGGAGGCAGAATCAGTAAGATTGACTATTAATTCATTTGAGAGAGATGAAAAAGTCCAGCATGATTCAATTTATAAACCTCAGTGACTGAGCATAGGGTAATTCATCTTCATTAGAAATTCAATTAAATAATTATTCTTTATCAAGGGAAAAAGGAAATACAAATATATTAAGTGCCTACTATGGGCCATGCACTGTATTAAACACTTCACAAATAGCATTTCATTTGATGCCCACAACAAACCCTGTGAGGCCAATGATATTATTGTCTTCATTTTACATTTGAGGAAACTGAGGCAGACAAGTGAAATTCCTTGGCCAGGGTCACATAGTAAGTGTCTGAATCCAGATTTGAACTCAGGGCTTCGTAATTCCGGTCTCAGCTCTCAATGCACTCCACTACCTACCTGCCTCTGAATCATCATTGTTAAGCATATCCTACATAGATAATCCTGAGCACTAAGGCACCAATGACATGAAGACAAAAATGAGGCAATCCCTGTGCTCAAGGAGCTTAGATGTTATGGTGATGGAGTGGGGAGACAGCATAAATAATTCCAGTAATCAGGTGTGGGGAGGTGCCAAGAATTCTGTACATGTCTAGCAATGGCTTAGTTCTATGCTCAGCAGGTGAACAGGCAGAAGGGGCTGTTGATTATTCTTACTAGCCCCACCACATACCCTTTTTTGAGGGGAGAAGCTACTCCTCTCCTTGCCCATCACTTCCTCTCCAGCCATCCCCTTAGTACCTCTAGGTGACTTTCCTGTCCAATCAACCCTGGGGAAAAAATGGAGGAACCCAATCTTAATGCCAACACTTAAAGTCTAGCCAATGGCAATAGCCATTGCTACCAACTCAGTTGCCTAGAAGAATCCCAGTAAAAGTATTCTCTTTGTCCTGGGGAGCTATAAAAATAAAGCAGTAACTCTTTCATAGCTCTGAGCCCCCAGCCATAGATAATTCTTTGTCAAAATACCAGACTCTTTCCCCTCCTGGGTCTTCTCCAATTGCCCCTTTTCATGATATTCAAACAATAACATAGTTTAGCAATGCTAGTGGCTAACAGCTTTACTACATTTTGCCTGTTTGAAACAATTTTAGCTTGTTTAAACATTAAAGAGTATACAGACTTTTAAGGAGTAAATATTCTTCAGGCCTCAGGGAAAGACATTAAGCTCCAGAGAAAGGAGATAAAGGACAAAAGGAAAGGAAATGCAAAATCACCACCTAAGAACTACGATGAGAGTGGAGGAAGAGTTATTCAGAAACACAGCATGTATTCTTAAATGTCTTGAGTTCATTTCATCTCAGATTTAGAATTCAATACTGATAACCTCATGGGTGTAGTCTCTGTGTAGTTTCCAAGGGGGAACACAAGGAGTTTTCCATCTCTAGGATTCTCAAAACTCCTTTTTCATATAATTCTTTGGGATGGGAAAGGCAGGTATACAAGTCACATTAAACCACTCCACAAAAGTCAATTGTAAATGAGGAGAAGGGGCCTGGGAGACATTAACCCAATCAGCAGGCATTCATCTCCAGCATGCTGGCGATGCTTGGAAATACCTGGAGTAGGCACAACCATGACAAATTAGCACATAGTTTTAATGAAAACAAACAATGGAAACATTAACTGCTACCATGGTCTGACTAGTCACAAACTTTCATCATTTTTCTACTGTTTCTCTCAGTTCCTCTCTCTTTTGCTTACAAAAGGTTTACATTGAATTGGATTCCTTGGAAAAGACCCAGATATTGGGAAAGATTGAAGACAAAAAGAAAAGGAAACAGCAAAGGATGAGATGGAGAGATAGTGTCACGGAAACAATGAACATGGACTTGGGTAGACTTTAAGAGATAATAGAGGATGGAAGGGCCTGGCATACAATGGTCCATGGGGTCATGACTAGATGGGGACATCTAGTTGGACATGACTAGATGATTGAAAAACAAAACAGAAGAGAGAGTTCCCTAGGAGATAGGGGAAAGAGAGGTATATTTGGAGATGAATGTGACACAAAAACAAAAGATATCAATTTAAAAAGTGAGACAAAAGAGATGGGGGAAGATCAGAAAAAAGGTCATCTGAGAGCTCCAGTGCCATCCTGGGTCTACTATAGACCTTCTTGCAGATGAATTTACCTCTGGGATCAAGTCATTCCAATTTGGAAAATTGAAGCTGTTATTTTAGGTTATAGCTTCATATCCAACAATCTGGCTTAGATTAACAAACAAATTCATCCATGAGACCATGCCCTTCCACATAAACTCTGGTGAAGAATTCAGAATTCTCATGAGAACAGTCAGACAAACCATTTGCTCCTTCAATGATATATATTGTATTGGAACAGTGCCTCTTCTGGGGCACTGATTGGTCCAGAGAAGAAGAAGAGAGGTCATGGGGTGCAGTGGACTGAGCACTAGGGGAATCCTAAGACTTGGGTCCAAATCCTATCTCCAGGATCCAAATCCTGGATTTCTGATATGGTAAGTACCTTTCACCCCTGTTTCCTCTTCCTCTGGTTGTCAGGTTCATCCCAGAACCTCTATTTCAGGGAGGATACCCAACCTAGTCCAGCTATGTCTTCATTCCTCTCCAGGCTTCACTCCTGACTCTCTGGACTTTCTCTACCACATCTCTGCACTGGGTATCTTCATCTCACCATCACCGTTTCCATATCCCTTTTAGGTGTTATCTCTCTTCATTAGAATATAAGCTCCTTAAGGGCAGAGATCATTCTTCTTTTTGCTCATAGTTGTATTCCCAGAACTTAGAAGAGTTCCTGGCACATAGTAAGTACAACAAATGTTTCATGATTTGACTTAATTTATCTTCTGTCAGCTGTTTACCACCTATATGACCCATGGCCAGTTATGAGATTTCTTCCAACAGCAAATCCGGGACACATTGGTTATTACATGGTTCTCTAGAAAAGGATAATCATTTCTAGATAGTATGTTCTTCATTCTTCCATCTAGACATAGAAATAGACAAGGAGTGAAAGAGTGGAGAGAGTCAATAGATAAAGCCCTGTTTCATTATCATCCGATTTAAAATATTCCCAGTCATAGATTCAGAACTAGAGCCCAGATCTTTGCTCATTGTGATCACTGTCGTGGGTTAACAATTTCCATTTCTAGAGCAGTTTGGGGTTTTTAAGTGCCTTATGTTTATTACCTATTTGATTCTCAGTAACAATGTAAAGTAGATAATCTACCCATCAACAAGCATATATTCAGGACCTGCTGTATCAGTCAATCAGTAAACACCTAATAAGCGCTTACTGTACACTAGGCACTGTGCTGTGTACTGGGGATACAACAAGAAGCAAAAGACAGTCTCTGCTCTCATGTCAGGGACTGTGCTCAGCCCTGAGGGTATCAGAACAAAAAGTGAAACAGTCCCTACACCCAAGGAGCTTATATTCAGACCAGGGGAGATGATCTGCTAGGGATCTAGCATCTGATACTAAAGAGGAAAAACTGAGCCATGGGGAGACTAAACAGTTACTCACAGTCACAACAGACAGGAGCAAGCCTTGAGCACAGGCCTCTCCTGACTTGTCTCCAATACTCTTCCCAATCTATGATGCTCCTTCTATATGCAATATGCATATGTAATATGCAATGAAATTCTTATTTATTCTTTACATTAAGTACAAAATAGAAAATACTTTAATAATGGTTAAAGACTCTTAGTAAGGACTTTGTGTGATAGTTCCAAAAGCGCTGGATTTTATTAAGGGGCCTGAGTTTAAATCCCAATTCTGACTTTTTTTTTTGCTTTTGCTTTTTTTTTTTTTTTGAGGGGGAAGAGCAGGGCAATTGGGGTTAAGTGACTTGCCCAAGGTCACACGGCTAGTAAGTGTTAATTGTCTGAGACCCGATTTGAACTCTGGTCCTCCTGACTCCAGGGCTGGTGCTCTATTCACTGCACCACCTAGCCACCCCTGGTCAAATCTCTTGACCTCTCCGGGCCTCAGATTTCTTATTCGTACAATGAGGGAATTGGACTAAATGATCTCTGAGATACCTTCTAGCCCTTTTAAACCCCATGAAGCACAGAATTTCAATGCTGTGAAATAACCACTCGTATAGTTCTTTTTTGTTGCAAAATGATTTCACATTCATTGTCATATTTAATCCTCATAAAGACCCAAAGGGGCAGCACAGGTCTTATTAGCCCCATTTTCAGATGAGGAAACAGAATCTCAGAGAAGTTAAGTGATGTGCTAGTGGTCACACAGTAAAAGGCAGAATCAGAACTAGAATCCACATCTAACGGTACGAAATCCAGGAGTACCATCTTTTTTTTTTAGTATTTTATAATAAAAGCCTAAGACACATAAAAGAGAGTCACTTCAGCTGCTGATGCTTCAAAGGCTCACTTAGACTACTAACTAAATAAAACTAAAACTTCAGAGTGTGCTCAACCATGACACTACTTACATTTATTTAAGGGGGTCTTAATTGGGGGAGTTCTTTGATCAATTTGATGAGTACCTTTGATTATTCTAATATCCTTCCAAACAGAGGGTATGAACATATCCATTGGCACCTAATAAGTCAGACAAAAGACAACTCCTCATTAAAGTTCAGGATTTGGTCTGTCCCAATATGGATGGTTGGTTTCATTTGGCACATCTGAGGGAAGGATGGATTTCAGTGACTGAGGCTTTCCCAAGATGAATGGATTGACTCAGGCTTTTGAATGGACCCTTTTGGAAGAAGACACCCTTGGTGACTATAAAAGTGAGCCAATACATCTCCTCCAGTCATTGGAAGAAGGTTTGGGCTATCTTATTCCTTTTGCTCATTTCACCTGCCCCAAACCCACACACACACACACACACACACACAACCTCTACCCCCTGCAAACTGTTATGGATCACCTTGCAGCGAAAATGTGTGGGTGTTACATGTGCTCTCCCAAGCCCACACGATTCCAAGAGGAGAGAATGGGTCCTCCTTTTGTACTTAATTTTCACCTTCTGAGCCTAGAGTTCTTTGTGGGGGAGCATGAGTATATGGGTGCATACTTGAATATACAGGGCTGAGAGGTACCCTGGGCCACTAGTTACATCTGAAATAGCAATGCCCACGTACCAATCATTCAGACTGTCAACTATAGGATCCTTCTCTTGTCTTTGCTAGATTGACATAGAACAGACTTTCCTTCCAAGGTGGCATAAGGGATTGGAAAAAAATAACACTTTGAGAAGCACAGTGAGCTTTTGAATGGAAGATGCTACTTAAGTGTAAAGTACTATTATAAAAAGGAATCCCCCCCCCAAAAAAAAAATTATACGCAAAGAGGTTCTTCAATTTAATTCAACAAACATTTATTCCTTTCAACTCTCCCCCTTACACACACACACACACACACACACACACACACACACACACACACACGGTGACCTCCTGGAATTTACATTCTACTATTCAACTGGAGTGGGATGAGGCAGGGTGGAGAAAGATATGGTAAGTACATAGAGAACTAGACTGCAAGCTAAGAAGGAATGGAAGAAAAAGATAGATCCAAAAAAACAGTTCTAGGGAAATTTGAGAAGAAAAACAAGATTTTCATGGGGAACAAGAGAGGAGATTAGGAAAGGAAACATGGAAAGGTTGGTAAGTGGGATAAGCCTAGAAGGAAGAGAAGGATTCTAAAGCTAGAGTTGAGGAGAGGCTGTATTCTAGGGATGGGTTATACAAATGTCATTTCAGGTTTAGGGCATATCTAGCTGTCCAGTTTGAGTGGAATGTAGAGTTAGTGAAAATGAAGCTAGAAAGATGGGTTGAAGCTAGACTATGCAAAGTCTTAGATTCTAGGCTAAGGCTTTAGAAAACCACTGATGACTTTTGAACAGGAAGAGACACGATCAGAACCATTATCTTGGCAGTTGTGAGAAGGATGGATCAGGGAGGGGTGAGACTAGAGATAAGGAAATAAATTAGAAGGCAATAATAAATGATGGTGTGTAAAATAGAAAAAATATGCACAGGGCAACTTGAACTTATATTTCCCCTTAGTTTAAACCCTAGCTAAATTACATACACAGGGAGGCTCTGAAGGAAAACATTACAGGTTAAAAGCCAAATGGCTAAAAATCATAAATTTTCATCTAAAAAGGTTGATTGCAAGGTTATAATTCTTCAGCTGCTCTCTCCAGCACAACCATCCTAAATGAACCAGCTGTGCTGTACTATTTACCTATGTAGGATCAGAAATAAATGATCTTATAAAACTCACAGGCCTTTACAATAGGAAACTGTCTTCTGCATGCTTGGTAAAGAACTCAGCCTGGCCTCCTGACTGCCTGGCCTTTAAAAAGTCATCCTTCATCATTGAGACTTTGGTGCACATTGCTAAGAAATGTCTGCTCTGTGGGGTTGACTGGGGATAAAGGAACCTCTTTCAATCATGTTTGATTTCCTTCCTTTGGTGGTTATGTCTTTTTTATCCTTTCCAATTCTCTCCCTTCTGCACTCTTTCTGTGCTCTAGTTGGTTTTCCGGGTTCTTAATCTGGGGTTCAGATTTTGGTAGGGGTTTGTCTTGCCTTGCTTTTACATCTGTAGCTTGATATGGTTTTGCCAGGCTGCTCACTCCTGATTGCCTGCCATCAAGATCATTTGGCTCTTGGCTCTGAGAAGTCTTTCCAGTACCAACAGTATGGCCTTGCCAGCTGTGGCTTGACAGGCAGAGGATGGAGAAAGGAGGCTGATGTTTGATCCTTCCCTGCTCCGCCTTCCCAGCTGGCGGCTGGTGGAGGATGATTGCTTCTGAGCAGTATAACGTGGCTTAGTTTTGAACCTGAGGAGATGGCCATGAGAGCCTCATGTAAAGTTGCAAAGGAACTTTCCCTCAAGTGCTGATAATTGATGTGTTTTTTTAAATATGACTAAGATTATGTGAGTGTATTCATGGCTATAAATTAACCCCCACCAAAGCACCAAATATGGAATCCAAAGGTGAGTGTAAATTGTCTGTATGAAAAAACTTTGAGGAAGATTTCCAAAATCTACCCAGAATTTCACATGAAAAATTCAAGCCAATATAAGCCATCATATTCAAGTAAAAAAAAAAAGACTGACTCAAAGCTCTAAATAGAAATTTCTTTTTTCATCTGGGGTAAAAACATTTGGTAGAGGAAGGCAGCAGGAGTCCAGGACAGTTGGGCCACAAGTAGAAGTGCAGCTCTTTCCCAGAGAGTTTGGTCCAAGACCTCATTGAGACTGGGAGGGAAGATTGAGCCTCAGAGAATGGCATTACAATGACAGAATCTTGGCAGCTGTAGCCTAGAGCCAGGCACAGGAATGAGATTGTTCAGGGTGACACAGACCAGAGGAGATCTGCAAGGTGTGAAATGCAGGCTAGTAGGCTCAGGAGTGCTATAGGAAGAGCATGCCCTTACATTGATGCACCAGAACAACTGTCTTATCCTAGTTATACCTCTGAATTAATTCTGAATCAGAGATTGGTCTAAATATGAAGAAAGGCTAGAATATCTATTTCATAATTCCTTTCTTTCAAAAAGAACTGATTGATCAATCAATATGTTTTTATTAAGCACCTACTTTACACCAGACCCTGTCTAAGTGATGGGGGTACAAGTAAAAAAACGAAATAATCTTGGTTATAAAGGGGCACCAAAAAAAAGCTTCTCCACAAGAAAATATCACATCCTACCTTCAGCCTTCACCCTCTATCAGACCCAATGGTCAAATGTCCCTTTGTGTTTAAGTCCAGGCCAACCATGGCAACTAGATTTAAGAAAACCACATCCAGTGGCATTTGGAATTTTGGACCATGACCTGTCCAAGAACGGAGAATGCTTAACAAGGGCTGGTAGAAAATATCTTTGACTAGAATTTTATAAATCTAGCCAAAAGGGCTTTTAACTGAAAAAGTAATGAGGAAGAAGAAAATAGCCTACGCAAATCCACCATGTTAGAGTCCACGTTACAAGAAGAATTGTAATAGAAGCAATCAGAAAATCAAAGGAGACAAAATCCAAGAGAGAAGACAGAAATGGTGTCTGTAGCCAAAGACATAAAGTAGACAACAAGAGCATGAACTAGAGATTCAAATAGAAGAAGAAGGCAAATAAGACCTTGCACTTAGCATTAAAACATAGAGGGATGAGAGCCACGCCTGAAATAGGACTTTGGAGAAGTTTACCTTATTCCAAAGAAATTGTATAGGCAAAAAGAGGAGTGGGAAGCAGTAGCATGACGTATTAAGAAGATCTGCTCACATGAGGACATGTGAGGGGGACAGCTTGGGGGGGCATCATTTGAGAGGAGACTAATAAAAAACAGAAGAATAATAAAGTCATGCTGGGTCACTTCAGTTATCTGAAGAAATCCTGAAATTCTCCCTGCCCAAAGCAAAGCAGCTAGTGTTTTACTGATTTATCTGAATGAGCGCTATATCCTTCGAAAGGAAGAAAAGCCAGTGAGGAGAATTTCTATTCCTGAGCAGAAGAAACCCATTCCCACTTCCACATGGTGGCCTTGCAAATCTTTGAAGTCAATCACCATGCTTTGCTTTCCTTCTCCAAGTCTTCCCTCTCTAGTCTATCCACATCCAACCCCTGCTGATTTCACCCTGGCAACATCTCTCAAATGTGCCCTCCTTCTCTCCCCTAACACTGCCACTATTCTAGTGCAGGCCCTTAACACCTCACACCTGGACTATTGCCATAGCCTGCTGGTGGGCCTGCTTGCCTCAAGTCCTCCCCCACTCCAATCCATTCTCCAATCAGTCATCAAAATGATTTTCCTAAAGCAAATGTCCAACCATGTCACCTCCCTACTCAATAAGCTCCATTGACTTCCTATTGCCTCCAGGAGCAAATACTAAATGTTCTATTTGGCCCTGAAAGCCCTTTATAACCTAGACCAGTGGTTCTCAACCTGTGGGTCACGACCCATTCACAGGATTCACAGGGGTTGCTTAAGACCATTGGAAAACACATATTTCCAATGGTCTTAGGAATCAAGACACTGCTCCTCTATCCGTCTTCAGGCAAGTCCGCCCACATGCAGATACACCCACATATGAGTATTAAAGGGTTGTGGCATTAGGAAGGTTGAGAACCACTGGCCTAGACCCTTCTTACCTTTCCAGTCTTTTTATACCTTATTTCCCAACATATACCCTTCAATCCAATGAAAATGGCTTCCTGACTAGACCATAAACAAGACACTCTATCTCTCAGTTCTGGGAATTGTCTCTGGCTGTCCCACATACCTAGAATGCTCTCCATCTTCCATCCTGTCTTCTGACCTCCCTGGCCTCCTTTAAACCTCAACTAACATGCTACTTTCTACCATATTCTAGGATACCTGCCCTAACCTTTCTTAATTCCAATGTTTTCCTTCTTTTAATTATTTCTTATTTATCCTGTACATAGTTTGCTTTGTACATTATTTGTTTACATGTTGTCTCCCCCATTAGACTATAAGCTCCTTGAAGGCAAGGACTGTCTTTTACCTCTTTTTATATCTCCAGTACATAGTAGGCACTTAATCAATGTTTACTGATTGATTAAACACCTCTTCTCCCTCATCAACAACTGTCTAGTGGAATGGACATGATGGAAACCATGAGGAATCAAGAAAAGAGAAAAAAAATTATACATTCTTAGAATTTTTTATAAGGAGTGGGGAGAGGGCAGGGGAAAGCAGGGCATTCTTTGACATAAGCCCTCGATTTTAGGAGATCAGATTTTAAAGGAATAGAGTGACTCACATAGACTAAAATTCTAAAGTCAGTCCAGAAGAAATGGGCAACTCTCAAGAACAAGATTCTGAAGGCATGAAGAAAAACAGTTCCAATGATGAAGAAAAGAAAACCAATGTGTATGCATGAGAAATTCAATGATCAGTTTAGATTCTATAAAGATACATACACAAAATGAGTGCAAGGGCAAGTCAGTGATGGAAGACGGATGCAAAATGACATGATCTCATAAAAATAATGCCAGGGGTGCTAGACTTCAGAAGGAGTCAAGGCTGCTGAAGGAAGCTAAGGACATAAAGAGTTTGTGAATTTTTAAGGTACAAGTGGGAAAATTGGAGGATTGAAGAAAGTATAATTCTTCTGCTAGGAGTAGATGGGACATAATAAGTAATAAAGGAGAGATTTTTGCTTTTGTTTTCTCTTCCAAGAAAGGCAATGTGATACAGTGATAAGTGTTCTGGATTTGGAGTCAGGGGATACAGGTTCAAATTCTGATTCTGCCATTTACTAGCTCTAGGACTTTGCATAAGACCTTTTGCTTCTGTAGACCGCAGTTCATTTACCAGTAAAATAAGGGAGTTAGGCTAAATAACCTCTAAGTTTCAGTTCAACTCTAGACATAAAGATCCTATAACCTTTGGACTAAAGTGACTAATAAGAATTTAAAAGATGATCAGGAGGATAATAAAAGAACAGCTACCCTTGACCAGTTCAAGTCATCAAACCCAAATAAACTCCATCCTACTAGAAGTGATAGGCTACATTTGGAGTATCGTGTTTTGTTCTTGGTACTATTTTTTAGATAGGCCATTGATAAACTAGAAAACATTCAAAGGAGGGCAACCAAGGTGGAAGTCCACGAGATCATAATGTAAAAGAATCTGTTGAAGAAACTGTAGGTTCTTAGCCTAAAGAAGAGAAGACTTGGGAAAAAAAAAAACATGACAAGTAACTTCCAATATTTGAATGGTTTTCATGGGGAAGTGGGAATGTATTTCTTCTACTTGACCCCAAAGGGCAAAACTTGAAATGATGGGTGGAAGTTGTACACAGTTGAATTTAGTTGTACACAATTAAAGCAAGAAAGAGCTTCCTAACAATTACATAGAGATGTCTAAAAGTAGAATGGATTCCCTGAGGGATTACTCAGTCCCTTCTGGTGGAGAACCTCTAGCAGAGACTTAATGACTGATCACTTGTCAAATTGGAGATTCTTGGTCAGTTATGGGTTGAACTACATGTCTTTCAGGTCCCTTCCAACCTAGAGATTTTGTGAGATCTTTCACAAATCAAAAGTAAGAACCTAAGAAAACTAGTTCCAACCTTTCTTTTGGTGAGGTGTTTAACAGCAACAAGCCATTGTCATCCCAAAAAACTGGTAATGAAACAAACTTCAATATATTAAATCACACTTTCCCATCCTACTTCAGAAAGTAACAAGTCATCTAACATTACATTTTTAAAGGAGAAATTCAAATTTTGTAATTAAGCATTATACAGTATGTCTTCTATGACGGATCTTCTTGTCCTTTGAAAGTGGAGAGACAAATGGACATGAAGTCAAAAGATCTAGGTTCAAATCCCAGCTTTTCTACCTGTGGGACCCTGAGCAAGTCATTTCCCCATTCTGGGCTCCATTTTCCACATCTGAGGGAGTTGAATTAAGAGTCATGGACTCCTTGGGCATTCTGGTAAAGTCTATGGAACACTCTTCAGAATAACATTTTTAAAGACATAAAATGAAATCTGTAGAATTATAAAGAAAAGCAATTATATTGAAATACAGTCATCAAAAATATTGGGAGGGGGAAAAAAGCACAGGGACTGCAGATTAAGAATCCCTTGAGAACATAATCACTGGGCATAGTACAGTGGCATAGTCAATAGAAGTATAGACAGGAAGCTGTTGTTCAGTCAATTCCTCATGACCCCATTTGGGATTTTTGTGGCATAGATATTGAAGTGATTTGCCATTTCCTTCCCCAGATCATTTTACAAATCATTTTACAAAATCATTTACAAACTGAGGCAAACAGGGTTAAGTGACTTGCCCTTGACCATGTAGTTAGCAAGTAACTGAGTCTGGATTTGAACTCAGGTCTTCCTAACTCCAAGCCCACAGTTCTATCTACTGCACCTTTTTATAGACAAAAGACTTGCGTTCAAATCCCATCTCAGGTACTGACTAGCTGCATGGCCCCGGGCAAGTCACTTAATCTCTCTTTACTCAGTAAAATGAACTGGTTGGATGATCTGAGAGGTCCCTTGCAGCTCTAAATCTATGATTTTGTGATTTCGCAATGCTGACTTCATATGAATGGGCTGACATCCACATTACAAGCAAACCAAATAATGAGCCTATTATTTATGCAATGGACATAAGTGGGCATAAGAAGAAAGGATCCAATGGGAGCCACTCCTGGAAATCTTAGCACCTGGGGCAAGATCACTAGAGGTGATAATAACATACTGAGAGTTTCCCTTGATTTCTTTTCACATCACAGGAGCACTTCCATTGGTGCACAAGCTGTCCATCTGCCACTTTGAGCACACTTGAGAACCCATTCTCTTTTCTCTATTATTTATCTCTTTGATAACCTTTACACCACTTCTACAAAATTGCTCGTTTGTGATGTGTTGTAGCCCATTCATTTGTGACGTGTTGTAGCCCATTCATGTCTGCCCAGCCTTTCAACTGACCTTTGGGTAACACTTTCTCCAATTCTTCAGAGACTAAAGTGTTCTATGACTCAGGGCCTGAAAGAATATTGATATTTTAAGAGTTGGACTTTTATATCAGGGAGAAGCACAAGATCCTTAAAAAGAATTTTACAGTTTCCCAAAGACAATCCCATTGCTCACTCATCTGTCTGCTCAATTCTGAGGAAAGCTCATTCTCCACACACACATTCATGCAGTTTCTGTCATATACATACATGTGCATACACATGTATGTATATATGTGTGTATGCACATGTATATATACATATACTGATAGTCAAACTCTATAGGGTGCTGTGAAATTGTATTCTAGAAAAGTATTGGGCGCCTAGGTGGCATAGGGGATAGATGATTGCACTTGGAATCAGGAAGACTCATCTTCAGGAGTTCAAATCCAGCTAAAGACACTAACTAGTCACTTAGCCTTGTTTGCTTCAGTTTCCTCATCTATAAAACAAGCAGGAGAAGGAAATGGCAAACCCCTCCAGTACCTTTGCCAAGAAAACCCCAAATGGGGTCATGAAGAATCCAACTCAACCAAAAAACAACAAAAGAAAAGTGTTGCCCCAAGTCTCAATTTATTCTGAGTTGCCACTCAGCACTCAGTCCTGCTTCTCAGAAAAGAATGCATATTCATTATTCATTCAGCTAGAGTATATCTTCCTAACTGATTAATTACCATTGCTTAAATTCTTCTGTGTTCCTGACTCTAGCAATTTTCTTGGCAGTTTCTTCCTCAGTGGGTTTTTTCCTACCTCCAGTCTCACCCTCCATGGAAGTCCCTTCTTTGTAGGAAAAATAACCGTTATGAGCTGACTGGTACTAACTCACCATCTTTGACTCTAAATCATAGCTGAGTGTTCTTTATGCCCTTTCTTTGTATTATAAACAGATCTTGTCCCAGCACCCTATCTGAACCTCTTAAGCATTTATAAATCAATATTACCGTCACAGTTGTTTACACAGTATTACTTATTTCAAGCCTTTTCTTTCCAAATTAAAATGGAATTACACTAATATTTCAAGCTGATGTTCACCTTGAAGGGAGATGGGAGGTACTCCAGGTAAAAACCAAACACAATAAACCATTTATAACCAGGATATATAACTCCATAGCCATAAGGATTTTTCATGTTCTTTGATTCCACTGACATAAAGGTGTTTCATAGCTTGTCGTTAATCTCGCAAATCCTTTAACTGTGACAATATAATCTGTGGTTTAAAAATTGATTTCGTGACTTAACATTAACATTTCAAAGGTGGTCAAGTATAGGGCACTACCAAAGAGCCCAAAGAGAAATACCTTTAATAAATTTTGGTCTCCATGGAAGTTTTAAACCTGTCTTTTGCGAGCCTAAAAATGGATTTTAAATTGATTTGTAATTGTAAGAAATGTAATAAATGTTAGTGCTCCTTAAAAATGAGACCTTACCTAGTAGTGAGCCAGGGAAAATAGAAGTATCAAGTTAGCAAGTTTCTAGAGTGTTGTACTCTGAGGTCCCTGCTTAATCCAAAATGAATTCCGGTACCATGCCAGCCAGACCTGCCCCACCACCCTCTAGAATAGAGATTGGGCAATTACTGTTTGCCTTTCGGCTTAAGCACCTGTAATAAAAGACTCCTCTCCCTAAAGAAGGTAGATGTAGGGAAGTAACAGAGATAGGAGCCAGAGTTATCCATATAAAAATGGTTAAATGTGG
>CM053588.1:88209432-88242516 GCA_028646515.1 Pseudochirops corinnae | reverse complement strand
CATGATTTTCCTGCAACATTCTTATTTCTCTTCCCAATTTTTCTTCCACTTCCCTTATTTGGTTTTCAAAATCCTTCTTCAGCTCATCTCTAGCTTTAAGGCATTCTTCATGTCTATTGGAGGCCCCTGGTGGGGGTGCTCTGGCTGCGCTCTCCTCCTGCCTCTCTCTCCCATGATCTTTCTTTTCCCCAAAGAAGGAATCTAGGGTTTGGAAGCTGTTCTTACTTTGCTTCTTATGCTTATTCTTACTCATCATTGTTCAGACCGTGATTTTTTTTAAAATCTCTGTGGGGCTCTGCTTCCAGATGGAAAAGCTCTGTCCCAAATTGCTGGAGTCCTCCCGGCTACCGTAGCTCTCAGGAAGATGCTGGGATTCTTCCTACTTACTTCCGGCTGACTGAATAATGAAGACTCTAAGACCGAAGCCCAAGACGATGATCCGGATCCAGGCTGCTCAACGTGAGAGCACTGGCCTGAGAACAATCGCTCAGTCCCCCTGCTGTCTGCAGGCTGCAGGCGGGAAGCTGCAACGTGGAGGCAGGTGCAAAACCTCTGCCTTTCGCTTTTCTGCTCTGGAGGCTTTTTCAGCAGGACTGCTTATCTCCCCCTTTCGCAATTCCACTTAGCTAATTCTGAATGCTGCTCGCAGCTGCTGCTAATCTGCTCACCAGAGAGGCTCCTCTGCTCCTCCCGTCCAGCCACCCCCGGGGCACAGCCTCGGCTTCAGGCCAGGCTGGTTTCAGTTCGCAGTGCTGATATGCTTCCTCCTAGCCGAGCTGACTTTAGTGGGAAGTATCTTTGTGTGTGTTTTGGAGTTCTAGGATTGGTTTAGAGTCCTATTTTATGGGTATTTTGGGGTGGCTATGTGAGAGCTGTGATATGTTGCTGCTGCTATGCTGCCATCTTGGCTCCGGCCCCCCCCCAAGAAAAGTACATGTTTGTTTGTTGACTTGTTGAAGTTTTTGGAATTTACTCTACATAAAAATTCTCTGAGTTGCACAATTAAAAATGAAGAAATGTTTCAATCTGAGGGGCCATCTTCTCAGAACATCTTATTTTATTTTATTATTTTTGCTTTTTTTTTGGAGGGCAGTTGGGAGTAAGTGACTTGCCCAAGGTCACACGGCTAGTTTTTGTGTTATGTGTCTGAGGTCGTATTTGCATTCAGGTCCTCCTGACTCCAGGGCTGGTGCTCTATTCACTGCGCCACCTAGCCGCCCCTCAAAACATTTTAGTAAACACATCTCACAAACAGTCTCATACCTTTTACAGGACTTGAGAGCCGGACAGTGCTGGAGCTTATTATTAAATTTTCAGAGTGAGCATTTATTCTTCAGGAATCAGCAAATCAGACCTTGATTTTTTTTTTGTTTTATTATCAACAAAATGATAGATTTAAGAAAGTAATGGAGAAACTTTAGATTTAAGAAAGTGATGGAGGGAACGTTAGTGCAGATTAAACTGAAAAGTGTGTAGGGAACATTTTTTTTTCCCTAAAAATCTGGTTTTTAAACATTTACAAGTATACTGCTAATTGGGAATAATTTCTCAAATCAAGAGTGTCTATTTTGAGGTTAAAACTGATAGTAGAACTCAGACTGGAGTATATGTGTCATCACTTAAATTTTGGTTGTGTATCTGGTTGTGTTAGCTTTGGTGCCTATTTGAGAGATACCATTGAATTTTCTAAAATAGAGTCAAGTATATTTTTTTTCAGAAGTATCCATTTACATCAAACCTAGGTCAAACAAAATATGCCTCATCTGTGCCCTGCAGTGTCCAAAACAGCTAAATTTTTAAATGTCCAAAGTCTCTGAAAATTGGCCAAGGTTGCAGGGGTCAACTCCTTTCTTTGGCCAGAACTATATTTTGATATCATTGCAGAACTTCGGTGAAGGCGTTGCCGCCTCAAAGGCCAAGTACTGAGAGGTGGAGTGGTGGGCATTGACAGTTTAACATGCTCAGCTGGATGACGGGCCGATTCAACCCTATTAGGTGTCAGACTGATAGATCCAAAGAGCATTGAGGTTCCTTTCCAAGCGCCTTGGCCGCTGAGTTCTTCCCTCTTGAGGAAATCTGTTCAAGGGTGTTCAGATAACTTTCACGGACCAAAGCTGAAAAGAGTCCAACACTAACATTATGTATTAAGTATAAAATCTACCTTGCAGATGGATGGTTTGCAGATGAAAGCATGTGGGATAGAGTCCCCATATTAAACACAGTCCTGGCCAATGCTCACCACCTCAGCCAGCCAAAAAAATGCCACTGAAAAACTTTGAACTTCATATACACTTAATTGATGTTTTAAAATAAAAAAAAATCTTTTGCTTAAAGGACTTTCTTTGTGCGTGTGTGTGTATGCATAACATAGGCAAAGAGTGGTATGCTTAGGACTAATGACTTGAAACCACCATATTTAAAAATATAGGAATCCCCAAATAAAGCAATAATGTTTAACACTTAACATTTCCATTGGATTTCATCAGCACTAGCTAATTATGTCCTTGAATTTTACTTATTCAACTGGGGCCCCAAAAGGTCAAGTATTTTACTTTAAGCTTTCTGACAGGTAAATAATAAGGGCAGGATTGGAAGGAAGAGGATGAATTCTTATGTATTTTGCTCTGTTGTTGTTTAGTTACTTCAGTAGTTTCTGGCTCTTCATGACCCCATTTGGAATTTTCGTGCTGAAGATACTGCAGTGGTTTGCCATTTCCTTTCCTAACCCTATAAAAGAACTCATCTTTTATAGATGAGGAAACTGAGGCAAACAGGGTTAAGTGACTTGCCCAGGGTCACATAGCTAGTAAGTGTCTGAGGCTGGATTTGACCTAAGATTTTCTTTACTCTAGGCCCAGAGTTCTATCCACTATTCCACCACCTAGCTACCCTGGCCTGGCCACCCCACCTCTAACCCCTATCCCACAGCCCTCAGTGTGGAGCTAAAGTAGAAGTTATGCAAGACTCTAGCTCCTTTTAAGAAATTTTTTGGTGAAAAAAGCATCAATTAAATATAAAAAAAAGTATACTGAAGAAAACAAAGAAATTCAGAAGGGAATACAAATAATACAATTTTTTGTTCAATTTAATATACACTTAAACTTTAAACCACATTTATGGTTTCACATATAATCCTCTTTTTTGTTCTTTGTATAGTGGAATGTTTGTGCTTGCTGATGATTGTTAAATTCACAATGAAACAGAAAAAGAAAGAAATTAGGTTATGAAATTAGGGTTTAAATTAAGCTGTGACAAAATAAGTATTGTTTTAAAACTTACAATTGAGTTATAAAACTCAGATATTATATTTTAACATAATATTTTATTTTCCCCAATTACACATTAGAACAATTTTTTAACATTAAAAAAAGTTTTGAGTTCCAAGTTTTATCCCTCCCTACTTGTCCTTCCTGCTCCATGATAAGCAATTCAATATAGTTTATACCACAATATTTCTATATTAGTTATTTTATATAATAAGACTCAAATAAAAGATATATTTTTGAATAATTTGTAAGTATAAAGCATTTAAGCGTTACAAAGTACTTTTGTCACAACTACCAACTACTCTTTGAGCAAGGTCGTGTGTGTATTGTTCCATTTTAAGGATGTAGAAACTGAGAATCAGTGAGATTAAATTACTTTGAGAGGAAGCATGATTGAGTTGATAGAGCCTTGGACTTGGAGTCATAAAGACCTTGGTCTGAACAGCGTCTCAAGTACTTACCAACTCTGTGACACCAAGTAAGTTATTTCATCTCTGAGTTTCCTTGACTAAAATGAGGCAGTTCAACTCAATTACCCCTTAGGGCCCTTCCAGCTTTAAATCCATGATCACAGGGCTTAAAATGTCATGAAGCTAATATGTTCAATTTCAATTAAATTCAACAAGCTTTTAAACAGTGCTTAGTATGAGCCAGACATTGTACAGGACTCTGGGGATACCAAGACATTATTGAAAATATTCCTCGTAAAAGCTGGAAAGTAGTTTGGCAGAAATTAAGTTTAGATCAACATCTTGTACCATATATCATGATTAGCTTAAATTGGACATGTGATCTGAATATCAGATTACAAAAAAAAAATTAGAAGAGAATCTGATGAGGTACCGTTAGGGATAGGGACAATCACAGAAGATATATTAGATAACTATGATTATGTGAAATTTCAAAGCTTTTATATACATAAAATCAAGGTAGCCAGGATAAGAAGAGAAGCTGTTGATTAGGGGAAGATTGTTGCATCAAACATCTCTCATTAAGATCTGAAAGCCAAGATATTCTGGGAACTAACACAAATATTTAAGATGAAGAGCCATCCAGCAATGGTTAAGGGAGATGATCAGACAGTTCTGAAAAGAAAAATGGCAAATTATTAACAACCATGTAAAAATTGCTCTAAATCATTACTCATTTGAGAAATGCAAATCAGAGCGACTTGGAGGCTTCATCTTACATTAGGAAGATGGCAAAGATGACAAAATATAGGAATAGTCAAAGTTGGAGGGGTTATCCAAAGATAGGCAGACTAAGACACTCTTGGGGACTGTGAACTAGTTCAAACCTTTATGATAAGTAGCTTAAAATTATGCTTCAAAAAGTGATTGTGTTCAAAGGTTCATGCCTTTTGACTGAGAGATTCTACTTTTGGGTGTATAGCCCAAAGAATTCATGCATTGGAAAAATACTAAAATATTATAGTAGCCCTTTTCGTAGAAGCAAAGAATTAGAAAAAAAGTAGATACTTATTGGCTGGAGAATGGCTAAACAAATTGTGGTGCATGAATGTAATGAGAAATGTAATTAAGAAATGATCAATGATCAGTGGAAACAAGAAATGATCAATGGAAAGTCTTTTGTTAACTCCACAGAATAAGATAAGCAGAACTAAACAAAAAACAAACATAATGTAACAATGCAAATGTAAAGAAAAAAGTGAAACTAAATACTGTGTAATTAAAATGACCAAATGTGACTCTCGGAGAAAAGTGTAGAAAATACACCCCTCTCCCTTCTCTGTAGAGGAGGGAGACAAAGGCTATAGAACATTACATATACTGTCAGACTCAGTTGATATATTGATAAATTTTGTGGAATTGCTTTTGTTTCATTAAAAATTTTTTTTAGTAGTTGAATTGATATGGGATGAAGGACAGATGTATACAGAAGTGGAAGTGATGTAAAAACAAATAATAGTAAGAAAACTTTTTAAAAAGAAATAATCTCAATCTTCAAGGAATTTATATTAAGGGGGTAAGGGCAGGAACAAGTACTCAGAGAAGTAAATACACACACACATACACACACACAGAATAACTCTAAAATGGGAATGCTAGGAAGAAATTTTTTTTGCTGAAAAAATTAACCTAGCGGTAGGGCTGCTACATGAAAATAATCTTAAACACATTCCCCCAAAATGATTTGTGTGCATAGTACCACTCAGGGAAGGGGGAAATTATGCTAAGTGATTTACAAATGTCACTCTGTTTGATCCTCCCAATCTTCCTGGGAAATAGGTGCTATTAATAGCCCCATTTTACAGATGAGGAAACTGAGTCAAAGAAAGGTTTAATGTCTTACCCAGGATCAGACAGCTAGTAAGTGTCTAGGGTTCAATTTGAATTTAAGCCTTCTTGACTCCAGGACCTCCGCTCTGTCCGAGGCACCACACAGCTGCAAAATGGAGATAATCTCAGAGGGCAGTTGTAGGAACGGACATTGGGAGTGAGAGATGAGGGATTTGGAGGGGACTAGAAATCTTGAAGAAAATCAGGAGGCAAGGGAGGGAATTGTTAGTACTGGGGGCAGCCAATTCAAGGGAAAAACTAATTGCTAATTATAGCTGAATAATAGAATATAAGGAGAGAGAGTAAAATAAAAGATGGGAAAGCTGGAAGAGGTCAGGGTGTAAAGGCCCAAACGGAGCATTATAAATTTGATCCTGGTGGAAATGGGGAGACAGAGAAGAAGAGAATCATTTGCAGCAACTCCTCAGATTTACAGGAGAAAGAGAGATTGATTTTCCAGGTAACAAATGCTTATCTCTTTAAGTGCCAAAACCTGGATGCGAATCTTTCTACAATGCATTGCTCGTTGCCTTGCCTTCTCAAACACAGGAGACAGACATAATTTAAAGTGCCTTTTTAAAATTAAGGGTCATCGTTACAAATATTAGTTTATCATTGCTGTTCTTAATCCAGCGATTCCCTCTGAGTTTACTGTAGAGTTTGTTTTTTAAGTAGAGTTTTTTCCCCTTACTCTAAATTATCTCACATTGCTATTTTCTGAGTTCTATTGATTTTATTGTTTTAAAAATAATGTCCCATCACTTCTTATTTATTTGTTATTGGTAACTTTTTATTGCTGTCCTGGTGCTTCCTTGTAGAATTCCCATCATCCGTTCTTTAAGATTTTCCATTCACATTTTTTGCTTTAATCTGCTGTGGGAAATCATCTAACCAAGGTTGTTAGACCTGTGTGTGTGGGGAGGGTAGCTAGGTGGTGTGGTAGATAGAGCACTGGCTCTGGAGTCAGAAGGACCTGAGTGCAAATGTGACCTCAGACACTTACTAGTTATGTGACCCTGGGCAAGCCACTTAAGCCTTAATCACTGAATGGGCATTGCTTCAGTCAAACTGTTAGTCTTTAGCTTGAAAAGGTCAAGGTCTTCCACTGCATCCTGGGCCATCTCTCGTCATCCTGATCCACATCTCTTTTTTGGAGGGGGGAAGGCAGGGCAATTGGGGTTAAGTGACTTGCCCAAGGTCACATGGCTAGTGAGTGTTAAGTGTCTGAGGGCACATTTGAACTCAGGTCCTCCCGATTCCAGGGCTAGTACTCTATTCACTGCACCGCATAGCCGCCACTTGATCCACATCTTGCTGGATCTTGCTGGAGGAAATAGTGAGGCTGGTGACTTTGCACAGCCCTCCCTCACTTAAATCCAATTCACTTGAATGTTATGATATCACCTTCCTGATGTCATGGTCCTTGTTGAGAATGAAGGACAAACAACAGTAACTCTGATTGCTTCAAAAAAAAAATAGAACTGTGTGTAAAGTAAGAATGAATAGACTCTGAGTAAAGACTTTACTGTAAGCAAATTGTATGAACATTAATGCATAGACATAGATGTAGGTTCATTGGTTTATACCCAGAATGTCTCTTAAAGATGATCACGTTCAATTTCCTAATTTTTGCTTTGGATTATCAGAGGCTTCCCCCCCACTGGGTTTGTAGGAATGTATAAAGCTATATGTACACTCATTTATACCCTATAAATAAAGCCATTTTATAGATTTGTGTAGTAAGATTCCATTCAACTCTGGAGCCCTTGTTATCTCCTTATTAAAGCCAGAGGGGTTTAGGGTGATCATAATTATGCAAACACTGTCCTATCCAGTTAAGTTTTTACCAACAAAGGAGGCTGAAACCTGGCTGTAGTAGACAGAGCGCTGGGTCTGGAGTCAGGAAGACCTGAATACAAATCCAGCCTTAGACTCTTACAAGCTGTGTGACCCCGAACAAATCTCTTAACCTCTGCTTACCTCACTTTCCTGACTTGTAAAATGGGTCTAACAATAGCACCCATCTCCCAGGTTGTTATGAGATGATAATTGTAAAGCGATCAGCATGGTATCTGGCACATACTGGCTATATACACACACACACACACACATATAATATATATATGTGCTACATAAATATGCATACTATATAAATATACATATATATATACTATATAAATGCTAGTTATTATTATCATTATTTTGTTGTTTTTTGGTTGTTTTTCAGTTGTATCTAACTCTTTATGAGCCCATTTGGTGTTTTCTTGGCAAAAATACTGAAGTCGTTTGACATTTCCTTCTCTAACTAATTTTACAGATGAAGAAACTGAAGGAAACAGGGTTAAGTGACTTGTTCAGTGTTAAAAGACAGCTGGCAAGTGTCTGAGGCCAGATTTGAACTCAGAAAGATGAGCTTTCTTGTCTTTAGGTCTGGCATTCTATCCACTGTGCCATAAATCAAATAGCAAAACATTTAACTGAGACAGCATAGCAGAATAAATAGGAAAGGAAAATTAAGTGGCAGAATCATACTTAGTAGCTCCTCTCACCTCTGATAAATGAAGGGAACAAAATCTCCCCTAGACTCCTATGCCAATAGATGAGAAAATATTCCCATGAAGACCGAAGCTCTGAGGTGACTGGATAGATTTGTGTCTGGAATTACGGTTGCTTCTCCTACAGCTCTGCCTCCCACTAATTGACTTCTTGGCTCTAATTCTCTAAATTCCTTTGGTGTAATCTCAGCTCCTCTTGCAGTTGCTACTCTAGCTCTTATAACTGTGGTCAACTAATTACACTTCACCTCTGTGGGGGCCCCCACTTCTGAAGCTACTGTTTGCTATCATCTACTAGTGAAGAATTATTCTGCTTTTGTGAGATTGCGTGGGTTAATATGCCTGGGAGTTAATCCACAGCTTTCAGTTCCTTAATTATTCAGGTCTACTCACAAAAAGACCATTGTCAACACCTTCCCTATTCATTCCCCCTCATGGAAAGGTTCTCAGTACTTATTCTAGCAGAGTCATGATAAGTACATTTCTGTCCTGGAGGATCAAATGAGCTAATATTTGTAAGCTGTCTGGTACCCGGCATAGAGTCGGTGCTTAATACATGCTTATTTACTTATTTTGCTCCCTTTTTCGTCTCTTCCTGGGGAGTCCAGGCAGAATACACGTCATTCCCCGCTTCCCCTTACAACACCTAACTCCAGTTGAATCGTTCTGAGGCTGAGGATAAAGCTACTGGCATATTTTCATTTGCCTTCATCTGTAGTTAATGCCTGCGTGTTAAAAATCGACCTTAAGCTTCAAAAAGCTTCTAGATGAAGTACTTGGTAACACTGAAGAGTATGTTCTAGAAAGATACGCACAAATACATACACATAACATATATATTATTTATGTCTTTGCCTCAAATGGTAAAGGAATCTTTAGAAATGGTATAGAGAAAACTCTCATATTCTAGAACTAAATTAAAAAAAAATGTGCCAGTGCTTTTACATTTATCAAGAGACCTTATGAACTAGTTGTTAATAGAAATTGAAAAATGAAATGATGGAAAAAATTAATTTTTATTCCATCTCTTCTTAGAATACTATGGACTCAGATTCAGATACCAGATGGAGAAATGGGCAGTGAGGTCAGAGTAGGTACCAGTTGGGAACACAGCACTCTGGGTTCTAAGTCTCCTTCACAGACTTACTGGTTGTGTCCTTGGGTAAATTATTTCATTTCTCTTGGTGTCATTCCCAAGGATTTGGAAAAACACACGTTGTGCCTCCACAAAGATATAGAGGACCAAGAAGAATTGTTTCCAGATCAAACTTTTCAAACATTCATATATGGACCATTCTTTCTGTGCATGGCACTAACTTCATTTCTTGAAGCCTATTATGAACATTATATCAACAATTTCATGCAGTGAGTTCTTCGCTGGTTGGCTATAGAAGGATCTATTGACTTCTTTCTTAAAGCACATGAAGGGTTTTTTTTCCTGTAATTTTAATTTCTGTAGGGATTTGGAGTTTGTTTACCATAGTGTGGTAAGATGGAAAGTTATGGACGTAGATGGACAAAAATTGGTATCAAATTCCACTCCTGATACTAGTTGTGTGACCATGGACAAGTCACTTAACTTTTCTGGGACATTTTCATTTCTAATTTCTCTGGGTTTCTGTCTCTATAGATGCTACATGAAAAGAGAGCCCACCAGGGATCTACTGAGGCTGACTCAGTCTTTGAAAAAAATTCATGATATGGTTATTAGCAACTTAGCTCAAGAGAGAAATTACTTTACAAATGAGGAATGGTCAATACTCCACAGTGTGAGGGGAGAAGATTTCATGAAGTGAGGATAGCACACACACACACACACACACACACACATACACACACACACACACGCACATGCACACGCACGAGCACGCATGCACAGAAATTCCCAGTAAAATGGCTAGGGCCCCATTCAGCTACTCACTGTGAAAATGTTAACAAAGTTGGCTGCTATTTTTAGACAGAGATTACATTCATGCAATTTGTAGTAAAAGGAAAATTAATTTGAGAGCCAACTGGCTCCATAAAAGCAGACTTTATAGTAAGATCGTGAAAAAGATTAGAGAGTAGCAGATTGAATTGCTGAAAGTCTGAAATGACTGTTCATAACTAAAAGGACTTTTGAGAATGGAGGAAGAGACCTCAAGGCACAGGCACAGAGTATGTGTTCCCCAAGGGGCGGCAGTCATCAAGATTCACTGGGAGTTGGGGCTGATTGGCTCCATGCTAATAATGGCATATGCGTTTAACTTCTTGAAGCATGCCCCTCTTTCCTATCTCACTCCATCTTCACAATACTGAGAGTTTAAAATGGCAAGCAGGATGATAGCACCAGAGTATCTTGAACTACGTGTTATGCCCTCATCTTACACAGGAGAATCTGAAAAACAGAAAATGCTTACTCTGAGCTTAACATTCTTTTCCACCAAACTTTTCATCCTACTATGGGTAGAGTACTCAGAAAATAGTGAGAAAACTCAATGGAAAACCTGCTAAGCAATGACTCTTTAGAGATGTCACTTCAAATATCTCTTTCTACCTGGGAAAGATATTCAACATATTGCTACAAAACAGGATATAATCAGTCGAGGAGGAATTAAATCATGCATACATTTCCTAGGGCTAAGTCTTAATGACAATACCATAGCTGCTTCATAAAACATTTTATTAAACCATGTAATAGAAACCATCATTTTTCAATCCGGTATGACCACATGCAGATTTTGTCACCTCTCTGTCATCTTTTGTGGCTTCTTCCCAGTCGGGACAGGGGGAAGATGTGGCAATCATCATCTGAGCTCTACTATTTTTCCTCCCATTCCCCAGATTTCCACCATCCCTCACCCTGGGATACATACTAATCTTGGGGAGAAGATAAGAGGTTTAACATGAACACTGGCTGCCTAATGAATAGAGGATTGTAGCCAAAGAGTTGATGAGTGTACATGAAGATATTCCAGATGATTTTCCCTACTCCCACTCTCACATCTACCTTGATGAATGCTCTGGGACTGTCCAACGAGGACATTAACCTTACTGAAATGACATCTGTCTAAAGTCCAGGGATTAGAGTCAGTCAATAAACATTTCTTAATCTCCTACTATGTGCTAAGTAGCACAAAGTCCTAAGACATTGTGCTAAGCCCTGGAAATAGAAAAAAAGGTAAAAGTCAGTCCCTTTTCTCAAAGAACTCAAAATCTAATGGGGAGCGGGGGACAACATGCAAGCAAGTAGGTACAGGCAAGACAGGTACAGGATAAATTGGTCATAATGGAGGTGAAAGCTACCTGGAGAAGGTGGATTTAGCGGAAAGAAAAGCAAATTGCAACCTGAAAAATGAAGCACGCAGTTAGAGTCAAGCCAGCTCCTCAACCTGAGGGAGATCTTGTAAAAGGTTATGACCTTTCAGGGGAGCGTTGGGGGAGTTGGCTTCCAAAATTGGAGCTGCTCTGGATTGTTGTGCCATGGGCTCATGAGTGAACATCCTTCCTTGCTAACCCAAAGCTGCCTGCCCCTATCTGGCTTAAATTGTTGGCTTTAATTTTTGGAGTAAAGAATTGAATCTGGAAAGTGCCAAACAGAAAAGAGTAAGGAAAGAAAAAACAGATTGGGACTGGAGAAAGCATTATCAATCTGAATCCGACTTTTCCTCTGTTGCATGGCTCTTTTCAAGGTCAAGGTCAGTGCTGAAACAGCTATTCTTCCCCATTTTTCTGCTTTTTCTTCCTTAGGATACTTAGTATAGAAAACAAAACAAAACTCTTCCATTCCAGACTACTTGATACACAAATAATGGGTTCTGGGGGCAGCTATAGGTGGCCAGAGCATAGAGCACAGACGTTGGAGTCTTCTAGTCTCAGACACTTTTCTAGCTGGGTGACCTTGGGAAAGTCACTTAACCCTAACTGCCTCTGAAAAAAGAAAAAGAAAACCAAATAGTGGGTCCTGAATGGGTATAAAGAGGTTCAAATTGGGAGAGAAAAGACTGGTGAGGCTGATGGGAATCTTCCACCAAATGGGACAATAACTGGGCAGGTATTAAACCAGCCCACCTGTATGTGCAAATATCAAGATCATTATCACCATGCACAAATGCTGAGCACCTACTGTGTGCAAGACACTGGGATAGATGGGCGATACAAAGTGGTATAAAGTATAACGAAAAGTGTATCTGATTTGGGCTTTGCCATGCCTTTGAATCCTGGCTCTACCTGTGTGCCCTTAGGCATTTCATTTCAGTTTTCTGGGACTTGGCATCCAGTTCTATAAAATGAAAGGAGACTGAATTAGAAGCAGGCAGGCTTGAAGTCAAGCACACAGGCAACTATTTCAGAAGTAGCACAGGTGTGATGTGTTTAGGTTCTGAATTCACACAGCAGCAAGAAGAGTGGATAGGAAAGGAGAGATGAGAAACATAATTTGAATTCAAAGTATCGATAGGACTTGGCAAACCGATTGGAAGTAGAAGTTGAGAGAGAGGGAGGAGTCCAAGATAAGCCTGGGTGACCAGAATGTTGGTTGGGGCTGTGAACATAAACAGGGATTATAGAAGGAGGAGTAACTCAGAGGTTGGGAAGAGGTAGAAAGTGGTGACTTTGCCCTTTGGCCCTTTGAGTTTGAAGAGTCAGTGTGATATCCAGATAGAGGTGCCCAATAAGCAATCAGAAGAAGTGGGGGGACCAGAACTGGAGAAAGAGATTGAATATGCAGTGGTCATGGAGTGAGAGGGTATAAAGAGAGAAGGAGGCCAAGGTACAGAACTTGGGCACACAAATATTTAGATAGTGGCAAGAAGTAGGTCTAGTTAAGGATGTAAAACATAGAAATGTGATTGAATCTAGAAGGAGAAGTGAGTGGAAGCCAAGAGGAGAGTGATTTTTCTTTTTTCTTTTTTTTGGAGGGGGGAAAGTAGGGAAATTGGGGTTAAGTGACTTGCCCAAGGTCACATGGCTAGTTTTTTGTGTTAAGTGTCTGAGGTCAAATTTGAACTCAGGTCCTCCTAACTCCAGGGTGGGTGCTCTATTCACTGTGCCACCTAGCTGCCCCAAGAAGAGTGATTTTTCAAGAGGGAGGGTACAGCTATATCAAATGCTAGAGCCTTAGACACTTACTAGCTGTGTGATTGTGGGCAAGTCACTCAACCCTGTTGGCCTCAGTTTCCTCATCTGTAAAATAAGCTGGAGAAGGAAATGGAAAACCACTCCAGCATCTTTGCCAAGAAAACCCCAAAAGGAGCCAGAAAGAGCCATAAAGACACAACTGAAAATGAACAAATAACAAAAAAATAGCCTCATTCATGGAAATGACCATGTTTGGGGGCATGCTGACGTCAATCTGATCACCATCCCATGAGGAGAAAATAAGTCATCTTCTGATGGAGTTTTAGAAGGACTGAGATCATCTGAATGCCTTGGAAGAAATTCTTGTTGCCAACTTTTGCTGAAGGAGCATAAATAATTACTGCATTTCTCTTATTTTTCTATATTTCCATTTCCTCCCCCAACTTTCAATGTCAAATACCGTCAGTGCAGTATGGTGGAGTGTCAATAACCTGTCATGTTTTTAGCATCGTGTCATGCATTATTTGTGGTGCTATCAGATCCTCATCACCAGGCCGGCTCAGTTCTGAGGAGTCATGTTAAGTATGAGATAAGTGAGATAAGCTTCCTGCTGCCTTAGTGGCTAAGTACCTTCATCGCAGATGGCAACATTATTTTGATTCATATGACAGGCAGGGCGTAACAGAAACTGTGTTGTGTCTGGATGCTTCTTTCCATTATGGAGTCATAGAGACAGAAAGGATCACTGGAGTCTGTTAGTCCATCTTCTCAACCTTAGACATAACTGTACTTAGAAAACTAAGAAAGGGGCAGGTAGGTTGCACAGTGAATAGAGCACCCGCCCTGGAGTCAGGAGGACCTGAGTTCAAATCCGACCACAGACACAACACGTATTAGCTGTGTGACCTTGGGTAAGTCACTTAACCCCAACTGCCCTGCCCTCCCCCCTCCAAGAAACAAACAAAAAAGAAAGAAAGAAAACAGAAGTTTTCTCCAACCCTTCTATTCTCTTAACCTACCATACTTACTCTTTACTTTCTTTCCCATGAATAGTGTCTACTGGATGCCTCCACTTTTTTTAATCACTCATTTCCCAAGTCATTGCAAAATACAATTTCTGTCCCCAATGATGAACACTATTTACTCTGTCCTAATTGCCAAAACTTTAGCCTTTTCCTTGTCCTCATTCTTCTCTATCTCTCGGTTTGACCCTGTTGCCTACCTCTCAGCCTTCTTCACCTACTTCTCATCCTCCGTTTACCAACTTTCTCTGACTTACCCTCGGAGTTGTCCTCTCTTTGCACCTTTCCCCTGAACAACCTCACCCACTTCGCATAACTTTAACTAATAGTTCAGATCATTCCTAAATCTATATTTCCCCATCTTTCTCACCTGAGTTTCAAATCCACATTGCCATGTGTCTTGTCAATATCTCCACCTCAAGTTCAGCATCTCTAAGGTCATTCATTTATGGCTTTAGCATCTTGTGATCCCACGTCCAGAGACGAACTCATCATCTTTCCAATGAAACCATCATCTCTTCCTTATCTTACTTATTAATGGAAGACATCATATTACCAGTTGTCCATCTTTGATTCCTCCTCTTCTCACATTCTTCCTAACTAATTTATCTCCAAGACCTAGAGATTCTGTCTCTGCAAAGACTCTCATCAATGTTTTGCCCTTCATCTCCACTGCCACAACCCTAATTTATCCTTTCATTACCCTTTGCCTGGAATGTCACAACAACAACAGCAACTAGCAATCACATAGAACTAGGTGGGCAAAGCACTTCCCATTTGTTCTCTCACTATGGTCTCAGAACAACCTTCTGAAGTAGGTGTAATGAATATCCTCTTTTTACAGATGAAGAAGGAAGAAGATTAAGTGACTTACCCAGGATCATATAGCTGGGAAGCATCTGAGGCAAGAAAGCAAGCACTCTTATTACAATCATATTAAACATATGTCCATATTAGTCATGTTGTGGAAGAAGAATCAGAACGAAAGAGAAAAACTACAAGAAAGAAAAAAAAGAGAGAGAAAATAGTATGCTTAGATCTACATTCAGATTCCATAGTTCTTTCTCTGGATGTGGATAGCATTTTTCATCATGAGTCCTTTGGAATTGTCTTAGATCATTGCATTACTGTTCTGTGTACAATGTTCTCTTGGTTCTCCTCACTTCTCTCAGCATCAGTTCATGAAAGTCTTTCCAAGTTTTTCTGAAATCTGCCTGCTCCTCACTTCTTACGGAGCAATAGTATTCCATTACATCCATATACCACATCTTGTTCAGTCATTCCACAATTGATGGTCATCCCTTCAATTTCAAAGTCTTTCCCACCACAAAAAGATGCTATAAATATTTTTGTACATGTGGGTCATTTTACCTTTTTTATGATCTCTTTAAGATACAGTCTTTGTAGTGGTATTGCTGGATCAAAGGATATGCACAATTTTACAGCCCTTTGATCTTATGCAAAGTTCTAAACACATCAATACACTATTTGGTAATCTTTGGTGACTCCAGTGGACAATTAAATAGGGTCCCCAACCATGTACCCCTGGTTAATACTTGCATTTTCAGACTTACTAATAGCCTGCTATGCTATTCCACTCAACTGTAGTCAGACTGGACTACTTTACATCCCCCAAATTGGTCCAACTCTTTCTCAGCTTCTGTGCTTTTGCTTATTTCATCCCTTACTCTTGGAATGTAATTCTCTCCATATTTCCATTTGCTGAAGTCTTTACCATCATTCAAGACCCACCTTAAGAGCTGCTTCCTACATAAAACCTACCCTGATCCCCACTTTTCCCCTCCTTACCCCATCTTTCAGACTTGCCTATCCCTCAGAACTCTCAAGACACTCTGTACTTTTCCTATACACTTGTCTTATTTGGGCACACTTGTATTCTCTCTCCCTGTAAGTTGGGCCTAGACTACATCTTGTTTCCTTTTGTTTGCTACCCCTCCTTGGCACCTCCACAAGACTAGATCGATTATGAGTCTAGCTGGAGTTAGCAGTGTCTCCCACTCTCTGGTCCTGTGCAGGGAGAGTTGGTGGAGATTCTTATCTATAGGCGACATTGTTTTTTTGTGTGCTTTATTATCATTACCTTATATGTAATTGCACTTAATTATTGTTTGTTGAATTGAATGGCTCCACCACCTTCCTAACTCATTCAGTAAAAAAGTAATAACCCTTTATGCCTAAATAGAAGAATACAAGTGTACTCATAATGAGAGCAGCAGGGCATTAGAAACATAGCTTTAAATGCTGCCAAATGACCTTGGTAATTTAAGAGGTTAGTGAAAGGAAATTATTTTTCCAATTTATCCTTCACAGCTGACACAACGATCTTAAAGAAGAAATCCCAGGTAAGGAAATTTCTTCTACTAATTCAGGTTAGGACCTTCTTTTCAACTTAGAGTCTTAGTAAGCTGCTTAGATCAGTGGTGTCAAATTAAAATAGAAATGGGAGCCAAAAAACCATATGTAAAGATCCCTGTTGGCTGCATATTGACTTAGAAAACTGTGTATTTGTGTTATTTATGCCTTATTACATTTTTATTCATTTTTGTCGACTATTTCTCAATTACATTTTAATCTGGTTCAGGTCATGGTTGGGAGTGTTGTGGGCCATTTGTGGACTATGGCCCCTATGTTTGAAATCTTTGACCTAAAGCATTGAGGGGTTAAGGGATTTGCCCAGGGTCAAACAGCAAGCTTATATCAAAGGCTTTCTGTGTGACAAAACTCTTCAGATAGTTAAAGACATTTATCATTCCCCACTCTACCCTAAGTTTTCTCCTCACCAGTGTGTGGCATGGTTTCAAGTTCTCTCACCATCCTCATTGCCTGGCTTTAGAGGCATTCCAGTTTGCCAATGCCCTTCTTAGAAAGGGGAGCCCCAAATGGAACATCATGCTTTCCATCTAGTCTGCTCAGCACAATGTACAGCTGGGCTATCCTCTCTCATTCCTTACACATAAGATCTCTAGGAACTCTCCGTATGTCTTAGGATCATAGGACAGAGAAGTCAAAGAAACTTTTGGATGAGATCATCTCTAAAGTTCCTTTCATTGCCGAAATTCCAGGAGTCTATGATTCTACACAATCATCTATCCAGTCCCCTGACTTCAAGTAGGTAAAGAATTTTTAGTTCCACTTTACACATTAAAGAATTCAGGACCAAAGAAATATTGTGATTTGGCCAAGGTCACAGATTTCTTGGGTGAGTGGGTGGGAGACTTGAGCCTGCATATTTTGGGTCAGTGCAGTTATTTTTTTTTTTTTACATTTTCTACATTTTTACATTAACTATAGCAATGTGTATCTGACTTAAAGTAGAAAAATGAAAATGGAGCAAAAATGAACAGCAAAAAAAGACGTACGAGACATTTACCCACCCTGGAAATTCAAAACTAGCTTAGGTTAGTTTCTTTTTTGAGATTGGATTGAAGGTTTTGCAGCAAGAATTTCAATTCAAGAAGTGTTTGTTAAGCCTCATACGATGCACCAGTCACTGTGGACATACAAAAGCAGAAATAAAACGAAACCTTGTCTCAAGTACCTTTTATTCCACTAGAAGTTACGGGTGGGTTGTTTTGTCGTTCAGTTATTTTTTCAATCACGTCTGACTCTTCATGACCCCTTTGGTGTTTTCTTGGCAAAGATACTGGAGTGGTTTACCATTTCCTTCTCCAGCTTATTTTCCAGATAAGGAAACTGAGGCACACAGCTGGTAAGTGTCTGAGGCCAGATTTGAACTAACAACGATGAGTCTTCCTGGCTCCAAGCCTGGAACTCTCTCCATTGTGTCACTTGTCTGCCTACAGGAGGTAGAATTTGGTTAATGAATTCTTCAATAGTTATAGCCAAGTCCAAATGGAATGGATTGCTTATGGAAATAGTGAGTTCTCCTTAGTTGAGGCTCTTTAAGTTAAGGTTGGATTACTACTTGAACCAACCAATCAATAAACATGTATTAAACACGTACTGTGTGCCAGGCACGGTGTTAAGTCCTGGGCATACAAAAAGAGGCAAAAGACAGTCTCTGCCTTCAAGGAATTTCCGATCTCATGGAAAAGTTTTAGAACAGGTTCCTGTTTTTGGTAGGGGCGTGACTAGGTGGCCTTTGATGCCCCTTCTCTCATTTCGGGTTGCACATATACTCAAAACGGAACCTGTGTGCTGTCCTCTCTAGACAAACGGTGGTCCGTCTAATCCCAACTCATTTAATTCTAGGCTTTCTTGGGTGCACTGGAATAGGTTGGTGAAGTTACTTACAGTGATATTTCCTTTTAGGGTGTCCAAGTCACTTTATCTTGAGAGGTTTCATGATGAAGTAGAGATGGTCAAAGGACCAGGGTTCTAATCCTGAGTCTGCCACTTAAGACCTTTGTGACTTTGATCAAGTCTCTTAAGCTCTACAGTCCTCACTTTCCTCATCTGTGCATTGAGGGGACTGGACTAGACGACCTCTAATGTCCCTTCCACCTGAGATACCATGTTTCAATTTGAGAATCTTGGAAGTTTCTTTCCAACCCTGTAATTTTCGTTGGTCATGAATATTCTAAGATTGTCGTTGTTTCTTGATACAGTTTCTTTGACTCATGGAGATATATAATGTAGGAAAGTTGAATAAAAAGTCGACTTTCCGTTTCCATGCCCTGACACCTGTATTCCAAGAGTTCCTTATTCTTCTTGATCTTCCTTGCTATTTCCTGTCATTTTTGTCTTGAGACAGTAGAATTGTGCTAAGTTCTGCTGTCTCTTCTACATTCTTTCTTATCTAAGGAATCTCCAAGCAGCTTAACAATATCAAAAGAACTGTACCAAGTGACCCCTGCAGGAAGCCCCAATATTCCAGATGGCCAGTCTTTAGTTGTGTCTTTCTAGTGTGGAGCATATCACGCTACACAGAAAGTCTCTACCTTATCATGACTTGCATCATAAATGAAGAAAAGAGCTGTTTGAAGCCATTTGAACCTTTTCTTGGATTATTTAGAATTTTTCAACTTTAAATATTAGAGGAAAGGCCTTTGACCTCTGTCATGATAGTCATAGGGTAAAGACATGGCTTCCCTCAGGCAGTCTCAGAAAAGAAGACCCAGAATCACTCTTCAGATGCTTCTTTTGTCCTCTGGGTGAAGTCACCAAGTCCATGAAAAGTTGTCTTTTTTTGGGTAAAAACCCTTGGTTGGCAGGATTCATAGAACAGAAAACTTGATTTAAAAATTAATTTCCTCTAATTGTAAGAATGTAGTAGTGCTGTTAAAAATTTACTAGTTTTGAGCTGAGACCTTAGTTTGAAGTCTAACTTCTTATAAATGAAAATTCTTTGCTAGTAAACTTAAATATAGGGTACTATGCTACTTTTCAAAAGCTCTCTTTTTAGAGACAATGAAAAGTTTACAAATGAGATTTCCTCAGTGTAAATTATTTGTATTTTCCAAACATAAGTTAAACCTGGTCAGTATCTCTGAATAATCATTTTATATTCTGGCATGGAAGAAAAGGGTAGATGACGCAAAGGGAATATGGCTAAAAGATACAGAATGGACTGAATTTGGGGAAAGGGTTGGGATCAAGGTATAAGAGAAAGAAGAGAAACGTAGTAATCTTTTTGGAAATGATCTGAAGTCAGATTTCCCAAGCACCAGGCTCTAACCTGTCACTCAAAGCTAAGCAGAGTACTCCTGGATTCTAAAAGTGTGAATCTGATTTTCTAAAGTATCTATTCTAAAGTGGCTCACACATTCAACCCAGAATCCTGCCTTCTCGGAGCCCTTGTTAACCACACCCTGATGATATGTCTGATGATGCTGAGCTGAAATGAACAGGGAGAAGGAATGAGAAATGCTGCAGTCAATCAGGGAGCTTAGAGACATTTTAATTGACCAATTCACTAGAGATTGAGCCAGAGATAATGACTCAATCAAAGAAAATGACGGTGCAGGAACTTAATAATAATGCTTTTAATAATGATAATAGGTAAAAAATTATATAGTGCTTACTATGTGCCAAGCATTATGCTAAACATTTTGCAATTATTATTTCATTTGATCCTCGTAACAATTCAGGACAGTAGGTGTTATTATTATCCCCATTTTACAGATGAGGAACTGACACAAACAGAGGTCAAGTGACTTACCCAGGGACACATAGCTAGTAAATGTCTGAGGCTAGATTTGAGTTCAGTTCTTCCTGATTCTAGGACCGTTGACTACGTTGACTACGATAAGCCTGGATGGAGATCACCTGGAATTAATGAGATCTGATTTTTTTTTGCCTTTGAGATTGAGCAAAAGACCTCTCAACATCAATGCCTTTTCTTTTCTTTTCTTTTTTTTTTTTTTTTTTGACAAACAGCATTTTTATTTTGACATCTGAATAAGTGTAGACTTCTCAAGACATTGCCTTTGGCATCTTTACTTATTCATCAGCTTGTTGCACTGTGCCTTTCTCAGAAACATAGATGTCATCCAAAAATTTTCCGATACCCTTGTTTTTGACTATGGTAGCCTGTTGCATCAGGGCAGCTGAGTTTGAAACAAGTTCAATATAATTTCCTTCACGAATTAACTCATCTTTTTGGGCTTGAGAAACAGCACAAGCAACACCTGGTCTCAAGCGCACTCTTCAGATATATTTTTCACCCAAGAAATTTCTGATTTCAACAAGTGAGCCATTCTCTTGAATAACAACATTGATGGGGAAGTGAGGATACACAGATCTCATCTTGTAATGAAAACCCAGGGTAACACCTTTGATCATGTTTTGTACATGGCTACAGATTGTGCGCAGGGTTGCAAGTTCTTTTTGATTTCCCCACCACTTGTCTACCTGGAGCCTTTTTTTCTTCTTTCCAAGGAGACTGAGCTCCACATTGATATGGTTGAAATCCCTGTGGAGGATTCCTCTGGGTCCCTTCACAATAACTGTCCGACCCTTAAGAGAGATGTCAACATTTTCTGGGATGTCGATGGTCTGGTTGCTTAGAATGGCTTTCATTCTAGTAGCAAATGGGCCAAAGAGCCATCAATGCCTTTTCTTTAGGCCATTGCTGGGAAGATAGGACTATGAAGATAGGACTATGGAAGACTCATCTGTGTTTCCACATATTGTGGGAGTGGGAGGTGGAGACATGGGAAAGGGCCTAGGGTTCATCCTTTATGTGAAGCAAAATGTCATGATTCTATGTACTATAAGAATTGTATTGCTCCTTCTGTCTTGCTGGCTTTGGACCCAGGGCTCCTGAACTCAGACCATGCTTTTGTTTTTGCTTAGCTCTTGGATTCAGTACCTTTCTGACCAGATTGGGGGACGTCCTGTCTTTAATCTCTGGATTGTGCCACCATTTACTTTGTCAACTTCTGGAATTTGACACTCTGCTCAGATCCTATATCGTATACTCTTCCTCAAATTTGTAGCACAGAATGAGCCTCTATCTCTTCCAGGATAAGGCAGGAATAGGAAAAAAAGAAGACCATAAGAACTAGGGGAAGGCGAACCAGGACAATCTCTTGAGAAGAAGGGACAGTTTACGGAGTAATACCCTGTTCAGTCCATCAGTCAGTCAGTCAACAAGCATTTATTTATTATGTTTTTACTATGCCAGGCGCTGTGCTAAACACTGGGGACAAAAAGAAAGTAAAAAGCAGTATCTGTCCTCATGGAACTCACATTGTGATGGGGAAGGCAGCAGGCAGATCAATAGTTATTAACGTTTAAGATGCATTCAGGACAAATGGAAGGTGATCTTGGGGAGTGGCATTGGAGAAAGAAGGGAAAGACCTCCTGTAGAAGAAGGGATTTGATCTGAATCTTGCAAGAAGGTAGAGAAGGATGCAGAAGTGAGAAGGCATAGTCCAGAATGAATTAGCATGGGTTCAGGTAATTCCTTTTCAAGCCTGTATGGGAAGTCCTCTTAGAAACTGAGGGTCTCAGAGTGAACACTGGAAAAATTGTCAAATTCATGAATCATGCATTGGTGTACACAACGATTTTCACAGCTAATTCGTTGTTTAATTAGGGCTTTTGTCTTCATTAGAGTTGATGCTATTAGGAGGTATTTTTTATAGACTTGCTATCTTCTAAAATAGTCAAACATACATCTGAAATGCACAAAGAAAACCAAAGGTGAAAAAAGAAACCCAACCCAAACCTTTAATTTACTAATAATTAGAGACACATAACCTAAATGAGCATATTTGGGCATATGTGTAACCAGAATGATAATTCATGAATTTGCTACCTGTGTATCTATGGTAGACTTTAGAACTTTTCCTGAAATATAAATTGAAAATAATATTCTCAGTAGATGATTCTTCACGTCTGAACTTTTCTTTGTACAATGGGAAAAAAATCTAGATTTGGAATCAGATAACCTTAGTTCTAATTCTAGTGTTACTACTTACTACTTTGGGAAAGTCACTTAACTACCTTGGAACTCAGTTACTCATCTGTAAAATGGGCTAGATGACACCTAAGTCCCCATCTAGCCCTAAATCTATGACCCTATTAACTGACTATAGTTCTGTTAGTGGACGATTTGATATATGCATGGGAATTCTGTCATGCATTTACTGTTTAATTTAGAAAAGAATGCCCCTGCAATAATAATAAAACCAATGGCTAACACGTACATAGCGCTCATATGTGCCAGGCACTATGCTAAGAGCTTTACTGTCATCATCTCATCTGATCCTGACAACAACCCTGGAAGGTAGGTACTAATATGATCCCCATTTTATAGATGAGGAAACTGAGGTAGACAGAGGTTAAATGACTTGCCCAAGGTCACACAGCTAGTAAGTGTCTGAGGGTGGATTTGAAGTCAGGTCTTCCTACCTCCCAGACACAGTGCTCTAATCATTGATGGGGAGTAGACTGAGTATGTATCTGTTACAACTATAACAAAAATAAATTCATATTTGTCCTTCTTAATTTGTGTACCAAATTATAATTCTGCATCCAGTTATATGTGGCCCCCATGTGTAATTTACCCCTAGTTGATAATAATTTGAAATATTTTTTATTGGTTTAAAGGTGGAACTCTATTGATTATCCCATCCCACTTAAAAGTAAGAGTACCTCTTGATAGAATCAATCAGAACTGAATGTGAACAGGGCCTGTAAATCTTAAATCAATCAACACGACTGTTTGAGAGTCTTGGTCATGCCCTAAGGTACATACATATGTATGTATGTATGTATGTGTACATATGTATATATACATGTATATGCATAGATATGTATGTCTACATATACACACACATATACAAAATCAATTGTAACTGAATGTGAACAAGGCTTATATTAAATCAATCAACACTGCTGTTTGAGAGGCTTGGTCATGCCCAAAGGTACATACATATGTATATACATATGTATATATGTATGTGTACATATGTATATATACATATATATGCATAGATATGTATGTCTACATATACACATACATATACAAAATCAATTGTAACTGAATGTGAACAAGGCTTATATTAAATCAATCAACACTGCTGTTTGAGAGGCTTGGTCATGCCCTAAGGAAGATTGTATATATATGTGTATGCATGTATATACACACACATATGTATGGGTGGTGCTGTGTCAGAATCTTTGCTACAACTTGTTAGGGTCTGGAAGTGGAGAGTGCTATTCTAGAAAGAACAGCAGCTCAAGGACAGCAAGAGGAAGGCAGAATAGGTGGATGACTGAGCCATGGAGGGCCATAAGCCCTACAGGCTGAGATGCCTTCTGCCCTGAGGGAGCCAACACCACCAGCTGTAGTCTCCTGCTTGTGGACTGAGAGGAATTCCAAGAAAACAACTTGCTCTTTCTCTAACTTCTCCTCCTAACTCCTGTCTATGTATAGATGCTGCGCTTCTGAGTGCCCTCCACTTGACCCACCTCAATATTCTTGACTGTGGCCTGGAGCTCACAGCATGCTCTCAACCTGGTTCTTTGAAGCTTGGCTCCCTGCTTGACCTGTCCCTCTTGTTCCAAGGTTCACAGCTTTTGTCTTTGAGATCAATCCATCTTGGAAAGCAGCATTCAGTTTTTCTGCCCTAATGGTCCCATGCTTGCCCTTAGACAGGTTCTAGCCAAGGCTGAGTGGGACATGATATAGAGGGTTTTTTTAAAGTAATGTTTTCATTACTTCATCCCCTTCTCATTATTTATACAACCACCAGCCTTGTTCAGTTCCTCATCACTTCTCACTTGGCCTATGGCAGCAGCCTCCTGATTGCTTTCCCAGCTTCAAATCTCTTCTTTCTCCAATCCATCTTCAACTGAGCTGCCAAAGTAATAAATGGTCATGTGAGAGCTATCCTAAACCCATAAAGCGACAGTGAAAGACCAAGCCTTGTGTTGGAGGACTCAGAATGGTCTCTGTGCTGATGAGAGCAGAATCCAAAGCACCTTGTTTCTGCAGGGATGCTGGAAACACGCATAACATACATCCATACCCATGTGTATGTGTGTGTGTGTATGTGCATTGTTGTTCACTCATTTCATCTGTGTCTGACTCTTTGTGACCCCATTTGGGGTTTTCTTGGCAAAGATACAGGAGTGGTTTGCCTTTCCCTTTTCCAGCTCATTTTATAGATGAGGAAACTAAGCAAAGCAGGATTAAGTGACTTGCCCAGGGTCACACAGCTAGTGTCTGAGACTAGATTTGAACTCAGGGAGATCAACGTTCCTGACTCCAGGCCCTGCACTCTATCTATTGCACCACCTAGCCACCTATGTATATATGTGCATGTATGTATAGACAATACATATATCTCAGCATACATGCATATACATGTACAAGCACATATATATCTAGTTAAGACACACATTTGTATATGTACACAAACATGTATTATATATTATGCATATATGCATACATATTGAAATTAATATACACATGGATGTTTATACAGCACATAACCATTCATGCATATATGTACACACGTTTATGTATGAACGTGTATATGTACACCTGTATACATAGGCATGCACACACACACATACACACACACACACACACACACACACACACACACACATATATATATACACATTTTAAATGCCCCTCATTCTTAACTTTCTGCTGAGTTAGTATCCTATTAAAATCTTCTTTCTAGGTTAGGCTTCTGTCTATAGTCTGTCTATAGTCTTTTTTTTTTCTTTGACTCATCACTCTTTGAGCCTTTTCACTGCTTAATGAATAAAATGTTTATGACCTCCTTCTCCATTTATCTTTTGAGAATCTTTCTCTTCTAATTATCTTATATTCACTCATCTGTATGTCCTTTTAGTTGAATTTAAGCTCATAGAGGGCAGGACTATTTTTTTAAAAACCTTTTTTAACCCCCTGTTACAGCAATTAGCTAATTTTAAGCCTAGTGGGCAATAAAATGGTCCCTAACATCCATGTGGTTCTCTCTTTTTTGGTTTTTGGGATTTTATTTTATGCAAAACTTTATGAGCTCAATCACAATTACCTTTAACCCTTGATTAGGAATATTCTTAACATTTAGGCTCTGTCGATCTTTACTTCTATCTCTACCTCTAGTTAACACCTGACCTCTTTGTGATTAATGCAAAATTATAGTATCAGTCGATAGACCAGCACAGGGAAGAAAGGTTGGGGGAAGAGCCACATTTTTTTTTTCTGGGGACTTCTCGGCCTGTGGCTTCTATTTAGCCAATGACTTTCCTTGGTATTTCCCTTCACTACTCCAGCTCAGTCCTACCTTTGCTCCTCAAGGGTATGCTGGAAAGTTCCTTTGACTCTAATTTCTGTAATCAATATCTTTTCTACGCCTTGCCCAACTCCTGTTTTGTAATTTATAGATGATCCTTAAAGCACAGCCAAGTTTCCACACTTATCTGAATATAATTCCTGTGCAATATCATTCCAGTCCCAGGACTTCTCAGACTTAGTCTAATTCTATAGTTGATTGAGATTTGTTCTCAATATTTGGCTGAATATTTAGGCTGAAATAGTGCAGGCATCTTGACTCTACTTGTGCATTTTGTACCTTCCAGCTCCTTGTATACAATAGGTGCTTAATAAATGCTTGTCAAGTAAAATGGAATTCAAAATGATCTCATTGGCATTTGAGATTCCCTGTCTATTCCCTGGATAGGAATGGGTCAATGAAAAGAACACTGCGCCATACTGTTCTGTACTGCTCTGCCGTGCAATGAATTAGTATTCTAACCAGGAGCAGGAAGAGCAGACCTCAGGGTAAGGAAGACAAGGAAGGAGGCTGCCAGAGTATAGTTCTTGGAGACTACTCAGGTAGTTTCTGGCACTATATAATCTTATTGATGGAACAGTTCTTGGGGATCTGGCTGAGATGCAATTACAAGCATCAGATATGATAGAATTACACTGTTGTCTAATCCAACCCAATCATAAGTAAAATTACTTGCCCAAGGGGATGTAGGTAGTGAATGACAAAGCTGCTACTTAAACCCAGGTCTTCTGACTTGAAATCATGCACTTTCTTCCCATTCACAATACACACACGTGTGTGTGCCCATGTACCATCTCTTTGTGATATATGATGGCTGGAAAATGCTTGGGGGAGGATGTATCCTACACAGGGCTTTCCTGTGAATCTCGTTATCCTATAAGAAGACCTCCTGAGAGCACCTTCCCTGACACCCAAATGAGTTTCAAGTTGAGCTTCAGGGAATGACCTCTTTATACTGAGTCAGGCTTTACACAGATATTGTAAATGAAGGAGCCAGTCCATTTCATGGCTATGATGCTCGTGCAGCTGGATCTTTTGATCCTTGTGTCACATCTCTATGGTGACAGGAACATGGCATTCCTCTTTCTACTGGAGAGCATTCAAAGCTCTGGTGCAAATGAATTCAAGCAGCTGCGGTACAGCCTTATTGGCGAGGGCTTCACCAGGAATGAACTGGGCTTGAGACCAACCATGAGTTCAGTGAAAGCTGCTGAAAACCATGGCACAGGAAAACACCAGTGTCCTAGAAGTGTGCTGGAAAGCATGGCAGACACCTCCTGAGCCCTCTGTTCCTCTGCCTCACTGGGCACCAAGAAATCAGGAAACTGAATCCTTCTATGGGCTTCACCTTTCATATCCTGCTGAATACCATGCTAGAGCCTTCCTCCCTTCTGCTCTGACCCTGGCTTGAGATCTATACAGGTTCTTCCTTCCTTCCTTCCTTCCTTCCTTCCTTCCTTCCTTCCTTCCTTCCTTCCTTCCTTCCTTCCTTCCTTCTTTCCTTCCTTCCTTCTTTCCTTCCTTCCTTCTTTCTTTCCTTCCTTCCTTCCTTCCTTCCTTCCTTCCTTCCTTCCTTCCTTCCTTCCTTCCTTCCTTCTTTCCTTCCTGCCTTCCTTCCTGCCTTCCTTCCTGCCTTCCTTCCCTCTCTCCCTCCCTCTCACTCCCTCCCTCCCTCTCTCTCTCTTTCTTTCTTCCCCTCTCTTTCTTTTCTTTCATTTCCTTTTAAAAACATTCAGAATAAGGCAGCTATAAGTGGAACATTGAGGACTTTCATTACATCATGTACTGAGTTTGAATACTGTTTTCTTGTCTACTTATGTCCATCAGAATGATATGATCTTCAAACAACGAGAATTTCCTTTTATTTTTCCTAATTCAAAGTTCTTTCAAAAGTGTGGTGGTTCCTCTTCAGAGAAGTATAGTTGATCTCAGTGGATAAATCTTTATGTCAGAAAAGACTCCTTCATGGGTATTATGATAAAGAGGCTATATCTGAGCTTGGAACCTTTTTCTGTACTGATGCTTTTTTTGGTTAGTCCTTTGCGAGTGTCAGTATTGCTTCTTGACACCATCAAAGATAGCTGAGCACATGGATCAAAAGGGAAGAGAATGTAGAGAGACGTGTTTATTAGCTCCACACAGCTGTCCATTTTTTCTTCACTAGAAATCAGTTCAATTCCAACTGAACCCTGGGAATGGGAGTCCAGACTGGGCCAGATTGGATGTATTTTCTATTCTGGAGAAGGCCAGGAGTCTGAAAAGATGTGTGTGATGAGAAGAAGCAGTATACCAGAACCATAACCAGGGCAGGGCAAGTAGCATTTTGCCCAAGAGCAATAACATGGGGCAGGACATGCTTCCAGGTAGGTTCAGAGACTCCTGACACTGCGCCGTGACCTCATGATGCTCTCCTAGCCTACACTGACACTGGGACTGACTTCATTGCTGCAATGTATATTTCGTGAAGCTGGGCTCCCCTTCTCTTCCCCACGCTGAGGGTAGGGCCAGACTCTTGGGGGGAATGGCTATTCTCTCTTTCTCTCAACTTCCCTCTTGATCAGACTGTTTTCTGTACAACTGCTGCCTACTTGCCTTGTTATTTGCCCAAGGAAAAAGAATTCCTAGTTATGACTCTGAGATAGGAAAGTCAGTAAATGCCTTGAATTAGAGGGCATGAATGGTACTATCTTAGATTGAGAGCTGAAACCCCCTCACTTTACAGATCAAGAAATTGAGACCCGATATTTCCATTTCAAGAACTCTGTCAAGAGTCAATTAGACTGAAGCTTTTTCATAGTTCCATATCTGTCCTAAACTATGACTAAGAGTCTATCTCTATCCAACATATTTGAGGGTGATTCCAAAGTACGCTCAATCTCTCAGAGTGAGTCTACACTAACAGAATTTTTTGGGAGTCCTTTAGATAACAGGTAACCCAGGGTTATATTAGACACCCCAGAGTTTCTCTAAACAAAATATATATTATATCTAGAGTAGGCTCTGGGAGATATTGTTAAATCCTTCACCTTGTACCTCAGGCTCCTAAGAGGTATTGCTAAACCCAGCCTCAAATGTCCAGAATTCTAAGGTTTAATCCCAGCTTTCCCAATGCCTTATTACAGGACTACAAGTCACATAAAATCTTTGCTATTTTGTGACTTAGTTTCTCCAAACTGTAACAGATCCAAAAGGGCATTTGTTCCCTAGCTTCTTCCCTCATAAGGATTAACTAATAACCCAAACTAGAGCATTTTCACACATATAGAACTACATATACGTTTAAGAACTCAGTTTCCTTAGTGTTGTTTCACCTCTAAATGCTAATTTAACTCAGATGTTCCCTGTTTCTCACTATCATTCTTGAGACAACTGTGGAACAGGTTTAATGCAATGGAAAAAAAGACTCAGGCAGGCTGCTGTTAGATATATTTTGTGGCTGGAGAGCCATGAGGCAGTGTTGACATGATGCCAAACATTCAGATGAAAAGTGAAAAAGTCAGTCAATCATCCAGATGTTTCCAACTATCTGGATGCTTGATGTCTTGTAGTTGAAACATCTGGATGGTTGAGTGAATTTTCCCATCTTGATAAGTTTGGGTCAGGCTATATATACTGTGCGTGTATTTAGTTATTTGGAAGTATGGCTTATGAAATTATCCAGGAGTCCAATTTCTTCATCCCTCATCTATTTGGAAATATTTTCAGGTTCAAAGCTCATCCTGGTTGGGAGCATGCAGGCTCTTGGCTGCCCTTTTGGTTTCAGGAACCCAATCTCTGTTTGCCATTTCCTTCCGAGTCTCTTTCTGTTCATGTGCTCCTCATTGCTTGGTGGGAGATTGGTGTGGCTGAAGTGATTAGGGCAAGCAGATACCTTATCAACAAGTCATCCATCAAACCCGCCTGCCATCCTCTCATTCATTTATTATTTATTTTCTGCTTCAGATCTCACCCTTTTACTCATATGGCATCTGGCAGCCACACCTCACACCGTTCCATCACTCAACGATGGATAATCCTTGTCCAAAAAACAGATAGTAATTTACCTTGATTCTGCAGGTTGTTTAGATACTTGGATAATCGATGATCATGAGGTTTCGTGACTCAAAAAAAAAATCTGAGATGTTGAGCCACTGACAACCCACATGCATGGGTTATTTGAGACAAGGCATGAGGTGTAGCCTTATGGAAGGAGCACTGGGGGCTAAAATCAAAGGACCCACTTTCAAATTCTACTTCTGTCACTACCTTTATGACTTCGGGTCAACCTCTTAGCTTTTCCAGGCCAATTAGCTGTTTAATTAGATGTTTGGCACTTATCAGAACTATTACCATGAGAAAATATTTGTTAGGTTTTGCTTTCTTGTAAAATGAAAAATTCAGACATAAGTCTGAAATGTAAACCAAACCAAACCAAAAAACCAACTTCACACAAAACAAAACAAAAACCACCCCCAAACTTTTCATTTACTAATTAAAAAAACAAGAACTTAAGTGAACAGGTTTGGGGATAGGTATAAGTAGAAAGATAACTGATGAATTTGCTAACCATCTGTCTACTTAGAGACATCTGAGCTTTACTTTTGAAAATAATACTCTTGGTATATGATTCTCCTCATGTCTGAACATTTTTGTTTTGTAGTGTAAAGAATGGTCCCTTTGGATTCAGAGGGCATGAGCTTAAATATTAGTTCTTGTAACTTAACGTTGTAAGACTTTGGGCAAATCAAGACACCTCTTGAAGATTAGGTTTATCATATGTACCATGAGGAGACTGGACTCCTAAGGTTCTCTCTTGCTCTAAATCTATGATCCTATAACATGGGAAATTATTAGGCATATTATACCTTGTATTACCTGGCTTGACCACTGGAATCCAGATTCTGATTCAGTCCAAAAAAGGAGCTTCCAAAACAGTTAATCATTCTAGGTACATATCTCTACAGGAGGACTCTGGTTACTAACCAGGCCAGGTCAGACACTTTAGATCAAATGGCAAGATTCCCCTCTCTCTAGAGGACAAATTCCTTCAGTTTGTTGGATCTCAGCTCATCTATAAAATGAGGTGTTTGACTAGATGGCCTTGTAGGATCCTTCCAGTTCCCTATTAGTGATCTTAGGATGCCCAATATTAGTGAATAAATTTGAATAACTATAGGACGTTATAAGCAGAAGCAGAAAACTTGGTCCCTGACCTCTGGTAGTTTAGAATCTAATAGGGAAAGATACAGAAAAAACCCCACATATAAGCTCAAATAACAGATGTATAAAGCTGCCTTTCCATTCATTGAAATATAATCAATGCTCCATTGAATCTGTGATTCCAATAATGTGAGTATTCCTCTCAACTACACAAATCTCAGCCCATCCATGCTTGCCTATCCTGTGAGATAAAAAGTTAAATTTTCAATCTTATTACATGGAGTAATAGGAGCCCTCTAATCTCCAGTTCTGTTACCTCTTTTGGAAAATCAATGACTGTAACTACTTTAGCCTTTGATGGAAACCAGAGGGAGTGTTGGTATGGCTTTTATTTTTGTGAAATAAAAATCCAAATCAATCAACTGGAACTCAGAGAGATAGAACAACTTGCCTAAATATTTATCTATCTAGATGCTATATGCAACAGAGGGAACTGAATTCAGGTCCTTTGAGAATAAATCTAATGCCTTTTCCACTGACCCATATTATCTGTCCTGGTCTCATAAAGTTCTGTGGAATCTGAAGATGTCAGTCAGTCTGTCAATAAGCATTTATTAAGCTCCTACTGCATGCCAAGCACTGTACTAAATACTAGATGGGAGAACTGGAAAGGACCATAGAGATGAGCTAATTTTACACCCCTCGTCCCCCTATTTTACAAATGAGTAGTAACATAATGGATACCGAGTTGCTTTGAAGCCAGGAAGACCTGAGTTCAAGATCTGCCTCTGCACATACTGGCTCACTAGGCCCTTCCCAGCTGGAAGATTCTGTGATGCTATGATTTGCCACAGTCTTAAAGGGAGTTTTCTCATGCAGTTGTTCTCTATACTAATGAAATTACAGATCTAGTTCCTATCTTATCAGTTTTCCAGATGAAGAAACTGAGTATTAGATATTAAATAAAAGATTAAATAAAAATTAAAAATTAAAAAAATTAAATAAAAGATATTAAATAAGTTACATGAATTCATTTGCTAGACAATGTTCTAGGCAGAATTTGAATCCAGATCTTCTGACTCCCAGTTCTTCCACTCAGCTATATCACTTCTGGGTCATGGGCCACATTTGTTTAAATTGAACTTGACAGCACCCGCGTAGTGCCATGTGCAGATATGAAAATGACCTCCTGGTTTGGGGCTAAACTTTGAATTAGTCCAAGCCCATCCATCATTTTCACCAGTAGTCCCCAAATGCAACAATATTTATCTTTCCTCATTAAGGTCCTTCCCAAATGGAAGGTTCTGTGACTGATTTAGCACAGTCTTAAGGAATTCCCTCTGCTCCTCAGGAGTAAGCAGCTCCTCTGAAACCAGAGTGGACAAAAGTGACAAAGGAGAAATGAAATGTCACTGCCCGATAAACAAAGTGCCAGGGCTTCTTCCAGAGTCTTTGCTCCCATAGTAGGTAGAGAACAAAGAGAACCATTGATTCTATTTATTCTAAAGTCTGACTGGAAATAGGGATGACAGAGTTCTCGTGAAGGAAGATGCAACGTGTAATCCTCAGCAGTCCCTTGAGGAAACTTTTTGTATGCTTGTGAAACCACTCAGCTGCAGTGCAAAAGTGGGGATAGGTTTCCTTCTTGATGACTATCTTGTGTCATTGAGGAGTTAAAGGTAGCAGGAAAGTGTGTCCAAAGCCTGCCTGCCTGCCTGCCTGCCTGCCTTCCTTCCTTCCTTCCTCCCTTCCTCCCTCCCTTCCTCTCTCCTTTCTTTCCTTCCCCTCTCCCTCCCTCCCTCCTTCCTTCCTTCCTTCCTTCCTTCCTTCCTTCCTTCCTTCCTTCCTCCTTCTTTTCTTCCTTCCTCCCTTTCTTCCTCCCTCCCTCCCTTCCTCCCTTCCTTCCTTCGTTTCTTCCTTCCATTCCCTCTCCCTCCCTCCCTCCTTCCTTCCTTCCTTCCTTCCTCCTTCTTTTCTTCCTTCCTTCCTTCCTTCCT
>CM053588.1:88188434-88208932 GCA_028646515.1 Pseudochirops corinnae | reverse complement strand
AAGTCATTCCCCAATTGATAAATGGTCAAAGGATATGAACAGGCAGTTTTCAGAGGAAGAAATTAAAGATGTCTATAAGCATATGAAAAAATGCTCTAAATCACTATTGATTCAAGAAATGCAAATCAAAACAACTCTGAGGTACCACGTCTCACTGGTCAGATTGGCTAAGATGACAAAACAGAAAAATGACAAAAGCTGGAGAGGATGTGGACAAATTGGAACACTAATGCATTGTTGGTGGAGTTGTGAACTGATTCAACCATTCTGGGGAACAATCTGGAACTATGCCCAAAGGGCTATAAATAATTGCATATCCTTTGACCCAGCAATACTACTTCTAGGGTTGTATCCAAAGAGATCATAGAAGTGGGAAGAAGACCCATGGGCACAACAATATTTATTGCAGCTCTTTTTGTGGTGGCAAAGAATTGGAAATTAAGGGGATGTCCATCAATTGGGGAATGGCTAAACAAGTTGTGGCATGTGAATGTAATGAAATGCTATTATGCTATAAGAAATGAGGAGCAGACAGATTTCATATTTACCTGGAGAGACTTATACAAACTGATGCTGACTGAGAAGAGCAGACCAGAAGAAATTTGTACACAATTACAGATACATCGTATGTGTGACAACCAACCTTGATAGACTGGACTCATCTCAGCAATGCAAGGTTATAAGACAACTCCAAAAGAGTCATGATGGAAAGACATATCTACATTCAGAGAAAGAACTAGAAAGAACAGAGTTTGAATGCAGATTGAAGCAAACTACCTGTTCTCTTTCTTTTTCTTGTTTGGTTTTGTTCCCATTGTTCATTCCATCAGTTACAATCCTTCTTTACAACCTGACTAATGTCTAATGTGAAAGTATTTGCAGACTATACTTGATTGCATGCCATGGTGTGTGTGTGGGTGATAGTGAGGGGGAGAAAATTTGAAACTCAAGTGATTGTGGAACTGAATCTTGTAAACTAAAAGTGAACAAACAAATTAATGAAGACAAAAAAAAATCACTTAACAATATTTTATTTTTTCCAGTTGCATGTAAATATAATTTTCAACATTCACTTTTATAAGATTCTGTTCCAATTTTTTTTCTCCCTCTCAGCCTCTCCAAGAAGGTAAGCAATCTGATATAGCTATGAGAAAAAAAAAAAAGAGAGAAAACAGTATGCTTTGATCTGTGTTCAGACTCCATAATTCTCTCTCTGGATGTGGATAACATTTTCCTTCATGAGTCTTTTGCAAATATCTTAGATCATTGTATTGCTGAGAAGAAGTAAGTCTATAAAAGTTGGTCATCACACAATGTGACTGTTACTATATATAGTGCTTTCCTGGTTCTGCTTACTTCACTCAACATCAATTTGGGTAAGTCTTTCCAGATTTTTCTGAAATCTACCCACTCATCATTTCTTAGAGCACAATAGTATTCCATTACATTCATATACCATAACTTGTTCATCCATTCCTCCATTGATGGGCATTCCCTCAATTTCCAATTCTTTGCCACCACAAAAAGAGCTGCTATAAATATTTTTGTACCTGTGGGTCCTTTTCCCTTTTTTATCATCTCTTTGGGATACAAACCTAGTAATGGTGTTGCTTGATCAAAGGGTATGCACAGTTTTATAGTCCTTTGGACATAATTCCAAATTGTTCTCCAGAATGATTGAATCAGTTCACGTCTCCACCAACAATGCATTCGTTTTCAATTTTCCCGTATCTCCATTTGTTCCATTATTTTCTCCATCGTTTTCCTTTTTTGTCATATTAGGTGTGATGTGCCAATCTGATAGGGGCGATGTGGTACCTCAGAGTTGTTTTTATTTGCATTTCTCTAATCAATAGTTATTTAGAGCATTTTTTTGGTAAGACTATAGATAGCTTTAGTTTCTTCATCTGAAAACTGACAGTTCATATCCTTTGACCATATATAAATTGGGGAATGACTTGTATTCTTATGAATTTGACTCAATTATCTATATGTTAGAAAGGAGTCCTTTATCAGAGACTCTGGTTGTAAAAATTGTTTCCCAGCTTTCTGATTTCTTTCTAATCTTGGTTGCATTGGCTTTGTTTGTGCAAAAACTTTTCAATTTAATGTAATCAGAATCCATTTTGCATTTCATAATGTTCTCTAACTCTTGTTTGGTCATAAATTCTTCCCTTCTCCATAGACCTGATAGGTAAACTATTCTTTGCACTCCTAATTTTCCTATGGTAGCACCCTTTATGTCTAAACTCATTTTGACCTTATCTTGGTATATGGTGTAAGATGTTGGTCTATGCCTAGTTTCTGCCATACTATTTTACAGTTTTCCCAGAAGTTTTTGTCAAATAGGGAGTTCTTATCCCAGAAGCTGGAGTCTTGGGTTTATCAGACAGTAGATTATTATAGTCATTGACTGCTGTGTCTTGTGTACCTAACCTTTTCCACTGATTCATCGCTCTATTTCTTAGCCTACAAGTAACTTCCTTGATAGTTTGATTGGTGTAGCACTAAATGTGTAAATTAATTTAGTTACTGCAATAATGATTTGCACAGCTACAAACTACATATATTGGATCTTGTTCTGTCAATGGTTCTCTGTCCTGTAGTGAAGTTCAGACTCCTTTGTTTGGCATCCAACATCAGGTACCACTCTAACTATCTCTCACATTACTCCTCTCTCCATACCTTATCTGCTTTATATGCCAACACTGGACAACTAGCCCACTCCAGTGAATGGTGCTTATTAAAAAGTCCCCTAGGCTTGAACCGACATCTTCATCCATTGAATTCCTACCTCTCCTTTAAAGCCCAATTTAAATGTCTGATCTAGGAAAATTTCCCTGATTTCTCCAAATGATAACAACCTCTCCCTCTGCCCCTTTCCCTGTCACTCAGACCATAAATAGCAATTTATGTTCTTGCCTCTTATGTACTTCTCCTATATTATTTTGTATTAAAGTTATTTGTGTATGTGTTAGATTCTGGTGCTGGACAAGAAACTCCCTAAGGTGGTGACCCAGTATCATTGCAACCTCTTCTTCTCCCTTAATACCTGAAACAGTCCTCTAACTCTAGTAAGTGTTTAATAAGTACTTAATTGTATTAAATTCAATGTTCTCTCTGCCTATAAGTGAACAAATAAATGAGTTAATTAATTAATTAATTGAACTGATTCTTTTTTGCATCTCCCAAGGCCTAACACGAGACCTATCTATCTGGGTTGTAGAAGGAGTTTGAATAATAAATGTTTGTTAGTGATGGTGAGCTTCAGAAATTCAAGACACTATATCATTAAGCCTAGCTAGGGTCCTAGATTCCAATGTAAGCTTTAACGTGGCCTTCGAAAAGCTGGCAAACATTCTCTTTAAATGTTTATGTATGAAGGGGTAAGCTCCAGTTTCCTTTTCATTGGCACACAATTTCCTCCTCTGTGTATATCAGAGAAATTCTTAAAACAAATGCCAACCTCCCTCCTACTCAAAACAAGAACAATAAAAATTAGTCAAACAATGTGCAAGTAGCTTTTGCCTTACAGGGGGCCCACCCAAAAGAACAGGACCCTTCTCCAAGAAGGTCTGTTTATTTGGAAATTAATGAATCGGGAGGGGACCCTTTCAGAAATCTTTGTTTGAAGCCTCAGGATTTAACTGGTTGGAATCTTTGGCCTAAAAGAGTATTCCTTAAGAGCAGGACAATTTTCTATTGCCTGGGGTAGAAGGGTGTGAGAAGATGCTTGGAGCTGTTTGTGGTAACTAAGAGAAGGCAGGTGGGGTAGTGTGGGTGATGATAGATCATCATTACTAGTGTTTGGATTCAGACCCTGATGCCCTTCCTCTTTGTCTAAGTAATTAAATAATCAATCAATCAGCAAGCATTTAGTTAGTGTCTAATATGGCCTTATATGTGCCCTAAATCTATCATTTCTCTGTCAGAAGTGAGATAGTATGTTTCATCACTATTCTTCTGACCATAGACGATCGTTACATTGACCATAGTTCTTACAACTTTGATAATTTCATTTTTATAAGATTGATGTTATAATTTAGTTCTTCTGGTTCTACTTTATTCACTCTGTATCAGTTCATATAAATCTTTCCATGTAGCTTTCAAATAATCTATTGCCTCACTTCTTATGGTTTTTTTTACAGTATTATCTCATATTTACATATCACAACTTTTTTTATTTTATAATATCCCATCATATTTACATACTACAACCATTCCTCCATTGATGGTCATCCCTTTAGTTTTCAGGTTTTTGCCACTGGAAAAAGAGCTGTTGGGTATATATAGGCCTAGTGGTGGTAGAGCTGGATCAAAAGGTATGCACACTTTACTAATTTTTTGTGTATAATTCCAAATTGCTTTCCAGAAAGTTTGTACCCATTCACAGATCCACCAAGAGTGTATCATTGTGTCTGTTTTCTCACAGCTCCTCTAACATTTATCATATTCCTTTTTGGGGGTCATATTTGACAATATATAGTATGGTGTAGAATCTCAGAATTGCTTTAATTTGCATTTCTCTAATTGGTATTGATTTGGAATTTTTTTCTTTTATATAGCTATGGATAGCCTGGGTTTCTTCCCTTGAGAAAGATCTGTTTATATCCTTATACCATTTATGAATTGGGAAATGGTTCTTATTAATATAAATTTGAATCTATTCACTATATGCCTTAAAAATAAGATCTTTACTAGAATCTACTGTCAAGATTTTTCCTCTGGTTACCTGGTTCTCTTTTAATCTGAACTTTATTAGATTTTTGTGTAAAAACTATTTAATTTTATGTAATCAAAATTGTCCATCTTACTTTCTCTGATCCTTTTCTATTCCTTATTTTTCATGAATTTTACTTTTATCCATAGATCTGAAAGGTAATTCCCCCCCTCCCCATATTTCTCTAATTTGTTTATGATGTGACCTTTTGTATCTAGGTCATGAATCCATTTAGAGCTTATCTTGGTATAAGTTATAGGGTATTACTCTAAATCTAGTTTACTCCATTCTGCCATTGAATTTTCCTAGCAGTTTTTTGTCAAGTCTTTACATTAGTAGGCGAGAGTTTTGTGTTTATAGACTACTGGGCTAATAGATACATTGGCTTTTGTGTGCTCTGTACCAATCTGTTCACTGATCAATTTCTCAATTTTTAAACTAGTACCTAATTGTTTTCAGAATTTCTGATTTGTACTATAGTTTGAGAATTGGCACTGTCAGGCCTCCTTTCTTTCTACTTTTAAAAATTATTTCTTTTGAGATTCTTGACCTCTTTGCCTCTACATGAATTTCATTATTTCTTCTAGTTCTATAAAGTAATCCTTTGGAAGTTTGATTTTTATGGTATTAAATAAGTATTTTAATTCAGGTAGCATTGTCATTTTTTTTATACTGACTATTCAACTAATGAGCAATTTATGTTTCTCCAATTATTTGGTTCTTTTTATTTCTATCAACTATAGTCTGCAGCTATTGTAGTTCTTTCTATATGTTGGTAGGTAGACTACCATTTATTTTATACATTCTGTAGTTATTTTAAATGGAATTTCTCTTTTTTTTACTTCCTCCTGTTTTTAAAAATTATATAGAAATGATAATGATTTGGTGGATTTTATGACCTGCAAGTTTTCATGAAGTTGTTGTTTCAATTAATTTTAGTTGTCTCTTTAGGGTTCTTTAAAATCACCATTATATTATCTGCAAAATTTGATAATTTTCTTTCATCTTACTTGGAGTTATTCCTTCAATTTCCTTTTTCTCTCTTATTGCTATACCCAGCATTTCTAGCATTACGTCTGATATGTGTTTGACAATGGACATCCTTGTTTCACCCCAGAATTTATTGGAAAGTATTCTAGTTTATCTACATTTTACATAATGCTAGTTCTTGGTTTTATACAGATGCTATTTATCATTTTGAAGGGAGGGCTATTTATTCTTATATATTCTATTTTTAACAGAAATGGCATTGCATTTTGTCAAATGATTTTCCTGTGACTATTCATTCTTGTTTATTTTTTTATTAATAAGGTCACTTATGTTTATTGTTTTCCTGATATTAAACTGGCCCTGCTCTCCTCATATAATTCAGCCTGACCTTAGTATATAATCCTCATGATACATTGTTTTTGTCTCTTGGACAATTTTGCATTGATATTCATTAAGCATATTGATTTATAGTTTTGGTGTCTGATTTAATTTTCATTGATTTTTTTTTAAATCTAAACAATAATTATATCATAAAAGGGATCTGATATGTTTTCTTCTTTTGCTTTTAGAAAAAATAGCTTGTGTATTATTGGAATTAAATATTCTTTGAATGTTTAATAAAATTCAATTGTGAATCCTTTTGGTCCTGGAATTTTTTTTCTTTGAAAGTTTACTTATGGCTCAATTTTTACCTCTGAATTTGGGTTGCTTAAATCCTCTATTTCTTGTTCTGTTGATTTAGGTTTTTCATATTTTTGTATATATTAATTTATTTCATGCAAGTTGTAAGTTTTATACAAATATAGTTGGGTAAAATAGTTTTTAATAAAATCTTTTATTCACTTATTGTAAATATTCTTTTTTATTTTTTACATTGGTAATTTGGTTTTCCTTTTGCTTTTTAAGAATCAAATTAGAAAATGGTTTGTCTATTTAATTATTATTTAAAAATATATTTTAGTTTCATTTATTGTTCCATTGGTGTTTTTGTTTTCAACTTTATTAACCTCTACTTTGATTTATAGGATTTGCATTTAGATGTTTAACTAGATTTTAAAAATTTGTTAGTTTTCTAGTGTTTTTAGTTACATTTCCAACTCATTTATCCATTCTTTATCTTTTTTGTTAATGAAAATATGTAGAGATATACATTTTCCCCTAAGAACTGCTTTGGTTATATCCATCAAATTTCAGTACGTTGTCTCATTGCTGTCATTGTCTTTAATGAAATTATATATCATTTCTATGGTTTCTTCTTCGACCCAAGTATTCTTTATAATCAAATTATTTAATCTCTAGTTGATTTTAATACTTTTTCCAACTGTCTTTTATTTAATATAATTTTATTGCATTGTGGTTAGTAAAAGATGCATGTGATACTTCTGCTTTTCTTCATTTGTGTATCAGGTTTTTAATATCCTAAAGCATTACTGACTTTTTGTAAAAGTGTCATATGCAACTGAGAAAAAATATAGTCCTTACTTTTTCACTTAGCAATCTCCAGAGGCCTATCATATCTATTTTTCTAATTTTTTTCAGGTTTTTACAAACATTTATTGTTTATTTTAAAAATTAGATTTATCTAGGTCTGATAGGGGATAAATATAGTTTTATAGTTATTATTTTAATTTTACTGTGTATTTTTTCTTACAGTTATTTTTTCCTTTAAGTATGTAGAAACCATACTATTTTGTACATATACATTAATTATTGAAATCATTTCATTGTCTATATTATCTTTTAGCAAGGTATGGTTTTCTTCTTTATCACTTTTAATTACGGTTATTTTTTGCTGTTGCCTTTTCTGAGATCATAGTTGTTATTATTCTTCCTTTTTATGTGTTTAGTTGATGAATAATAGACTTTGATCTTATTTCTTATTTTAACTCTACATGAGTCTTTCTATTTCAGATATGTTTCTTGTAAACAACATGTTGGTGGGTTTACTTACAAATTTATTTTGCTAAATTCTTTCATGTTATGAGTGAGTTTATCCCATTTACATTCATAGTTATGAAAACTAACTATTTCTTTCCCTCCATCCTATTCTCTTATTTTTTTTCCTTTTCATACTCCTTTCTTTTTATTTATTTCAATTTGTTACCCTTTCTTTCCCCCTTTTTAATCTTCTTTTCTTTGTCCATTTCTAAGCTTAAAGTTTATTTTGCTTATGACTAATCCCTCACTAAATTTTGTTGTTGTTCAGTCATTTCAATTTGTTTGACTCTTCATGACTCCATTTTGGGATTTTCTTGGCAAAGATACTGAAGGTAAACAGGGTTAAGTGACTTTCCCAGGGTTACACAGTTAATAAGTGTGTGAAGCCAGATTTGAACTCAGGAAGATGAGTCTTCCTAACTCCAGGCCCAATGCTCTATCCCCGGTGACACCTAGCTACCCAGAGTTTACCCTCTTTCCTACTCTCCTCTGGTCCCCTTCTTGTTTCTGTTTTTATTCTTATTGAACTTAGAGTATTCCTACTCCAAACCCTCTCTGTGTTTGTGAGTGTTCTGCCTTCTTCTGACAAGATTTGATTAAAATGAAGTTTGAGTGAGTACTGCTTCCCCCCAAACTCCTTTCATATTCATATATAGTATAATGTTAATGGGATTTAAGATCTTCCCCATCTATTAATAAGCTTCAGGTGGAGCTCATTAAGGGAAACTTGATTAGAGGAGGCTTACTTGTAGGAAGGCTTTCACATCTTTTGCTAATTTCTAATTAGGCACTGAATCAGGAGGGTTGTGGTGCCTTCTGGTTCTGAGAAGTGCATATATACTCTGAGTTGGTACTTTGCTTTTGGGGCTCGCTCATGAGAAGGATCTTGTGATTCTCTGATCAAGATTCTGAGTGGCCATATGTTAAGAGCTTCCTGACTGCGTAGATGTAAAGGGTCTCTTGATCCAAGGATGTATAGCAATATTGCTTTGATTTGGACAGTCAGAGCCCTGTTTATTGGTCTTTATTTCTCTGTTTGTATTTTTTCTGAAGTTCAGGATGCTGACTTTTGCCCTGAACTAGTGAATGTCATTTAAAAAAGATTGTTGACCCCTTGAATAGTAGTAAAGTAATAGTACTTCCTAGTAAAGTAGATCTAAGAACCTGTGCTAACAGCCATGCTGGGTATGCCAGTGTGGTTGTCACTACATATAGTTATATGTGCATATCTTGATTATACATTAGCAAGTAGCTGGAGTTGGATAAGGAAATGGCAAACTGCTCCAGTATCTTTGCCAAGAAAACCCAAGTAGAGGCAGAGAAAATAGAAAGAAAAAAAAAAAAGGAAGGAACCAAAGGTTGAAAACCTCTGAAGAAAAATTTTCAAGAAAGAACCATAATTTGGGGCTACCTTGATGCAGAGATGTAATGTTAATGGAATAGGAAGATCTTCTCTGTCTATTAATAGGCCTATGTGACTACATGTGTCCCCTTTTCCTTTGGATCAGCAGCAGTCTTCCCAGGTCTAAAGATACATAGGTATTTCAATCATAGCTGTGATATATCTTGAGGCACATAGAGTCCATTAGGGGAGGAACTTGCTTAAGGAAGAGCTTGCATAGGGAGAAGCTTGCTTACAGGGAGGCTTGCTTGTAGGAAGGCTTTCACACCTTTTGGTACAAAGCTAATTAGGCACTGAGTCATATGTGTTGTGGTACCTTTTGGCTCTGAGTTATTAGTTGAAAACTACATATACTGAAGGGTTGGTATTTTATTTTAGGGGCTCACTCATGAGAAGGACCTTTTGATTCCTTGGGAGTAGCCATTTTGAGTAGCCATTTGTTAAGAGCCCCCCTAACTACTCAGATGCTGGTACACTCCTGGTCTAGTGGCATATGTAGGTGGTTGTATTACTTTGTGTAGACCCTTTTAATGCTGAAAAAAGATTATTAGAAGACTAGAAAAATGGGAGGCCATTGCAGAAGTTTGGGTTAATGACCCTCTCTTCCTGTTGCCACTCAGAGCTCAGTATAAAAGTGAAGGTCTGAGCCCGCCATCTTCTTTTCATAATCAGCATCACACCTCTCATTCTGAGCTACAGTGAAGGTGTTCTTCCAGTCTCCAGGAGTACCTAAGAGAATAGAATAAAAGATAACACACCATGAGTAAAGCTACTTTCTTCTCCTTTAAACTTTGTACATGTCTAGCTTGACACAGGGAGTGATAGATATAGGCTTCCCTTGCTCCTCTTTCCTAAGCTGCTCAGCTTTAGAATCTTCCCTCTGGCCCTCCCACCCTATATTCGACTAATCACTTGCCTGTCTGCTATCTTATCCCAAGAATGTAGGCTTGTCTTCTGTTCAATTCCATTTTCTGCTCTTAGTGAATTTTTGTACATCGGCCCCTCCCTTTTATAGAGCTTACCCTTCCTCATGAAGGGAGAGATGGAGAGGTCCATGATTTCTTTGGGGAGGGTGCTGTGGTTGGTCATGGGGTTCTTCTTCATCTTCTTGAAAGATGTCTGTTAGACAATTTGGTCTAGGATATCCTCTGGCAATGGCTGTCCCACAAATTCTGTGATCTTCTGAATTTCCCTCTTGGGATCCTGGAGAATGGTAACAGTTTGAGGAGAATTTCAGTTTGGGGGGTTGTCAAACCCTGGTAGGGATCATAGGATTGTGACTAGAGCTGGGAACAATCTCAGAGTCCTGGTCAAATTTTTCCCTCATTTTACAGATGGGGAAATTGAAGATAAGATGAGGAAATTGAGGTAAGTACTTGCCCAGTATCATACTGGTAGTAAGCATCAGAGGTGGGATTTGAACCCATGTCATTGACACAGACAAAAATTAACTCCAGCTTTCACTACCTAATTCTAATGAAGGACTAGAGCATTGGGGTTGTCCACCTTAGTAATCTATACTGGCTAATATCAGTGTTCAATGAGCCAATCTCAACATTAATCTGTTCTAGATTTGAGCCACAACAAACTCCCTTACCTTTGGTTAGAAAGTCTTTTAGAGAAGATGGATTGAAAATGATTGGAATAGAATTACTGGATGAAGACTTAAGATGGAGATCTTGGTATGGCCTTCCTAGGCTGGAAGGGTTGTGGCAAGATGAGAAGCATATAGAAGGTTCTCCTCTTGTGTACAGCCTAAACTCTTAGTACCTGCCTGTAGTTTGGTAGTTTGTACAGGTGTGGGGAACAAAGATAGGAGAGTGTGGGCTCAGCATTTCCTGGTGAGAAATGTTTTCCTAGATACATTGACAGGCAATGGAAGATGTTACTTAGAAAGATGGGGAAAGTCTTGCCTTCTTCATGTCTTCATAGAAGAGGTAGAGAAGTGGGTGTCGCTTTCTCAACTCCCACCATTCTTGTACATGCTGGTACCAGGAGCCATAGGATACTGATTAGAGGAAGAAGAAAAAATAAAACCTGGCGCCATTCTGCTCCTCTGTCTACACTGTCATTTTTAAGCACCTTCTGTCTGACTCCCCGCTGAATCATACCTTACCTTTCTCAGTAATAAAATTCTCCAGGAAGTCTTCCCAGGTCCCAGGATGAGGGTGTATCTTTGCCATCTTATAGAAGTTGAAATAGGAGACTGCCACATCCTTGGCATTTCTTGCCATGTAGATGATCTGGAGTAGGGGAGGGAAGGTCTCACACAGCCTTGTCAAGAGTAAGGATTTGTCCTTTCCAGCATTCCCCATTAGTTCTGATTATTCATACACTAGACAGGTTGATAATCATATCCTTTCTCCCCCCTGCAAAAAAAGAAAACAGCAAAAACCAAAAACTACTTAGAAGAAGTGTCTTTGGTTGGTATGTAGAATTCTCTTCAGTGCCCATATTCCATCCATCCTTGGGAGTCTGGCATGGCTGGGAACTCCTTGCTTCATTCTGCCTTGCATCTTTGCTCATTTACCTTGATTTTCTGATCCAGCAAAGCCGGAGGGAGCAGTGACAGAGGCAGGTGGGTCTTGATTAGTTGAGGTGCAGGTGTTTCCTTTAGAACCTCCATGCCTAAGGCAGACAGTGAGTGGAGTTAGTACAGGCAGTTAGGAACATCATTTCTGCAAGTCTTTCCTGACTCAGCCAACAGTATAAGCAGTAGGCCTCATCCTATTTTTTCCGGCCTCTTTTCCACCTCCTTCCTCTAGTGTATCTTCTGTCTCTTCAACTTCCTTAGGTTCCTACTCTGTAATTTTTCCTGTTTCTTTAGCATTTCCTGCCTTCCACCCCACTAGCAGCTCAGTTACCTGAGGGGATTCCTGGGACCTTCATTTCAAGAAATGGCACTCGGTAGTAGATTGGGGTCTGCTGGCATTTCTCCTGGTCACTCCAATGGTAGATCCTGTCTAGGATCTCACTTACCCAAGTTGTTCCTGCAAAGAGAATGTGACATAAGTAAGAGAGAATAGGAGAAATTTTTGGTTATATCAGAAGCAAGGGAGTGGACCTCTGGATTGTAGAGAGGTAGCAGGTATTAGAGATCTAAAGACCCTGCAGGGATTGTGATTGCGCCTAGCTGTTAAGAGAGCTGAGGAGGAAGGGAGCAGGAAGCTGTGGCTCTGGAGGGTTATTAGAATTGAGCTGGGTGGGGTTTGCTCACCAGACTTGGGGTAGGTGCTGATGAGAACATCATCAGGCCAGACCTGAAAATCCTTCAACGTCTCAAGAGCTTCGGCAAAGTACTTGATGAGTGGAATACCTTTCACATACACCAGGGGTGGGTGGGAGTGGCGTTGGTTCACCTCCATCCTGGAATGCAAATGATCAGATGGGGGAGCCTTCAGTTACCTTGGTTGTGTGGAGCCTCCTTTGTATATGTTTCTTCCTTTTCTGTGGCCACTTTCCTGTCCCCCCTTCCACTTTTCCACCTGAGAAGGTGGAAACTCCTTTGTCAGCTATGTGGGGGCATGGACTTGAGGAGTCTCCATTCCAACCCATGCCTCAAAGGGGTCCCTGTGTACCCTACAAGTAGTGAATGAACCAACTTTTGTTTTGAAGACTTGTAGGGAAGGATAGCTTCTGCTCCCCTGACACCTACCCTGCTGCTGGGCAGCTCCAATTGTTGAGGCATTTTCTTACATTGAGCCTGAACTTGCTTCTTTCAAACTTCTGCCTTGCTCTTGGTTTTGCCAACTGGGACCAAGTGGAGCAATTCTAAACTGATTTCTATGTGTCGTCCCTTCAGATATTTAAAGATAGCCACCGTGTCCTGCGTCAGTCAATATTGTTTAAGCACCTACTATGAGCCAGGCACTGTGATACAGGGGTTACAGAAAGAGGCGAAAGTTAGTCCCTGCCCTCAAGGAGCCTACAGTCTAATGGGAGAGAGACAACATGAAGCTAGGTGGTGCAGTAGATGGAGTGCCAGGACTGAAATCAGGAGGACTCCTCTTCCTGAGTTGAAATCTGGCCTCAGACCCTCGCAGTGTGACTCTGGGCAAGTCATTTAACCGTGTTGGCTTCAGTTTTCTCATCTGTAAAGTAGGAAATGGCAAACCACTCCACTATCTTTGCCAAGAAAATCCTAAATAAAAAAAAAATAGAAAATAAAACCTCCAATGGAATCACAAAGAGTCAGGCATGACTTGTAATGACTGAACAGGAAAGTCAGTAGGTAGAGTAAAGGAGGGAGGACATATCAGGGACTGGGGATAGCTAGAGAGAATGTGTGGTGCTGAGAGATTTAGTGTCTTGTTTGTGGAACAGCCAGAGGCCAGTGTCACTGGATAAGAATTGCATTGGGGAGAGTAAAGGTGTAAGAAGACCAGAAGGGTAGGAGGAGGCTAGATTATGAAAAGCAGAGCATTTTGTATTTTATCTTGGAGGCAATAGGAAACCACTGGAGTTTATTGGAGGAGTGGAGGTATATGTGCAACATGATGAGATGTGTGCTCTAGAAAAACCACTTTTAGTGGCTGAATGGAGGCTGGATTGGAGTGGAGAGAGACTTGAGGCAGGCAGACCCAAGCTATTGTAGTAGTTTAGGTGAGGGTCTACACTAGAGTGGTACAGTGTCAGAGGAAAGAAGGGGGCATTTTCCAGAGAGGCTGCAAAGATAAAATCAACAGATCTTGGCAATATATCAGATGTGAGGGGTGAGAAATAGGATTCTAGGATGATTTATTACTAGGTTGTGAGTTTGAGGGACTTGGAGGATGGTGTTGCTCTCTACAGTAATAGGGGAAGGGGGAGAGGGTACTGGAGAAAAAAAAGTTTAGGGGCAAAGATAATGAGTTCAGTTTTGGACATGTTTAAGATGTCTACAGGACATCTAGTTTCAGTTGTCTGAAAGACAGTTGAAGAGGTGAGATTGGAGATTATCAGAGAGATTGGGGCAGGAAAAGTAGATCCATCAGCATAGAGATAGTAATTAAATCCTTGGAAGCTGATGAGATCGCCAAGTGAAGCAATATAGAGGGAGAAGAAGAGAGGGGTCCAGGACAGAGGGTATGATCTGGAGGAGGATCCAGCAAAATCTTCTGTTCTCCAGGGTCAACATTCCCAATTCCTTCCATCCTTGAAAGGCATGGACTTCAAACACAAGACAACTATCTCAGTTTTTCTCCCCCTGGTTGCTTTTCAGCTTACCAGTTTCATTAAACTGTGACACCCCAAACTGAAAGCAGTCTTACCAAGGCTGAATACATCAGAATTATTATTCTCTTATTCCTGGAATGAATTCATTTTTTTTCACTGAGCATCAGAGTAGTGAATCATTGACCTTACAGTCCAGTAAAGTCCCTGGAACCTTTTCAGATAAACTGCTTCCCATATCCTCTACTTGCCATGTGGATTTCTTAAACCCAAGTGTAAGACCTGAAATTTACCCCATTCATCTTATTAATCTTAATAGATTCTATCCTGCCCACTCTCTCACTAATCTTCAAGCTCTCTATCCTCTGACTGCTCCCCTGCTGCCTCCAGACAGGTACATATCTCCCCCATCCTTTAAAAATCCTCCCTTGAGATGCCCATTATCATCACTGTTATTCAATATTGTACTAGAAATGTTAACTTTAGCAATAAGAGAAGAAAAAGAAGAAATTAGAATAGGCAATGAGGAAACAAAACTTTCTCTTTGCAGATGATGTCATGGCATACTTAGAATCCTAGAGAATCAGCTGAAAAAACTACTTGAAACAACAACTTTAGCAAAGTTGCTGGATATAAATAAACCCACATAAATCATCAGCATTTTTATATATTACCAACAAAGCCCAGCAACAAGAGATAGAGACATTTTATTTAAAATAACTAGAAAATATAAAATATTTGGGAGTCTATCTGCCAAGACAAACCCAGGAACTATATGAAAACAATTACAAAACACTTTTCATACCAAAAAAGTCAGATCTAAACAATTGGAAAAATACTAATTGCTCATAGGTAGGCTGAGCTAATATAATAAAAATGACAATTCTACTTAAATTAATTTACTTATTCAATTCCATGTCAATCAAACTACCAAAAATTATTTTATAGAGGTAGAAAAAAATAATAACAAAGTTCATCTGGAAGAACAAAAGGTCAAGAATATCAAGGGAGTTAATGAAAAAAAAAATACAAAGGAAGGGGGCCTCCCCATACTAGACCTAAAACTATATTATAAAATGGCAGTCATCAAAACTACTTGGTACTGGCTAAGAAATAGATGGCTCGGTAGAATGGGTTAGGTTTACAAGACACAGTGGTCAATGACTGTAGTAATTTATTTGATAAGCCCAAAGACTCCAGCTTCTGGGATAAGAACTCACTATTTGATGAAAACTGCTGGGAAAACTAGAAAATAGTAAGGCAGAAACTAGGCATAGATCATCATCTCACACCCTATACCAAGATAAGGTTGAAATGGGTACATGATTTAGAAATAAAGGATGATACCTTAAGCAAATTAGGAGAGCAAGGAATAGCTTACCTGTCAGATCTATGGAGAAAGGAAGGATTTATGATCAAACAAGAAATAGAGAATATTATGAAATGCAAAATGCATAAGTTTGATTACATTAAATTAAAAAGTTTTTTTTTTCACAAACAAAACCAATGCAACTGAGATTAGAAGGAAAGCAGAAATCTGGAAAACAATTTTTACAGCTGGTTTTTCTGATGAGGGCCTCATTTCTAGAGTATATAGAGAACTGAGTCAAATTTATAGAATACAGGTCATTCCCCAATTGATAAGTGGTCAAAGTATATGAATAGGCAGTTTTTGGAAGAAGAGATTAAAGTTATCTATAGACATACGGGGCAATGCTCTACATCACTACTGATTGGAGAAATGCAGGTTAGAACAACTCTGACATACCACTTCATGTCTATCAGACTGGCTAATGACAGAAAGGGAAAATGAAGAATGTTGGGAGGGGATGTGGGAAAGTTGAAACACTGATGCACTGTTGGTGGAATTGTGAACAGATTCAACCATTTTGGAGAGCAATTTGCCCAAAGGGGTTACCAAACTGTGCATACCCTTTGTTCCCATAATACCACTACTAGGTCTGTATCCCAAAGAAATCATAAAAAAGGAAAAAGGACCCCCCATGTAGCTGCTCTTTTTGTGGTTGCAAGGAATTGGAAATTGAGGGGATGCCCATCGATTGGGGAATGGTAAGTTGTGGCATGTGATTGTAGTGGAATGCTATTGTGCTATAATAATGAGCAGGCAGATTTCAGAAAAACCTGAAAAGGATAGAAATGAACTAATGTTGAGTGAACGGAACAGAAAAAGTTGAAAATTGTACACAGCAACAGTGATGTTGTGCAATGATTAACTATGATAGCCTGAGCTCTTCTCGGCGGTGCAATGATCTGAGACAATTCAAAGGACTCGTGAGGGAAAATGCTACCCACATCCAGATAGGGAACATTAGAGTCTGAATTTAGATCGAAGCATACTAATTTCACTTTTTTTCTTTCTCATGGTTTTTCCCTTTTGTTCTAATTCTTCTTTCTAATATGAAAATATGTTTGGCATGGTTGTACATGTGTAGCCTATATCGTATTGCTTGCTGTCTTGGGGAGGGAGAGAGAGAGAAAAATTTGGAACTCAGAATTTTAGAGAAATGAATGTTGAAAATTGCCTTTACGTGTAATTGGAAAAAAATACTATTAAGGAACACACACACAAAAATCTTCCCTTGATCCAATCATCCTCAATAACTAGTGTCCTCCTGTAGTTTCCCTCCCCTTAGTGGTTTAACTCCTTGATAAAACAAAGTCTGCTATGTGTTTCCAATTCCTGACTCTCCTAAATTCTCTGCATTCTGTCTTCTTATCATTATAAAAGCAAGTACTCTCTGCAAAGTGACCAATCCTTAATTGCTAAATCTAATGATCTTTTCACAGTCCTCATTCTTTTTTGCAGCACTTGATGCTATTGACCGTCTTTTGCATGTAAAGACAAATTTTAACTTTTGAGTTCTGGATTTTCTCCCTTCCTCCCTTCTCACCTCCCTACCCTCATTGAAAAGGCAAGTAGTTTGATGTGGGTTGTACATGTGTAATCATGCAAAACATATCTGTAGTTGTCATGTGTGAAAGAAAACAGACCAAAAAATTCAAGAAAAATAAAGAAAGTTAAAAAAAAAAAGTATGCTTCAATCTGTATTCAGACACCAGAAATTCTTTCTCTGGGGATGTATGGCATTTTTTATTACGGGTCCTTCAGAGTTGACTTGGATCATTGTATTGCTGAGGATAGCTGAGTCATTCACAGCTGATCATCTTACAATATTGCTGTTGCTTTGTACACAGTACACCTCACTTTGCATCAGCCCATGCAAGTCTTTCCAGGTTTCTCCAAGAGCATCCTGCTCATCATTTCTTATAGTAAAATGATATTCCAACATAATCATATACCATAACTTGTTCAGCCATTCCTCAATTGGATGTTTCTAATTCTTTGCCCCCAGAAAGGAGCTGCTGTGAATATTTTTGTACACGTAGGTCCTTTTCCTTTTTTAAATCTCTTTTGCTAGATCAAAGGGTAGGCATGGTATAGCTCTTTGGACATAGGTCCAAATTGCTCTACAGAATGGTTGGATTGGTCCACAGTTCCGCTAACAGTGTATTTGTGTCTCATTTTTCCCACATCCCCTCCAACATTTGTAATTTGCCTTTTCTGTCCTATTGGCCAGTCTGGTAGGTATGAGGTGGTATCTTGGAGTTGTTTTGATTTGCATTTCTCCAAACAATAAAGAATTAGAGTATTTTTTAATATTGCTATAGATGGCTTTTATTACTTCCTCTGAAAACTGATCATGACTTTTGATCATTTATCAATTGGGGGATGGCTCTTATTTTTGTGAATTTTACTCAGTTCTCTATGTGTTTGGGAAATGAGGTCTTTATCAGAGCAACTTGCTTAAATTTTTTTTTTCAGAGTTACTGTTGCTAACTGTATTTCCCTCCGTTTTATCACCCCTCGCCCCATTTATTCTATTCTTTCTCCTTTCACCCTGTTGCTTCTCAAAAGTGTTTTGCTTCTGACTACTCCCTCCTCCAATCTGCTTTCCCTTCTATCACCCTCAATGAAAAAATCACTTCTGTTTCTCCATTTGTTGATCTTCATCCTGATGTTCTCCATTGTCCTCTTCCCCTCTGATCCCTGGATTTCCTCACATGAGTGTAGCTAACACATATATGATGCTTTAAGGTTTGTACCAAGCTTATCTCATTTAAATATTTTCTCATTTGATTATCACAACAACTCTATGAGATGGGTGCTGTTTTTAATCCTGATTTCTTCAGATGAGGAAACCAAAGCTGGGAAGGATGAAAGAACTTGCTGCAGATTGCAGAGCATAGCATTGACATCAGGATTCAAACTGAGGTCTTCCTGACTCTAATTCTAGTGATTTATTCACTATACCAGTACCTCTCCACCACATATTCACTCCCTTTTTTCTTGTCCTGTGTCTTTTGAATAAGATGTACCATCCAGAACCACATTCCTGTCACAGACTCCATCCTACTAAATCTCAACAATACCTGTGAAGTCTAATTTGTCCTGGGATCTCTAGTTCATTTTGATTGTTGCCTAAACTTTGTCTCCTATGAATTTCTGGATGTCTCAACTGCCATTCTTCCTTCACTGTAGCTACTCTCTGTGGTGTCTATGATCAATTTTCATTATGTCCAGAGTTTTCTTTCCATTCTCAGGCCCTCCTTAGACTTCTCCAGCCTTGCCACTCCTTCTGTAGTTGTTTTTGGATTTCCTTTGGGATATGCTTAGTTACTTTCATAGATCTAATCCATTAAATCCCATTCTTAATCTCCTCATCTCTACCCAGATGTCTACTGGAGCCAGCTCAAACCAGAAGGCTGATAACTGTTCAGTTTTCAGTATGAGTATTTATACCTCAGAAATTGTCAAAAACTACAAATCAGGGCTTGATTTTGTTGTCTAGACATAAAGTGATGGAGAAAATGTTAATGAATATTAAACTTCAGAGTATGAAATGCCACATTCTCCCCCCCCTTCCTTAAGAGCCAGTTGTTAAACAGTTACAAGCATGATTCCTTTCAGGGTCAGCACATTGAATTAAACAACATTCAGGGTCAGAGTTTAGCATAGTGTAGTCTAGACTCAATCCAAGGCTGAGACAGCAAAACAACAAAACAGAACAGTAAAATGGAATAATAAACCTATCAGCTTGGGAAGATAACAAGAGAAATAACCTAGGGTTAGCAGTAAGTAAGTAAGAGCAATAAGTCCAGCGTTAGCAGACCTGAAGGCAGGAGGTAGGGTAAACACTAACGGTATGTATGTTATGGGAGAGGACCAATTGTGTTGGAAGGGAGAATGTTGAAGGGTGTTGTAGAAATGAAGAGAGGAGGGACAGAGCCATCTGCTGGAAGTGATAAAAGAGTGAAGAGTTGTAATGCCATGCACCAAAAGAATGCTACTGTGAATAGCTTTTAAGGTTCAGATTACACAGTATCGTGAATACTCCATTTATTCCATTTCAAATCAAGGCAAACATTCACAACAAATCACAATATAATATTCACAACATTACATCTTATCACAGAAAATCACAATATAGTGTTCATAGCAGCTTAACATTAGAATGGCCACACAGTTTTCATTACAGTGGCCACAATATTTAGAACAAGGAAGAAAAGAATAATCATTTGGTTTCCCTAAGGGGGAAACCCTCCTAACTTAATCATTAAATCAATTCACAATACAATAATCAATCTTCCACTCATGGGGCAATCTTAACTTAATCACTCATCTAGCAATCAGCTACTAAGTATCATTAATCACAAGATACAATCATTAGAAAATTACACAAACCCTCCACCCCTCGATGTCTAGTAAACTCATTCAATATCCAAGGAGAGGCCTTTTCTTCATACTCAGGATGGTCTCTCAGATTCCCTGGATCCCCTTCCACGGTCCCAGCTCCTACATGAATTCACCAAACAGTCACCTGGATTCAGGGGCAGACAGCTCCCAGGTCTTTGTCCTGTCCTCAGAGGGGACAGCTTCCAGGTCCTTGTCCAGTGCTCCAGGCAGTCCCTGGCACACATCAAAGTTCACAGGGTCCAGCACATCTCAAACCCTTCACCACTTCTGTTGCTAGAAACTCAAAGATAAGCCAAGCCACAAACCAACAAAGGCATATCCTGATCACACTTCTTCAGTCCTTCAGCAGTTCAGCTGGCCCTATGACCCAGGAGAAATCAGCCTTCCAGGTGGCCTTCACCAGATTCTGGTCTCAGGAAAACTCCAACTCAGTTCTCAGTCAGCTTCCAAATGCTGGGAGAGAATCTCAATCTTTCTCTCTCTCTCTCTCTCTCTCTCTCTCTCTCTCTCTCTCTCTCTCT
>CM053588.1:88171998-88188334 GCA_028646515.1 Pseudochirops corinnae | reverse complement strand
CACCCTTCCATACTTAGCCCTAAGTAATTAAGTGCTAAGTATCCACTAAATTGATTGCTGTTACAAGAGTCCATCCAGAAGGAAGGGGTGAGGGCCTTTCCCTCTCCAACTCCCCTCCAAGCTCTACCATCTTATTAATAACCTGAGTTTTCCAGGATCTGGAGATGTACTGGTGGGGAAATCAGTGTCTTGGAGTGAAGACTGAGTGATTCAAAGTACAAGGTTTTATGGGTAGTATGGGTGGGGTAGATATAACTCAGGGGGCTGGTACTTAGATTTAACTGGAAGAAAAGAAGGAAGGGGGGAAGGGCATCATGCATTCTAGGATGCAGGATAAAGCTGTCAAATATGACCGAAAGATTTCTGTCTTGGGGTGACTAGATGAATGGTTGTGTCATGGACAGAGAAGGGAATTGGGAGTCGGTTGGAGTGATTCTGCCTTGGTAGACATGCAAGCTCTATGAAGACATCTCTCTTGTAGTTGTATCCCCAGTATCTAGCACAGTGCAAGGGCTCATTGATTGAGTGTTTCTATGTGGGACATTTTTTCCCCCCAAACCCTGAGAAAATCAGTTGAGCAATCAGGAAGAAGTATGCTGATTCTCCCGTGAGAATTAAAGGTTAACAATCAACATAGAAACATTAATGGTTGGAAAAAAATCCACTAATGAGTAAAAGCAGAAAAGACTAATATATGGAATCAAAGGTCATAGTCCACATTTCTGGAAACCAGAACAGAAATAAATAGAAGAGAAGGCATCAAGATCTAGTCAGTCAGTCTTGTTGCTGTGTTATGAGTGTTTATGGCCCTATCTGCTGCTGACAGTGAGTCATTCTTGCAAATAAATATTATTTATAAATTTGTATGCATAACGTACTTTAGACACATCTTATATAAGTAGCATCCCAAGAAATAAGGAGTTTTGGAAGCAAAATTGAGTCTTGTTAAATTGGCCATCTTGTTATATCATTTTGTGTAATATGGTTAACTTTGATAGAAGAACTGTTACATTATTTAAATGCTACTCAATGATGTTCACTGGTGTTTTCCATTGTTTGAATATTTGCTAAAGGTTACAGTTCTTTTTTTATTTGTTCTTTTCCTTTCTTCTTATTTATTCAAAAATTTTTAGATATCTGTAATAATGAAATTATGAAGAATGTTGGAAATATTTTAAGAAAGTTAAAAGAGATTTAATAAACTTGTTCAGATGTTTAAGTCAGTGAATAATATGTTTGTAATAATAATAAACCATGCATTTAATATTTTATCTTTGTTATAGAAAACCTGAAACTTTTAGTATAACCCTCACTGAAAAATGTTTATTGTTATGATCACTCATTGATATTTAAAAACATGTAAATAAAATATTTTTTAAAATACAAAAAAATAAAATGAAATGCTGCCAGTAAGGACTTCCATTTCCTTATTTCCTTCTGCTCACTCTCATTACCCAAGAATTGGAAGTGAGAGACAGAAGAAAGAAATCCTGTTTCTCTTGGTTAATGTCAGTTAGAACTGAATGTCCTGTTCATTTAACAGAGCTTTTTACATTCCATCAGTGAATCAAAACAAAATCCATTAATCTCCCAAAGTATTTTATGCCTATTCCAATCTCATCCATAAACAGTTCTGCGGGGACACTGCATTTTCTTGGAGTTGTCCCAAAGGTCACTGGTGTCCCTTATGTATATGAATTTTTGGAAGTGTCTTTCAGTAGTCCTTGAGCACAGGTTACTAGGGACAGAGTGGACTGGAAAAAACTTGTTTGAGCTTGTAGGTTGACATAAATCTTTGAGCTTCATTGCTAGAATGCTTGGGACTCTTCTCTATGACTTCATGCCTCCTGAATGCCCATTTCATGCATCTGATTGCTTGACAGTTTCCAGAAAGGGAGCAATAGTCATATTAATGTACCATCTTTTCCGTGATTAGAAAAGAAATCTGAGCCCACTTTCTTAGCAAGAAATGTGGACATCATTTCTGACAATTCCTGCTCCTTCAAGTCATGTAACCATCTGAGAAATGAACCACGAGTTTTCACTGAGCCAATCTTTTTTGTATGTGATAAAGGAATATGAAGCAGGTCTCGAGAATACAAAATCTTTGAAGACTTCATTTCTTTTTCTGTGAATACACATACAGTTCATTTCTCTTTTATCCAAGATGTTCAGAAAGTGGTTTATTTAGGCTAATTGGATATTCTCAAAGAGATAATATGATTATAGAATTAGAAGAGACCTTAAAGGTCATCTCATTTTTTAGATAAGGAAACAGATCTGAAGAATTGAAGTGAATTGTCCGAGTTCAAAGAGGTAGTAAGTCAGGATTTGAGTCAGGATTCAAACACAGCTTGTTAGTTATCAGATGAACTTTAAATGATTTTTTTTTTTACATAATTTCACTATTCCAAACTACATTTGGTATTAAACAGTATTGTACATACTTTGCTATATAATGACTCAAAATTCACCTGGGAATCTTGTAAAGTCTTTGCACATTATTACAAATGTAAGTTTTCATTGTATTCTATTTTAGTTGCAGAAGTTATAGGTGATGAGTGTCTTACACATACTTCACCTTCAATTGACACTTAAATGCTGGTTGGTTGAGATTGAACTGAAACTCTAATGACATAGTGATATTTGCCATCACTGGCATCTAGCGTAGTGCCAGGTACATAGTTGGTATCCAGTAAATGCTTGTTGAATTTAATTAAAATAGGCTTTCCCTGGGAATTGATGAGAAATAATTCAGTGAGAAATAAATTATTCTCTTATAGTTTTGTCTTTATTAGAATGGTGGTTAAATATTGGTTAAAAACCCCCCCAAAATACTGATTAAAAGTTTGTTATGTATACTTATTAGCTTTAAGGGAATATGCATTTGGAATAAGAACAAATAAAGAAAAATATTCAGTTCTAGGTTAATTTCAGTTTCAGTTTAAGCTTCTCATATTATCAATAATTGGTGAACTAAACTTATTTTCCCTTTGTATTCTAAGTAAGCCCTTTAACACCTAAAACTTACTTGGGACTTCAGAAAAATCACTTATAGTTTTGATATTGAAAAAGAGCTCAGAATCTAAGCCCATGAAGAGCTACATGGTGATTCAAGTGTCAGGCCTGAGAATGAAAAGGGTCATTTAATTTTTTAAAAATAAGTTTTATTGGCAACTTTTATTTTTTACACTCTCTACACTTCTACCTCCTCCTCTTAGAGATCCTTTTTTTTATAACAACAACAAAAAAGTTTAAAAAGAAGAGGAAGAGAGAAGAATCAGCAAAACCAATCAATACATCAAAAGAATTTGATATTATTTGCAATGTTACATACCTTGGACCCTCTTCTTCCTCCTAAAGTGTGTGTATATGTGTGGTGGGGTTCTAATACCTCTTACGTGGGACCAAATTTAGTCTCTATAATTTGGCAACATTTATTTTTCACTCCTTTCTTTGTTGCTTGTTCCATTTACATTATTGCAATCATCGTGTATATTGTTTTCTTGAATCTGCCTTCTTCACTTTGCATTTGTTCAAGTAAGTTTTTCCATGCTTCTTGGTATTTATGATAGTTATCATTTCTTACAGCAGAGAAATATACTAACATTCCATTCCATTTATGTACCACAATTTGTTTAGCCATTTACCTTGAGATAGCCTACTTTAAGTATTAACCACATGCTAACTGTAATGACTCTGAACTAAGATCTTATATAGCCCTGAATATCAAGCTACTTTTATCTTTGTTTAAGCTTCTGCCTCTCTTTTGCAGTCTAAACTGGAGAATGCCCTTTTAACTCGGACTTCTTTTTTAAAGCAAACTAACAAGGTGACCATGTATGTATCTGACACCCCACTGCTGGGACTATTTCCCTATCAGGAACCTTTTTGGATGTATATTTTCATGTTCTAACTCCTTTGTTATATCTCCTTTCCCAGAAGGTACAGATATTGTTACACAGATCCACGATCATTCACTAACCTACCTCAATTGTTCTCAGCAACTTCTGATGCTGGACTTTCAAGGGAGATTTCTTTAAGTGAACACACTTATTTTCTTCTTAAGAGACATTTTCAACACAATAGAGTATTAAAAAAATTAAGTAGTAATTTCTTTACAGACTCCTTTTGCATACCCTAAATGTCTCCTTCCTCTCCTCCTTTTTCTTCTCCTCTTCTTTCCTCTCTTCTCTTTTTCTCTCCTTTTTTCAAAATTAGTTCAAGCAGATCCCCACATCAGCTTATTTACTTATAATTTTTCACTTTCCTGGAAGCATAGTTTATAGAATGTGCAAAATGAAAAAAAAATTTATCTGGCCTATCTACATGGAATTTGGATATACAACTATTTGCTGCATACAATTTTTTTTAATGGGGTATTATCCAGAATTCTGCTTTTAGAATTCTTCTGGAAAATATTTGGGCCCTTGGATGTGTCAATTATTAGGCATATAGGGACCCCTGTCGTGCTACCCCCTTGAGGTTTCTATTTTCAGCATACCCATATGCTCTTGTCCTGACACTTCAGCTGAGTTGCTCTTAAACATTTTACTTTTGTCATTAGGGAATTTACCCTAGTCTCAAGCTTCAGTAAAATAGCATAACTTATGAGGGCATAAAAACTGATTAGAACCAGCAGATTCTTGTGTTGATAGATCCATCACAGAATGCCAAGAGTTCTGTAATCTCCCATGTCATTGATAATTTTCCCAATCTACTGATTTAGTTATTCAGAGTACTTCTCCACTCAGTGCCTTGAGAGATGTCATTTGCAATCTATAGTAAGTGATCCCCATAGCATTGCTATGGAAAGAGTTGTGTACTAGGGCCAGGTCTAACTAATCTTGCTGGAACGAATGTGCATTATGTATTTTGCATTGGCATTGTTTTTGTACTCTTAAGAGAATCTGCCGGTTTTTTCATATGATAGGTAGTGATATGTATTTAAGATCCCAGGTCCTGGAGACCAATGCCCCCAATTCTTACTTCTATGGATCTGTGACTTCACTGGTGTATCTCTACTAGTATGACAACAAAACCTTCCAAGTCTCCTATGTGAATCTTGTCCATATTTTTTTCTGTAAATCCTTCATAGAGGAGACACCCAAGGTACTAAGGATTTCCTCAGTTTTTATTGTTGTTTTTAGGATTTTGCAGGTGTTTTTTTATCATTTCCTTCAGTGATACTAATGATTTTCCATGATTCATTTGTATCATGTTTTGCTAATGAACTAGTAATATAAACTTGATGAGGTATAGGTTTAGGGGGATTTCTAATGAGAAATCCTTTCTAGGTTTGGCGTCTGAAAAGAATTACAGGCTCAGCTATCCTTTGGCAGATTTATAAAAGTTTATTGATACACAAGGCAAAAGGGATAGGGTAAGGAAACCTGGCTAGAAAAAGCTTGCAAGGTGCAAGGGGTGGGGGGGTCAGAGAAGCCTGAAAATGTGATGCTCTGCAGCGGGTTGATGACCTGCTAGAAAAGGCCTACCTGCAAAGTTCTAAGGGCCAGAGAGGTAGTTTTAAAGATACAAAACTGTCAATCATAAGTTCATCAGGCTAATTAGGGGTATGGAGGAAGAGTTAGGGAGGGACCCAGGAGGAGCCAGGGAATGACCAGTACTTAAAGGAACACGCACCCTTCACATCAACTGCGCATGTGCCCCGCCCATAATTCACTGGGAGAATTCCAGGGGGAGGGGGAGCAAAAGGCGTGGTTTTAGCCCTGAAATGTCATAAAATCAACCAGCGGTCAGATTTGAGGTCAAATTCCTAAGGAGAAGTACCTTATCCAGTTTGGGAATGGATGAGTCTCATTTTGGCTGGTTCTATAGAGTTAATGGTTTCAGAGTAAACACCTCTGGGCTGGGGGCAGGGAAGGCACAGTACAGCTGAGGGAAGGAAGGGGACAGAATTAATGCTTTGTGGCTGGGGGCAGGGGAGAGACAGTTAAATGCTTTACAGCTGGGGGGAGGGAGAGAACAGAGCCAAACTGATCTTACAACTGATGGTACATACACAAGACTGAAGTTACAACTATGCCACAAAAATCACCCCAAAATATTCAGAGGCACCCCGTCAAACTCGTGTTCCTTTTGGTTACCCTCTCTCTGCATTTGGCAAAGAAAAGAAATATTTGCTAGCTGAGGTTGTCTGTGGACTCTTTCTGCTTTAATTGTGTTGACTGTCATATAAAATCCTCTAAAAATGATGGTAGTCAGATTTGCTTTTATCTGCTTTCAGTTTGTGCAGCTCATATTATTTGTTCAGATTGAAGCTACAAGTATCACACAGAATATCTGTATTTTTCTTCTGAGGACCATTTCTGCTATAGTCTTTATATTTTGGTATGAAGTCTCATTGTTATCATCCCCTTTTATATAGTGTCAATTTTTTCTATGATTTGTTCTTTGACCACTCATTATTCTAGATGCAATTATTTAAGTATTCATTTAGATCTACATTTCTCCCTAATTTTCTTGATTAATTTCTATTTTTTACCATGTTTTAGGGATAAAAAACTTTATTTTCAATGAAAAGGAAGACAAAATTTTAGTTTAACAAATAGTAGAAGTTTAAAAAGCCCAGGATAAACTTATGCCTGGACATTTTTAGTTGATCTTATTAGAAATAACAAGGCATCTGTAGCCTCTGAGTGTCTAGACTGAGGCCAAGGCCAGGACTCTTAGTGTTTCCCCTGAGTTACCCTAAGGCTCACAGAGTAACCTGTGGGGGAGGGATGGTCTGGCTACTTCAGGTTGCCACATCTGAGTCTCTAGGCTACTACTCAGGGAGGCTCAGTAGCTGGAGACAAGCTGGGCTGCTGTCTGCTAAAGCACACCTGGGCTTGTGTTGTTAGTGCTTGCTGACTCCATCACCCTGGACTTAGACTGTCTCTCTTCCTCCTTCCTCAGTGACTCCCAAGCCTGAGGCTGTTTGCACTAATTCAGGATTTTACTCTGGGTGGGACATTTATCTCTGGGTTTTCTGAGTCAGGGAGGGGAGACCTGAGCAACTAGGTTTTATTCCTCTATCTTGACTTCTGTAAGTTTGGGTATGTAATTTTTAAACATCCAGACTGTGGGCTGGTAATCCCTGGAGAAGCTGCTGACCCTGCTATGGGCCCTGAGTTTTCTCTTACACATCTCCGATGATCCTCTGTCCTGTAGTAAGATGGCTGCAAATTGCCCTTGGGGCTCCTTCTTACTTGGCTGTAATCTGCTCTGAGATCTGTGCTGGTACAGCCCCTGTGTGCTCGGTGTTCCCCTGTCCAGACCTATGTGGGCACTTTCCTAGGCTGGGAATCTACCACGCTCTGTCTCCCAATGGGTTGTTGCTCTTAAATAAGTTCAAATTCACTTTTTAGAGTTTAGCGAGGAGGAGCTTAGAAAAGTTACTGCCTCCTTTCCATCTTCTTATCTCCACCCCCCCTTCATATTTACCTGGAGAGGCATATACAAACTAATGCTAAATGAGAAGAGCAGAACCAGGAGAAATTTGTTCACAATGACAGACATATCCTATGTGTGACAGCCATCTTTGATGAACTGGACTCTTCTCAGCAACGCAAGGTTACAAGACAACTCCACAAGTCTCAGGATGGAAGGAGATACCTACATTCAGAGAAAGATCCAGAAAGAATGCAGTGTAAATGGAGACTGAAGCGAACTAATTGCTTTCTTTCTTTTCCATGTTTGGTTTTGTATTCTCGTTCCCATTGTTCATTCCTTCGGTTACAACTCTTCTATACAATCAGACTAATGTCCCATGTGAAAGTATTTACAGATCCTATACTTGATTGCAAGCTGCCATGGGAGAGAAGAGGAAGGGGAGAAAATTTGAAACTCAAGGCGTTGTGGAACTTAATCTTGTAAACTAAAAGTAAATAAACAAATCAATTAAAAAAAAAAGAAATAACAAGGCAGCTATGTGGCACAGTGGGGATAGAGAACTATGCCTGGAGGCAAGGAGATTTGAATTATTATTAGAAATCATTAGTAGAAACTATTGTCAATGAGTAAAGATAATTTGCTTCACTAATTAAAAGAAAAACTAAGGTAAAATAAAAGGAAGACACTTGTGTGGGCAATGCAAGCCAGGCACACTTTGCTGGCATTTATTGTACACAGATTACTTGTAATTCATGGGGAGTAACAAAAGGCAGAATTCTCTCAAAAGAAATGGAGAGAGACCCAAGAGAAACTCATAGTCCAGTTCATTCTGAGAGATTTTCAGTGATAGAACTGAGATGAAAAGCAAGTTTGCCAATGCCTAAGAAAAACTACTGGTTATCAAATTACCAGAAACCTTTAGCCAAACTTTACGCCAACCACTTCCATGGAGTGTTGGTCTTGCCTATGCAAGAGAAGGGTTTCATGCATGACTACCAGTGTCCTTTTCTCTCATCGCTGTTATAATGCTATTTATTAAATAACTGGCCTGGATGAATTATATCCCAGAGGACTTGTTAACCTCACAGATTTGATAGTTGAGTCAATGTCAGTGATTTTTTTGAGAATCATTAAGAAAAAGAAAAGTCCCTTGGGACCTGAGATGAGCAAATGTCCCCATTTCTGAAAAGGAGAAGAAGGAGGTATCTAAACAATTAACAGAAGAGTTTGACATCAGTTCTTGGTGAGGGAAGGGGGGGCTCTAGAATGGTCTATTAAAGAGATAGTTTGTGAGCCCTGAAAAAAGGGAGCTGTGATTACTTCAAGCCAGCATGGGTTCATGAAGAATCAGTCATGCTGGACTAACTTTAATTCTCTTGTTAGTGGGTTACTAGACTGATCCACCAGGGGAATGATGTAGATGTTGATTCAGCAAGGCAGTTAACAAAGTCTCACAATATACTTATAGATATGGGACAATGCAAGTCCAATGATAGTACAATTAAGTGGAGTAAGAGATTGTTAGACAACAGTATTAGTTAATGCTGTGATATTTGCTCTGTGCTTTGTCCTGGTGTGATCAAAATTTTTACTCATGAATTAAAATTAAAATAGATGTCAGGCTTATCAGATCTGTATGATGCCAAGTTTGGAGGGATAGTTAGTTAATTGGGGAATAGAATGGTGATCTCAGTGATTCTTGACAGACCCGAACCGTCTGGTCCAAGTCTAAGATTAAATTTAATACAAATAAATATAAATTTTTACACTCAAAAAAAAAAAACAAGTAAGTACAGAATGGGGATAGACATCAACAGAAACTTGTGAAGAAATGCAGAGGTTTGTATAGACTATAAGATATACATACACATACATATATGTACATATATGTGTATATATATATACATACATACATATATGTATATATGTGTGTATATATATACATTTATATATATATATGTGTGTGTGTGTGTGTGTGTGTGTGTGTGTGTGTGTGTGTGTAGTGTGTGTGATGGTATACCCAAAAAAACTCTAAAGTGATGTTAGATTGAATCAATAAAAATAAATTAATTATTATTTAACTAATAAAATTAATTAAATGAATTGGTAAAAATATAGTGTGGAGTGGTAGTTGGTATATGGGTTGAGTATTGAACTTGGAATCAGAAGAACTGGGTTTGGGTCTTGATTCTAGCATTTACTAGCTGCATGACCTTGAGCAAGTCAAACCTTTTCTGAGTTTCAGTATTCTCATTGCTTACTTTGTAGGGTTATTAATGAGGCAATCATCATATACAATGCTATGCAAATATGATCTAGTAACAGTTATGAGTCAGATGATCAGTCATAACCATGACAGGGTGACAGGGGAGTTTGCCCCAGAGCGCCATCAGGGAGCAGAAAGGGGTGCTTTTTCTCCACAGCGGAATTTGAACCTTGGTCTTCATTCTTTGGGCTCTATGCCTGACTCTCTGGACTTTTCCACCACGGTCTTTGCAAGTGCTTCTCCCTCCACCACTACCCCCCCCCCCAATCCTTTTCAATTTCCTTTTATATATTATCTTTCCCCATTAGAATGTAAGCTCCAAGATGGCAGAAATTCTTTCTTCATGCATTTGTATCCCCAATGCTTAGGATAGTGCCTGGCAAGTAAGAGCTTGAAAAATGCTTACTGTCTTGACTTGATTTGACTAGACTAGGCTTGTACCTTCTATTTCTCTACAGGCACCATGTATTGTGACAGCTTCTGCTCTTCCTGGTCCTTGACCTCTACTCCTAAGGTTCTATTATTGTTGCATGTTCCTCTTCAGAGATCCATCTTCTCCCATTGCCAAGTCTTCTTTTTCTCTTGGGGGTGGCAGGTCAAGGGTTTGGGGACATACCATGGGGACATGGATTTCCTCCTCTCCTAGCATAACTGCATCTGATTAGGGAAGACTATCCTTTTCTTCTCTCCTACATCATGTTCTGCTGCTATTAACCTGGGATCTTCATTATATTATTCCAAAGGATGCTCGAGAGGAGTAGTGACTTAGGCGTGTTTTGACCTAAGTCAGATCCTGATTCCTTCCTGCACACAAGGTGCTCCCAACCCTTGACTAAGTTAGTGGGATTTATCCCAGTTACAAGAACACCTAGTTACAATCCTAGAGGTGATAATCTCATTGGATTCCATTGTGTTCAGGCCATACCTGAAGTATTGGATTGCTTTGGGAACCACCAGAAGAAAGCAGCACAAGGATAGGAAGGTGACTATGTTGATAAGGAAACTAAAACTCACACCATAATAGATCTAACTAACAGAAAGGAGGAAGTTTATTTGAAGAAGAGAAGAGTGGAAGGGGTGGACAGTAACATGATTATAGCCTTCAACTCCTAGAAGGATGGTCATTTGGAAGCAGGAATAGGTTTGTTTTCACTTGGCCTCAGAGAGCAGAACTAGTACCAAACAGTGATAGCTGGAAGTACTCTAAGATTCCTTATAACTCTAAGAATCTATGGCAGTTTCATGCAATTCAGATAAAATTAGAATTCACCCAAAACTTTGACCTAAACTTGTTCCAAACTGAGGCTGACCTGGGGAAGGGAAAACTCAGCTACATTACTAGAGTTCACAAGACCTCTAGAGATTTATTTTCAAGTCTTTCTACTTTCTACTTTCTCTCAATACTTTATCCCCGCACCCCCTCTTGATTTAAACCTATGGGTATTTTAAGGGAAATTTAATTTAAAAATAACAACTTTTTTTTAGCTAAATGGAAGTACGTGCTATGAAAACAATGAAGAAAACCATGGAAAATCAGTTCTGTCTGCCTATTATTCCCATGCCCAGCAAAGATAACTGAGTGGTGGTACCCCATACTCAGCTGTCTTGGGAACAGAGTTCCTGAGAGATAGTACTATAGATGAGTTTACTGTGTGCTCTCATAAGAACCTTAACAGTAGGTTCTACAACAAGGACTTAGAGGCTGTATCAGCAATTATTTGGTTTCCTCAGAAATGTCCAGTCAATGACAACATCAGCAGTGGCGCCACAATGGGATACTTTCTTCAGTTTATACATTGCTGTGACTCAGGTTCTTATGAGGCAATCAGTGATCAAGGTTCAGACATGACTTCAATTTCCCCTTCTGATTTAGTAGCCATTCACCTCTTCATATCCGGGAGAGAAGTCTATGGGGTAGTAATTCAAGAGAGTCACTTTTAGAACTTCCAGATGCTCTAAATTTTATGAAAGCAGAGTGAAGTAGGGCTTAATGATATCTCCTGCTGTGTTAACCATCCATTTAGGAATGGGCTGCCTTGATGGGCACATTAGTCACTAAAAAGAATTACAGGTTAAGAATTGGAAGGGACTTCAGAGGCCATCTTGTTTGACCCCATCACATTTCAGAGGAGTAAACTAAATCTAAGAGAGAGGTTAAATAACTTGTTCAAGAGCTTCCAGGTAGTAAGCATCAGAAGCACAACTGGAACCCCAGTCCTTTGGTTCAAGAGCCAATGTTTTTACTGCTATGCTACCTGGAAGAAAGTTGAGTTATCTCACCTAAATACAATTGACTTGCATAGTATGGCATCACCTCCCTGATGTCATGGTCAAAGGATGAAGAACAAACCGCAATCTGGAAGAAAGTTGATTTAAGCTAACATAGATTTGTTTAATTGAATTGCTAGGTGCTATGGCTACAGAAAAAAAGTGTAGAAGTGTCCTTGTGCTCAATTGGCTTATTTTCTAATAGAAAGCTATAAACATCTTGGGAAACATCATAAGACTCAGACTTAGGCTACTGAAAGGAGGTAAACTCCCCTTAGAGTAGAAGACTTCCTTTCCAAAGAATAGGCAACTTTGACTAGGAATGTTTTTCGTAATAGCTCTTGAATTACCAAAACTTTCTTTCCTAGGTCCTGCCCTTTCCTTTATGATATATCCTTTGTTAATTCCATAGAACATGGACCCAGAACTAATTCCTTTTCATCTTACCAGATTTAGATATAAAGGAGTTTTGTAATTTTTTAAATTTCGTCTTTTCCTCCTTTGCACTTACCTAATTTCATTTTCTGTCCTCCCTTTGGGAAGCAGTCTCAAAGAGCCTGTCAGTGTAAATGCATTTAACAAGTCATGCATACAAGTCAAAATGTTGGGGCCATGTCAACAGTGGCAGTGCTAATGAAAATGCCATATTTTTGTTGTTCAGTTGTATCCAACCCTTTGTGACCCCATTTGGACATTTTTTGCAAAGATAGTGGAGTGGTTTACCATTTCCTCCTCCAGCTCATTTTATAGATGAAGAAACTGAGGCAAACAGAGTTAAATTACTTGCCAAGGGTCATACAACTGGGAAGTGTCTGAGATCAGATTTGGACTCGGGAAGATGCACTAGTCCTGACTCTCTATTCACTGTGTCACCAACTGCCCCCCAAAATATCTTCTATTCTCAATTTGTGGACTAATATGTACAACCGATGGTGATTCAATAAACTTTGCCAAGTATGATGCAGGGAAGTTCTCACCAACCTCCATCCAAAATATGAAAAAGGAAAATCTACTTGTTTCATAAGAAGGAACTTGATGAGACTTGTGTTGCCAAGAAAATCCATATTATTATGAGAGCAGGGTCCATATTGGAATGAAAGAATGGGGTTGACCAGACATCAAGCTGAGCAATAAGGCCAAATTCTTTCTAGTCTGGGGTATAAGCGTCTGAGGGAGGGGGGAGTACCTCGTAGGTACACAATTTTAAAAAAGTCTCAGGTTAAAAAAACCAAATACTTTTAGCACAATTTAAGTATAAAGCCACCATCTCATTTCTTTTACCACATATCTATGGTCTCTTTAAAAGAGCAATTCAGGAGAATTTGACTCCTAAACTCCTAGGCCCTTGCTCTAATGAGCCTGCTGTAGTAAGAAGAGTGTTGGATTTGGAATCAGGAAAGATCTGGATTTAAATCCTGACTCTGGCACTTCCTAGCTATGTGAGCATGGACAAGTCACTAAGCCTCTGTTTCCTCATCTGTAAAAAAGAAGATAATAATAATAATACATATAGTGTTTACATCCCGTGATTGTGGTGAGGGCCAGATGCTTTTCAAATCTTTAACCAACTATCTACATATTTGTTATTGGTTTCTCCTTTCCATATTTTACACCAGATCTCAGTCTCTTTCCATTGCTCTGTGCCTACAGGGAGATGGATGGTCCTTTACCCAGCTGTGGACCATCTAATTTTTTCCTCCAAAACAATGCATCTGAGAATTGTCATTTTGAGTTGCATTTTAATCTGTAGATTTCTGGAGAGTCAGCCCCTTTCCTCATTTCCCTTCCAAGATATCATTAAATTCTTTGCTTCTTGTCTCAGAGACAGATTTTACTATAATTCTGGCCCACATGACCACACTCATCTGGACTATTGCACTAGCCTCTTAATTGGTCTTCCTGTTTCCCATCTCTTCCCTTTCAATCCACCTTCTGTACAGAGCTGACAAAACATTTCTCAAAATGCAGATCTGACCCCGTGATCCCCCCTACTCAACAATCTGCAATGGTTCTCTGTTGCCATGAGGCTAAAATATAAACACCGTAGCAGGTATTTTAAAATGACTCCATAATTTGGCTGCCATTTAACTCTCCAGCTTATTTCACGTTTCTCTCCCTCACATTCTATATTTTAGGTGAACTGGGTGGCCAGCCTTTCCCCATTCTCCCAACATTCTATAGTGGCTCCATGTCTGGAATGCCTTTTTTCTTCCTCTTCATATTATAGAATCCCTAGCTTCTTCCACATCTCAGCTCAGGAGCTATTTCCTATACAAGGCCTCCCCTGATTTTCTCAAGTATTGACATATTCTCCTTACTGAATTTACATAGAATTTACTTAGGCACGTACATGTTATAGGCACTCCTCCCTTTCCTAGGAAAATGTAATTTCCTTCGGTCTAAGGACAATTCATCATATTTCTCCTAGTATCCCTGGTGCCAACCATAGTCATTGGCATGTACTAATCACTTAATCAATGTTGACTGAATCAGATAAAATTGATCCACCTTCTCCTCCTTCCATTTTCTGGTTCCCCCCCTATACCTTAGGAGTCTTTCTGTTGATTCTGTTATTTATCTAACTGATCTTGCCCAGTCCATCCCAATCCTTTTAGAGTTCCTCATAAAAAAAAAACAATTTTTAAGTTTCTTTCTTCTGAATTTCAGCTGCCATTTACGAATCTCTTGATATGGAGCTGCTCACCTCCTATACAGCTTCACCAAAAGTCCCATTGTCATGGATCAATTAAATTACTTTAGATGGGGAAAGTCAGTAAGAGTGCCAGGTTTGGGTTCTAATGTGCTTTATGGCTTTAAATGCTTTCACACACATTAGCCATACACATTATCTCATTGATCCTCACAACAGCCTTTTGAGCCAAGTAGGACAAACTTGCTTTTAACCCACTTTTTACAGATGAAGAAACTGAGGATGAGACAGGTGAAGTCTGAGTCATTTGTCCAGTAAGCAACGGAGTTGGGACTAGGACTCAGGTCTCCTGGCTGTAGATCTAGTGTTCTTGCCCCCACACCACACTGCCTTTTGGCAAGGCTTATTGTCTCAGGCAAAGGATATTTCATCCTTTATGATTTCTTTTTCAAAAGTCTATAAGCTACCATTGCGACTGGGGGAGGCAGAGAGAGAGAAGGAAAGGCAGACATATTAGATACAGCTAAAGCATTTCCCTTTAAAACATCTGCTAGTGCTGAGGCCGATGGGCGTTATTTCTTTATTCCATGAAATGAGGAGGCATAAAGGTGCCTTAAGGAAAACCCATTAGGGAAAGCTGTGGAGGGTGAGCTGCCATGGTGACATATGAGGAAGGCAAAAAGACTCCCTGCTGTGCTGAGGAACTCAGTTCACGGTTTGGTTCTAGCTGATTAATTCCCGTTATTATATGTTCCCTCAAAAGGACCTTGTGAGAAAGGGAATGAAGAAGTCTTTCCACCAGATCACTCCTCAGCCACCATGGGTAAGAATTTCCTGGACTTGAGGAAAGCTTTTTTGGGTCCATCAGGATGCTTCCTTTGTCTGTGGAAGGATTTACATGGAGCCAAACATTTCATGGCCCTATCAGTAATGTGCTTTAAAGTCTTCTCTCAAAGTGAAATTTATTTGAAGGAAAAGCCGTTTCCTACCAGTTGGAATGGCATCCTGCAGGGTGACTCATGTATCCAATCCCTAGAGCTTCGAAAGCAGAAACTGACCCTGGATTGAGCATTTCTGCTTAATGATGTTAAACATCTCTAAGACCATAGCAGTGGTTCTCAACCTTCCTAATGCTGCGACCCTTTAATACAGTTCCTCATGTTGTGGTGACCCCCAACCATAAAATTATTTTTGTTGCTACTTCATAACTGTAATTTTGCTCCTGTTATGAATCATAATGTAAATATCTGATATGCAGGATGTATTTAAATTGAACATAATCCACATTTTGAGAACCGTCGCCATAGAGCCTTCTTTGGAAGCAATAGTCGTTGGCCATTAGCGAGGACACAAACATTTTTAATATCTTTGGGTCATTACCTTCAGGTCCAATATCTTCAGGAAATATAGAACCACAGAACTGAAGGAACCCCAGAGGTATAGCAGCAAGCACCCTAGCATACCCAGGGTGGCTGCTAGCACAGGTTCTTAGTTCTGCTTTTCTAAAGGAAAGCAACTCAAAATGGGTTAACAGTCTCACTTTAATCAATCAAATATCATTTACCTAGTTCAGGGGAAAAAGTTAGCACCCTGAACTTCAGAGAATGCAAACACAAGTTATGAACACAAGTTACAAACAAACAGAAAAACAGATCAGCAGACGGCTTCCAGCGTCTGACCATTACATCAGTTACCTATTCAGTTACCAGAGAGGGAAGCACCAACATCTGGGTTTTTCAAAGCCGGGGGGCTCAATG
>CM053588.1:88120517-88159986 GCA_028646515.1 Pseudochirops corinnae | reverse complement strand
TAGACCAGATGAATGTACTTTGTTTATGGTTGGAGACTAGTCTCCATTTGAGAAGAGACTTTTGACTGACTAAATGAATGTACTGTCTAGGGGTAGAGTAGTACCTGGATTGAATTGAGAACTTGCTAAAGGAACAAGTTACACTATATTTTGACTTTTTCTGTTCTGTGAATGTTTGCTGAATAAATGGGGTTTACTATGCTAGTAATACGAACCTTGGAGTTGCCTTTGCTTGGCATTACGAGAACCACTGTCTTAAACAAAGTGCAAAGAAGGGTTCTTACTTTCCTATCTTTAAAAAGCATCAGGTTCTCCTGGACATAATTAGAAGACAACATACATTGGCTGGCTGGAGGTCGACCATACACTGTTGGTTATTAATAAGCAAGCTTCCAATTCAAAGATGCAGTGAAGATCCCAGTAAAGCCCTAATGATTTTGAGTCTTGGCATCCTAGAAGGGAGTCACCTATGGAAGAAGAATGCACCTTTTGAGAGGGGAATCACTCCTTGCTTCTTCTCTTATGGCTGCATTTGCTGGCATGGGGATGGGGAGTGGGGAGGGCTTATCTCTCCTATTTCCCTTCTCTATTGACCATGATGTTTGCAGCAATGTTCCTCAACCAGTAAGAGACACTATATCCAGAAGGGAGAGAGCAAAGGAGTTGAGGCAACTATAAGTTATGTGACTTCTAGAAGAGGAGGAAGAGGAGAAAGAGAAGAAAGGAAAGAGGGAAGAAAGGAAGGAAGGATGAAAGGAAGGAAGGAAGGAGAAAGGAAGGAAGGAGGGAAGGAAGGAGGGAAGGAAGAAGGAAGGAAGGGAGGAAGGAAGGAAGCAAGGAAGGAAAGAAGGAAGGAAGACAGGAAGGAAGGAAGACAGGAAGGAAGGAAGACAGGAAGGAAGGAAGGAAGGAAAGAAGGAAGGAAGGAAGGAAGGAAGGAAGGAAGGAAGGAAGGAAGGAAGGAATGGAGGTATAATGTTAATGGGATTTAAGATCTTCTCCACCCGTTAATAGGCCTCCGGTGGAGCTCATTGAGGGAAAATTGCTTAGGGGAGGGCTGCTTGTAGGAAGGCTTTCACACATTTTGCTAGTTTAGGCACTGAGTCAAGAGGGTTTGTGGTGCCTTCCAACTCTGGGAAGTGTGTATATACTGAGATGGTATTTTGCTTTTGGGGCTCTATTATGAGAAGGATCTTGTGATTCCCTGTCCAAGATTCTGAGTGGCCATATGTTTAGAGCTCCCTTACTGCTCAGATGTAAAAGGCTCTCTTGATCCAGAGATGTATGTAAAAGTATATAACAATATTGCTTTGATTCAGGCAGTCAGAGTCCTTTCTGTTGGTCTTTATTTCTCTGCTTATATTTTCTCTGAAGTTCAGGATGCTGACTTTTCCCCTTAACTAGTGAACGTAATTAAAAAAAGACTATTGACCCCTTAAATAGATACCTTTCCTAGTAAAGCAGATCTAAGGACCTGTGCTAGCTGCCATCCTGGGTATGCCAGTGTGGTTGCAGAAGGAAGGAAGCAAGGAAAGAAGGAAGGAAGGAAGGAAGGATGTAAAGCGGCATTCTCCGACTTCTGCTTGAATTGGCAGGTTGATTTCCCAAACTGCAGCTTCTACTTCTCTTAGATAACATGATAAAAACAATTAATACAAAATATTTTCCCCAAAACCTTATTCATCCCTTCCCACAAATACACCCATCACCCATGGGATGATGGACCATAATAGCAGTGAGGCACACATGTAAAGAATATGTTTGACAGAGTTTTAACTCACAACTGCTTTCTGCTCTGGAAGTTCTTCTTTTTTGTGGAAACCTCACACAGAAGCCTTTGTTGTTGTCCTTCATCCTTCATTCTCAACGAGGACCAATGGCATCATAAGGGTAATGTCTTGACTTGCCAGTGAATCAGACTTAAGCGAGGCAGAGTTGGGCAAAGTCATTAACCTCCCTCTCTCCTCCAGGGTCATCTGAATCCAGAGGCAAGACAAAAATCAAAATGATTGTTGATGGCCCAGCTGTACACAGTAACAGCAATATAGTAGTAGTAATTGATAGTAATTCAAATGTGAAAGACTTAGCTACACTTATCAATATGATGATCCAAGATAATTCCAAAGGATCCATGACAGAATATGTTATCTACCTCTAGAGGGAGATTTGATGAACTCTGAGTGCAGATTGAAGCATACTTTTTTTCACTTTCTTTATGTATCTTGCTTTTTATTGTTTTGTTTTTCAACATGCCTAATATAGAAATAAATATGTTTTGCATTTCTTCACATGTATAATTGTTATCATACTGCTTGCCTTCTCAGTGGGTGGAGAGGGCTGGCCTGGAGGGAGAGAATTTGGAACTCAAAAAAAATTTTTTTCATTAATGTTAAAAGGAAATAAAGGGAGTTAAAGTATCAGATTTGGAAAGATCTTAGTGGGGTATCTTTTTCAACCTCTTTATTTTACAGATGAGTTTACAGAGATCCTTGGGGTGAAGAAACTCACCAATGATGAAGGCCAGCGCCATGTCTATATGGACATCATGCTGTGTATTACTGAATCAAGATCATGGGGCCTGGAATGCTACAGGAGGAGCTAAGGTAGTTGTAAAGCCCATGAACTTTCATTTTCAGTTTTAGTTGCCAGAGGTTCCACGAGTAGGAAGCATCAGAGACACGGCTGAGACCCAGGCTATGGTGCTTTTATTTATTTGAATTTCAGATACAAAATTCTCTCCACAAACCATGAACACAGAGTATTATAGAAGGAATCTGATAGTAACAGTCATTCTTGACAAATCAAGAGGTCAGAGTGTCTGAAAGAAGAGAGCTAAAAATGCTAAAGCTGATTTGAAGAGGAATATTGGGACCAGAGGGTCAGATACAAGCATGTAGCAAGCCAGATAGGGGAGGTTTGGACAGGAGAAAGGGCGGCCCTAGGAGACAATTGACCCCAATAGTGTCTTGGAGAAGACATATTTTGAGTGAGTTTAGTGGGATCTTTAGCCCTGTTCTTTTTGGATTCTTAAAGGCGAGTGTTAACTCCTGCTAAGTAGGTTACTATCAGGCCTGGGTCCATGAGCAAAACATTGTAGAGGCCACCTGCAAAATGTCCTCTTCACACACACAGGAAAGACCTCTTTTTCTCTCTTCTCTCTCCTCTATGTCTTTTTATCTCCTTTCCTTCTTTGTATTTCTACATGCTCTCTCTCTCTCTCTCTCTCTCTCTCTCTGTCTCTCTCCATGTGTCACTGTCTCTCTGTCTCTCTCTGTGTCTCTGTGTGTCTCTCTCTCTTTCTGTCTTTTAAAGAGTGCAGTAAATAAAGTATGGTCCTACAGTCGGGAAGACCTGAGTTCAAATCTGACCTCAAACATTTACTGGCTCTGTGAGTCTGGGCAAATCATTTAACCCTTGTTAAGTGGTTTCCTCAGTTCCTCAGTTCCCTCATCTGTAAAATGGGGATAATAGCAGCATTTACCTCACAGGATTGTTGTGAAGATAGAATGAGACGGCATTTGTTTTTTAAAAAGTGCTTAGCACAAAGCCTGGCACAGAGTAGGTGCTATATACATGTGTATTCCCTTCTCCTTCCCCTTCTATGTGGCTACTGGCTGTGGGCAGCTCCGAATGCTGGAATTCTCTCCATGGTCTAAGAGAAGAAAGTGAGGAAGAGGGCCAGGAAAGGGATCATTTTGGAATAGTAGCTGAATTTGGAAAGAAACAGGATATAGAGAAAAGTAGAGCACTTTGCTGGGAAGCATTAGTAACACAAATGAGAATTGCCACAGAACTCTTGGCTCTTTATAGTGAGTCTCCGTGCCTAACCAAATGGTCAGAATTTCTGGTGATATGGTAGAGTGTTGGACATGGAATTAGGAGACCTAGTTTTGAACCTGGGTTCAAAACTTGTGCATTATATTCATATCCCAGAAGCTCTCTGATTCTCAATTTTCTCATCTTTAAAGTGGTGATCAGGAATAGACAGGCACCTGGACTCAGTTTCACCTCTGCCTTACATGGGTCTATGACCATGGACAAATCACTTAATCTTTCTCAGTGCCCCAGGCAACTCTCTAAAACTAAAATCAAACCACAGAGAAGATGCCAATCCAAGCTAGTGGATAAAAATTCTCACTGGAAACTCCCTATAAAACCATAGCTCTAGTTAAAAAAAAAAAAAGAGGGGGAATAATAACATTACTATGCTCTACTTTATAAGGATGTTATAGGGAATGTTGTTCAGTCATTTCCGTTGTGTCCGATTCTTTGTGACCCCATTGGGGGTTTTCTTGGTAAAGAAACTTACTATGCTAGAGTGGTTTGCCATTTCCTTCTCCAACTTATTTTACAGATGAGAATCCTGAGGCAAACAGGGTTAAATGAGTTGACTGTTGGGAAAGAAAGCTATGGAGGAAGAATCCAGCTTTTGAGAGAGGCATCACTCCTTACCTCTCCTTTTAGACTTGCATCTGTAGACATGAGGATGGGGGAATGGGGGTGGCATTGGGATTTAAGTATCTGAGGTCAGATTTGAACTCAGGTCTTCATGACTACAGGCTTGACATTCTATCCACTGCACCACCCAGCTGTCTAAGATCGTACTTTAAGGCAAAGTTATTACCTAAATTGAGCGTATTATTATTTCATTTCAGATAATATATTTGATAACTGTTTAGGTTAGGTTTAGACAGTGAGCTACCCTCAAACTTTTATAGAAAAAAATAATAAGTGTGAGTGATTTGGTTTAGTTTTTCTCAATTGTTGAGGGCCCAGAGGGTGGTCAGACAATGCCTCTTTTATCTACTTGAAATAGAAAGAAAATATTTTTATGTGTTTAATAAAAATACCATTATGTTCTCAAATATAAGGATGGAAGGGGTTGTATGTTTGAACTGTATAAAATGAGGGCTATACTAAGCAATTATCCAGTTGATTAAAATAATGAACATTACTGTGACCAGCACAGTTGGGTGGACTAGCAACCAGTGAGAATAAAGAGATGGGGGGTGTAATCAATAGTCTGTCTGTTACAGAGCCATTTTATACAGAGCCAAAGATACAAGGAACACACAAGTTTATATGCCCCTAGCAGAAGATATATGTGGCCAGAAAAAAATGGAGACATTATACAAGGATCCTCCTTTGATCTTGATCACTCTTTACCCTAGCAAGACTAGTTATTTATTAAGACTTTATCCTAGGGCCACATCCGGAGGCACAAACAAACAAGACTACCTGTCTTGCTGATTATATACCCTGAATCTTCCTTAGTTATTTATTAGGGCTATATCATAAGACCATGTCCAGAGGTATCAACAAACAAGACTATATGTCCTCCTAATTATCTGCCCAGTAACCTTACAAAAGTTTGTATAGGAGAGGGGAATATTCCATTAGCGGAGCTTGGGGAGACTCTTGGAAGTTCTCTACATCTCCCCCATTTTTTTTATTTATAGGAGAGTGGAACATTCCATTAGCAGAGCCTGGGGAGACTCCTGGAAATTCTCTACATCTCCCCCATATTATTTATTTTTAAGGGTACAGGCAGAATCATGCAGTTGGACATTATATACGACTTGTTGAATGATACAAGAAAAACAAGAAATAAGGATAAGTAAACAGATACATAAAACCAGTAGCACCACCCCTATTCCTAGGAAAGTCATTATTTCCTGTATATATCCAGGTAATATTCCCTGAGCTCTCTTTATCCAATCTACAATGTTTTGTGCCTCTGGAATTGGTAGTTGTGACTGCTGACTTTCATGATCCGTGATGTGAGCCAAATTCTCTAAATCTTTTATGTTAAGGAATATGTTAGCATCACCCCATAGCCCATTAAGATGATTTCTAATTTGAGTTATGTCATATTCTGATTTGTTATGTTGTTTGTTTACCGTGCAGAAATACATATATCTATAATCACATATTAATTTTTGTCTAACTTGCATTAATTCAATCTCATTAGCTAAAGCAATTATATCATCTCTGAGCTATGTTATTGCTTTATAAAAACTCTTATTGATTTCTGATTGTAACAAAAATCCTCATGAAACCTTGGCAGACAATTCATGCAAAAACTGAGCTTGCACTATTTGATTTTGTACAGTGCTGACCGACATAGACACAGCAACACTGCTCACTATAGTAGTAATTAAAGCAATTTTCCTAACAACAATGCAGGAAATACACCTCTTTTTTCTATTAAAACCTAATTATTGATTAATTTGAGCAATAGAATGATTAGCACGAGAGTAAAACCAATGCTTACTCTCTATTATAATCATACTAGGTCTTATAACAAATAGGAATTGTCCCAAAGAAGTATTATCATGACATTCAGAAACCTTACAATTAACACATGTGACATTAAAATGCTTATCAACTTTAGTGATATTTACATTGCTATGATTTTCCCACATGAATGCATACCTCCCTCCTAAACAAGCATGTACAAAGCTGTGGTCAGTCTTGCTCAAGTATGTCCCATTAGGAGCAAAAACAGCAAAAACCATTGTTATTGGGTCCCACAGCAAAGGGATTTTCCAAATTTCTGCGTTTACTCTCTGTAAGTGTGCAAACCAATTTTGTTTATACCCCCCATGTCTGTGTTTAATGTTCATGTCATTATGCCAAGAAATGTAGATTTGCTGTTGGCAAACAGGTACATCAGTCCTACAATTTAAAAATGGAAGATCTGCTTCCCCTCATTTTGGCTTTGGCTCTTTCTCTGCTGTTGGCTTCATCTGGTTCTGGTCTGGAGGGGGCTGAGTGTGCGGTCTCTGCATTGGTTGACACAGTCGTTGTTCTCCTTTCTGGTATCCAGACTTCCTTCTTGTCATCTGTGGAAACACACAAATAGCCTTGGCCGTGCACTATTATTCTGTGCGGACCACGCCATTGTCCCTTATCATTTTTCCACATCACCCATTCAGGAACTGCAGTAACCTGGGGCGGTAACCTTTTAGAATTGTCAGTTGTATGGTCAGTAACGTCCCCAAATTTTTCAGCTAGTGCTTTATTTTCATGATCTAATGTTAAATAATTTATTACATATAATGACAACCCCAAAGTTCGTCTCGGGGTACCCATGCACCAGGTTCCTCCTTTTAGTTTTTGAAGAGCAGTTTTAAGTGTGTGTTTTTTTCTTTCATCAATAGCCTGACTCATGGGGTTATAAGGAAGCCCTGTAACATGGTGAATACCCCATTGAAGACAGAATTCAGCAAAGCTTTTAGAGGTATAAGTGGGGCCATTGTCAGTTTTAATTGTTTTGGCATACCCACAGCAGCAAAGCATGTAATAAGATGTTCTTGAACATGAGAGGTTTTTTTCTCCAGACATAGCAGTTGCCCATGTAAACCCTGAATATGTGTCCATGGTTACATGTATATATTTCAGCCTCCCAAAAACAGAATAATGGATAACATCAGATTGCCAAATTTCACTGGGTAACAGTCCACAGGGATTACACCCTTGGGTATAGAGGGACTGCAAACAACACATGATGGACAGCTTTTAAATATTTGTCTAGCTTGTTCTCTAGTGATATCAAAGGTCCTAGCAAGTATTCTAGTGGATTAGTGAAATTTATGTTGAGATTCCCTTGCTAATTCTAATGATCCCACAAGGATTTGATCAGCTATGTGATTACCTTTAAAAAGTGGTCCAGGAAGACCGGTATGAGAAGGGATATGCATAAGGTAAAAAGGATGTGATCTATGTTGTACAAAATCTTGTAAATCACAGAACAATGCGTACAACTGAGTTTTACTTCTACCTATATTGGCTGTTTCTATCTTTTGAGCTACTTGTGCTGCATATTGAGCATCTGTAATAATGTTAATAGGCTGAGGAAATAGAATGAGAGCAGATATTATAGCTGTGAGCTCATTCTTTTGTGTGGAATCATAAGGAATTGTGATCATTTGCAAAACCTGTTTATCAGGACAGTACATGGAAGCTCTGTAGTCTTTAGTGGAATCAGTAAATACATTAAGTCCTGAAACAGGTTGATCCTTACATACCTTAGTCATTACGAATTCATTGTTTGTTAAGAATCTGAAAATACCTTTTGGTGTATAATGTTGTATGGGGATAGCATATATTAACAACAATTGCCAAGATTCTTGATTCACAATCAATTGTTCGATTTGGTCATGAGTATAAGGAACTTTTATAACTTCAGGCAATTGACCCCTTGGGCATTAGCATCATCTGATCATTTTCTTTATGAGTTGAGCCATCCCATCAGGGTAAGTTTGTAAAGAATATTTTGGTTGATGTGAAATATAACCCCATTCAATCACGAAATCGTTTTGCATTAAGGCACCTGTGGGGCTGTATTTCGTGTTCAGCACAGTGAGTTGTATTCCTGCAGAAGGGTCTATCCTATATGTAATTGCAGTTCTGATAGCTTCCTGAATGTAATCCAAAGCATTCCTAGCTTCAGGTGTAAGAATTCTAGGAGAATTAAGTTTGGTATCACCTTCCAGTAATTGATATAATGGTGATAAACATTCATTTGAAATATCTGGACTAGGTCTGATCCAATTTATATCTCCTAAAAGTTTTTGCAAGTCATTTAATGTTTTAATATTATCTCTCCTAATTTCCATTTTCTGAGGTGCTATAGTAGTTTTCTGCACTTTATTGCCTAAATACATAAAAGGAGCTATCTTCTCTATCTTTTCAGGGGCTATTTTAAGTCCTACAGTAGCAAAATTATTTGTAACCACCTCTAATATCTTCTCTAGGGTAAATACATCTTGGTGTGCACATAGAACATCATCCATGTAATGAATTAAGTAAGCTGTAGAATATTTGTTTCTAGTTGGTTGTAAAGCCTTTGCCACAAACTTTTGACATAATGTGGGACTGTTTTTCATCCCTTGGGGTAATACTTTCCAACAGTATCTTTTTAGGGGTTCTCTTAGATTTATGGAAGATATTGAAAATGCGAATTTTTCTTGGTCCTGACTTTGGAGAAGTATGCTATAGAAATAGTCCTTTATATCTATGACCCATAAAGGCCAGTGCTGGTACCATATTAGGAGAGGGTAAACCAGGCTGTAACGCCCCCATATCCTTCATGACCTTATTTACTTCCCACAAATCCATAAGCATCCTCCATTTTCTGGATGTCTTTTTCTAATTGAAAAAATTGTAGAATTCCACGAGCTATTTGTAATTTCGATGTGACCTAGCTCCAGTTGTTCTTACACAATGTCTAATAGGGCAGCAATTTTTTTTGCACTTAGGGGCCACTGATCCACCTATACTGATTTCATGGTAAGCCATTCAACAGGATCAGCTGTCAGCTGCCGTCAATCAGGGCCCCTCCTGAAATTTTGTTGTGATGGTAACCTTAAGTTGTGATAAAATATCTCTGCCCCATAAATCCATTGGCAAGGAAGCCAAACAATAGGCTGAAATTTTCCTGACGTGCCCTCAAATTCCCAAGTAAGTTTCCTCACACTTTGAAAGGGCTGGCTAACTTCTCCTATGCCCCTCATGTTTATATCTGATTCTTGGACGATCTACTTTGGATCCCATTGTTCTTGATTGATAATGGACCTGTCTGCCCCGGTGTCTAACAGACCCTGAATTCTCCTGCCCTCCCCGTATATATGAAGGGTGGGCCTTGAGGTCATAATGACTTGAGACCACATGACCTCTGGATTCTGTATTTGAAATATCCATTGTTCCTTTTTAAATTGGATCACGGAATTGCTGGGATTTGTAATTTTAATTCTGATTTTATTATAATCTTCCCAGTCCTTTTGTTCCACATAAGTTGGGATGAATTGTATATCCATGTATTCCCCTTCTGAGGTTAACAAAAGTACTGCTGTGGCCCGAGAGGGACTTCTAAAAACCACTCTCTCTCCGGGCCGGGATAAATAGTTAAGGATGTAACTTCAGGCTGTAAAATAACAGGAGTTACTTCTGAGGGGGAGGGGTACAAATCGGCTTGCCCTCCCGAGCCTCTGGAGTCCCAGACTGAACGTAAGTCCCTGCTATTTTTTGTGGGCCTCGGACTTGGCCCTTGCGACCATTTCCTGAATTTCTAAATCTACGTTCTGAAGCCCAATGAAAGCCCTTATGACATCTGGGGCATTTTGTTTTTGGTCATGATTCACCATTACTGCCACCCCCTTTACATTCCCTTTTGAAATGACCCACTTTACCGCCTTTAAAGCAATTCTTGTTCTGTCTATTTGTGGCTGCTTGTGCTTCTGCTAAAACTTGCTCTTGAAAGACCATGGGTTTTACCTCCATCGATTTTTGAATTAATTGATCCAAGGAGGCATCAGCAGGAAGGGCCAAAAAGGCTTTCTTATGATCTAAGTTGCAATTCCCTCTAGCTATCTGTCTTACAATTTCTTCCAATCCCACAGTACTTTCTAATGGACACTCAGCTGCTTGTTGTAGTTTGGTCACAAAATCAGGAAATGATTCCTCAGGTCCCTGCATGATATTAGTAAAATTTTTTCCTGCTTGACCAGAACTGATTATTTCTTTCAAAGCTTGTATTTGCACAATCTTGAATAGTACTATAGACTGCCACTGAATAGTCCATTTGGGTGTTAGGTAATGTACTAGGTCCTTCACCCAAAAGCATGAAAATACTGGGTGCGTTAGGTCCCTCTGTCAACATGAGATCATACAGTTTGCTAAGACATTTTCCCTTATAATGGGGTGAAGCATATTTTAGCTGTTTGCTTCCAATCGTATGGTGTCAAAGCTGTGGCTGCTAAATTTTCCAATAATGACACTGTATAATTAGCTGTTGCCCTGTACTCCTGTACAGCCTTTTTTACCTCCTTAAGATCTTTTGTATTTAATTTTTTCCACGTCCTGTTACTCTGGGTGTCTGTTATAACAGGGTATGCTAACAAATTTCAGCCTTTAAATCCCATTTCTCATAATGTCTGTCCTTCCTCTTTCATAAGTTTTTGAAAAGGTGTATATAATTCTGAAACTGTGGTGGGACTGCCATTAGGCTTCCCAGGTTTTTCAGTGTCACATGTGGAATTATAAGATGGACACTGAGTGAGGTTAAGAGGTTTGGTATTTTTTAGGGGTTTTTCTCCTTTTGGGGGTCTTTCTCCCACAAATTCAGGAGGTGTGGTCCCCTCCTGATCACTGCCTTTGCTCTCACCCATGACACTCAATATTTCTTTAAGATATGTTTGGTCTGCTATGCACACTTTGGTGACATTATAAATTGCAAATATGGAACCAGAATCACTCTCCTGTCCATTCTCCTTAAAATAATTAACTAAAGCCTCTCCCACTGCTTCCCAATCAGGTCCTCTGATCTGAGAGCCACTAGGAAACCATGGAGCTGCCTGATAAACTATTTTTAGACATTTTTTTCAGAATCTGTTTCTTAACTGAAATCCCTTTCTTGCACACTATAAATTGTAATATTCTCAGATCTTTTCCTTCATCTTTTAAACCCTTCACTAAGCTTCCTCCCATACTACGTCTCTGTGAGCTCTGATTTATGAAAAATGAAAACTGAGCACACCGGCAATCGCTCTTCTTAGAGCCTTCCCCTTACCTTGCATGAAATCCATTGTCCCTCCTATCTCCAGCAGGCCTGCTACTTGCTGGCAACTTTTGGGGGTCCAGTTGCTAGAGACTTGAGAGCCGTCCTAATGCCCCACGTTGGGTGCCACTTACTGTGAACAGCACAGTTGGGTGGGCTAGCAACCAGTGAGAATAAAGAGAAGGTGTAATCAATAGTCTATTTATTACAGGGCCATTTCATACAGAGGCAAAGATACAAGGAGCCCACAAAGTTTATATGCCCCTAGCAGAAGATGTATGTGGCCAGAAAAAATGCAGACAATGTACAAGGACCCTCCTTTGATCTTGATCACTCTTTACCCTAGCTTAAGGCTAGTTATTTATTAAGACTTTATCCTAGGACCACATCTGGAGGCACAAACAAACAAGACTACCTGTCTTGCTGATTATCTACCCTGAATCTTCCTTGGTTATTTATTAGGGCTATATCATAAGACCATGTCCAGAGGCATCAATAAACAAGACTACACGTCCTCCTGATCATCTGCCCTGTGACCTTACAGAAGTTTGTATAGGAGAGGGGAACATTCCATTAGCAGAGCCTGGGTAGACTCCTGGAAGTTCTCTACAGAACATAATCAAAGATAATTCAAAAAGAGACCAAAATCTCTCACTTTTAGGTTCTTAAAATAATGATAATAATAACAATAGCTAGCATTTAGCATTTATAAGCAGTTAAGGTTTACTGTATAAACTTCATCTAAGGGCAGCTAAGTGGCTCAGTGAACAGAGTGCTGGTTGTGGAGTCTGAAGGACTTGAGTTCTAATCTAGCCTCAGACACTTCATAGCTGTATAACTCTGGGTGAGTCACTTAACTGTGTTTACCTCAGTTTTCTCATCTGTAAAATGAGCTGGAGAATGAAACGGCAAACCACTCCAGTATCTTTACCAAACTCGCAAAGAGTTGCTCTTGACTGAAAATGACTGAACACACACACACACACACACACACACACACACACACACACACCCCTCATCTAAGGGGGCTTAATTAAATTTTGTTCTCATTCATTAAAGCAATGTTTACTAAGCTCTCATGCAGATTATTTTACACTCCTGTCTTTTCTCAAACTTTTTCTTCCCAAACGGAAATCAAAGACTATGTAACATCTCATGCAAGCACCACAGAACTTGCCTACTCCTTTTATTACTCTCCTTGGAATGTCTTCTTGAAATACTGTCTTTGGGATCTCAACTGAATAGAGTTCTTAAAGTTAAGAGATTACTGATTTATGAAATGGAATTATAACTCTGCCCATATTTTTCTTGATTTCCATTTGAATACATTCTAACATCTTTCTAGCTTTTTATTTTTTTGATTGCCATTGGGTAGTGAGCAGACATCTTCATTGAGTCATCCATTTTTACAACTCTGGAAGTTATCCATGGATTCCTCAGAGCCAGCAGTTAGAAGCATTATAAATTGCCTAGGAGGCAAAAATAAAAATTAAAAATTAAATTTAACTAACATCTTATGACCAAGGTGATTGAATACTTGGACATGAGATGTAATTGGATATAATTGTGAAGGCAATTGTTTATAGTAGAAACATGTGTAGAATTTATGTATTTGCATGGTCTGTTCCACATTGACTATAGGCAGGGCTGGCCCTGAATGACTATATAAATGAATTGTGATACAAGTAAGATTCCTTATTGGATAGAGTAGAGTGTTGGGAATAAATCAGTTGACAGTACTACTATCCAAAACAGTGTTTCCTTCAAAAGCCTGTCTGTAAAGTAGACAGGACTAGAGAGAGAAAACAAAGAAAATAGCTAGGGAGTGTCAAACTACCTAAGCATAGTTTGTAAACATGGTGACAGCTGAGCACCTTGCATTGATCTTTTCAACAACCAAAGGACACTGTTGAAATCCAAGTGTGGGAGTCACTTGAGGGAAAGAAACTGACAGTCTCATGGTTGTTACAAAAAGGCTTCAATGCTCTCTCTAGACTAAATCTGAGATAGTCTGGATTTCCCCAGCTCCTGAAAGGAATAGCTTCAACAGAGAATCACTTGGCTGGGAAAGGGTAATAGCCACCATACCAAGATGGTATGAAAACTATCCTTGAAGAAATAAAAGGATCTTTATTGAATACATTCTGTTGCAGTTTGGTTCCAAATTCCATTACCATGTTCTCCAGAAATTAGGCTCTGCATTTCTGTAATTTATATTACATTTCATATAATTCAATGTAATTCAAAGAATGAATGAGAAGTGTGGCCTGGTGGATCAAGGGTTGATCTTGGAGTTGAGAAGGCTTAACTTCAAGTCTTCTTTCTGATATAAGCTTGCTCTGTGGCCTCAGAAAAGTAAACCTGTTAATGTCCCAGGCAACTCTCTAAGATAATAAGTTATAGACCAGTTACTATCAGTCTACATTGGCAGAGAGAGTTCCATTACAGGGCAGATACATACTAATAAAATCATAGAGCTGAACAAAAAGAAATTTTAAAAGATTCATAAAAGCCTGGAATCTTAGAACAGGAAGGGACTTTGGAAGTGATCTAATTAGTCCCCTATCTAAAGTATGAATCCCACCTTTGACTTCCCTGACAAGTTTCTCTCTGCCTCTGTTCTCATAACCTCAATTTTTGAGAGACTCATTATTTCCTGAACCAACCTATTCTATTTTTTGACAATCCTAATTGTTAAAAAAGGTTTTAAAAAATATTGGGCAGAAATTACTTTCCTTGAAACTTATTTTCCTGAGGGCCCAAACAGAATGTCATCTTTCTCCCACATGACAAGCCTTCAATAATTTCCAACATAGAATGCGGTCCAACATCCCCATTTTACAGATGGGGAAACTAGTAAGATAAGATTTGTGGATGACGGCTGTTCAGCTTAAACTATCAAGCATGTTGAAGTGATTTGCATGAGCTCCCCATTTCAACATCTCTTATGGGAATGAGAAGTTCCACTCAGTCTCTAGTAATGGACAATTCCTAGAATTTTCATTATTCCTGGACTGGTGGTTAATTCAGTTTCATTTCTGTCTTTAAAACAAAATGCCAGATTGCAGACAATCTAGCCCTTCCAAATTACAAACTCCCCAAGTCTTGTTGGACAGATGGAAAGGTAACTAGGGTCCATGTCTTGCTTTGTCTTGGCCTGTGACCAAGTATTGAGGCCTGAGAAGGGGTTGGGGAATACCAATGTAAAGACCGTTTGTATGCCTAGACTACTGCTGAAGGTGGCTCATACCTAAAGTTTGGGCTATGCACCACATTCTTAGCCCATTCCAGATTCCTTCAGCTATTATCTGGGAGAGGAATCATAGTCCTTTGACAAGTGGAAATAGTAAAGGAGTCAAGGTTTGCCTTGGAAGCTAGTGTTCAGGAAGAAACCTGACAGGGCAGAAAGCCATGATGCATAATCATGCGATATCTATTTTACTTCTAGTGGAGAAAATTGAGGGGGGGGAGGGAAAGAAAGAGAGAGGGGGGGAGGAGGGAGAGAGAGAGAGAAAGAGAGAGAGAGAGAGAGAAGAGAGAGAGAGAAGAAAGAGAGAGGGGGGGGAGGGAGAGAGAGAGAGGGGGGAGGGAGGGGGGGGAGGGAGAGAGAGAGAGAAAAAGAGAGAGAGAGAGATAGAGGAAAAAAGCTTTGGGGAGACATGGGGGAGAGATCCTCTTTGCTTAGAGTCTCCAAAAGTCAATGCAAATGGTGGAGCAACAGCTCATGAATCCCTAGTATAAGAATTAACGTCGGGGTGATTTAGATGCTAAATTCTAAAGTCAGTCCATTGTTTCCTCTTGTGGCATAAAAATCATTATTGTACCTTTCAGGCTGTAGGAACACTGTGAGTTTTAATAAAAGACAATCTCTCTCCCTGTTGCCTTCATCGCTGTGTGAACCACAAAGATTCTGAAGATATGAGTATTTTCCATCAAAGGCTCTTTGGCAAAAAATCCTCCTAACAAAGAACAAGGCTCCAACTTTTTTTGGTAGTGATTTTACATACAATGCGCCTTAATTACTGGCAAGCTTGTCAAGAGCCTATTCCCACATGTGTCAACACTTCCTTAATGCACTGTAATTCATCATGTTAGCATGGCAGAAACAAGGTACTCCACATCTTTACACACATCCCTCTCCAAGCTCTGGTCCCAAGCTCTGTCTTACAGCCTCTAGTCTTCATCTGGTGAACAAAGAACAGACCCCGGCATCGAAACGGTAAGGCCCCTCGAGTCAATCAAAGTCATACATCACAGAGTACTTTATCCTATGCCTCACAACACTGTCTAAATCCAAGAAGCCCTGCTTTATTGTGAAAAGGACATTCGCTTAATAACAGCAGTAAATCCAGAAAGGCAGTCTAATTTTAGACAGAAAACTTGGCTGAGCAGGAATCCTATCATTTAACTCTCCTGACATTTTTATTCATTGAGTTCATTTTCATGCTAGTTGTGTGATTAAATGCAGATAGGGATTTATTTTCTTTTAATAAAAAAGTAGAAGATGGGGAGAGGGATGATGGGGAGGGAGATGGTGTGAGGAAAGAGAGGGAAGGACAAAGGCAGTCCAAATAACAAACAATGCCTTTCAGATGAAAATAAATTAGCTTGAACTTCTGTGTGAAAAATTCTCTTTCTGAATCATCTTTTAACCCTTGAGTTCATCCAGCAGAAGAGTCCAGTTGGGAATCTGGCTGCCTTTTTCATCAGACTTAGGTCCATGGCATGATTTGGGAAGCAAACAGTGAACAGAGAAGGGGCCCAGTTTCTCAGAGCCATGTTGGAAGAGGAAATAGCTCTTGGTGATCCAGATCAGCTCACTTTGCCTTTGTTTTGGGTAGTTAGTCACATTGCTTATTTGACTCTTGCATTTCACTTTTATTGCCAATGAAATAAAAGATAAATTTATTCACCCAGTTTCAGATGACATGAGATAAGGCCCAAATTATCTCTTGGGTAACACATACATTTTAGAGAGTTAAGTAGAAAGGGAACATGAGCAGACCATGGGGCTAGAAGGCAGGAATTGCTATTGACTTGTGGCATAGTCCAAAGAAAATGATTCTTTCCCCCTTCTGTTTATCAGCTGCTCAACTAGTTCTTAACTGACTGGCATGTCTCAGCAACATGCTTTGAGATACATTCTAAAGGTACCGGAATAGTATTTTCATCTGGATAGGGTAGGTGGAAACTCACTCTACTGATTCAGATCAGCAATGTTTATAATTCATAGTTTTAGAGACTTATCTGTAACATGAAAAGTTAAAAGACTTACCCATGACTAAAGAACTTGAGTGTGTTGGAGTTAGGATTTGAATCCAAATCTTCCTGTTTCTATTACTAGTCTCTTGTCCACTATGTAATACTGCCTCTCACTGACAAAATAGGTGGCATTAACAATATCATCTTTGTCTGCTAGGAAAAGTTCAACCATTTTGCCTGACATCTTGAAATGCAATGGGAAATGGGATACAGAATGCAAGGAGTGTAAGTCAGTCACCTAGTCAGAACTCATTTTCTCAAAGCAAGAAATGCTGTTTAAGTGTGATGAGATTTCTAGGCTAACTAACAAAGTCTATTTAACTCATAATGTACTTGAAGTATATGAGAATCAGAACTCTTCTGCCCAGCTCCCTAATTCAATGCAGTATGGAGAAAGATGCCTTTATTTTTCTCCTTCCTCCATCCCCCATGCTCAGTAACTTTGAATAGCAAAAAACTAGAAATATGTATTCTCACCCATTCTAATGCTCTCTTTTATTCATTGATGCCCTTTCCATCCGTTCCTTAAGATTTGGAAACCAAAGGAGGGCTGAAGAAGAATGTCAGAGCATAAACATGATCAAGTGAAGAGACCCACTCTCAACTAGAGATCAGAAGCCATCATACCTCAATCTACAAGTAGACTGTTTCTTTCAAATGATTTTAAACACTTTGCATTAAAAGTATTTTCATCTATAAATTTATTCAAATTGTCACTGTTGTACATGTTGTATGCATAGCACTGTACTAGGAACTGAGAGTAATACAAAATAAGTCACATAAAGTATTGTGATTTTCTCTAAGGGCAACTTATATAAATTGTATCATTTATAAATCTATATAAATACATGCCTGCTTCATGAAATATAGGCTCTTTGAGGCAGAAATTATTTCACTTTTGCATCAGTGTTTAACATATTGCTTTGGCAAGTAGTGGGCACTTAATAAATTCTTGTCGATTGATTTTATTCTTGGTCCACCTGCCCTCTAAGGTTTTATGGCCTAGTTGAGAAGCCAAGACAATACATGGCTAAGTGATAAAAGGAACAGAGCCAATAGAGGAGGCAATATAGTACAATGTGGAGGCAATGTAGGGACCAGGATGGGTATTCAAAGCAAGAGAATCATGACCCGCCACATGAATTAACCCAAGGTTTTGATACTATAGGTTTCTTTGACATAAAAGATAGCACAGAATATGTATGTGTATATACACAAATATACATATGCATATGTATATATATATAATATGCACACATTTGTGTATGAAATCATCTAGACACTAATTAATATTACCAATAGCACATTGAGACAAATGAATGTTTAATCGTGTTTTGTAAATGAAGATGTAAGAACACACACTAAAGAATTTTATAGAGTTCACACAGCAATGGAAGAGCTACTGCCCACTGAGGCAGACTTTGATTTCCTGTTCTAAAATGTTATGTTGTATCCAGTATGAACTAATTCTATAAAATATTATTGCCTAGAGTTTGTTTTGTCTTGTTAAATACATTGATATTCTTATTTTGTTCTAATATTTGTTGAGTTTTGTGTTGTCATTATATTTAAACATTAGACTAATACGGATGTGACTAGAACAACAAATTGTATACATATCTCACATCCCCAGGAAATAAATGAGATTGTAGGTGAACATGAATAGTCAGAAGAAGGAAAAATGGAGGGAGGGAAGGAGGTTAATGGATAATGTACTTAGTCATGGACATCTACACTGTGGGGAAATGGGGGAAAGTTTCAAAAGAGGGGAATAAACCTGATTGATGAAGTTGAAAATTAAATATATGAGGAAAAGTTAAAGCGATTCATTCTAGTAAGTGTAGGAAGGGAGGCAGTATTTCACCCAGCACTGGAGTCAGGAAGACCTGGCTGGATTCAAGTCCTGCATCTGAATGCATACTGTGATCATGGCAGCTTTCTAAGACTGTAAATTATAATAAGGCATTTCTATCCTGGTAACTCCCTACATCAATGAGATCTGGGTCGAAAAAGGGAGAAAGTGGTAGGATAATAATCATGGTGTAAAAGACGACAGCTAAAGAGTTATTAAATCATTTATTCCCTGTTTTCCTAAATGATAGAAGCAGAGGAAACAAGTTTTAGCTTTTAGATTAGCTAGCATTGGTCATCTATGGGTCTATGATTCATAGACAAACAATGGACCATGATAGTCCTCTACAGATTCCCTGGAATGGTCTGTATAGTGATTAATGCTTCTGGGGTGATATACATTATAATACAGGGGAGTATATGTCTATATAAATTTAGGTTTATAGAGAGAAAGGTCTTAGAGTTCCCTGGGATCTGTGAATATCCATAATAAGCATGAAGAGTAAGGAATGGGGGGAGGAGGGATGCTTGACACTAAGGGCCTGCCATGATGGTACATATCTCCTTTTCTTCCCCCTCCTCTTCAGGTTCTTCGTCACTTCCAACCTTCCCTCTCCTTCATATTAATCAATTACTCTACTTAAACAGGGGGTGAGAAGCATTTATTAAGTACCATACCAGGCATTGTGTTGTATTTTACAAGTATTTTCTCATTTGATTAAATTAATTCACATTAGAGTATACTAATAGACAATCCTAAAGGGGTGGGGGAGATGATGATATATTTCTCTCAATAGAAGAATTAATGAAGCCCCCCAAATCAATGTCCAGTTTATTTAAAATTTGGGCTGGAGTTGGTAGGGTTTTTTGTTCTATTGTTGCTCCTCACCTACTACAGGTAAACTGCTTCCCACCTGAGATCATACCCCCTAATTTCTATCTTGGAGCACTTTTTCAGTACAAAAGTATGGGGGTTCTAGAGTGGGACCATGTTCACCAGCAGCACCAGATCAAGTGGGCTCTATAAGGCACCTTTGTCAAAGAGCCTTTTACTAGTTCCCAGCGCCCTTTCAATTTTATTGGCACTGCTCTTTCAGCATTATCAGAATTTCTTTGTATATAATCTACAGGCTGTAAGCAGTAGTTCTCAACCTGTTGGTCGCGACCCCTTTGGGGGTCGAAGGACCCTTTCACAGGGGTCACAAGGGTCGCCTAAGACCATGGGAAAACACATACTTCTGATGGTCTTAAGAACTGAGACACCTCTACTCTATCTGTCTCCAGGAGGGTCCACCCACATGCAGATGTCCCCACATACAAGTATTAAAGGGTTGTGACTTTAGGAAGGTTGAGAACCAATGCAAAAGAATGACTTGCAGATGTGGAGATTGTTATGTGGAAGAATAATTTGCCTTGATTTGAAAGATACATTTTGTACTAGACTGCTCATATATAACCTTAGGATATTTGAAAAAAGATGTGGCATCAGGAAATTTGCATATAATACAGGAAACACTAAACACAATGGGAAATGTACATACTGATGTAGAAGGAAAACACTGTGGTACAGATGTTACCAAACAATTAGGACACATCAAAAGAAAGCATGTGACTAAGAAAACCTCCTTTTGTTAACTGTTAAGATATTCTATAAGGCCCCATTTCATTCCAATCTTGAGCTACCAGACCAGACTAAGTCAAGCCTACCCATAAGACTCAAAATGCCATTGCCAGGAGAAAGACTTGGACCACCAAAGCGGTTCTCTAAAATTGAAAATGAGAGTTTTCTGAGGTAGGATCACAGTATGTCAGAACCAAAGCGGGTGTTAGAGATGACCTAATCCAACCTTTTCATTTTACAGAAGAGGCAGTTGAGACCAAGCAAGGCTAAGTGACACATCCAAAGTCACATAAATAATTAATGACAGAGAGGAAGAGAATGCAGATCTCCTGACTCCTACTGTAGAGTTCCTTGTACTAAAATAATATACATTTGTTGATAGCTCAAGCTAAAAATTGTTCAGTCCCTTGTTGTACAATCCCTTATTGATGTCTTGTTAAAAAGAGAGCTACCTTAGGAGATTTTGCTGGTAATAAATGAAGCTGCATTAGGAAGAGCGCTTTTTGACTTGTTATGCTCTGACAGTGAGGTCTACAGACTGGAAAATAGTTAAGGAAGGAACTAAAAAAGTGATATCCGTTTGACATTGGAATAGGGGCCTAAGGAGGTTGTAGGAACTGAGGGAACAGAAGGAACTTTCAGGTTAGGAAATTTCAGCTAGAATCGGGTCTCTGACACTTTTCAATTCTATGATCACAAACAAGATATTAAACAGTTAAGAACCTCAGTCCCATCATCTGTAAAATGTAAACTGTCTTCTTCACAGAGTAGTCCTGACAAGAATGCTTAATATACTTATTTTTTATTTTTTTCTATACAGCAGAACATAGAGGATAAAGCAATATATTTCTATTTCAAGAAATCCCATATAATGAATACTACGCATTATTTTCAAAAGTGTCCAACTTCCTTGTACATTCTCTTTTGTCCTCTATTGTGTACTTTTTATTTTATTTTTACTTAATATATTCTCAAGGTCATTATTCAGTTTGTTCATTTTTGTCTAGGTTTTTGTCTCTGAAAGTAACAAATGGGTTCACCTTTGAGTCCCCAAAGCATTTATTAGGGACTCCAAAAGATACTCTGACATTTCAGTGGAACCATGATCTCAGAGATGTGGATATTCCTTCCAATGATGCAGGTCACAACCTTCCCATGCTTACCCATCATGTGTGACTTTTCCATATCTTCCCACAAATTCCCCCAAGAGAGTCTACTCAACATGTGGGGGGCCTTTCTCAAATTCTCTTGCCCCCCCCCCCCCCAAATACCAACGGAGCACATGGACTCCCTTGGTCACACAGAGGTCATCCCTTACTCTGACCACATTACTGTCTCATCTCTTTTGGTCAAACATTTGGTCAAATGTTGGCTTCTTCCAATGGTTTTCCTCATACCATTTCTTCTGAGTAATTCCATGTTTACTATGCTATTACCTACCACATAAGAACCTTCCCATGGCCCTTCATGCACTCCTGTGAAAAGACCAACAGAACTTTAATTTCTGTGTTGCTTTTGACAGCCTGATCTCTGGAGAGTAATACTGTACCTTTTTTTTTTTTTAATGTATGTGAGGATATGGTTTTGCATTTTAGGATTTTGTAACTAAAAGTGCTATTCTTTCTGATTCTGAGTCAGAGATTCTTTAACTGAAATCCATAGAACCCGAATTATATACATAGATTTGGATACATTTCAGGTGGTCTATGTAGATTTTTTTTTATGTTTTGAAAACTTGTTCAACATTGTTGATCTCCCTTGTAATTCTGATGATAATCCATAGACTTCACCAGGCCTCCAAAAGAATACATCACCCCAAATAGGTAAAGAACCTTTGCTCATGGACGGACTTTTCCAATACAAAAAGGAAAAGCCAGAAGGCTAGTTTGGGAGTTGCCTCACCACCGCAATCTGTAGAATTACCACATCAGTACTATAATCTGCATATTTGGAGGCCTGAAGTATATTGCTCCCCTCTCCAGCTGACTCCAAAGAATATCACTTAATGAGTCTCCTTTGGATACTTGAGTCTCGTGCTCACATCTCCTTTTCTTCTCCCTTGTGAGGACCCTTGGGTTGTCACATAATCACTCAAGGGAAGAGTTATTTGTTCCTAAGTGAAGGAATTAAACTGGGCAGGAGAAACTGACCAAGCCTTCTCTCCAGTCCAATTCCAATTCTCAGAGATGTCATGAGGCAGAGGCAGGTTTGGGAATCAAGTGCTCTGACTCCAAATCCGTGGATCTTTCCATTGTATCTTCCTGTTCTGTTGAGAACTAACTTCCTAGGGCAATATACATCAGTCCTCTCAGTGTATTTTTAGTGATAGGATCTAGCTACTGAAAGATTTGTAGCTCATTTCTGGGTGGGATTCCTTTATTGGCTGAATGTATATCCAACTGATGTAGGAGATCAGCATAAATAGGAAAAGAACTAACTACAATGGAAAGCCTTTAATTTACCTTAGAAACATATGGGAAGATTATTTATTATTATTCTCTTTTTAAAAAGTATGTATTTTTATCTTTTTTTTTGCAATGGTTCAGGGATAGTACTCTTAGATGGTGACAATAGTAAGCTAATATTTATATAGTATCTATATAGTATTTACTTCATATAGTTCACACATACACACATATACTTCATATGTTTACTTTATATAGTATTAATTATGTGCCAGACACTGGGCTAAGTACTTTCTAAATAATATTTCATTTAATCATTTAATCCTCACAATAATCCTCACCTCTGGGAGGTAAGTGCTATAATTATCCCTATTCTAAAGATGGGGAAACTGAGGTTAAGTAACTTACCCAGGTTACACAGCTAATAAATGTTGGAGGCTAGATTTGAACCCAGGGTTTCCTGACTCCAGGCCCAGAGCTCTATCCATGAAATGAGTCAGTTATGAAATAAATTAGCAAACTTTCTATGATTCCATGCTAAGCTGATATATATCAAGAAAGTTGATCTACTGTGTCTGAGTCAGTTTCTAACCTACCTGTTCCTGAACTTCTTAAAGACCTTAATAAGAAGGAAAAAAATAAGTATAGTTTTCAGTTGGTAGCCCGAGGGGAAATAACTTTAACAGTTGCTAGGACTAAGCAAAAAATGAAAATTTTTTGGAGGAAAGGGAGGAAATCTGACTGAAAAGCTTATAGCTATGTTATTTAGAATGCGAACCACTGAATACTTAGGCATAAGTGCCACCCAGGAAGCTCCTGCCTTGCAGGAAATTCTGGAAAGGAGGGAGAACATGAAAGGAAGCAAGAGGTATAGTCTGCAATTAAGAAAAGATGGATGATAATACATGTAAATGCCCTTAAAGTGTAAGGTATTATCATAAGGGGACTTTTCTGGAAGTTTTGCTTCAAGGGCCAGATTTTGATCTTGGATTTAGCTGGCAGGAGTGAAACCATATGTAGAAAAGCTCTTTACCTCTCATTAGTGGACCAAGAGAACAATTCAAAGTATTCTGATTTCCTTAACAGGACTCCTTTTTTTTTTTTTTCCTGAACTATGTACCTAACTGGAGAGATTGTTGTAATTTCTAAGGATTTCGTTTTGTTTTGCCCAGTGTGGTGGAAAGCTTGGGAGGACAGCTTGACGGGGTGTTTGAAGATCATCTTGGAGGGTGAATACTAGTTAGGGTCATTAACCACGTAGAACACAGAGTTATTATGAGAAAAAAGTCAGAAGACAACAGAGGCTGAGGAAAAATTCATTGGTGGACAGTGATGGACCTTATCCCATAGAAAAAATTCCAAAGGAACTGGCTGTATTCCTATCTTTTGAGTCATGAGATCATAAGACCACAGGTTTGGAGCTAGAAATGCCCTTAATGGTCAGCTAGTCCAGACCTCTCATTTTGCAGGTGAGGAAACTGAGGCCCAGAGAAGTTAAATCCCTCACCAGAGATCATACATTTAAATTCAGGCAAAGTACTGGAGGCTGTTTTTATATAAAATATATCTTTACTTGTTGGGACCTGGACTAATGGCCTCCACATGTACTTTTAATTCATTTTTTTTTTTCTAATTCTTGGGCCAGGGAGCCAGAGATACGCTGTTAGATTGTACTTGGCAGGCAGTGTTTGTTCCCAACTTTAAAGGGAAGTGAAACTTCCATTTCTACAAAGCATGCAACTAGGACAGTGGTTCTCAACCTTCCTAATGCTACGACCCTTTAATACTCCTATGTGGGTGTATCTGCATGTGGGCCGACCCACCTGGAGACCTATAGAGGAGTTCTTGGTTCCTAAGACCACTGGAAATATGTGTTTTCCAATGGTCTTAGTTGACCCTGTTCGACCCCTAAAGGGGTTGCGACCCACAGGTTGAGAACCACTGATCTCAGATGATTTGGAGGGAGATAGAATGGTGCAGTAGAAAGAACACTGGTTCTTGAACCATTGGATTCAAAGATTGGGTTCAAATCCTAGCTCCAACACTTCATGTTTGATTATGAAAGAGACACTTAGCCTCTCTAGGCTTTCGTTTCCTTATCTGTAAAATTATGGGATTGGAAAGATTGCTTCTGAGGTTCCTTCCAGTGCTAGAGCCATAATCTCATTAACCTAAAAATGGTTGAGCACCTAGCACCAAACAAGATCATATATGCAAAATGCTTTGAAGCTTGAAAGTGCTACTTAAGCATTAGCTCATATTATTATTAGTGTGGAAATGGAACATGGTTTGGGAAAGGAAGGCTAGGCATGGAAGTTTCAAAACAAACATATCCCTTACAAAATAGCTTTGGAGACAGAGAAGGGAATTAATCACTCAGTGTTCAGTGATGCAGGTGATGTCTGTCCACAAGCCACAATTATAAAATGAGATTGTAACAGGATGAAAATAGGAAACTATAATTTTTTAAAAAGTAGAGAGGCCTGTGTCAACCTGAACTCACTTTGGCATTAGGTTACAGGGACACACAAATAGAAATGATCCAGAAGACATGGTAAATCAGGTCACATACTTCCATTAATCCTTTAACCATATGGGCAAATTGGAATGTGAAGCAGGGTTACGTGGGTACTCAAGGGAAAAGGACTCAATTATTTTGATTTCCCATTCACTTGATACTCTTTGCTTCAAAAGCTTAGATTTTTCCCCTGGGTTCTCTAATATTCTCAAATCCCTAGAGTCTTAGATGGTAGACTTTTAAGGTCTGGAAAGGACCTTGGATACCATCTTATCTAATATCCTCACATTACAGATGTAGAAAATGGGGCTCAAAAGTGAACAAATGGTTGTTTTGAGGATCCAGTGGCATAATATCTGTAAAGAGCTTAGCCTAGTGCTCAGCACATGTAGGTGTTTTAGAAATGCTTATTCTCTCCCCCAAGCAATTTAATTAAAAAGCATTTATTAAGTGCTCACTGTGTGCCAGACAACATACTAAGAGTTGAGGATAGGGGCAGCTAGGTGACTCAGTGAGTAGAGCACCTGCCCTGAAATCAGGAGAACACGAATTCAAATTCAGCCTCAGACACTTGACACTTAACTAGCCGTGTGACCTTTGGCAAGTCACTTAACCCCAATTGCCTTGCCTTCCCCCCCTCCAAAAACAAAACAAAACAACAAAAAAAAAAGAGTTGAAGATACAAACAAAAAAAGGAAGACAGCCTTTGCCCACAGGAGCTTATATTCTAAAAGTAAAACCCAACACATATAGGGGAGAAATGATCAGGGATGAGGTGATTTGGTCTGACAAGTTACAAGGATGGCAAGTGGAAGGGGACTTTGCATCCATCTAGTCCAACCTCCTAACTTTATAGATGAGAATTTGGGGCTCCTAGAAGTTCAGTGACTTGTCCAAGGTCACACAGGGAGTAATAGAGATAAAATTCAAACCCAGGTTTTCTAACTCTCAAACTAATATGACTAAATTCCAACTAGTGTGAATAATAAATCCCCTAAAATAGTCTCACGTATTCAAATTTACCCTATTGAAAGTCATAATTATGTAATAGATGATAATTGGTTCCAGTCCAATGCAAATCTGCAGGAAAAATTAAAAAAATGCACCACTTCTTGGAATTCATTATTTGCACTAATTGAGACTTACCATTTCTCTTCCTATTATACCATGGTTCTGCTACCTCTATTTTCACGTGAAGTATCCAGATCAATGATAGAAGGCTTTTTAGTTTGTTTGTTTAAATTGCAATTACTTTAAGCCTCCCCCTTACTTTTGCATTTAGATGTTCATGGCATGCAGATGTTTGTGACCTGGCCACTAAGACATTCCTTTTATCTTTTCCAATCTCTTCTTAGGCACTGACACATTCTGGAACCATGAGTGTGTCTGTGATCCAGGGTTTCCAGACCTGCAATAAGGAGTAAGATTTGGCATACCTTAATTTTTCTGTTCATCCATTTTCATGTGTCAAACTAAACCCAGATTCCTGATATATATTCTTAAATTTGGCTTCTAACTCCAGCTGTAACTCTCCTCTACTCAGCAAGCTGACATGTTTTCTGCTTATGTATGCAATTAAGTCCAGAGTATCAGGCCACTCAACATAGAGAAGGGTTGATACACAATAAGCATTGCTAATCAGGGTGTCTGCATAACCTCCCCCACACTACCGGCTCCTTCTTCTCTGCCTATGAATACATACAAGTCTGTACATTCTGAAACAGACAAACAAACAAAAATCCTTTACTAGCTCCAAAAGGAACACTACCTCTTGTCTAATGCCTCTCCTACTCTTCTCAGCTAAATTCATTGAAAAAGAACTTTAACTTTGTTGCCTCTACTCCCTTTCTTCCCCCTTTCCTTTTCTACAATCTGGTTTGCAACCTTGACCTTGGACAGAAATTGCTCTCCAAGTTACTAGTCATCTCTTCATTGCTAAATCGAATGGCCTTTCCTTAGTTCTCATCTTTTTTGGACATCTCTGAAGTATTTGACTATTGACCACTTTCTTCTGGACTTGCTCTCTTCTTGGTATTCTTGTAATGCTGCTCTCTTTGGTTCTTCTCCTATTTTCTGACTCTTTATCCATGTTATACTCACTGAGTTGTGCGATATTCCCCAAGGCTCTGTCCTAGGCTGCCTTCTCTTTTCCCTTTCTACTCTTTCACTTCATGATCTCAGTAGTTCCCATGAGTTCATTATTATCTCCATGAAGATGATTTCCTCATCTGTTTATCAAGTCCTCATCTTTCTTCTTGGAGGCAGTCGGGTGGCTGAGTGGATAGAACACTGAGTCTGGAATCAGGAAGACTCATCTGACCTCAGATACTTACTAGCTTGTGTGACTGTGGGCAACTCACTTAACCCTTCAAGTATAAAATGACCTAGAGAAGGAAATGACTAACCATTCTGGTATCTTTGCCAAGAAAACCCCACGAACAGTGTGGTCAACGAGGCCATGAAGAATTGGACACAACTGAGCAACAATAAAGTATCTCTTCTGAACATTAGTCCTGCATTACCAATTGCCTTTTGGACATTTCAAATTGAATTTACTATCGGAATCTATTCAACATGTTTAAAGCTAAACTCATTATCCCCACCCTCCAAAATAATCCCTTTTCTAAACTTCCCTATGACTATTGAGGGGACCAGCATCCTTTCAGTCATCTCCTAAGCCACCAGCTTTGTTCAAGTCCTCATTCATGACTTCTTATCTGGCCTACTGCCAGATTTGGACTTCTTTTGGACTCTACACTGTCTTCCTCTGCTCTGATCTATCCTCCACTCAGTTGCCAAAGTGATCCTCCCAAATCCTAGGTAGGTCTGACCATATCTCACCACTTGTCCATGACTCAGTAAAATCCATTGGTCTTTTACTGACTGAGAAGGATAAAATATAAATTTCTCTACATGGAATTTAAAATTCTTTCCTATCTCTCCTCTTCCTATCTGCCTAATCTTAATGTATTACTCCCTCTACATGAACTGGTTGGCATTTTACTCCAATTTAATTAAAATACTGTGCACGCTTTGACATGTACTCTTTGATCCAATGATACTGGCCTCCTGTCCATTCCACACACACTCCATTCCTCTGTTATCTCTGGCTGTCGCCCATGTCTGGAATACTCTCCATCCTCCACTGAATACTGATCTCCATGGCTTCCTGCAAGTCTCTACCAAAACCCCACCTCCTATAGGAAGCCTTCCTAAATCCTTCTTAATTCCAGTGTCAATTCCTCAATTCCTCTATCAATTATTTCTTATTTATCCTCTATATAGCTTTTCAGGGTATATAGGTGTTTAAAAAGGACTAGCACCTCTGCTGTGAGAACTTGCTAAACACTTTTCAGGGCTGCTCACCCCTTTTTGGTGTTTACCTGGCACTCAGCTCTCATGTGTGGCTTCAAGAAACTGTAGAACATACAGCAGTTACACCCCAGTGAACTGTCTCAGCAGATGGGCTAAACCACCTTGAGAATAACTGAAAGGCCTCAAACCCAACAGTGAGTTAGGGTGGTATCTACCCCCAAGCATATGGATACTTCCTTTGGTGAAATGAGCAGATGAGAACAATGACCACAAATGCACCTGAAGCAGGGACTGTGGGGCACTTAGGGTTTGGTATTGAAGACCCCAAGGTCATCTACTACATCCCTGGCCACTGCAAGTTATCTTGACTTTAGTCTTGCTACCGGAAGAGAGAGTGACCAACTCCACCTCACTCAAATCCACCTCATGCACCAGTCAAGACATTACCTTATGATGTCATGAGTCCTCTTCAAAAATGAAGGATGAATAACATCGCCTTGCTTTGCATGCATGTGTGTGCATGTTGTCTCCCCCAGTGGTTTGTAAGCTCCTTGAGTCAAGGACTATCCTTTGTCTCTTTTTGTTTCCTCAGTACTTAACACAGTGCCTGGTACATAGTGGGCATTTCATAGAGGGTTATTGAATTGATTTATTGCCCAAATTCTATTTGCCTGTCACTATGCTAAATGCTATAGATGTAATTAATCCTGATTGCCTTAAAAAACACCCTCAGAGGTAGTGTTGTACAGTGGAAAAAGCCTTGACTCTGGATTCAGAGAACCTGGGTTCATACTTGGTTTGGTACCTAATACTACACTAAGTTTTGTAAAAAAGCCAGGTAAAGAGGTAAGAAAATAAAGGCAAATATTAACCATTTCTAATCTTGAGAGTCTTTAAGAATATAGCAATGACCTGCTTACTACCAGTGTATACACTCTAACACACACAGAGACGCAAACACACACACTCATACCACAGAAAATTCAAATGCAACATGATGCATTACATTTTTGTGTGTGTACCTTTTATATTTATGGGGCAACCCTATGAAATATATATTTTTAAATAAGTATAACTTTGCTTTTATTATCATCCTTCCTTTGCTCATTGAGGAAATCAATGAAAAGAAGACAAGTTAAATGGGAAAAAAGAAAGTTGATATAATGGTGCAGAAGTGGGGGCAAGGCAGAGAATTGTGGCATAGTAGGTGAGTACTGAGCTTAGAAATAAAGAGCTTGATTTCAAATCCTGGTTGTGTTATATAGTAAGTGTGTGACCTTGGGCAAGTCTCATATCTTTCCATGGCCCAGTTTCTTTATCTTTATATTAAATTACTTCTATGCTTTTTTTCCAACTCAAAAGGTTGTATGACTTGTTGTGTGACATTGAGTGACTATGCTGTGCCCAATAGCCCTATCCAGCAGATCATGCTTTTCCATTGATCAATCAAAGATTTAGGATGATAAATATTAATCTTACTGTCTCGTCTTGTATGCTGGAATGGAGAAGTTCAACTCTGAAGCATGAGATAATCATTTCTCTGAAGATAAGTCTCTTGTCCAAATCAAATTCTTTCCAGTTGCTTCCAGGGCCTTTATAGCTTGAACAAAAAAAAACAAAACAAAAAAACCAAAAAAAAACCCCTGGAAATTCAGTATTTTCTAAGACCTTGTCTTCTTCCTGGAGTAACCCTGGATTGAACCAGTGACCAGCAAACCCATGTACATTCCTGTCAGAGAACACCGTGACCTGACCATCCTGGCAACCACGCATGCATATCTTTTAGAAGTCTGGTTATTAGAGAGCCTCATATCTTGATGCTTCTATAGAGAGCTTTTGCCTTTAATTTGTGACTTACTGGCTTTTGTTATGTGCTGAAAATTTACAACATTATTGCTGCAAAATTCTTGTCAGAAAAATGAAAACAAAAGACTTACATTGCCTGCTAATTCCTCTTCTAATGTCCCTGAATGGTTTATGATCTTTTATAACAGTAAAAAATAGAGTAATGGGAGAGGTGTTGTCAAAGGAATTTTGGGTCTCATTTTCAGGGCATTGTGTGTCTATGTCTGAGCAATATTTCCCTCACACCCAGGAAACTTGTAAGAGGAAGAGAACCACGTTTTAACTCTGTACAAAAGTGAACCATGACTTCAATTTTGTCAGAATTTATCTGAACATCGAGTTTACCATGTTCGTAGGACTTTGAGTTGCAAAAGATCTAAAATGAGTTGGGTTAGCCCCTTCATTTTACAGGTAAGTAAACTGTGGCCTAGAGAACAGTAATTTGCTCTAGGTAATTGGGGCCACAACAACTACATAGCTCTGTGTATTTATATATGAATGTGTATATGTATAAATATAGACACATACACCCATAACTACTGATTGGATGTAAGTACTGTTTGTTTTGTCTTTGAATCCCTAGCACGTGGCATAGTGTCTTGAACATACTAGGCAATTAACAAATGCTTGAGAAATTTGATTAGATTGTGTTGCCAATAAAAGAAAATGATGAAACTGATGTGGAAATGTATTGTTCTTTCCGTTTGTTTTTGGAGGAGTACCTACATGGATAATAAAGTAAGGTGTTTTTCTTTTTTTGTTAATCAATTAACTCATTTATTATTGCCTGTTCTGTGCTTCAGGCACTAAGTTGGGTGTCTGTGTCACCCAAAGGGATTTGTCACTATATTTAAGACAAAGAGGATGTTGCCAGTGATGAATATCTCAATGTTGTGTGTGATCTCTTTGAGAGTAGCTCTTGAATGGGCTGTCATTCAAAGACTAAAGCTGAAGTGCAATGAGATAGACAGTTTCTAAATGAGAATTTGGGCAAACTGCTGATGAATCATCCAGAGGGAAGAGAGTCTGGTAAGTGTTTTGCCAGGTATAATCATTTGCTGAGATCTTTTGGAAATGCCACTTCCATCTTTGAACCTGTCATTATAGCAACACTACACCACACCAAACTAAAGTACACTATACTGTGTCATACTATACCACACCATTACATCTTAGATACATGTAGAGCATGACTGGGTATACACATGCATCTCACACTCCATACATGGTGATGTACAATATACAGTTCAAGCATTTATTAAATAGCTGCTTTGTGAAAGGTTATATGCTAGAGATGCAAATACAAACACTAAAGAGATCCTGCTCTCAAGAAGCTTACATTCTACAAGGGTGGGTAGGGTGTCTTTATCTCCCATCTATTTCTTTTGTCTGAAAGAGAAAAGATATCCTTCTAGAGCAGTGCTTGAATATATAATTGGACATCACATAAACAATATTTTCAATAGATTATACTAACTGGTACCTAGAACAATGTTACTATCCTCAGATAATATGAGTGTGGCAGGGCAATTAGAGAGAATTAGAAGCAATTGAATACATGGAAAGGAAGGGAAATAATGCAAATTCATGAACATTCATTGACCATCCACCCATATGGAACATAGTTCCAAGCCAGGAATATCCAAGGAAGAAAAAAGAAAATTAACTACATAGTCCCTCAAGGTGCTGTGCAAAGCACATTTAATTAATATTTTCATTATCTTCCTAGTTTTAGATACATTTTTTCTTTACTAGGTAGCATAGCACATAGAAGACTCAACTTGGAGTCAGGAAGACTTGAGTTCAAATCCAGCCTCAGATATTCACTAGCTGTATAACACTGATTTGACCTCTGCCTTAGTTTCCAGATCTGTAAAATGGGAATAATAATAGCATTCTACCTTCCAGCATTATTAAAAGGGTCAAATAAGATGATAATTGTAAAGTGCTTAGCCTAGAGTCTCATACATAGTAAGTTCTACATAAATGTTAGATATCATTATTATGTGGTAAGAGATGTGTCCTGTATAGAAGAAAAGAAGTTTCATTACTTACAAGGACAATTCCTTGAAAAGTGAGTGCACACCTTCCTCTCTAAAGGCGGGTTTATTTTGCGTATTGAAGACCTTTACCAAGAGCCCAGTTAACCTGGTTACAATCTGGGTGTGCTACAGTTCTGGAATTCTTCTTTAAAACATACTTTAGAGCTGATAAAGCCCTAACCACATTTTGCCAAGTACTTTTTTTTTAAGCCTATGTGCCTATTAAGGGAAATTTAATCCATATGTTTCTGATTCATTTACACTTAACACATTAAAATGTTGGTTTGTATGAGCTGTTTGATGCCCAATAGTCTTTTGGAAAACACACACACACACACACACACACACACACACACGCACGCGCACACACACACACACACACACACACACACCTCAAAGCAAAATAAAATAAAATAATAACAACAAAGAAGTGTTGGCTATGAAAAATTTGCTATCTTTAAAAATAAGGGATCTCAAATTGTCAGTCCCCTGAAAAAACTGTTTGGTTGGGATATCTTAACCTGTCTGCCCAGCCCCACGGTGCAATCTTTAGGATGTACATAAAGCAAGAATGTCTCATTACTTCTTAGATCTGAAGAGTATATCATTTATCTAGAAATGTGAAGGAAGAACAGCCTCCTTGTACCATCCATCCCCAGATTTCAAAAGAAAGTAGAACCATGTCATGGAAAGAAAGCGGAATGAGAGCTAAGCATGCAATGTCGTAATGGAAAGAGTACTGTCTTTGGAGGCAGAAAACCTGGGTTTTCGTTTTACCTCTGCTGCATGCTTCTCTATGTAACCTTAGTGGGAGGTCATTCAATGTCTTTGGGTTTCAGTTTCCTTATCTGTGACATATTTGGACTAGATGGCTTTGCAATGCCTTTCCAGCTCTAGACCTAAGGTTACAGGGGCAGGGTGGGGCTAGAGGGAGACTGGATTCAGTCCAAGGGCTGCAGTTGAGGACCTAGAGGGCCACATGTGGCCTCAAGACCACAGTTCCCCACCCCTCTTCTAGGAAAACATTTTTACTACATTCCAAAAGCAAAAAGAAAGTCATGGAGTCAGAGGACGTGAAGCTAGATATGTCCCAAAATCATAGAGGAAGGAAGGAAGAATTTATTAAGCACCTATGATGTGCCAAATGCTGTGCTGAGTGTTTTACAATTATTATCTCATTTGATCCTCACAGTAACTCGGAGAGGTAAGTGCTACTATTATTCCCATTTTACTGTGGAGGAAAGTAAGGCAGACAGAGGTTAAATGACTTATCCAGGGTCACACAGCTAGTAAGGATCTGAGACCAGATTTGAAACTCAGGTCTTCTTGACTTGACTCTTCTACCTAGCTATCTTTATGCCACAGATGTCACCTGTACATAATTCCCCCCCACGCCCATGGTACAGTTTAATAAACTGAGACAGATTAGTGAAGGCAAAAGTTCCCAAAGTCAAACCACAAGATAATGGAAGACCTGGGATTTGAAAAGATGTAAATTTTTTTATACAACCTTTAATCTTACATTGCTCCCACTGAAAGAGGTGTTCCTTTTCAAGTGTGTTTTAAAGATAATCATTGTGGAGGTAAAATTGATGCAAATTTTTTTTTTTCTACAAGTAAAAACTCCTTCCTTTGAGACAGTTTTTGCATTGCTTGCCTTTTCAGTTGCAGAGACTGTGTTCTTAATCTCGCTAATTCAAAGAAAACAATGAACCTCTTTCTCTGCTAGTTGTAAAGGGTCATAAGCAAAATGAGTTTTGGCAGACTAGTTCAAACTAGACATGGAACCACATGCAAAAATGTCTCTAAATTTAGCACATCATTTGTCCGAGTTAACTCTTCCCCTGCTCAGAAAAAGGAGACTGGTTCACTATCTTCTTGGAGTGTAGAATAGGATCCCTGTGATTCTCTAAATGAACGTGAATTCTTCACTGAATCTCTAAGCATTCTGTATTGTTGAAGTGGAAAAAGAAAAGTTAGCTATCTATTATTTTAGTGTCCTGGGAAGACCTATTATGGAGGTGCTAGCAAGGTGGTACAGTTGGATAGAGAGCAGGATGGGGAGTCAGGAGTATCAGAGTTCAAATCTGGCCTCAAACACTTATTAGCTGTGTGACCCTGGGCTAGTCACTTAACACTATTTGCTTCAGTTTCCTCACCTGTAAAATAAGCTAGAGAAGGAAATGGCAAACCACTTCAGGATCTTTACCAAGAAAACCCCAAACGGAGTCACAGCGTTGGACATGATTGAAATGACTCAACAACAGCTACAAAATGTACATATAGGAAAAAGTGAGAATTTGTGCAGTGACTTTTGGATTTTAAGTTAGACAGTATCTCCTTAATTTCACTAGTAAGCTCAAGCAACTGCTAATTATCAGACTTAGTAGAATCATCCAAACACAGCAGGTATTCATAAATGGTATCAGCTGGCTGACACCTGAATTATTTTTCTTTTTTTTTTGTCTTTTTAAAATTATTAACAACCATTGATATATAAAAGTAACCCCCCAAAAGTCTGTACATGAAACAATAAATCTCTGTACATCTTGTTTGTTTAAAAAAAAGTATAAATTAAGTTTTACAAAATAGTGACAAAATTTCCCTATTTGTTTCTGTCTGACAGAATTGTTGCTACTTGTTCATATTTAGATAGGATGAATTAGCTTCTCTGGGAAACTCTTGAACAAGGCTCATCCCCACACTTCTGAGAAACAAACTATTATATTACATCTAGTCTATACTACACACTTACTAGCTGTGTGACCAGGGCAAGTCACTTAATCCTGTTTGCTTCAGTTTTCTCATCTGTAAAATGATCTGGAGAAGAAAATGGCAAACCGCTCCAGTATTTTTGCCAAGAAAATCCCAAATGAGATCATGAAGATTTGGCTCCAATTGAACAACGAAAATGCTACACCTAGGAGGTTTCTAATACCTGAACCTAAGAAACAGAAATTGAACTTCACTTGTTGCTGTTTGCAGCAGCAAGACAAACATGGAAATGCTTCAATCGGTTTTCCATGGTGACAACTACTGAGTAGACATTTCCTATTATATGCTAATCAGGTATAAACAAGAAAGAACCTCAGTGGGTATTAGATTTAAGCAAATATTTTTAAAATCCGTTAAACTAATATGCTTAGAGAAATGCCAGCATACTTCCCTACCAGAAGACCAAGGTAGGGCTAAAGAGAAAATGAATAGAGTGCAGGAAATAAATTAAACTGTACAATCTGACTTGTATTTCTTGGGAGTTTGGTGGGGTTGTGGGTATATTTTTGTACCATTTCTTTGCTTCCTTCCTCCTCCTCCTCCTCTTCCTCCTCCTTCTTCTTTTCCTCCTCCTCTTCTTCCTTCTCCTTCCACCTTTCTTCCTTTTCCTCCTTCCACTTTTCTTCCTCCTTCTTCTCCTTCTCTCCCACCTCTACTCTTCCTCAGTTCTCTTCTCTGTTTCTCTTATCTCCAACTATTCCCACTTTTCAATCCCCCTCTCTTCCTTTCTTTCCTTTCCTTTCCTCCCATTCTCTTACCCTCATTCTATTCCCTTCCCCCATCTTCTTTTTCTCTCTTCCAAGGGAAGGAAACATCATTCCAAGAATTCTCTTAGGACATTCTTAATTGAAAGCAATGATTATGAGTCAGTCCTTTATATTAAGTGAAATACTCTTGCATGAATCCCCAGGGATGAAGTGATTAGCCGAGCAAAAAGGGGCCCATAGCATGGACTCCTGTTGTCTTTGTAAGGGGTGGAAAGAATGAAATAAAATTTTAAAAAGAAAAGAAAAAAATAAGCTTAAATGATATGACTTTCTTTCAAAACATCTCTCCCTGAAGCAGCAGGACAGGCACATGCACAGATAGACCATGGATCACATTTCTAATGGTTTAAGATTCAGATTTTGTCCAAGGATACTATTTGTTCCCATGCCCAAACTGTATCCTACACTGTCCCATTGTCTGGAATATAATAGAATATAATGTTAGCCTCGGACAGTGGTTGTTGAGCTAGTGCCAGCCTCACTAATGAACATGTGTTTTCAATAATAATATGGCTACTTGTAAGTTGGATGGCAAGATGCCAGACACTTAATGTTGAGGGGGCAACAGATGCAAAAAGTACCATCTCCTGACATGATTCCATTTCCAAAAATTCTCTGGTCCCAAAATTGAGATTCAGAAAATAAGAATCACCCATCATACAATCCAGGCATATATGATACGAAACGAGATTAGGGGAAACTTGCTGAAAAAGGAACTGATAACTGTATCAGATGGAAAAATCCAGCCTGGGCCAGTAAGGTGGTAGAAGGATTAAGGATTAGGATAACTCTTTTCTTGAAGCTCAAGGCATTCCAGACTGGAACCTGAGGGTCCTGAAAACTAGGAGACAGTGAAATGAATTACAGTTTAATGATATTCCCACCACAGGGACAAACTGGATTCAATTACATAATGGTAGCATTAAATGTTATTAAGAAGGGGGATATAAGTCTTGAGGCCAGACTTTCAGAAAATCATGATAAGCTGTTTAAAACAGCTGAAATAGCACATTTATAGGTTTTCCAGCCTTTGGTTTGTTGATTGGGAGTTGGGAGTGGGAAGAAGAGTCATTGTATTTGCTCACATACTCTAGAGCGCTAATCTGTTATCAAGGATTTAGTATATGGGGAGGCAGAGCCAGGAAATTTCAGATTGAATTATTGCATCTCACCACGTACATTTTAGAATAGAACGCTATTGTGGAGTAGTCAAGGCAGGCAGAAAAAACATCTAGCCTGGCTACGCCCCTGGTGCTGTGGAGTAATTGGCAGTGGTCCTTGTTCAAGGGCATAAGGGTCATGATGACTTGCTTGGGCTGTTGGTCTGGTTTTGTGGAGAATCATCTGCTACTGTGTCTTCTGCTAAGAAGCTAGATGCCTTCAGGGCTTCTATTTTCATCATAAAATACAAATAAAAAAGTAAAAATCCAAAAAATACCAGAGTAGGAATTGTGTCATTGTTTTATTTCTATCCCTGGTGCCTAGCAGAGTGTTGCTCATTGATCAATGGATCATCAGCAATGCCTGATGATCCAGGAAGGCTATTCCATACATTTGCTTTGGACACCTTGGATCACCATCTTTACTGGAGTGAAAAAGAAACAGTATGGAGCCATGGAAAGAGTATGGGTTGGAATTAGAGGTTCTGGGTTTAAATATCATCTTACTACCCACGTGACCTTGGGCAGGATACAACCTTCCTGGGTTTCAATTTCCTCATCGGCAAAATGAGAAGGTTGCATTTGATTACCTCTAAGGTCCCCTCTAGAGCTAATGATCCTATGACTGAAAAGTCTAGGGAGAAAATGAAGAAGACATGTGCCAGTGCCATAGGTTGGGGGTGGGATTTAGAAGAACATGGTCTTCTGGGAGTTGCAGTATGGAGGGGAGCATGAGGGATCATGCAGAGGAGAACTTCTCCATTCATTCACTAAGTGCAATTGCTTCAAGTCCCCTGGTAGCTGTCTCATTTTTGAGTCTTCCATGGAAACTTTAGAGCGTTCCCTATTCTTTTCTGCTGAAGGCACAGTTACATTGCTTACAGAAGACCTCAGATCTGATATTTCATCTGCAGACTTAGAGCTATAAACATTAGTCAAAGAGCTTCATAGAATTGTTGGTTCTGTTACTAAGGAGGAGAGAGCCAGCTGGCACCTCTCTTCAGACCCACCAGAAGCATGTTTTAAAGCTCAACCACTATAGTCATTTGTTCCAAGTGCTTAAGACTCCTTTTCTTCTCCAGTAGAAACTCCATACAGTTTATAGCCTACTGACTTTTTGGCAGCCTAGAACTGGTTATGGGCCTCAGTTGTCTGGACATGTCCTGATGAATTCAGCCACTGAACTGGCTATTTGTTTCTTCTTTTGCCTAAGGAGGATTCAAAGAGCAGTTCTCAGATGCAAAGCATTGCCTCCCTTCACTATGTATAGAGCAAGGGGTCTATAATTGAGCTACTGCTTCATGGACAAGCCAAGAATAATGGAAACAGGCTTGAATAGGGTGGTGAGCGCTGTCCCCTGGGAGCTAGTGTGTTGGTACAGAAGTCGTGTTGTCTCTTCCCCCTATTCCCATCCTGCCTTAAAGCTAAAATCCCGTTGGTTTATTGGAATTGAAAACCAGGCATATGAACATCACAACACCCTTCAGTCAGAAAACTGGGCAGCTACCTCTATCCACACCATTGTGTGCTTACCAGAAGTTCAATAGGCACAGGGATTATTTCTTAGCCATTGCTTAGCCACTGTGGCATCCAGACTACAAGAGGCAATGGATCTCCTAACATGCCCAGCACGGAAAAGTAAAACAATCTTAGTTATTCAGAAAGGGGTCAGGGGAAGTACATAACCCCAGAAAAGCAGACCCAAGACCAGGAAGACACAGAAGAGTTAAACTGAAAGGATAGGACACAAATTTAAGAAGAAGAAAAACACAAAACAAGCCTTTAAACTGCAGGCATCTCTGAAACTGGCCAATTCCACTTTCCTAGAGTAATAGCAACTGACATTTATTTATGTATCTCTTTAAGTTTGCAAAATAGTCTATAAACATTCTCTTACTCAGCTGAATTTCTCGGCAACCCCATGAAGTCAGTTTTAGAAGTATCATCCCCATTGTGTGGATGTAGAAACAGACTTGAAAGGAAACTGAGGCTCAGAGCTGGCCCTTTGGCACAGAGCAAGTAGATATTAGAGGTGTTATTTTTATCGAAGTCTATCACTCTTTTTCCTAAGTCAGGGCATCTCTCCTATCTTTCCTTATCACTTCATTTCCTATTCAAGCCTACTCTTTCCTATCCTCATCTCATTAGATTGAAAGAAATCACACATCTGTCTATGGAATACATACTCTAGTTTATTGTCTTCTCTCTAGGTACGGTGGGGGGAAGAAGTGGAAGAGATACTCACTTAACCACAGATCAGTTTTCCTTTGACCTGAACTAATTCTCTCCAGGTCTTCATCTTAAGTTCCCATGCTAATTTTCTTCTGCCTCCTTAGGAGAGCTAAGTG